>OX596262.1:4263749-4973457 GCA_951394255.1 Polyploca ridens
GCCATTTTCAACTTTTCTTTAATGGAACGGGTTATACGTACCTAAAGAAAGAACAAAGCCATTTATGAATGTCAAATTTATTGAAGATACCACCCCGGTTTTCGTTGGCCTTCAACTGAGAAGAATCCAGCAAGACACAATACACCCCACACCGCGACTTAATCGTCGCCTGTCATATATTGGTGTGATAGTACCTACTCCTAATAGTTCCACCATTCTTTAAAATTTGGGCTCACCACTCTTTGTCAGTCAAAACAAATGTGTCTTTACCTGCCAGTAGCCCGATAGAAGGTGCCCGCTGCACCCTGCCGGCGAGTTCAGCCTGCAGCAGTAAAGGCTGAGCACAAAGCGCTGCACAACCGGCACACCAGCACGCAGCGCACACCCACCCTAATGTACCGGGACATGCTTCCTCCTGGCGGTTTACATAATCATCACTGACGATATAGGGTAGAGGCACCAATAAATGAACGTTTAAGCGTTTTTTCCATCTTTAAATAGCTATAACTCGGGATGAACGCCGTTCATCTATTGGATCAAGTGAACAAAATTGAATCCATTACTTGAACAGTAAATTTCTATAAAAAACGGTAAATAATGTAATAATATATATTAAGTTATTGAAAGCAGAATATATCAAGATTTTATTCCAACCAAAACTGCTCTAATATGACATTAATTCTTTCTATACGCTGACAATGTTCTTAAATTTGGAGGGACTTATCGTTATAAGGTTTCCATATAAAACCGATTTTTGGCGGGTAACGTAACATATAAAAATTCACCGCAAGCGCGTCTGGGCTGTCATTGTCAATGTTGTTAAGGAATATGGAAGAAAAAATATTGCCTTACGGGGAAAAAAATATTGCAAACATGTAAATTTAGGGATTATATTATATTTTTTGAATTTTCGGTCGATCGTTCATCTATTGGGGGTCGGTCATCTTTTGGTGCCACTACCCTACATTTCACAGTTATTTTACCTCCAGCTATAAGGTAGGCTAGTCTGAACTCTGTGAATGCATTTATCGCATACGTTCAGAGTTCAGGCTAGCCAACCTTACAGCTAGAGGTAAGATAACGGTGACCGATCTGTAGGTACTAAATAGTCAAAATAATGGAAGATACTTATATATTTCCTTGAGACCTCTATTATTTCGAAAGAGTTTTATAAAATAAGAAGCTTTCAGCGAAATTTTTTATACGGAGCAAAGAAGCTTACAGCCTACCTGATGGTAAGCAGATATCTTAGCGTAGCCTATTATATGCTTACGGTATCAAACGCGGATTTAAAAAAATATATATTAAAATTTCTACTAGTTAGCCTAGTTTTAAAGGAGCTGAAAATATTATCCAATAGCAGCAATTTCTAGGATGAAAAACATATTTTCATTTCGAACCTAGTGTTTATGGACAGCAGCAGATACCAAAGATTTTTTTTTTATACCACTGAGGTGGCAAACAAGCATACGGCCAGCAGTTACCGTAGCCTATGGACGCTTGCAACACCAGGGGTATCACTCGCGCGTTGCCGACCCTGAAGAAACCTCTTCACACCCTTTTTGAAGAACCCCATGCTGTACTCCATTGGGAAAACTACGGCAGGGAGCTCATTCCACAGTCCGAGCGTCCGCGGAAGAAAACTTCTTTTAGCCCGCACAGTTGAACGCGCAGGCTTGGGTCTTGGTGGCGTTGAAATGGTATTTCTAGATGATTTGAGAATTATACCATACCTGTCTAGTATCACACTCCAGCAGTGCCAACATAGCAGCAGAATGCGTCCCTGCTGTGGCCGCCTTCAATAACACTGGTAATCTAGCCTTTCTTCCGGGAGCTAGACCGAGCAGTTGTAAAGCGGCTGCAACTAGACACATCGCTCCAGATAGGCTGACTGTTATCCTGACTACGCCACGGAGGTCCTTCTCAGCATCTGTCTAGAATTTTGCTAACATTTAAAGAGATTTTTATGGAATGTTTGTAATCATGCAAGAATTTGGTCCTTCAAGCCGGATGACATGTTGAAATATTAAGGTTTTATATGAAGCAGGTAAGGCTTAGTACCTACTTATGTTCATATAACAAAGAAATACCAGATGCACTTACAAGCGTAGATCTAGCAATAGTGAAGAGTCCAATAGTCCCAAGGCCTCGACATCGACACGACACATGTGTTGGCTCCGAAACTCGAACCTCACACAACTTTGTACTCCAATCACTTGGTTCCGTTGATGTGCGAAGACCACAAGCTAGTTTTGATGCTAGAAAAAAGTCATAAGGATAATTTAAGCAAATTTGTGCTACTTTCATAAGAATTGACAATGCCCTTTTGATGACTTTTTGGCAGATTTTTGAAGTGTATCTATATAATATAGAGTTATTAAAAATTATACATACCAACAGCACTGTAGTTCTTGACGTGTGTAAACAGGAGCATAATAGTGTGTTGTAAAGATCTATCGACTCCGATGCCACTTGCTGAGAGTTGGACTTGCTGTGATGCGAGTAGGTACTCCATCTCTCGTCCAGTCCTAGAAGTTGACTTGCTACAAACATCCGAATTAATGTATTTAAAACAAAAATAAACAAAATAATATAACATAAAATCGGAAAGAAATATAATTTTGAAATAAAGAAGGAAAATTCAAGCAAATATCATTAGAGAAAGAAAAAAAATTAAGGCAGAGAATAATTTATTGAAAATAAAGTAGGTAAGAAAAGATGACAAGAGTTTATTATCAGACTGAATTTGCTTTTATCCAGCACAAGACAATTGGCGAGGTGGAGTGACGAAAGATGTATAGAGTGGTGTGGTAGAGAGTAGAAGATACTTCTCTAGAAAACACCGAGTAGAGAGAGCTTCAGTGCTATGATCAGACGGCATTGTAAAGGCATTATGGTGTAATAAGAAGGAAGCCTCTACACATCAATATATAGATAGTAATTAGATAGCTAGATTATAGGATGAAATTACAGGCCATTAGTTTACATGCGATTAAATTATTGAGATGGTACGAAGAATTGAAGATACTCACTTGAATTCGATAGACCTTCTCAACGACGGCAATCTAGCGGACAAATTATGGTACAGAACAGTGACTACTGATGCATTTCCAGTTCTACCGAGCACTTCCACGCTAGCTGAAGTAAGCATCCACTCTTCTGTTCCAATAGGATTGACTTGAAGATCGAAATGTGCTGCGATATCGTCTCGTACTGGTTTGGTCTTGACTGTGAACTCGTGGTAGCGCTGGTCTACATTGTCTTTCATACCAGCCGTGTCTACTACAGCGTTTTGGAGGTCGTAGACTTTCTGAAAATATAGGTAAGTCAATGAAGCTAGAATGTGCTTCTTTTATTCATTATTGAAGTTGATAAGGGGATGGTGGAAAATATAAAAAGGAATAAAAAAATACAAAATGCTTTAAATTATCGGTATTCTACCTTCAAAGTACAAACCATGATGAATTCCAGTATTTTTATGGATTCGCTTAATTTTTCTTACCTCTTCATCCAAAAAAGCGTCAGGATGCTTCAACAACGTGTCATATATCTTCAATAGATGGTCCGCACTCTCGACCCTATCTCTAGGTGTACCAGCTTTAGACAGCAGGTATTCCAGCATATCCCTCGAGTGGTGAAGGGGCATGGTTCCTTCACCGGGGTGTGCGGGGAGGGAACGAAGGACGGATCCGTATTGACGCGCCACGTGGGACACATTGGCCCAGGAGTAGCCATACGAAATTCGGGTGAACTGGAAAACGTCATAAAGCTGTAGAATGGTAAACTTCGGGCTTAACTTCGGAGGAAATCATTTTATCAGATATAGAAAATGTCACCACCTCAATTTTGAATTTTACCTGTTCATAGATATCTCGTAAAGAATCAGCAACGCAACCAGAAAAATCTGGTAGCATCCACTTCACACCATGCTGTCCTGTCTTGGGTTCACAGAATCTGAAAGCAGAATTCAATAAAGTCTTTCAAGTGTACTCTCAGATTTAATATCTTTATAAAGATGAGGAATCCTCTATTTATTTACAGTGGTTTCCCTTACCTTGTGGTTTCCCCATTATGTCCCGGTGGGCAAGATGCAGAAGCATGGGCCCCCGGTGCTGTCTTGGGCCACCGCAGTCCATGAGAAGCTTCACTATCGCATGCTTCATCATTCACTCCTAATGCCCACATTGTCACACCCTTAGCGTTGGTGCCCGCTACTGAAGATACTTGGCATCGGAATTCACCAGATCTCTGGAGTCATAAAAAATTGTGACGTGTCATTTGACCAATGGATTTACAAGCTTCACTTACAAGGTCACAGTTACTAAGTTAGCCAAAGATGTGGTAAATAATACAGGTTTTTGTTCTGAAATGAGAGGTAAAATGTTTGTTTGAAGAAGGTTATTTACACCATATTTTTGATGAAATTATGATGACACAAATAATACTTACTACATCCACAGTATTCACAGTACCTGCACATTATAAAGCTTAAGCACACTGCCAGCAGGATAAAGGTCCTCCCAGACTTCCCTTCCAGGTGCTAGAGGCAGTAGAGTCCTTTCCCTCGCCCAGCTGAAGCCAAGAGCACCATGCACTCGACCGGCGCCAGCCAAGCATGTGATGCTGACGTTGTCTCCCTAAATAGATTGTTATTGGTTTATGAGTTAAGTTGAAATAAAATGTTTCTGCAGCATTTGGTTTAACACGAATAGCTGATTTACTGACAGCTCTATGGCCAAATACAGTTTTGAATCAGAATATAGCGAGGTTAGAGCAGACATATTTTAGACAACATGCCTCCACTTTCCCGAGACCAGAAAATCAAATGACAAAATCCGATAACGATGATAGCTCAGTGATAGTGACGTCGGATACCGAGATGAAGCTCCCGGGTTCGAATCCTACAATGGGCTTGAGCTTTCGGTGAAGGAAAACATCGTGAGGAAACCATAGCACGGTGGTAGGGTACTTTGTAGTACCCGCCTGGCTGGCTACCACACTTAAGTTGAAAATCTGTCGCCAAACACCTTTCGGTGTGTTCCGATAGCTGCACTTGAGAGCCAGTTCCTTCTAGGCTTTGTGTGCTTACCACCTTCGGCCACATCATCACTTACCATGGTGAGATAGCGGTCAAACAGGCCTATAAACAGTAAAAAAAAAAATACTGACTTACTAACAGTAATTTAAAATATTTCCTCATAGCCTGCTTTGATAAGCCTCAAACTCTTCTTGCTATAGTTTTGATAGCTGACATATTTCCAAGTATTGGATTGTGAAACGCCTTGAAATTCTTACCTTATTAACCGTCAATGTGGAAGGCACCAGGCGTATATCAGGTGGTCTCAGCACAGCTAGCCTCAAAGCCCTACATCTTCTCCTGCCAGCGTCATCAGCTGAACAGGACCACCTACCGCTGTCGGGTCTCTTAGCTTCTGATACTCCTAGGACTGACATTCGACGACCAAGGGCGTCTTCTGAGACTGTTCTCGTCCATATGTCTCTGGAAATAGTATTGAGAGAATTGTTGATTGCTTTTTAGTCTTCCTTCATGATAAGTGCAACTTTTTTCGATTCATCTTGCTATTTACCGAAACCTTCTATATTTTATTCGGAAAACGGAAGTAGAAGCGTTTACCTTAGTTAGTTTCAATTTATAACTTACCTTGTAGTGCCATTGAAGTTGATTTTAATTCCATCTTTGTACCACGTGAAGGCAATATCAGGGGATCCATACGCCATACAACTCAGTATGAATTCTGATCCTTCCCATACTTCTGGTCGCTGGTTTACTATTAAAGCCTGTAAAAAGAGTTTTTATTCATAACTGTAGCAAAACATTTGGTCGAGAAATCTAGAGTGAAAAGTCTAATGGTGGTCGCTACGCGAACCAAGCACGAGCCGAGTCATGAACGAACAGAATTCGTTCGTTGCTCGCGATGTCAAAGTATTATACAATGAGTTTACAATATGAGCGCGATGCGAATCCAAATCTCGTTCGAGGCTCGCAAGTTCGTCCACGCTACGCCAATCCGTGCTCCACGTGGTCGGTTCATAAGAATTACATGAAGTTTTTTCTCAAAGGTCTCTTTGTCATTATCGTAATATAACATAATAGCACATTATGATACATGTGTGCAAAGTTGGTTATTAACACAAGGGAGCCGAGAGTGTAATAATCAATGCACACGCATGTCATACGACGTTTTTCAACACACTTGCGAGGAAAAAAATTAAGACTTGTATTTTGCAATATATGTCACTTTACGAGCGAGACAAATACAAATATACTTGTATCGTAGTGTGCGGCAATAGGTATAGGTTTCTGCAATTGCTCGGTACCTATGGTACAACAGATACTTTTTTATTTAATTTTAATCTCCGCTCCAGTATCGAAAATTATCAGTTTTAAACCGTTTCTTAGTTAAATTATGGTCTACTTTCAGAGTATGAGGGAATAAAAATAATAAATTTGGCCTTATAGCCTTATCGCTGACTTGACTTCTTCCAATGTTTGGATAACAGGAAATAGTAGAGTTATCTATAAAAGCTGTTAATAAGTGTTAGTGGGAGAATATTTGCGACATAAAAGAAAATGGTTACGCTTATCTAATGGTCTGAGATAAGGAGTTCCAAAGACGAACAGCTCTGACTTCAATTTTCTACTAAGACTAAAAATAGCCATCTCTTGTTTACGTCATCAGAAGCTAAAACTGCCATTATCAATTCTTAAGAAGCCAATGAATAAAACAAACGGCCACCATTTAATAATAACCGTCACTTCGCGTTAACCCCAAGAGAAATGACTGCATTAAAACAAAGTGGAAATGCACGTTTGAATAGAAACGAAATAATTACCGGTATTATTATCAAATGAAAATTAATATGGAACAGAGTATGAAAATTAACATGCAGAGTAAACGGTTCAACGCCTTTGTCGGTTTTAATGATTAGTAGGTATAATAAAGTGGGTGCAAAGTCAGGTTAGAGAGATATAGCTGTAGGGTGTGAGCGCCATTGGCCAGCCGCCAACGCTCTCGGGAACTGCACATTTCAAATAATTAAACTTACACCGAGGACATTATTGGAATCACTTCGCTACTTTTTTGTTCCAGAAATTAAATGAATCGGAAATAGAATGGTTACCTTATACTGGGTGGAAAGGGGTACGAACTTTTTTGTATGGGAGCTGGCATAGCCACCCGCCGCCATTTTGATTTTTTTTCAATGTGGCGGCGCACGGTTTAAGTGGTATATTTGGGTAGAGGACACTTATACAAACAAAAAATGTTAATCAATATGGTGACCTAAAGTGTCACGTTTCCGAGATATTTGGAGGTAAAGATCGCCATATGAGAATACCGATAATCATTAAGAATGAACTTATTACGTGTTTATATGCATTAGATTGTATTCAAATAATAGTTCCCAGGTTGATTTAACTTTTTATTAGAATATAGCAAAACAAATAGCACGAAAAAACAATATTCATTAATTGGTTACCTACTAAACCGCATCACTATATTCGCAATGAAATACAATGTTGTCAAGTAGCTCGAATCGTAGTGGTTAACTTGTTTTCCATGTCTCCGTTATTAAACAAAAATGACAATACTTGTCTTAAAATATAATGTTACCGAGATTTTGGAATATCGATGTATAAATAATATGAGAAGAATGACAATAGTTTAAAGTTGATTAAGTACAATTTATGTTATTGTTTTTAAGCAATAAACTGTGGTCAACTAATTATTACATCACGGTTTTAAAAATAAAATAATACACATAATAGAAACAAGCCGAGACCTCAAACCTTTAAATAAAAGGATTTTTTTAAACTACTTAGGTAGCAAACAAACATATATACGGCATGCCTAAGCGGTAAGCGCTTACCGTAGCCTATGGACGCTTGCAACACCAGGGGTATCACTCGCGCGTTGCCGACCCTACAGAAATATCTTCACACCTTTTTTAAGCAACCCCACGCTCCGTTGGGAAAACCACGGTGGGGGCTCATTCCATAGTCTAAGCGTCCGCGGAAGAAAGCTCCTTTCAAACCGCATAGTTCGAAACTATTTTGGTTCCAATGTGTGAGGATGGACTCCCCGTCAATGGCGAGTCTTGCGATGGTAGAAGGTAGCCGTGGGCATCAGGTTAAACAATTCTACAGAACACTGTCCGTTGTACAAGCGGTAGAACACACATAAGGAGGCAAAATCTCTCCTCAGATTGAGGGGCCCTAAGCCGCTTGTGAGCTGGGGACCGTCGACAATTCTAATAGCACGTCGCTGAACCGAGTCTAAAGGCCCAAACTGGTATCCAGGAAAGAGCAGTACTCCATATAAGGCCGGACTTGTGACTTGTAAAGTTGCTAGCTTAGCCTTGTTTTCTAGACAGCCTATTGACGTCGTTAGAAATGTCGATGCCGAGGATCGCGATGCTTTCAGTGATGTTCGTGTTCTGGAATTGTGAAGTCCCAGCAAATGGGGTTTTCTTAGCGGTGAACGACTTGAGTCTTAGTGGGGTTGAAATGAACTAGGTTTAGTCGACCGTAATCGGAGACACTAGTTAGTGTGCTCTCGATTTCAGAATATTTGCAATGAGCGTCCTCTGTACAATGAATGCCGTCAATAGACAGCATTTCATTGATATGCAGCAGGAACAGTGTTTGGGACAGTACAGACCCTTGCGGGACGCCAGCATTTATGTCTCTCAGCTCGTATGCATCTGCTGGACAAAAAATTGGCGACCCATTTGCATAGTCCCTCGGGAAACCCATATGCTGGTAACTTCGTTAGAAGACCCCAGTGCCAGTGCCGATCGAACGCCTTCGCCACCTTGACTCTCGATGGCGAGTGACCACTCGGCTGGTGACCTTCTAGTGTATACATAGACACATCACATAGAGATACACTAGAAGGTCATCAGCCAAGGGACTATGGTGGAAGCCATATTGTCGGTCACTCAACAAATCGTGATCCTCTAGGTATCTCAAGAGATGTTATATGTTGATCACTCGCTCCATGACATTGGAGAAAATGGGAGGTGATGGCAATAGGCCTGTAATTCATCGGGTCTGATCTATCGCCCTTTTTGGGCATTGTGTGCACGTGAGCAGTCTTCGACGAAGACAGGACTTTCATTTAGGTAGAAGTTTTATTAGGTCGGGTCGGGCCGGCCGCGGGACCGGGTTTTATTATTTATTTTCAACACACTCGCTCGTAAAATAACATTTATTGCACCGCTTTTAGTATATTACCGCTTAATGCAGCTTATTAACCATTTGTACTTTTTACTTTACATTACCGCACAGTTTTATGAAGGTATAATCCCGATTATGATAAGTTTGTACCTCACTGCAAGTGGTATGTGTAGACCAAGCATTCTTAATTTATACGGGTAAAATAGTTTGACAGCTCACCGCTGTCAAAAAAAACCTTGCGTGCCATATTTGTAAACGTTCTCATTGTATTGATTTGATTACAATCAAAAAATCTACTTAAAAAAATACATGTCTGTTTTTTTCCTCGCAAGTGTATTGAAAAACGTCGTATGACACGCGTGTGCATTGATTATTACACTCTCGGCTCACTTATTGCTTTCGCCTACGGCTCACGCGCTTAATACGCCTCGAGTATTAATAACCAACTTTGCACACATGTATCATAATGTACTATTACGTCGCTATTGCTTAGCGATCTTTAGTTCCAATTAACTTGGTAACATGAGATTTTAGGAAAAGTATTGTCATTTTTGTTTGTATAATAATGACAAGATGGAAAACAAGTCACGATCCGAGCTACTTTGACAACATTGTGGTTTATAGCGAATATTACGAAGCTGTTTAGTAGGTAAGTAATTAAAAATATTGTTTTTCGTGGTCCTAGTTTAACTCTCTACTAAAAAATTGATAAATCAACCTGGGAACTATTAATTGAATACAATCGAATGCATAAAAACACGTAATAAGTTAATTTTTAATGATTGTCGTAATTCTCATATGGCGATCTTTACCTCCAAATATCTCGGAAACGTGACACTTTAGGCCACCATATTAATTAACATTTTTTGTTTGTATAAGTGTCCTCTACCCATATATACCAGTTACATCGTGCGCCGCGACATTGAAAAAAAACTAAAATGGCGGCGACTAGCTATGCCACAAAGGTTCTAACCCCTTTCTAGATGGCATATTTTTGATACCGACTTTTTGTTGGTCTCATAGTAAAATTTGTTCAGCATGACCATAGGTTTCGAAAATATGCCATCTTGAAATCTCAACCCGGTATAGAATCCAATATTCTTGGTAGATCAGTTGGTACACCATTAAGATAGATTAAAAAATTCACGGATATTTTATTTGTCTGAATTTATTTACAGCAATTTTCAAACGCCTACGAGCTGTAGTTTTGGGATTTGCGGCGGTCGGGAATATAAATTACCTTGAGAAATATTCGTCGACAGTTCAAAATACTACGTGATAGATACACTGAGTTAGTATGAACGTATATTACGATGGCGATAAATTGAAATGTTGATGTCAAAAACGTGTTAATTGTTTTTTTTTAGGATTCTAAGCATAATATTAATGAGTAAGCTATCTGCTAACCAACGTACATACTTACCTAGTTTTCCAAATAAATGAAAAGTAAAAAATCCTTAAATATTTAGCATCTGTAAAATTCCAGTGAGATTATTTATTCATTACCCTCGTCTCATTCCATGTAATAAGATGACCCTGTAACTTTGCTCCGTCTTTGTTCACGAAACGTAATTACTTTACCAAGTTTTGCTTCGATATGACACTAGAAAGCAGGTGTTGCTTTAGAGATCCGAATGTTAGATTGGAAGGACGAAAATTCTTACACAGAACATAAGTCTATGGACCGTATTCTATAGAACTTCAATCAATGCTGATTTAAACAATTGAATTTGGAACCTGAACCTATGTCATAATGTTTATTTTCGATTAACCCAATCTATTCTTGAGACTTGAGTCAAGTATTCTAACCCTCTTATTCATAATAAAGTTATCAAACGTTGATTAGCTAAAATTCCGAAGACTTTATCTGACAGGTGACATTTGGTGATCGAAAGAGTGGGACGGGGCATATTATTACACTGATTTAGTTAAAAAGCGATTATGAATAAGGGGGTTAGTCTTTAAGGTCTTTATTATAGAACGAGATCAAAACTCAGACAGACAAGTCTCAAGAATAGATCTTGTTAATCGAAAATAAAACTAAAATCACTTCAGCATTGATTGAAATTCTAGAATACAACCCTAAGACTTTGATGCTCTTGCACTAGTCTGAGAAATGAAATTCCTTCAGTGGAAGATACGTAGAATATTGTGACACAGGTGGGTGCCAATCCCACACTGAGTTTTTTCGTGCGCGCCTGATTGCCTTACAGCATCAAGTTGGAAATCGATGGCCTAGCAACTGCCGGTGTGTAAAGATTTCAGAAGCTGCATTGAGTGCCAATTCCGAGGCTTCATAACCGTCGGCACCACATTGACAATAAACGTAAAAATGCATACAATTCAAAACATTATGAGGTGTATGACACCTCCATATAAAAGAGAAAGGTCTTCCGCCAGGTTGGGTCATCGTGCCTGGGGATCGCGGTCCAACTGTAAGTACATGCTGGACAGTTGTATATGCTGATCGCCGAATTAACTTCGTTAGCGCGATGCAGGATGTTGTGGCGCCATCTATCTTTCTGTGTGAACTATCTCAGTGTAATTGACGGCTGATAGATGTCACTACAACTAACAAATCTTAAGGCATGGAGCTATACGTATTTTAAGGTGATAATTTACGAGATTTGAGTCAAAATCTTGTATGAATTGACTTGTGACTTTAGAAGAGATAAAAAAAACGTGATATGAAGCTATCCACTCGATGTAAGAACAGAAATATACCCTGTTAACTTGGATCTCATCCAATTTATCGTGAGAATCGAGTTAGAAAAATCACATTTCAAACAATTAAAGTTCTAACGGGACCATATCCGAGAAGTTCTGAAGAAAAATGAGGCAATCTCTTATCTGGACCCGCCCGGGATAAAGTTTCGGGTGCTTGATTGAGATGGTTACACTTTTAACTACTGCGGTGTCTTAAAGAAATTCGTCTCGTTAATTGCAAGCTGAAAGTGATATTATATACATTTTGGAAACGTTTTCAGGCAGTAACTAAGTAGGTCAAAGCTTTGGGGGACCGGATCCCTCTTAGCCAACGCCCAACTAGCGTTAGCGTTTGCTTGCGAATATACATGTTTGTGGAACGAAATATATAATTGCACGCCATATGGATTTCTCAATTGATTAATTCTATTGGCATTTAAAGCTGTGCCTTTTTCTCTAAGTATTACTTTTTGCGCTGTTATAGTTTGGTTACGAAGTTTCGCACACGAAGCTACACAAATCACGGTCATTTTAGTCGACCTGACGACAAAATTGTTTCGTTCAAGTGATGAGGATATTATTTAATACCAATTTGGTTTCGTCAGTAAGTGCGACACTTGACACTAAGAACGCGTTATTCTTTGGGTACAGTAGTACCCAACTGATATGGCTTACCGATATACCTGCGCAGAAGATACAATTTCAAGCGCGGGAAACCGCTATTGGTCGGCAGCTGCCGCCATGTTAGCGCGTGCCGTGCGGAGGGGCGTGACTTGCGAGTGAGACGGAACTAACAGCTGCAGTGTATTATGAACCTTATAGTAGTGATCTAAGGTTCATTGCAAGTTTTAAGCATTCTTTCGTTAATCTTCGGGGCCATACTTTCTTTTCTATGCAAACGAAGATTCACGACGCCCCATATCAGTTGGGTACTACTGTAACTTATTAACCGATAGCTCTTTATGAGGACCACCATTTGAAATACTACTGCTAGCATATGCTAAGTAACTTGTAAGTAATTTAACTTAGTAATTGGTTGCCTTTGAGTAGCTACGTTTGAGAAGGGCCTTACGTCATATGTGCTAATTAATTCTTTTATAAATTCAAATGTATACTGACGTGCAAGCTCAAAGCAGGTTGCATGTCGAAGTGCAGTGTGGCGGGCAGGAGGCGGAGTCTGTCGGTCTTGGTGCGGGTCGCCGCGAGCCGCGCCAGCGCCGCGCGGAGGGCGCCCGCCTCCCGCCTGGCGCCCCATACTCGGAGCCACACAGTTCGAGCTTTGTTTGTGTCCGGGATGCTGGGAATAAAAAAGTGTTTATAAAACTTCCAAATAAATGTATTAAGCAGAATACATATATAGATAGATAACTCTTTATTGTACACCAACAATTATAAAATAAAAATAAATTCTTAATATTAAAAATACAATGCTTCTTAGCGATATGACCGCCCGTCTTATCGCTAAAAAGCGATTTCTTCCAGACAACCACAGATTTTATCAAAACCACGGGAATATCCTTGAAAATTTATTCTTTGTTTCAAAATCATGAAAAAACCCTATTTCCAGTAATCTCAGGATTTACGGATATGTTGTACTTATGTCAATCATTTTTATAAGAAACAGTAAAAAGTAAAGCTAACGTACCTTATATTTAAAATTTCTAAATCATCCTCCAATGTGATATTTGATGCTTTTAAATAGCTTGTAATCTGTGAAGAAAACACAAAATGTGTTATTTCATAAGAAGAAAAAATGCTTAAACTTGAAACTAAAGCCAAAACCAGTTCTTTGTTAAAAATGTCATTTTTAATACAAGCTTTTTTTGAGTGACTGCACTTTTTGTTGACAGTACTTGCGACAAAGAACTCATCAAGATGAATCAAACGAGCCCAAACTCGATGGGGTTATGTGATTTTATTACGGAGTTCCTATGGCCATATTCCAGCTCCATCATCAGATCAGCTCCACGTCATCATAATATTACATTGTCACGCGATTTGCATATTCGTGCAAAATTTCAGCTCAATCGGAAACCGGAGAGTGTGTCAAATTTAACTTGCAAAATTCCATTACAGACAACGCGACAGGTGAAACTAAATAAAAGCTTGTAATAAGAAGTCACTTTTGGCAAAAGGGTAGTGCTCCTTGCCGCAAAATGTCTCTTTTTGACACATGTCATATGGGCTGTCAAAAGTGACCTATTAGGAAGGCACTAGTTTAAGGGTGCGTATAAAGCAAAATAACAATCTTAGAATTGAAATTTACCCAAGTAAATAGTATTTAAATGAAAAAATATTTTTATATGGGTATTTTCATTATATACGTGAGGGTTCTATCTGAGCGAAAACATAATGGAATGAAATTTCCTCGATAGAAAAAAATCACAAAGCTACCTCTAATAATAATGAATTTTCGGTTTTATTCGTTCGTGGTATATCTAATTAAGACAAAAATTCCATAAATAATATCACTAACATATGACCGAGGGCTGCTACTAACGATTTTTTTAAAATATTCTATACTTTACGAGTTATTTAGATAAGAAGCGCAAAGTTCATTTTTGTTCCGCGAAACACGCTATCTCCATCTCATCTCCACGCGAAGATTAGACATAAGTTTGTTTCATCTGACATTACCATATTTTTCTGGCTTGGTACGCACTCTTAAGGTGGCCCTCTGTGGCCGGCGCAACTTCGACGCAAGCATAGTCTAAAAGCTTTTTGTTTCATCCAACGTAATGTTTGACTGCGAAAAAAGATAGACAGCATCATAGCCGTCGATTATCAGTCGGTAAATTCCGCTGATCACTCGCATCCGCTTCGCTAGGTCGTCATTCATGATTTCGCATTCATAAAAGTTGTTCCAGGAGTATACTTCTTGTGAAAAAATCTTACAAGTTTGTGAAAAAAAAGTTAGTTATTTAGAATCTCCAATACATTTGCAAGCCTGGTATCTTAACGTTTTCTTTACTTTTACAATTTATAGGTACATTAGATATGGCCAAAGTACAGGCAAAAACGCTGTTTTTCGGAGGCTTTGACTGAATTTGTTTCACACTTTTTTTAAATTACGCCTAGATACACGGCTAGATAAAGTGCACAAGATACTAATTTGTTCAAAACATCTAACGAAAAATGTTTAATAACGCCATAATAAGTACAGAGGTTTTGTATGAAAAGTATGACGAATTGAGTCCTCTTAAGGACATAATTGTTATTGGAAAGTACCTGTTTAACAACTTCTTGAGATATGTTGACATTTTCTAGGTCCAAAACCTGCAGTCTAGTTTCAAAACGCGCCGATGCTGTAACATAACAAAAAATATGATTATTTGAATTTTACATTAAAATTATTTCATATAGAATTTATTATTCTGCTTACAGAAATCGGTATCTTTTGGGTTACAGTCGCATGTAGTGCCGTCTTTGCAACCTTCTGCACATTCTTCTATTCCACATTCTGAAATTAAAAAAATATAATTATTAAATTAAAAACAAAATTAAATTAAAAAAGTGCTTTTTATAGCTTTAATAGGCCACACATTGGCCTGAGTTGCAGTTACCTCTTGTTATTGAACAAACACAAAAAAAGTCGTAAATCTGTTTTACTTACTAACTGCGCCCTGCGGTTTCACCCGCGTAATGCATAAATCATTTTTCAAAGTGCACATACTCAATCATACGCTCAGCTTACAATGTAGAGATAAAACAAGTAAAGATTCTAAATCATTGTAGGTATTCTTTGTCGATTCAAAAAAGTGATAAGATCAAAATAATAAAATCAAAATTATGGTTATTAATTTAATGGTTGGGGTCTAATTCTGAATTTAAAATTCAAAACAAAAAAAATACTTTTAAATTAAAATTCGAAACAAAAAAGCAGATGCTTATAAAACTGGCCAGTACGTAAATGAGCGACCACGTACTACACATCACGTCAAGAATACATACATTTATATAGGCGTACCTGCTAAATTCTACCTATTTTTTCTCGACAAATAGATAGCATTCTAGTAAATAGATAGTTCTAGAAAACCAGAAGATAACGGAAAATAGCTCAATTCCGAATGAAATATAGTTATTACAATCTCCAGTGTCTCACGGAATCCTTATTAATTTTGTGGAAATGGTGCTCATATTTGGGGGATGGTTCGGATAATGCTGATAAATCACTGCATTACTTGAGGTCTTCCGCGTCATAGGATTAATGTATTGAATTGATGGATATCCGATCTTTACGAAAAATTTTCTCACGTATATCGAAATTATGTTTTTATAAGTATTTATTTAAGCTAAATATGTGAAAACGATTCGTAATTATATTATTATAAAAATCAATTTAGAATATTATAGAAGAATCTACGATCAAACGCAAAATGACTTCCAATAAATATTACTTGACTTAATATAAAATTATAACAATTGATGTTGTTGTTATATTTTTAACCGCGAGCCAAGGTATATGGCTGGGTGTGGCAAGTTAGAGGCAACAAAAACATTGCAGAGGACTTATGAGACGTAAAAATAAAGCTAAAAAGATTTATTTTTTCAGTCAAACAGAGTTAAATAATAGGCCATTAGTTTCGGTTTGGGTACTTGACAAAAAATTTCATTAAGCACTTTTTTACAAATAATATTTTATCTATACACGAAACACAAAGTTAGGACGAAAAAACTGAAGGTGAAAGCCGAAAAGAAACCACCATCCTAATTCTAATCTAACTAATATTATAAACGCGAAAGTGAGTTTGTTTATTTGTTTGTTTGTTTGTTACGCCTTCACGCCTCAACTACTCAACGGATCATCATGAAATTTGGCATGCAGATAGCCTATTGTATGGAGGCTACTTTTTATCCCGGGAACGCGGGTGAAACCGCGGGGACAGCTAGTTATTAATAAGGATACATGAAATAAAACACCCTTTTGTGTAAACAGAGCTCCAATTCCAAGAAAAATCTATAGAGACTTATATAAATTTAAATTTAAACTTTATTGCATTCATGTACTCATTGTATTCATACTATTATGAGAGCTATCAATGTTCAAATAGTGCTGAATTTACCTCTAAAAGAGCTATGTTGCCAACACTGATTGTAATACCAATGTACACACGGCTACAGATCAAGCTATATTTCCAAAATAAGCTGACCTCTCATTGTACGGAAGTCCTATACAATGCGAGATCAGCTTATACTGGATAGTTTGATGTATAGCCGTGTGTACTTAGAAACTATTTTCGCATTATATACCAAGTCAGTACGAGTTAAAGATTTGGTACTTAAAGAAACTGGTATAAAAGCCTTTGATGTTTCGCTTCATGTTTCAAAGCACGTTTTGAAAGCTGCAAACGTCTCAAAGGATTTTTTCCTTACATTTACGTAATAAGAAACGTTTATGTTAGTTTCTTATAAAATATTATCTAGCAACATTTCACGCAACATCGACCATGAGATTACACTATCGAGCTCAAAGAAGTTTCACATCAAAAATTTTTTTTAATGAGGCATTGCAACGAATGCTGTAGCCTTGGACATATAAAAAAAATCAGGACGGAGTGTCGCCTTATATGAAGTGAAGCACCCCAAGTAAGCCGGGCCGTCTCGTAAATACAAGCCTCACAAAGCCGATCGGTTGTCATTCCACATTGAGACATTGATAGTGACATAAGGCTCAGTATCACATGTGCCTGCTTGGGCCAGTACTGATTTTAGGCACGCATACGTAGAAAATTTTCGGCTTCACTTTCGTATAAGGTGACACTCTGTCTTGATTTTTTTATACGTCTATGGCTGTAGCATAAAATGAAGATATTACCTGGTGCAGCTATTTGTGATTCACACAGATCACCTGTGTACCCCGGCGCACATATACAGCTCACAGCTGCTGGACCCATCTGTCTGAAAATACACCATGTATACACTCACAAAGACGTTTAGATACATTGACTGCTACGAAGGTGCTCAATTGAATTCCCGCCCAGGACCCATTTGTGTTATGGAAGGATAAGTAAATTCTAGTATATAAGTTGTCTGGTGTCCATAGTACACACGGCTACACATCAAGCTATACATTTCCAGTATAAGGTGATCTCGCATTAGGTACCTATAGGATTTCCGTGAAATGAGAGGTCAGCTTATATTGGAAATGTATAGCTTGATCTGTAGCCGTGCGTACAAGCTCTACCTATTTTGCGATGAATTTACCAATATTTCATTAGGATATTTTATTTAGTAAACATGATCTCCACAATGTGTACTAAAATAACACTAAACATGCCACCTGAGATCTTGAACATAAAAAGTATTATTAATTTTGTATTCATTTTAGAAACCACAGTACAGTCGAGGTCATAAATATGTAGGTACAGTATTACCCAACTAATAAGGCGCGTCGTGAATCTTCGTTCGCACAGAAAAGAAAGTATGGCCCCGAAGATTAACGAAAGAATGCTTAAAACTTATAATCAGCCTTAGATAACTACTATAAGGTTCATAATACACTGCAGCTGTTAGTTCCGTCTCACTCGCAAGTCACGCCCCTCCACACGGCGCGCGCTAACATGGCGGCAGCTGCCGACCAATAACGGTTTCCCGTGTTTGATAATCTTCTGCGCAGGTACATCGGTAAGCCATATTAGTTGGGTACTACTATATACACTTAGTGAAATTCAACAACGATTTTCTCTTAAAGCATCTTTTAACATACACATAGGTATTATGATTTGTGTAATATTTCAATATTTGGATCTTATAGAGTGCGAGAAAATTCCTTTTTTCTTTTAAAAAGTGTATACATATCTATGTCCTTGACTATACCAATTACGACGTAGGCTCACCCTTCTCACTTATGTTCGTTATGTTTGCTCGTAAATCACAACCTAAGTACATAAACTTCTGCCATTTTACAATGACCCTTTTTTGTCCTACAATAACGCATGCCTGTCTAATTGAGGCACACACAATGTAAAAAAAGGGTTTGTTTCAACAAACTAAAACATTAACTTTAAAGGATAATGCTGAAATACTATTGTTACAATATGAAAGGAAGTCGCTCATCTTTCTAACAGTAGATTTACTTAATAAAATTGTTATATGCCAACATTTCCCGAGCGCTCTCCAGCGAGTAAATGCATTATACAAAGTAAACGTCGCGGGATTACTGTAACAAACTACTTCCTTATGAAAGTAGACACGTTTGCTTACGTTCTACAGAGAGATGTAACAGCAAAAGGTTTAAAACAAAACACATAAAGTACATTAATTAAACAGTTTAACAATGCAAGCTAAAATGAAAATCATGTGACGGCCCGTTCTCAAGAAATTGTCGCCGACAGCAGTTTCCAGTGTTTCCTCGTGAAACGCTAACTTAAATAGGACGGAACCGCTTCGGAGTAATATGCATTTAACTTGTAACGAGGGAAAGTTTCTCTCAACAAATATCGCGGCGGAATTCCGGCGTGGACCGCGGGAAATTCGTTATACCGCGGAAATTGCAGAACATTCATGGAAACTGCCTCCGAGCGAATGCTCGCGGGATACAGAAATATATTCATAGCTGGACTGGGTTGATGAATTTTGCTTACCTGCAGGTGCCACCGTTTTTGCACATGTTGGGCGTCCGCGGACAGAGCGGTCCCACGCCGCAGTCCGCACCGGAGTACCCCTCGAAACATGAGCAGTAAAACTCCCTGCCAAGCGGAAAATTTTGCGGTTTCAGTAATATATTACACAAAATAACCTAGCGGAAATACCTTCTGTGACACTACATTATGTGACGGTGCGTTTTTGCCGTGTGCCGTCGAATTTGTAAATAGTGAATGACGTCATGATATTGGCTGTGGATCACTTTGCTTGTCAGCGACTCTATCGAGTGCTTTTTGTTCTGCACCGCACTAAATTATCACGCGCTATTGACTACGTAAATGGGTTTTCAAGTGAGAAATTTCGTTGATAACTCCCTCAATTTAAAATAAAATATTCGTAAATTTGGTATTATAAAAACGTATTCGGAGATTATTTTTTTATACGCTCAATTTATCGTAATTTGAAAGGGATTGATTGAATTTTGATTTCAACGGAGCATTTGAGATTAAATTATTTAAATGATCGGATATGGAAAGAATGTTACATTTTCTTTTGAGGAAACTTTATCTTCAGCTTTATTCAACTTGAGCAAAATAGAGAGAGCCAAAAGACTAATTGGCTATGAATCACTGGTGGAAGCCAAATTGAAATGTTTAGGATTTGGCTGAAGAATACTCTAATTAGATCTTACAGTTTGAAATTAGATGCATTATTAATTCTGATTAGTATCGTGTGTGATGAAAATCATAACATCAAAATATTTTTAAAACTTGTGTAACCTGACAAGAAGTCTGGCGAAATTTCCACGTTAATTAAATGACACCGAAGTTACGTAGTAACTATTTAGTAATCTGTGACCGAAGCCCTTTTGTCACGAGATGTCTAATAAGGCGTGAGACATCCATGATCATTTGAAGGGCGTCCGGCGGCGTATTTTTACCCGACTGACCCGGAAGGAGGGTTATGTTTTTCGAGTGTATGTACGTATGGATGTCTATTTCTTTTTCCGACTGCAATACCTTCTATAGATTTAAGAGCTTGTTTTTCTCTTTTCAGTTAATTTATGTTTTACGCAGTCGGGTTTTTTGTTTCTTTTAATAATTTAATTTTACTTTTTATATTCATTTTGAATGAGATCTTATTCAGTCAATAAATTTTTTGGAGGGCCTGATTTTAGATTTTATAATACAGTAAATACGGTACAAAGACTTACTTGTAATCTCGCTTAGCATAACAATGGCCCAGCAGTCGGCATTCAATGGCACTACACGACGTTGGGCCCGAGGAGTCCGTGGGCCCCCGAACAGCATACGTCACGTTGAACCCAAATACTGAAAGGAGGCCCAGCGCTCTTAGCTGGGTCCCCTCTAACCTGTTTAGGGTTAGCTCCACTACCAGCACTGGACTTTGGACCTGGAAAGAAAGATCGTTGGTTAATTTGTGCTCTACAAATAGTTTTTTCGAGTCGGCAAACAAGCATACGGCCCGGCTAGTAGTAAGCAGTTACCGTACCGTATTCTGTAAGATGGAGGTACTTCTCCAGTCTAGCTCTTCATATAATATTTTTGTACTATACTATACTTAATACAGTATTTCATAATATGTGCAGCTAAAATTAGAATCAAATAATCCCCAGTTACATTAGGCTTGACATACTATTCCGTTATAATTATATACAAATATTGAAGCACCCTTCGCGCCGCCTAGGTTTACAATATCATGTAAATGTAAAACAAACTCGGCACCTATCTCACTCCAGATATTTGCACAAGGGCATTTCGTATGTAAATTGAGAACGTTTAAATGTAAAGACAAAAGAGTAGATGTCAAGACACTCAAAGAAACACCCTATAGAATTATTTATGAAAGCATCATTCAGAGCCTCTTGGCTGGGTTCTTTAGTGCGAATAGGCATTGGCAAATCTCCAGACGCTGGATTTATTGGGTTTTTTTTTCACCCCCTCCGCAGACCGTGTCGTGAGTTCTTTCAGTGTAATGTGACGAGACGGAATCGTGATATGAAGTTATGTTTTGATATTTTCGTGTTTAACAGCGTACATACATCGTATTTGCTTTAAGCTTTTTGACGATTTAGTGAAGTTAATGGTGGAGAACATTTGGCTTTTTCTATTTTTAGTGATTTTATTATTATAGCACTAATCTGTCACCAAGCATTAGCGACTTCTAGGCTTAACTCTGTAATATATTGGCAATTGTCATGGTATTGTTAATGCCATAGTGGATGGTAGCCATATACAATCAAGTGCATCGCTTGCCTGCATGCAGCCATCGAACATAAAAAAAAAACCCAAAAAATTAAGCCTTCGATGATAGTAAGAAATCCGTAAGAAATCAAACTCAGAAAGCATCAAAATTTCGTGTACTGCGGTACGACAAAGTTTATTGGTGGGTCGTCATTGAATGAATTAATCCATGGTGTTAATTCGATGACCACGCGAAATGATACGCGGTATTCAAAACTCGCATCACTGATGCGCAGGACACTCGGTAGTGGCAACAACTGAAAGTGATATCAGATAAACTTGACTGCCCTTTTCTAAAAACTTGGGTATTAATAGCGATTGGAGCAGTCAGTTAGCTAATCTTGTCTTCTTTTTATTTTATACTAGCTTCCGCCCTGCGGTTTCACCCGCGTTCCCGTCATAAAAAGTAGCCTATGTCAACCGCGGTTAGTGTAGCTTCTCAACAGTGAAAGAATTTTTCAAATCGGTTCAGTAGATTCGGAGCCTATTCAATGCAAACAAACAAACAATCAAATCTTTCCTCTTTATAATATTAGTAAGATGTGTGTTCTAGTTTTAGGTTTATTTTGTTGTGTAATGTGTCTTTTTTATTTTAATTGTAATGTTTTTAATTAATTGTGTATATGGATTTTATATTATTATTATCAAAACCTAGAAAACGCTGGGTCACAAAACATAACAGTTTATCATTCCATATTTCCGTACATGGTCAGCGTAGCAGTATAACCAACGCTTATACAGCAATATTTATGCAAAACAGTGACCGTAATATGACTAGTTCAGTGCAACGAGTGTCATTTAGGTCGTGTATTGTAAGGTGGACATAGAGATAAGGAATGCAAAGCGTTTGTAGATAGCTAATGGATGCTAAAATCCTGTCGAAATTTAGCTTGCGTGTTGTTAGACGTTTAATTAATTGCACAATTTATGTTATACAGGTCGTTGTTTTGGTCAGCGACGAGCGACTCAGGGTCGATAATACAAATGATACTGGTGCTAAAAAAAATATAAAAAAAATACTTTATTTTTTTTTAATAATAAAAATAAAAAAAATATAATTTTGAAAATCATGTAATAAGCTAAAGTGTAGACATAATACTCAACGGGAGTACGAGGGAGTAAAGGGGTGGGCCGATGGCGGCTTGCGCCTAGCTCTAGACTGTGCACGTGCCTAGTAACCATACTTTGCGGTAATTTTATTTCAAATTGAATAAGGTATTTCTCAACATATTTACAGTATTTAATGGAATTAAGTCCATTTTTGGGGAATATATATTTTGTACTACCGCTCCTGGGTCGCTTGTCGCCGACCAAAACAACACCCTGTATAGATATGCTGTTTCTTTACACACGACCATTAGGCTTAAACTGAGCAGAGTTTTGCAATGGATACTAGATATCTGATTCAAAACATAAACGCGTATTTTAAAAGAACACTTATATAGTAACGGAAATGTTCATGTAAACAATTATCCAACCAAAAAAATTTTTATGTAAAATGTTGCCAAGACATAATATGGCTCGCACTGTCAAAAAGTTATCATATCTCAAGTAGAGCCAAGCTTATAACTCTAGATGCCCTTACTTTACAAGCCCTAACTTCACAAGCTCTACACCTTAGTTAAATATGTGGCTTGGCCGTTTCGCTACCGTCACATGGGAGTAAGGTGAAAAATTTATTCACTGTTCTTAACTTTTTTGTTATACAATAATTCTTGTAGTAGTGAAGTCGAATTAACGTAACAATCGACTCTACCACCGATTCAGAATATACTTAAACCGAGACGTCGGCGTCACTTGCAAAAAACTCAACAAAGCATTTTTATATTTGGATACAAAAATATTCCATAACCTTTTTTCCGACTAGTACTGTTTAAATTATAATTCATTCTAGTTATGAATATGTCTTGCGATGTCTGCATACTGGTAGTCTGTAGTGTTGCTAGCACGGAAAATATATGAAAATTCTAAAGTCGCATGTCCCTATGGAGCGATAACTTAGCGGCGAGACCGTGTGGAGAGTAGCAAGTCAACTTTATTATAAAAAGATTATGTAGTTAAAGAATATTCAAGCGAGTATAAAGATAAAATATGGAATTCAATTAAATTTAAGGAAATTATGAAATTTGCTTAATTAGCTTCATGAAATTCTGATGTGTCAAGAAAAATAATAGTACAGTAGATAAAATAAATTACGTTTCCGAAAGCCGGAGGATTTTATAAAAATAAAAATTACAATTAATTATCCTAACTAAATGATCATTCCACTTCTAAGTGGGAATATGGAATGCCCATTTTTACATTTTAAAATATCGAGGAACTGTCGATTGACGTCAACGCTGCATCAGCAATCGGATGTTTGCAATATCGATGTAGACTGCAACGTCGACGATCTTCACATAGTAGCGCTATGTAATTAATATGTAAACAACCGACCTCTACTGAGTTACATTACGATAGCCGAGCGATCATTATCTCTCGCATGCAATAATGACGTAGGTTGGTCGACGACAGCTGTCCTTGTGTGATCGTGGTACAGGAAAGCGGTCGGTAAAGCAGCTGTCAGCATAATTTCTTTAAATAAAAATTGAAAGTTTGTTTACAATCTTTATCTCGTCTTGTTGGCTTTAGTATAGTAAAATATAGAAAATCATGATCCTATGCCTTGTCTCTACGTTTAGAAGCAGTAACAAAGAATTTTAATATTATGAAGAATGTTTGTTCCTAAAAAACTTACTCAATAATAATGTTCTAGTACTTACATAATACTTTTTATACTGGGAAAAATCTCGGCCCTCGGAAAGTCCGGGGAAGAAGCTAGTATGAAATAATACTTGCGTACGTTCCATGTTTTACAGTACAAATAATGTTGTACCTAAATCTATCATATTGGCAGATGCAAGTACAGGGATTAGGTACATGGCGGAAAAGCAGTCATTCATAAATAAATAGTGGGTGCCGAAGGAAAAACAAGTCATGAATTATACTGTTTTCAGGATTAGAAGATTTCGGTGACAGTTCACATTTTCCGGTTCACTCATACTACTTGCGAGTAACTAATATAATATTTTACAAAAAAATATATTAATTTCCATTTTATATCATTGCAAAAATACAATATATATCGCTATATATAACTAAGAAATAATTTCAGCACATTAATACTATACTTAACTTGATAATTTTAAAAATTAAGAAATGGGATATACTTAAACTTGCTGCATGAAACAGAACATTGACCTATAGTGATTGACAATGCTTGATCGACAGGGAAATTCAAAAAAGTATCGATATATGTTATATCGATTATTTTTGAATTGGTTTATCAATATCGAAATATTTTTAATTACCAAAAAATTACGATATATCGGTACGATATCAAAGAGAGAGAGAATATTCTTACATTACTAGGTAAATATCAATTAACAAACATAATTTCTCATAAATCCTGTTATATTTATCTGAAATTAAGAACAACGATAATAGTACAGTATGATACATGTGTGCAAAGTTGGTAATTACACACGAGGCGGTATTAAGCAGTAAGACAGTGATAAGGAAATAAAATTTTGAAAATAAAAGCACTAAAATGAAAATCGATTAGACTTTCTTTATTAACTTTCTCGATACAACAAAAAAATCGATTGGATATCGTTAAGGCGCATGAACTGTCACCTATATCTTCTAATCCTGAAAACAGTATATGTCATAAATGACTCAAGGAAGGCAACAATAACTTCACAATGCTAATTGTGTCAACTCAACCGACCGTATCAAAGTGTTGCCAATTGAAATAAACAAAATATAAATTAGCGACAAAGGAGCCAGCATTTTCCAGCTCCTATTCTCGTTGAACTTGCAAAGTCGGTGAAAGTGTTGTTAATTAGGAAAGTTGCCGAAGTTTCACGAGGAGTCGTTACAATGAGTTATGATCGTTATGTGGGTTACATCCTAATTCTCAATACATTTTCCTGTATGGGTATTAGAAATATCGTTTTGAAGTTGGGCCTTGAGGCAAATGTTTGAAAGGATTCCCGAGCCTTTTTCAAGAATGGTTTCTATTTTTTTCGATACTATATATACAGGTTTACATTACCCTTTGTAAAGAAACCCCACAAACTAACACACGCTTTTAAATAATATAATAATTAAGTAGGATTCCCTTATCTGTCGCAGTACGTATGTGATAAAAACCGGCCAAGTGCGAGTCGGACTCGCGCATCGAGGGTTCCGTTCGTAGGTATGTAAATAGTTCCTTCATCACGAGAATCGAGTCTCGAAGATTTTCCCATTTTTTCCGATTTTGTTATTTTTTTGCGATGTAACTACCGGATTTCTTCCTTTATACTTGTGTTACATGGCATTGTTTCTTGCCAAACATGATTTTATGTCTAGGTCAACGGGAAGTACCCTATATGGTTTGATTCCTTTGCGAACGTCAAAATTTGCGGCATAAACGGTCGTATTTTTTGATTGCGTTGACTTAGAAGTGCACTGCTCCAAAGGCTTATAGACTTGAGTATTTGATTTTAATTTCAGCTTGATACCTTTACGCGTTCCTGAGAAAAAGGGTCTTGACAGACGGACAGATGAACAGTGGAGCGAATACGTAACTAAAAAATCATTTTCGAATTGAAATCGGTTCAAATTAGCGGCTTTTTGATAACTTTTTTACGTTCTGATAACTGCAAATACAAACAGTGGTTCATTAGAAATGTAATCATTTTCGATTTTGTAATATTCTACCGATTAAGGTTATTTCAATCTTTTCATTGAAATAAAGTTACGTAATCCACGTACAGATGGACAGATGGACAGATGGACAGACGGACAGACGGACAGACGGACGGACAACAAAGTGATAATAATAAATAATAAATATCCTGGGACATTCCTCACACACGGTCATCTGATCCCAAACTAAGCAGAGCTTGTACTATGGAAACCTGATAACGGATATAATACATATACTACTTTTTGTTTGTAAATACATACTTAATATACATAATTACACCCAGACTCAGACATACAGACATGTTCATGCACACAAATGCATGTCCTGTGTGGGAATCGAACCCACGGCCTGCGGCGCTATAGGTTAAGACGCCACGTCTTAACCAACTGCGCCAACTGGCCCGTCAAGTGATCCTATAAGGGTTCCGTTTTTTTCTTTTGAGGTAAGGAACCTTATAAATGTATATACATAATAGTATCTACCAATCCTTGCGCGTATAAATAAAGCCCCAAGAAAGCGTTGGCAAAAAATAAAAACATGATATCATAAAATTCTGTTTTTATCATAGTGCACATTACTTATGAATGCGTACTCAAGTCAGCTTCTTTTTTCTATTAGAATTTTTTTTTTTTTTTTTTTTTTTAACCTATTGTAGCTTTATTTACAACAAATATGTACAAAATACAATCTATATATAGAAAATTTCCTCAAGCCTGCCGCTGCTTCCGATTAACGGCAGGGTTCCCAGAAGGCTGGCAGCGTTTCCTCTTTGGATAGCCAAGCTGACGCGTTGGCGGAAAAAGCTCCCCGCCCGCTGGTCTCCGGAGGTCTCGATCAATTTTGATGACAAGGTGCGAGCAAAACGGCGAGCTTCTGACCCCCACGGTCCCATGGTCTCGACCGCAAAAGGTACAAAAATATAGTTGGGTCCAATCGATGCATATTTTTTGAATTTTGAATTTTCCGCACTGGCCGCAGCTGCCCCTGCAGCTTTACAAGTCGCCGGTAAGTGAGATGGCGCGAGTGTATCGACACATGTGGCATCCCACACCAGCGACTTGCCGACACTCCAAGGGATCAAAGACATACCATCCGGTCTCTTGCCATCGCCCCGCGCAATACCGACTGGTTCCAGTACGGAAGGCACGTTAGCGACAACAAGAGCCCTGCGGATAATGTCATTAATCGCCGAGTGTCGTGATATTCGACCAGCACTTAGAGAGCACGAAAGCCCATGGTGGCCGAGCTCGTTGACGAGATCTCCGCAGCGGCAGCGATGAGGTTGATTGGTCCTGCAACCAAGACGAAGACAAATACACAGACTTAATGTTATACGGTCTAACATTGTTCCAGTATTTGTTGATGGAATAGCTTGTAGCCAGTGACCTGAGTCACTCTGAGAGACAGCTAACAAGCGCGCGCGGTCTGTATCTATAGAAAAGTTAGTAAATAAATTTTGCCAGGTTTTTTCACAAAGAGGCTTGTCCCACGCTCTCTGAGAGTGACTCAAGGTCGGAATATTTGTGCCTGGACAAGCTGCCTGCCAGGCGTCTCTAGCATCGGACAGGTAAGAAACCTCAACAGATCCAATAGAAGGGTCCAAAACAGAACTGACGAGGTTGCTCACACTGTATACCGAGGATAGAAACGCCGGTACTGATATGCTTGAAATTTTCCGCACTCCTAGGCCACCATAACACACGGGTAGGGTGGCCTGAGACCACACTTTGTTTTCATAAAAACTGCAATTTAGAATTTTGGAAAGAGACGTTTTGATCATATTATCCAAAGTATCTAATATGTGATGGAATTTAAATAAGTGCGTACTGCGGAGCAAATAGGTAAACTTCGGCACGAAAAGGCAGAGTCGAACAATAAAAAATGCATAATGAGCATTAATTTCATAAAGTCTATTTGAAGAGTCATTAAAATTTTGAATCTTTTTCTCAAAGAAACTAGGAATGGATTCGTCTAAGACTGGGGCTCCAAGAAGATGAAGCGACTCCTTTGACAGTAACTTAATATTGGGAGCCAAAACATTAAAATTTTGAATTAATTCTGGTTTTTCAGATTCTGGGAAAGAATCTAAAATAAGGAGCTCACATTTGGAGCTATTGAATTCTAGGCCAATCTTTTTAAAATTTTCTGTCAATGTTTTAAAATCACTGAGAACGGAAGCCGCATCACCCCCCAGCGTACCGTCGTCTAGATACCATACATTAAATTTAGATTGTAACCCGGAAATAATTGGATGAATGGCCAAACTGAAGATAGCTGGACCGAGAGGGTCGCCCTGTTGACAACCCATGGCGGAAATAAGTGGGTGTTCTCTGAAAAAAAGTTTTGATGGATGCCCATAGCATTGCCAAAGGTAAGGATATATGTCAGGACAGATATCCCGAATTTGGGTCAATAAAGCACCCCTATCGACAGAGTTAAATGCATTTTTTATGTCAACTTTAAGCAGCACTTCACCTCCGTTATTTAAAAGAAAGGTCCGAGCCGCATGAACAGCTGCCTCACAACCTCCCTTTGAGCCAAAACCGAGTTGAATGGGCTGAAATATTTCTGAAAGTTTCGGGAGAATGTGACGACAACAAATTTTGGAGGCCATACGACGGATAGTATTACCCACAGCGATGGGTCTTACTCCACCATCTTTTTTGGATAGCGCGCAAAGGTTGGCCCCATAAATGATCTCAGTGAATGGGCTTGGCACCTTTCCTGCCAACATTAAATTTATAAGAGAGGTTAATTTTGATAATAATTTGGTACCAGCGTCTCCGGCGGCACCACAGACAAGATCTTTGTAATGCTGTGGTGTAAAACCGTCGAGGCCGCCAGCAGAACCAGGTTTAAATGACATAATGACACTCAATAGATCTTGGGCGTTACAATTTAGACAATTTTGGTCTAAAGATGGGGGATCCGGGAGGTTTATATTTGAAAGCGGAGAAGGATGTTTTGATTCTAAAGCAGACAGGGTTTCAGGTGTGTCTGAAGCGACAACATCACTCGAAAATAGCAGATGTGCTGCCCCCTTGAAATCGCCATCGTTCGCTTTAGTTTCGATTTTCCTGATAGTGTTTGCCTGATTATGTTTTTTTTGAATTTTGGGAAAATTGGGAATAATATTATCAATTGAGTCTAATATTGAGCAGTTATTTTTAATTTGTTGTGTGAGAGAAATCTCATTTTTTTGGCGACTAGGGACATGCAGCACTCTGTACGAAAAAGTAAGCAGGTCTTCCCAGTCAGCTTCTTATTACAAATGTACAAATGTAGATTTACGAGCACTTTTCTTTGTATTAGGCTCAAGACTCGCAAGACTTATTTGTCCCCGACGACCTATAATTACGACAATTTATGTCTAGACGACATTTACTCATCAACACATTTAGAACTCTTAATTCATTGCTTAACAATTCGTAAATCAATTACGTTTAACCTCAGAAAAAATAACGGTCCGCTCTTCGGCCTCGTTGAGAGGAAATAAGATTAAGTGACGTTTTTATACAGTTAGATTTTTTTTAGGAAAAGAAACGTATTTCTATGTTAAGCCGGCTTTTCACTGTGGGATATAATATAATATGAATTACATCTTGAGATATAAATATTTTATCGCTCGTCTTACATTTTTGTATATTACATCCCAAACTATAAATATTTTTTCGACAAATTATATATTATATTATATCGTGATTATATCCTATAGTGAAAAGCCGGCTTAACAATAAATTATAACTCAATGAACTAAACTTCTGATTAAAGTTAATGGCAATTGACTCAATTTTTACTGACCAAATCAGTACCATATGTTTTTATCCAGAACATATTCTATCTGTGTGATAAAATTTCATCCAAATTTGTTCAGTATTTTTTGCGTGAAAGACTAACAAACAACCATACATACAAACTTTCGCGTTTATACTATTAGTAAGGATAAGGATATATTAAGTAATAAGTATTAAGTGGTTCCCACTGAAAACCAGCGTCGTAGCCTTGCGCTGCGACATTATACTGAGTGGGAGACCGTTTCAGCACAATAGATTAATACATAGGTTAAGCGATTGTTGTTTTTTATTGTAATTTTTTTATTTTCTTCTGTTATGTGTTTTTTGTTTTCTTTTTAAGATTTTGAGCTGAATAAATGCTTTCTATTATATTCTATTCTATAAGTATTCATTAATATTTCTGCATTTTTTCGAGCGATAGTGAGCAATTTCCAACGCAATTTCAGAATCATTCCATTCGGCAGTCAAACGAAACGCTTCACTTTTATATTGCAAGCGGGTTTCCTGAATTGGAATTAACATTTAAAGCTAATTGCGGGGCTAAGTGCGTTTCAGTGGGTATAGCATTTATTTTAGAATCGGTTTTTTTAATTGCACGTTGAATTCGCAGGCATGTTGCACTGTACTCGATAATTATAGAACACTAGCTTTGTGCTCCGTGTTTTTACCCCCTTAGGGGTCGAATATTGAAAAATTCATGCTTAGTCTTTAAATTTGGAGGTGCAAGGTGGATGACACCTCCATTAAAAAGGGAAGATATTCCACCAGGATGGGTCATCGTGCCTGGGGACCGCGGTCCAACTGTACATGTCGGACAGTTGTATATATGCAGATTCTCGAGAAAACTTCGTAAGCGCGATGCAGGATATTGTGGCGCCACGCCATCTATCTTTCGGTGTGTGAACTAACTCTGTGTAACTGATAGATGGCAAATAGATGTCGCTACAAATTCAAGGAGCTTCATATCGCGGTCGCACTTGCTGTGGAATTAGCTTCCGGCCGTGGTTTTCTCATAGGCGTACAGCATGGGGTACCTACTTCAAAAAGCGTGTGAAGAGATTTTTCAGGGTAGGAAACGGGTGAGTGATACCCCTGGTGTTGCAAGCCTCAATAAAGCTACGGTAACCGCTTACTATCAGGCAGGCCGTATGCTTGTTTGCTATCTTAGTGGTATAAAATAAAATCACGACAATGTGGTCAAACATTGCTAAGAATCAATGTCAAATCAAATAAGGGAGAATTAGAAAAAAGGCCGAGTTAATCCAGATCCTAAGGTAAGCCGATCCATCTATCTGTCTAAACGTTTAGGCGTGATTGAGTTACACTCTGAAAAGACTCTTAATTGGTATAGTGATCAATATCAAAAACAAAATCGAAATAACTTGCCGTATGGGAAACGACAATATATAGGAAATGAAATGAAATTGTTTATTTGAAATGAAAAAAAAAAAAAACAAAAATACTCTCAATTAAGTGATCAACGAAATTTCTGAAAATACTCTTAATTGGAATAGTGATCATCGAAATAACTTGCCGTATGGGAAACGACACTATATAGCGTCCAATATATTATTAGTATACATGTGGGATGTCCAAAAATATAGTATTTTTAAAGGGATTGGTTTTAATGTGTGAAGAAAAACATCGTGTGGAAACCAAAGCACGGTGGTAAGGTACTTTGTAGTACCCGCCTGGCTAGCACAACGCTAGGTACCGGTTTTTGGCTGCATTGTCACCTTGGTAGGGTACTTTGTAGTACCCGCATGGGGCACTACCTTTGAGTCGAAAATGTGTGGCCAAGCACCTGCTTGAAAATGGTATTGTTATTGTAAATTTTCATCATAAGCCAAAAACTACGCAACATTAAATAAAATAAAAACCTGCAATGGAATGCATAAATGAAGCCCATTCATTTAATGGTCCTTTTAACTTGTATTTCTACTTTGAAATTTCAACCCCTTTCGCAAAAATAATAAAATCATTTATTAGAATTTTTCATTAGCGAAATATTTGGGTAAGCAATATTTAAACAATTTCCAAATTTTTTTTAGTGATTGTTGAAATATTCCGCTTTTACATATGGACAGACGGACGGAGTGGCACCATATACGGGTTAAATTTTTATCTTTTTGCTTCGGTACACTAAAAAGACAAGCTCAAATAGACGCCCATCAATACTTATAACAGTGTAGCCAATATTTGGACACCTTTTGAATTATAGGTTATTCTGGGAGAGGATTAACTGACTAGTTATGTAAATTATGTAAATGTAAATGAATGATTTTTATAAATTTTACCAAATATCAAGTTCAATGACTAGAAAGTTTTTTTTTAAATAGATGCTTCTTTTTTGGAGTTAGTAGCCTATACAAGTGAAAGTGGGTCTGTCTATCTGATGAAATTGCTGTGGGTACTATTTATCCCGATAAAACTGGAGAATCCGTGGGATAATTATTACGGAAAATGAAAAGCAGAAATAACAAATCCTAACACAATAACGAACAATTCATTAAACAAATACGAATAAGTATTTCAAGAGAATAATATTAGATTAAAACTATACACGTAGCACCCCGCATTAATTATTCTCTATGGCATACAAAATATACAAAGTAAATAATATCATTCGGTTTATACACAGAATAAAAAATGTGTTATAATTTAGTTACGCTCGTAGTATCGTACTCGGATCGTAGAGCTCGTAGCACATCTACGACGTCTCGTAACCATAACAGCTAGTTATCATTGTGATTAGGGAACTAGTCAGAGCCAGTCTAGTCAGTCAAGGCTGAGAACTAATCTTTCTAGCAGGCTTAGCGCGCTTACTAGCTTTACTTACATGTGTCAGGTTAAGCGGTTCAACATCATTGGGAAAGAGTAGATATCTACCAATTTACTATCAATCTTAAAAATAAATATAGAGTCATCGAGGAATTTATCAATCAGGTGTTAAGTTGGCTAAACTGTTTATAGTTATTACTATTTACTTAGGAGTTCTACATTACTGAATGTAGAAACAGGTTGAAGTTGCAATGTAAGGTAGGTATTAATAAATAAATCACAAGACCACACTTTAATGTATTTCATTTATTCACCTTTAGATTTCCGATCTGAACTTCAATATTTACACTGATTTTACTCCTTTATATTTCTAATATAATTATTAACAAATTAATCAGTTCAGATATGTTAGGATGATAATGCTAAATTAATTATATAGCATATTCCCAAATCAGGTATACCTAACTATATCTGTGTACTACTAAAGGGTTTAGGTCAGGATAATAAATAATCATTTAGGCCAGACTTTTGAATGTATTTATTCAAATATCATATCAATGGCCAAAACTATGAATTTACTCTCAAAGCTACCACCGGTTCGGATGGCCGACCATATTGAGAAGATACCGGTAAGAAACTCAATATTAAGGTCTTATGTACGGCCACTACACATTCAGAGTTATTCTCTGTATACAACAAATACACAAAACACACAATATTATAAAATGATCAATCTTTACAGTTGAGGATATCAAATATACTTATCTTTTATATCGACGGACGTCGAACAGTAATTTCACATTATCACCATTAACTAACATTATTACCACTATAAGTAATCACTTCCAAATACAAACGACGACTGGACAAGCCCAGACCTTCCCGCCCATTTTATAATACTTTATTCAACGACTAAAAGTCTCAACCAAACACAGGGCATTATCACAACGTGAATACATTTTATCAACAAATGTCACTACTCTTAATAATAACTTTAGTAAACCATTATCAATAAAAATTATAGTACTAGTTGTTAATTATTTAAATAACTATTATCGAATATAGGTATGATCATAATTATGATTCGTCAAAGCAATTAAATTGTTCAATAGAAATATTAATCATCAGGAGTCAATTCACATCTCGTTACTTTACAGTAAAAATGTTTATCAACAATTAATTATCCTAGGAGTCACTTGATGACTCTGCAATTATTTTAATCCAATTGTTATCAGAATTATAATTTATAAATAACATCAAGTTTAATATCAATTAATAATCATCCGGAAGTAACATTTAGTTCAGTAGTGTTGCCACTGCGAATAATGAATTTATTAAGTAGACATTTAACTATCACATTTAACTATCAGATTTAACTAAATATCTAACACGGCCAGACTGACATGTACTTCGTCCTCGAAGTACTAATATCACATTTATTATTGACACCCGTTATATTCCTAGCGTCCAGGCACAACCACAAGGAAACCCACAGGTCTAGCCATAGGCTTAAATACAACCAGCACTACAACAAGGCCACGGTATAATTACAGATACAACTACAGGTATAGCAACGAGTATAGTCGAAGGTACTGCCATCGGCACAATCATAGAAACAAAATATCTAAACATACAAATTATCTAAACATCAACTTTAGAACCAGTATGTTTGTACATTATATATTTACCAAAAAACTGATCAGAATACAAATAAGGTTATGAAAATTGCCGTCGTTCTTACGTCAGTCCATTAGAACAAAAGCTTTAAAACTACTGAACAAATTTTCATAGTCTCACTTATTCATTGTGGGAAAACCAACAGCTATACAATAACAAACTTAAAATATCAATAGTTATCAGGAAGCCAATAACAGGTCTTCGCGGATATATGCCAGTATAAGAACCATATCTGTTGCCATTTATGTAACACGTTTAACACTATATGGAAATTATCAATAACATTCTTAACATATAAATACAACACTAGATTATTTTTAATGGCAAATAATACAGAAATACAATTCACAACACACTTTTCCGAATAACAATCCGTATTATTCGAAAAAGTATTCGCCTCGCCGATATACCGCTTGTGCAGAAAAGGTCAAAATCGTGTTGCCCAATAAAAGTGATAAAGTTTTCGGTATCGTGTCCTTAATTAGAATTGACAAGTGTATGGACATTAAATATTGGAAAGTTCTGATACGATCTAGAGGGAGTGTTCAAATCCATTTCCCCGATTAATTCAGAGCAATCTACTGATTTTGATTCCATTTTCAGTAAATAAGAAATATTCGAAATTTCACGCCGCTTGACAAGGGAAGTTTTTTTTACCAATGTTTAAATAGTTGGAAGACTTATATGGATGTTTTTTTTAAACTGAAAATAGATGCTTGACAAACCTCATTTGAATCTACAAGATAATTAAATTTAAATTATCACTTCATCGAAATCGGTTGACCAATGAAATTTAATTAATTCTGCGAGAGCGAACCCCAGGCGAAAAGCAGTACATCATAATTACATAGTTCCAGCCATGGGCACAACCACAGACAACAACAGATATAGCCACAGGTCATACATCTGTGCTATAGCTAGAGTCACCACTATAGAAACGTATACATTTAAAAATATGATTAATTAAATTTAAATACTCTCCTTGCCACAAGCATAGTCGCACAACCAAAAGCTCAGCATAGCTTAAGGAACACCCATTCTTAAAAATACTCGCCTTGCCACAAGCATAGTCGCACAACCAAAAGCTCAGCATAGCTTAAGGAACACCCATTCTTAAAAATAAAGACATAATTCTATGTTCTTATATGTAAGACACTTATATTCTATGTTCGATCCCATACCATTTCCATTCAATATCATCTCATTTTAGTAAAGAATATTTCCATTTCCAAAAAGTTAATAAAAATAGTTAACATTTGTTCATTGCCACAGTTCTTGTTATTCATATTTATACAAAACAAAGTAACAACGGCCTGTTGCTTTGTCGACAATATATTCTAGCCCCACACCTGCTGCACATGAGAGACTTGGAATAAAGCAAGAGACTTCAGCAGTTCACTTATAATCATATTTTTTTTTTATTTGCATTGCTACAGACTTGCAATTCACATTTTACAAGACAAAGTAACAACGGCCTATCGCTTTGTAGCTTCTAGCCCCCCACCTGCTGCACATGAGTCAAGACTAGAAAAAGCAGGAGACTTCAGCAGTTTATTGCCACACTCTTCAGTACCAAAACAATCTTATCAACACTCTTTGCCAAAACACAATCTAACAACACTTCAGTGGCAAACAATCTATCAAATTATTTTTCAATTAACTAATAGAACAGGATTAATATTCGGAAAAAATAATCATTGGCATCATTATTAAATAATACTTTCATTACAGGAAAACTTAAATCCATAGCAATATTCAATTATCCCAAAAATTTCAAGTAATGTACCATTATATGATAAGGTGTTTATGAAAGGTCATAAAAACTTTATTTTAAATCTGCTGTTGAAATAATCTCTCAAGGTTAAAATTAAATTAATTAAAAGAGACATTTTCTGTTGTAACAACACAACCATAGTTTTTGAGAAATACATTATAGAATACTCCTACGATATGGTGCATTTAGTTTTTATTTTATGTACTTATTTATCAAATTCTACGCCAAAATGAATTATTACCGTTCGGCCACACTGACAATTCTATGCAAAGAGTACATTATTATAATCTGAGACGCTATGTTTAATATTTTTAGCTTACGAAAAACATCGTATATCGAAACTTCCGTATTTCAAACTAATTTTTTTTTAAATATTTCAAACAAATTATCTTATGTTAATCAAATATTTAGTTTCAATTTACTGAACCAACGTCAAACAGGAACAACTTTCAATGATTATAAATTACTAAGAAAATATAAATTATGAAATTGGCAACAACCACATGTAACAAGTCAAAGCCATTTCAAACTCGCTAAAAATTACTTTATTTTTTTAAGAATAAATTTTATGACCTACCATTACTTAGATATGTTTTGCCAGTGAGAATAATATTTAAAATTCTCCTGTACACAGTGTTTCGCCAATTCCAAATTTCACAAAATAACATGTTCATCCATTTGCCTTTTATAATTTATGCTCAATTATTATGTAACATTTTTTTTTACAAAAAAAAAACAAAGTATTTGCCGAGTGAAGGGAGTTATAAACCTTTCGTATACATGATCCTCTCAAATTCAGTTAACTCAAACCAGGTAATCAAGGCAATTTAAATATACAGCCATTTTAATTATTTCCAGAATTAAATTTAATAAAATATAACAGGATTCCGAATCCTTTTTCACTCTGTTAGTGATTTTCTCTAGTTAAATAATCAACATTATAAATTCCATATTAATTCGAAAATGTCGTCGCAACTCTTAGTAGAAATAAATATCTAAATTTATTTCATTCCCTTCCTTATTGCTATATAGAGACGAGGAATTATACTAATATAGAGGGTAGAACACTAAATGTGCAATAAGCTTTGTACTATGGATGTAATTGAAATGAAATGTTTATTTTCTTGACTCTTGACATGACACGATTTAAATCTACATTGTTGGGAATCGGTCATTGGCATGTTTTAGTGACTTTACTTTTTAGGAAAATACAGATGATTAAACATAATAAATCGCTAATTTGTAACAACTCACCAAAATATACCGATTTTATCTTTAATATTGTTACAAAAATAATTCCAGTAATATCAAGACTGGAATTCATAGATAAACCAAGAAAAAAAAAGGACACTAGTCTTCAATTTTGAAACAAGAAAGGTGCCCAATTATTTACCAATTTTGAAATACCTATATACCCATTATAATACTATTATTAATTTGATTCGAACAGTTCTAGATTTTTTTTTACTTTTAAAGTTTTAAGTGACTCGTTGTTATAAACTGTAATATTTCTGTTGAAATCTAAAGTTATTCTACACCAGAATTATATTTAATCAAAGTTATCCTACAAAATGTTATTATTTATATGTGCTTTCGTTATTTAATCTATACTAATACAATACAGCAGTAGTTTGTTTAAATGGGACAATCCCTGGAATCACCAGTCGGATTTAAAAAAAAACTGATAGGAAGTTTAGGTGTACAGAGTACACTTTTCAACCCGGGAATGTGGAATACTACGGGGAATAGCTATTTTTTAATATTTCTACTGTGTTAAATATGTGGAGGTTTTTAACTGGATGGACAAACATATTTCTATGGCTAAATCGGTATAATTACTAATACGTATTTGAAATATTCATTTTACAATTTAACAGTACTGAACCTTCCTCCTTCGTGTTCCGCACATACTGATCAATTTAGTTTTCACGTAACACACTTTTAAGTTAGTTTTGTGAATCTAACTTTTGGGACATCAGTTTACAGAAATAAAATATCTTAGCATAAAACAAGAAAGCCTTGCAAGGCCCTACCAGACCAAATAATCAGCTTCATCATTTGCTGCTCTTATCGTCAATGGATCTTCTTTCAAACAGGATGTATAAGGCTTCTAGGAATCCAACGTTTTGTCGTCGTACAAATTATCAGCTTCATGATTTGCGGCTCTTATCGTCAATTGTAACTGGTCCAGTGTTCAATGTACTTCAAGATCCAAATTTCGACAGTCTAGAAAAAACAAGTCAAAATGTTAGTTTATAAGGGCACAGATTAAGCGTATCCCACTTCTGATGTCAGGTTAAGCGGTTCAACATCATTGGGAAAGAGTAGATATCTACCAATTTACTATCAATCTTAAAAATAAATATAGAGTCATCGAGGAATTTATCAATCAGGTGTTAAGTTGGCTAAACTGTTTATAGTTATTACTATTTACTTAGGAGTTCTACATTACTGAATGTAGAAACAGGTTGAAGTTGCAATGTAAGGTAGGTATTAATAAATAAATCACAAGACCACACTTTAATGTATTTCATTTATTCACCTTTAGATTTCCGATCTGAACTTCAATATTTACACTGATTTTACTCCTTTATATTTCTAATATAATTATTAACAAATTAATCAGTTCAGATATGTTAGGATGATAATGCTAAATTAATTATATAGCATATTCCCAAATCAGGTATACCTAACTATATCTGTGTACTACTAAAGGGTTTAGGTCAGGATAATAAATAATCATTTAGGCCAGACTTTTGAATGTATTTATTCAAATATCATATCAATGGCCAAAACTATGAATTTACTCTCAAAGCTACCACCGGTTCGGATGGCCGACCATATTGAGAAGATACCGGTAAGAAACTCAATATTAAGGTCTTATGTACGGCCACTACACATTCAGAGTTATTCTCTGTATACAACAAATACACAAAACACACAATATTATAAAATGATCAATCTTTACAGTTGAGGATATCAAATATACTTATCTTTTATATCGACGGACGTCGAACAGTAATTTCACATTATCACCATTAACTAACATTATTACCACTATAAGTAATCACTTCCAAATACAAACGACGACTGGACAAGCCCAGACCTTCCCGCCCATTTTATAATACTTTATTCAACGACTAAAAGTCTCAACCAAACACAGGGCATTATCACAACGTGAATACATTTTATCAACAAATGTCACTACTCTTAATAATAACTTTAGTAAACCATTATCAATAAAAATTATAGTACTAGTTGTTAATTATTTAAATAACTATTATCGAATATAGGTATGATCATAATTATGATTCGTCAAAGCAATTAAATTGTTCAATAGAAATATTAATCATCAGGAGTCAATTCACATCTCGTTACTTTACAGTAAAAATGTTTATCAACAATTAATTATCCTAGGAGTCACTTGATGACTCTGCAATTATTTTAATCCAATTGTTATCAGAATTATAATTTATAAATAACATCAAGTTTAATATCAATTAATAATCATCCGGAAGTAACATTTAGTTCAGTAGTGTTGCCACTGCGAATAATGAATTTATTAAGTAGACATTTAACTATCACATTTAACTATCAGATTTAACTAAATATCTAACACATGCGACAAGTAGGTGGCTAGCGACAGGCAGGACACAAGTAAATGAAATGAAATGAAATGAAATGAAATGAAATTAAATGAAATTAAATGAAATGAAATGAAATGAAATAATTTATTCATTCAAATAGGCCTTCACAGGCACTTATGAATAGTCAAACTCTAATACTCTAATGCAAAGTATGCTACAATTCGATTTCCTCACGATAAAAAATTTATACTCAGTAACAAAAAAGGTTTTTTTTGTCATTCCCTTGAGACATACGAATGGACACACCCTTCAAATTTCATATCATTGGATATAATGTCCACAGCGCTCGTTAACAGCCGCAAAGCGGGTATCCGGGCCAGGATGAATATTCCAAGCTGGACGCGCCTAAAAATACAACCAACCCGGATATAATTCTACGGCGGCTCATTACGGATATGAAGTTCTAGATGTGATATGGATTAAGCGCTTTTTTTAAGTTTTTTTTTAACAATGTTTTCTATGAATAGGCCTAAGTCATCTCGGGGTATGATAATCCAACAGAATAAAGAAGTCAAAGCAAACTTTTAGTAAAAGTTAGTAATATATGACTGTTTAAATTACATCTGAGGAGAATAACAAGCGAGGATTATTTCTAAGACTCGAAGCTACTGAAAATCATATAGATGTCTACCTATAATAGCAAAAGTTAGTAATTCTTGTATGACTGTTTATATTACATCTGAGGAGAATAAGAAGCGAGGATTATTTCCAAGACTCGAAACTACTGAAAATCTTATAGATATCTACTTATAATAGCAAAAGTTAGTAATGTATGACTGTTTACATTACATCTGAGGAGAATAACAAGCGAGGATTATTTCTAAGACTCGAAGCAACTGAAAATCTTATAGAGGATCTTATAGATCTACCTGTAATAAATATTATATACCTAAGACACAACTCAAATTTAAATACGGTAACCGCTTACCATCAGGCGGGCCGTATGCTTGTTAACCGACTTCGTAGTATAAAAAAACCTTGAGATAAACATGAGTATAGATCACGACTCATGCGTATTTTATTTGGCATTTACAAACGCTTATATGAGCGTTTCCAGACTAACAGCTTCCGCGTTCCCAACCCACCATTCTATTTTTTATTCGCGATCTTTCATTTTCGGTGCTATAAATGCAAAGAAGCGCCGCAATTCCGCGTCAGACCGTTTTCGACCATTATCATTGCAGGGGTTCATTTGGTTTCGAATATAATTCCACCACGTTATGTAGAACTCGCTTCCTCATAACATTTCTAACAGTCAACGAGCACTATTTTCATAGCATTTTAACTCCACGTGCGTGGCATCCTAACTCCACAGCTCCATGTTACGAATGCGAAGAGTCTGTGTCATATCTTAGGTACTAAATTGAACTTTATGAAACTTTAACGCTAAAATGAACATAACTAAATACCAGAAAGCTATGCTATCAACGCAATGAACCTTGTCATTAGCGAACGATTGAGCGAAGCAATTTCTAATTACTTCTTTTAAATGAGCGCAATATTTTAATCCTTTGAAAAAATATGTCACTGCTGACTAGAAAATGAAGCGCTTAAAGCGATAATAAAAAGCGGACATCAGAGAAATCCGAGTGCTCCAGTGGAAATGATTGAGGATATTTTCAGTAGTGTCACGAGTGCTGCAGCCGAGAGCTGAAAATGCTGATTGTATAAAACTGTAGTTTGGCCTGTAGCCAGTCGGATGCACTAATCTTCGCTCTATCTAGTAGATGGGTCGAGGATAATCCTTGCTACATAACTGTTGTACGTTACTAGTGTCGTGCCTCATTTAACTCGAGTTTGATCTACTTTGTTACTATTACAGTCCAAAATTTACGTATGTTACTTGGTTTGAGGCCAAAATCTTAAGATTTAGAGATCTGTAAGCGCTGCACGTTATGAGCCACTCAGCTTGTATGCCTGGACAATGTTTCCACGAGTTGTGTGTCGGGCCATATCTTTATTAAATTAGGAATTTTCCAAATAAAAAGTTAAGGTTCCATGATGCAAATGTTTATTGAATGGAGTTAAGACTGCTTATAAAGCAAAATAACAATCTTAGAATTGAAATTTAACCAAGTAAATAGTATTTAAATGAAAAAATATTTTTATATGGGTATTTTCATTATATACGCGAGGGTTCTGCCTGAGCAAAAACATAATAGAATGAATTTTCCTCGATAGAAAAAAATCACAAAGCTACCTCTAATAATAATGAATTTTCGGTTTTATTCGTTCATGGTGTATCTAATTAAGACAAAAATTAGATAAATAATATACTAACATATGACCTAGGGCTGTTCCGCGGTTCAACAGGCTATCTCCATCTCATCTGCACGCGAAGATTAGACATAAGTTTGTTTCATCTGACATTGCCATATTTTTCTGGCTTGGTACGCACTCTTAATGTTGTATATTTGATGTAAATAATATAATAGTTTTAAAATGTATATATTCACTCTACCTAAAATATTAACATTTAATTAAGTACAGGGCTACTCGAGTCACTTAATATTCATGTCACTATCACATCACTATCTGGTAACATATAACCAGCTAAATTATGTGGTCGACTCCGCATTAGAATGTGAATATTGTTTGCCTACATTTTAGTTTTAGCTGAATATGGGGCTTGTAATAATAAATGGCACCGAAAATCTCTGTAAAATATTTTGACGCGTTATTATTACAGTATATAATTCAACTACATTTTTCATGCAGAAAAAACTGTTGAAAAGTAAAGGGTGAAATATACAGATTTGTTTGGAGAAAATGATATTATAATATAATTGCCTAGTGTTGTAAAAAGCATACATCTTATGATAATATTAAGTACTGTTTTTATAATGGAATATAATTCACCGACATTAGTTTAACCTTAAGATGAAATAATAACTAGAAATGTCTGTACGACTAAAGTGAAACTAAACAAAGACAATTGAATCGTTCCTAGTAAGAAAATTAATAGAACAAAGAATGGTTTTCAGAGAAAAGGATCTTCTTACCCTCTAGTTGACACTTCCTTTGAAATCGTGTCATTTGTGAGAAACGCTGGCAATTATCCAATAATTGGATGAACCATAGTTTTCTAAAGTAACGTTTCACGATATATTGGCATCTACTTTGTTTTTATTGCAGTTGTATTTATTGGAAAGTGGTTTAACGCGCTATTGGGTTATAAACGTTTGGTGTAAAGTGTTCAACGTATCCACTATAACTATCTGTGATACCTATATTGTGATTGTTACCTTCCCAGATCTTTTTAAATCCAGATATTTTTTCCAGATTTCAAAATCGATAAATTTTTAACTCTTCGTCATCATCATCAGGCTTTAATGTCTCACTGCTGGGCACAGGCCTCCTTTTACAAATGATAGTGAAAGGGAATGGGTAGATACTCCACCACGCGTGTCCACTGCGGATCGGTGGAGGCAGGCTAGTGGTCAACCTACTGTTGGAGTTTTCAAACCGCTTGGAGGCCTCCATCTAGCTTAACGACTATCAAAATTAAGTGATAACCGGGACCAATGGCTTTACGTGCCTTCTGAAACATGGAAAACCCTCCAGTTGGAATACCACTAGGTAGTCACCCATCCAAGTACCGGTCTCAGAGGTTGTAGCTTAACTTTGTCGATCGATTAAACGGCTAATTATTTGCTAACTCGTCTACTTTTTTCAGAGTCAGGATGTTTTCTTTATTTTTTTTAAGTATTCTACATGATCAATAATAAAATGATGACTTTGTTAAATTGACCTAGAACAATAAAATATAACAAAGACCAAAACAGTCCGTCCTTATGCTCCAGTGAAAAGGAAAATAAAGTAAAAAAACCCAATGATGAAATAATTCTAAAAGAATGATTCAGGACAGAGGCCCGGGGAAAATTCAGCGCAGAGATTTCATTATGTCGGATTGGATGTGAAAAATTTGTTTCATTGTTGCCCATTCCTCAACAAAATTCAATAAATTGGGATGAAATTATTAAACAGAGTGAAATATTCTTTTATTCGCTATGAATGGTAAACTCGACGTGAAAGCCGGGGAGGGCTTTAAAATGGATCACTCTGAATGGAAACTAAATTGACGTCACTCAAATTTAAACGGTCCGGATGGTTTGTTTGTAGTATCAGTTACAATTTTATTAAAAAATGCTTAAACTTTTGTATCTCTTTTATGTCAGAACTCTGACATAATAATCCACCTGCTACTACCTTGTCAGAGTTTTGACATATGGCCAATGTCACATAAAAATTAGCTATAACCATTGCGCTATTATTAACTAAGCGCTTTTGCTCATTATAAGAAAATGTATTGTGTCTTATCAGACACAAGGCATAAAATGTATGGGCGTGTCTGATCAGACATTTCTTGTAATATGCACGGTCTCATATAACCACCAGAGCGACTGAATGTCTTATAAGACATGTCTGATAAGACACAAGACATTTTTCTTATAATGTGCAAAGGGGCTTATAGCTCAATGGCTATAACTGGGGCAGCTTGCTCTCAAGTGCATCTTTTGGAACACATCGGTAAGTGGTCTACGACAGCTAGCCTAGTAGAAGCCAGGCTGACGGGTACTACATAATAGCCTACCTTCTTGCAGTAAACAAAAAAAATATCACGCTGCTTTTACGGTCCCACCCAAAGAATTTGTATTTACAAGAAGAACGTAAGACTCCAGCTATATATAAAACGAGACGAAAATGAATGTTAGGGATTTGTATAGAAAAAATAAAAACTAGTATTGAGTTACATACTTATATATTGAGATATAGATATACACACATCCTGTTGTAAAAACTGATTTTGGAGCCGGTTAATGATAATATTGTGATAAAATATAGTTCATAACATTCCAATGAAAAAATACGAATTTACTTGTGAAAAGTATAATTATGTGGGTTATTTCTTTCTTTTTACATCACATTTGCTCATAGAATAAGTGACAATGTCTATAACATACACTTTTCTAGTTTTATTTGCACGATTGATATGGGTTGGATTATAACTCGAAAATATTATTGACTCACGTCAAAATTGTTTCTCCATCTAGCTTAACGACTATCAAAATTAAGTGATAACCGGGACCAATGGCTTTACGTGCCTTCTGAAACATGGAAAACCCTCCAGTTGGAATACCACTAGGTAGTCACCCATCCAAGTACCGGTCTCAGAGGTTGTAGCTTAACTTTGTCGATCGATTAAACGGCTAATTATTTGCTAACTCGTCTACTTTTTTCAGAGTCAGGATGTTTTCTTTATTTTTTTTAAGTATTCTACATGATCAATAATAAAATGATGACTTTGTTAAATTGACCTAGAACAATAAAATATAACAAAGACCAAAACAGTCCGTCCTTATGCTCCAGTGAAAAGGAAAATAAAGTAAAAAAACCCAATGATGAAATAATTCTAAAAGAATGATTCAGGACAGAGGCCCGGGGAAAATTCAGCGCAGAGATTTCATTATGTCGGATTGGATGTGAAAAATTTGTTTCATTGTTGCCCATTCCTCAACAAAATTCAATAAATTGGGATGAAATTATTAAACAGAGTGAAATATTCTTTTATTCGCTATGAATGGTAAACTCGACGTGAAAGCCGGGGAGGGCTTTAAAATGGATCACTCTGAATGGAAACTAAATTGACGTCACTCAAATTTAAACGGTCCGGATGGTTTGTTTGTAGTATCAGTTACAATTTTATTAAAAAATGCTTAAACTTTTGTATCTCTTTTATGTCAGAACTCTGACATAATAATCCACCTGCTACTACCTTGTCAGAGTTTTGACATATGGCCAATGTCACATAAAAATTAGCTATAACCATTGCGCTATTATTAACTAAGCGCTTTTGCTCATTATAAGAAAATGTATTGTGTCTTATCAGACACAAGGCATAAAATGTATGGGCGTGTCTGATCAGACATTTCTTGTAATATGCACGGTCTCATATAACCACCAGAGCGACTGAATGTCTTATAAGACATGTCTGATAAGACACAAGACATTTTTCTTATAATGTGCAAAGGGGCTTATAGCTCAATGGCTATAACTGGGGCAGCTTGCTCTCAAGTGCATCTTTTGGAACACATCGGTAAGTGGTCTACGACAGCTAGCCTAGTAGAAGCCAGGCTGACGGGTACTACATAATAGCCTACCTTCTTGCAGTAAACAAAAAAAATATCACGCTGCTTTTACGGTCCCACCCAAAGAATTTGTATTTACAAGAAGAACGTAAGACTCCAGCTATATATAAAACGAGACGAAAATGAATGTTAGGGATTTGTATAGAAAAAATAAAAACTAGTATTGAGTTACATACTTATATATTGAGATATAGATATACACACATCCTGTTGTAAAAACTGATTTTGGAGCCGGTTAATGATAATATTGTGATAAAATATAGTTCATAACATTCCAATGAAAAAATACGAATTTACTTGTGAAAAGTATAATTATGTGGGTTATTTCTTTCTTTTTACATCACATTTGCTCATAGAATAAGTGACAATGTCTATAACATACACTTTTCTAGTTTTATTTGCACGATTGATATGGGTTGGATTATAACTCGAAAATATTATTGACTCACGTCAAAATTGTTTCTCTCTCGCAAAGTTTCATCCCACCAAAAACATTTTTATGTATAATGTTGCCAAGACATATGGCTCGCACTGTCAAAAAGTTATCAGATTTCATGTGGAGCCAAGCCTATAACTCTACATACCCTTACTCTAAAAGCCCTAACTTCACAAACTGTACACCTTAGTCAAAATATGTGGCTTGGCCGTTTCGCTACCGTCACATGGGAGTAAGGTGAAAAATGTATACACTGTTCATTACTTTTGTGTAATACAATAGTTCTTGTAGTAGTGAAACGGCCAAGCCACATATTTTGACTACGGTGTGTAGAGTGTAGATTTCGATCTCTGTGGTAATTTACTAACATTTTGAGCTTCCTTTTGTGAACGCTCAGACTGTAGGATAAGATCCCGCCGTGGTTTTCCCAAGGGAGTACAGAATGGGGTTGTTTAAAAAGGGTGTGAAGAGTTTTCTGCAGGGTCGGCAACGTGCGAGTGATACCCCTGGTGTTGCAAGCGTCCATAGGCTACGGTAGCCGCTTACCATCAGGCGGGCCGTATGCTTATTTGCCACATCATAAAAAAAAATGCCGTTTGCATTCTAAAATAAACCCTATCCCGCATTTGAGAACAGACTCACGTTTTTATAATAATATTGAGATTAAGGATATTGGCAGGATAAGCTCTCAAAAGATGTTCCAATTGGAGTGTTCGCGCGATAAGAAATCCGCTTATACGCAAATGAAAGGCATAGAGTAGATAACGTTTTAGGAACACGCGATTTTATTCCTCATTTATTGCACAGGTTAACGCATCAAAAGTAACTTTATATAAAGATCAGAAGCTTGATATTGCTCTGAACTTATTAATAACTAGGCTAGGCAGTTTTTAGTACGTTTACTTATCATTCGAAGACTAGTATGCGGCATACATCTAAAACATAGCCAGGGTTTAACGATCAGTAGGTCTACTTCTTCTCAGTTGAAGGCCGAGTTCCGAACCGGTGGTAACTTCAGTAAATGTGACCTTCATAAGTGCCCTTCTGTGGCCTAAATTGAATAAATGGCTTTGACTTTGACTTTGAAAAAAGGATATTTTTTAATTTCTCTGCGGTACAAAATTTACCTACACCTCAAAAAAGCGCAAGTAAAATATTAATTCCGTGACGTCACTACACAAAAGCCAAAATCTACATTAGCTGCATGCAGAATTCGGGATTTTATCTACAGTCACGACATGTATCCTAAGCTTATGTAATTTTCTATCCATAATCTACCAGCCTTACTCATAAAACGTTATTTAACTAATATATTGTTTAAATGGTCACGGATATAACGGCCCTTACTGTCATTGTCAAACAATGGCCCTGATTCTGTTGTTCACAATTAAACTAATTTTAATGTCACTATGTCTCTTTCTAACAAAGAACATAAGAAAAGGATGTAAGAAATTTAGTCCTGTCAAATTAGTCCAATGCTTGTTTTCAATATAAATTTAGTCGCCATCTATCGTGGTTACGCCTAAATACACGCAAAATAAGACGGCAAAGATTAATTTGACAACTTAAAATATGTTCTATCCTTTTTCAATCATGTTCGTAAGAAAGAGATGAGATGTGACTAAAATTAGTTTAGTGCGATTTACAATAGAATCGGCACCAATGTGACATTATTTATAAAACCATTCAATCAGTATATTAGTTAAATAACGTTTTGTGAGTAAGGAGGTACAAGTTTTACTATTAAATTTTAAAGTTTTTTCGTTTTTAAATAGTGACTAATAATAAGTAGGTTGATAACCAAGGAATACTGACATATACATACATACTCTTTTACAGCTATTGTAGTAAAAGGAAATTGTTATTTCTGTAGAGCTGTGTAAACATAACACGCAGTGTAAGCCTTGACGTCTTATTACGTGTAAGAAGACGGTTTCGACAGCTCGAGTAATATTATCCATCTTGATATATCTAAATAGATAATATGAATAAGGAGAAACTGATTCACGCAGGGCCTAGAAATATGACATATTGCACACAGGATAACGTGGATTGGGGATTCAATCAAATATCATAATTAAAGTGAGAATATGTCTTTATTTACAACAAATATGTACAAAATACAATCTATATATAGAAAATTTCAAGCCTGCCGCTGCTAGCGATTAACGGCAGGGTTCCCAGAAGGCTGGCAGAGTTTCCTCTTTGGATAGCCAAGCTGACGCGTTGGCGGAAAAAGCTCCCCGCCCGCTGGTCTCCGGAGGTCTCGATCAATTTTGATGACAAGGTGCAAGCAAAACGGCGAGCTTCGGACCCCCACGGTCCCATGGTCTCTCATTATACATCATATAAATAAATGAAGGGAATTTATACAAACTAGTTTTTCAAAACTCAACTTCTTAGGCGATCGATGATAAAGGCTGCAAAAGTTTGTATTGGATAACATCATTTTTTCATAGTATGGAAACACGTATTGATTGCGCTGAAACATAAAATGTAAATGTAACGAAGTGGAACGATTTTTTTGAAATTCTACCCTTGGGTGTATTTTCGGTGAAATCTCGAGGTAGAAAGCTAGTCTTCAATATGATTCAATATTATAATGTCAGGTATTTCTGAGGATTCTGAGCTAGGTTCTGACTGAACTGAGATTGATTCCAATAATCAATATGTAATATGTACCAAAGCACCTGATTGAATCTGAAGTAGCTAAGTACCATAAGCTAACGCATATAAATGTTTGCCCATTCGTATCTCGAAAAAATCCTCGTCGAAGAATAATGACTAGACCGGGAGCTTTCACGAAAGCGTTGAAGTAAATGGAATTGGAATAATGAAGTCGGGGAAAGCGTCCGAAGAATTGGATTAAGTAATCAATTCCTTCATTTCTCGGTGAATAACAATATAAGAGAATAAAAGAAAAACAACTTGCGAGGATAAAGGGCCGCATTAATGATTGGAAACGATGTAAGGAACGTAGGAGATGCACATCCCGTGTGTTTGTTTTTACAAGGAAAATTAGGTTGTTTTTCGAGAATATATGGAAGATAAACAAGGGATAACAATCTAATTGCATGTATATTGTTTTTAGGGTTCCATTCTCAGAGGATTTTTATATTTAAAATGGTTTTGTGTTTGAACATCGACATACGCCTGGAGACGTTTTAAGGAAACCTAGGAGTCCTAAGACATACCATTGCTTGCCCAGAAATGCCTATTTACTAAGTGCTAAGTAATATCTTTAAATATGTTGGTAATTTAAATTACTGCATCTTTATCTCTAGTATTATATTGGATACGTGTTAAAATGTCAACAGTTAGACTGTACTACAACTCTGCTCTAGATATAAGCTTTCTCTACTATTGTTATTGCATACAGATAAAATAAAGTCTCTATATAAGCATTACCAAAAAAATGCCATACTCTAAATATTGAAGTTGGCAGTAAAGTTGCGCAGTCTTAAAACCTTATAAGAATTAAGGATAAAAATTAATAAATATCCTGGAGTCTTTGCGTCCAAAGAAATTTCACTTTAATAAATTAATTTCACTTTTTTTTATATAAGACGAAGACGGTACACAAGCATAAGGCCCACCTGCAACACATGAGGCACCAATCACGGTTTCGTTATCGACCCTTCCCCTCCCCAATGATCTCTGGCGACGTTCCTCACGCGCAGGAACACAACATAAATATATTTGGCTGCGGTATTCTGTAAGGTACTTTCCCAGAGCTGCTCTTTGAGCGAAACTCTACATGTCTTAAAATTGTATTCATGTTTTGGATATCTCTTAGGAAGGCAATACTTTGATATATATTTTAAATTGTGAGGGACTCGTAGGTAGGTATATGCTACCGAGTGGAACAAGCAAGAATCAATATATCCAAGAAAAACAAACTATTTTATTGGCAGTGTCGTGTAAAAATACGTAGATCATTATCGTCGAACAAACCTCAAGTAGGTAAACTTTCAATCCTAGCACTCGTCGCCAACACGCTTGAAGGCGGGAACTTTTCGATTTATTTAGTTCCCGTTTTAACTTTCAAGATTAATGGGGAGGTAAACGGTGAAAAATAATACCATAGAAAACTTCAGATGGGATTCAAAATAATAAGCCGTTTTCACTGCTGAATTTCCGAACCAATTTTGATAAATTGGCAGAGGGCTTTAGAGGAGGCAAGAGGCTTCGATTACGCAGATCGCTTATTCACTTCGTGCAAAACAACAAGTTTTTAAAAATCTGACTTTCCCCGCTCAAACCTTTTATTAAAGATTTTTATCATCGAGACAGAAAGATAAATAATTTATCGTCCACAGCACATTCTGCTCTCGGTATTTTTACTGCCTCTACATCTTTTTGCAACTTGTCAATATTCCGAATTGGCTCCGAGCCAATTTCGTACTATTTTTCTAAATTAGGCAACCAAGCATTTTTGCCAAACGGTAGTGCACCAGAATTTTAAAACAACGAATTTTTAAGACTCCAATTTAGGTAGATATCACGAAATATAGTGTCAGACATTTTCAACACGCTTTCGATTATCATTCGGGCCTGTAGTCTATCCAATAGGTTTTGAACCGGCTTAGCTATTTCATTCTCATTGTCTGACTTGATTGCATAGTGCCACGGACTATAAATACAGGGCAAAATGCAGAATGTACCTACTGTATTCTGCGGGTAAAAGCCCACCAATGCTTTTTATTAATGGATATGTAAAGATCTATGTACCTACTCGTACTTCTCGTGTGCTATTGTAATTTTTTTTTTGGAAGTTATTCAAAAATACATAGCTTTTATTCTTTAAAATTTATATTCGTCTAGTTTTTTATTGTTTATAGGCCTGTGTTTGACCGCAATCTCACCCTGGTGATGATGTGGCCGAAGGTGGTAAGCACACAAAGCCTAGAAGGAACTGGCTCTCAAGTGCAGCTATCGGAACACACCGAAAGGTGCTTGGCGACAATTTTCCGTAAACAGCCAGTCGGGTACTACAAAGTACCCTACCACCGTGCTATGGTTTCCTCACGATGTTTTCCTTCACCGAAAGCTCAAGCTCATTGTAGGATTCGAACCCAGGACCTTCGTCTCGGTATCCGACGTCACTACCACTGAGTTATCATCGCCTTAAAACCCCGATAACCAGTTTTCACAGAATAACACGTATTCTGTGAAAACTGGTTATGGCAAATAATAAAATATAAACAAGTTAAAAATACGAGCAATACATATTCTGTGGTATTACGGAACCTTTAGAGTACCAGTCCGACTCACACTTGATACATGTGGTACTTTGCTCTGCGACGGTTGCTGCAAATGTACAAAGCATAAGTCTGTACAGTACTGCTGTCACCTCTGGGACGGATCTGCCAAATACAAGTTGGAAGCCTTTGACTCAATAGACCGCGTTATTTATTTATTTATTCTCATCCATCCGTTTCGTACCTATGTCATTAGAATTAAAAGTAGCTAAAGTAACTTAGAGGCTTCTCCTGCTGCTAATTATTTCATTAGCGCTCAAAGAAAGACTTCATAAGGTTTTTGTTAATTAAAGTTATTCGTGTTAGTTTTGTAAATTGTTAAAGCATGTATTACGATAAATAAATAATAATAATAATAAATTGGATAAATTACGGTAAGTACAGCCTATTTAGTAATCTGTGGTACAGCTGAGCCCGTAGACAAGATGGTTACTGACAATCATCATCGTTAGTAAACGATCAACCTTTGTATGAGATTGACATTTCAAATCGAAATATCACGTGATTTTTAACAATCTCTTATGTCAATCCCATACAAAGGTTGATCGTTTACTAACGATGACGATTGTCGGTAACCATCTTCTCTAGGGGGGCTGTTCCATATCACGATGTCTGCTCAAACTTGTATGTAGTTTTGGCATGTTGATCGAGTCATGATGTGTGTAATGTGCGCTCCCTAGCTTAAAAAATACGAGTAAAGAACGTGTACTTACACATTCATAGACAAATGATAGTTCGATAGAATGTCGTACTTTGTTATAAAATGGCAAGCGTCCATAGGCTGCGGTAACCGCTTACCATCAGGCGGGCCGTATGCTTGTTTGCTACCTAAGTAGTATAAAAAAAATATATATTCCTCCAGTATTAAGTATGATAAGTTATTATAAAATATATTAATAACAAGACTCTTGTTATGATCAAATCATCAAAAATTTAAGCTGATAGTCTCGATGCCTAATTTTCTTATAAAATTGAATCCAATAATAAAGTTAGGTTTAGGACAGCGAAAATTTAGATTGAGTCCTCTTATAAGGCTAAATAAAAGAGCTTAGCCAGTCTTCAAAAATGTAAATATTTGAAGCTAACTTACCCTGTTACAATTTTAGTGGCTTTTTATTAAGAAATAGTCTATTTACAAAGTGCTCGTAGTTTACAAGTACACATTGACCCTAGGGGTCGGTAATTTGTGTATAATTCTGTGGGCACTCAGCGCATACAATATTCAGTGGGACTGTTTGTAGTGGGCCAACCCTGTCTTTAATGTATTAGGCTTTAAGTGGTGAGAGACACACGGGCTGAGCAAATTTACCAATGGAAAATTAATTAACAATTTTAAGTGTATAAGAATTCATGAACAATTTAAATTGCATAGAAATTTGATAAATGAATGACTTATTTTTTCAAAGACAAAGAGTCAACGTTCAGTTGAATCAAATACAAGATTAATATTTAAATATGTAGGGATATCGATAACCATATAAAGTGGGCATCAAACTGAAGGACTTATACCAACGGGACGTAGTTAAAGTAAGATTATGGGCTCATAAGCTTTTGCTTAATGTTTTGCTCATGATAGGACTGAACAACTAAAAGTAATACATTATTCCCAATATTTTTATTGAAAGCTTTCTCAAAGGTAAAAACATACGCAAAAAAATCATTTTACTGGTCTAAATTGGAATCGAATGTCAGTAAGCCACGGTATTAGGATGCGGCGAAATTGCTGCCCCCGGGGCCACCCGCAACAAGTATTTGACGATGGACCGCTGGCTCTCGAATCTTATATACTCTAGACGTATATTGGCGAGTCTTTACTCTGTGTTCGGATTGCATTCCGGCTATTTGTTCTTGGAGGATACGTTTCATCAGTGCTTTGTAGTTACGTGTGCTCCACTTAAGTTGCTCGCAGTAACTAAGTAAAAGAAAAGGCTAGTGTATTAGTGTACGGGCTAACGACCGCACATTTGCCGCAGTCAGCATTTAATCGCTTGGCTCGCGGTTAAAAATATAACAATGACATCAATTGTTATAATAGGACGCGCGTCCCTCGCAAGAGTCAATGAAAGAAAAAGAAAGAAAAGACATTTATTTTAAAGTAACACAACACAATTACATACACATACCTAGAAAGTAAGACAAAAAAAAAACAAATATAAAAAATATTAACAATTGTGTTGTGTGACATCAGAAATGGACAGCGACTCAGTTGTAAACTGTAAGCTCAGTACAAGTACCGGGCTACAGCATTATGGTAGGTACAAAAAAGTTACACGCTTAGTTTTCATATGGATGGAGGGACTTGCGGTATCTATTTAGATTTATGTCTGTGGTTCACATTCAACATCCATACCGTGCACTCATCTACATTTTAGTATTATTTAAAGTTATTAAATGGTATCAATATGGCATGGTCAAAGTCAAAGTCAAAGCCATTTATTCAATTTAGGCCCCAGAAGGGCACTTATGAATATGGAAATACTTATACGCTTGGGTATGAGAAGAAAGATTATTTTATTTGCACATCACATAATACACGAATATAATTAGAAATTATATTAAATTCATGAAGAAATTATATAAACCAGGGGTCTTATCGCTGAAGCAATTTCTTCCAGATAGACTTGAGGTAAAAGGTACAGAACAATATGGCAGGTGTAATATATATAAAAAATACATATAAATACATTAATAATATATCCTTATACAGGTCGTTGTTTTGGTCAGCAACGAGCGACTCAGGGTCAATAATACAAATGATACTGGTGCTAAAAAAATACTTTATTTTGTTTTATAATAATAAAAATAAAAATTATACACGTAATAAGCTAAAGTGTAGACGTAATACTCAACGGGAGTGCGAGGGAGTAAAGGGATGGGGCGATGTCGGCTTGCGCCTAGCTCTAGTTTGTGCACGTGCCTAGTGACCATACTTTGGGGTAATTTTATTTCAAAATGAATAAGGTCAACGCATTTACAGTATTCAATGGAATTAAGTCCATTTTTGGAAAATATATTGTTTGTACTACCGCTCCTGGGTCGCTCGTCGCCGACCAAAAAAACAACCTGTATATAGCGAATGGATGAGTTCTGCTCCAATGACAACATGATTGTCTGGACACATCATCAATCAACGTCATTATATTTAGTCTAAATTGATTTCCACAACCGGCTCTCAGCGATTGATTCTTTATAGAATAGGAGGCCACGACAAAAATGTAGCATGCACTTGGTGCAGGTAGAACGACATAAAGCATCAGGGAGATGCCCTTTATCCCTTGAACCCGGGTCCACCTTTCCCTTATCGTTACCATTTTTGTCGTGGCCTCCTAGTATATTATACATACTGGAGACAATTTTGCTGTAACTTACAAGCCATATAGCTCTTTGTCCTGGATGATTAATAGATTCTGACCGCTATTTCTTTCGACCGTACTTTAGGCTTATAATATTTAGTAAAACAGAAAAATATATTTCTATCAAAATAAAAAAGAATACGAATATGCCATAAATAGCGCGTATACGCCGCAATTACAAGGGGCCATGTGGGATATCATCCGGATCGCGGTCCGGGTATAAACAGGGTTACCACATAAAAGTGAATTCCTGACAAAAGCCTGAAATAGAAAATTCTTATGATGTTAACTGTTTTACAAAAGGGACGGTTGTTTTCATGTTATTATCCTACTTTATATTATAAATGTGAAGGTTTGTAAGTATGTTTTATATGTGTATGTTTGCGTGGTTCTTAAGGGGGCGTCTATTTATTATATGAGGAGATGTTAGCAATGTTTCGACCCTCCCCTAATATCACGTGAGATTTTTCATAATGAGTACTTTTAGTGTAAATACGTTCAGTGCTTGATTGCGTTGGATTTATTAAACAAACACATAATTTACTTAATTATTTGTATTTAAGACTAATAAGAACATAGTCTAGCTAGAGCCACAGTGAGAAAATCTAAGAATATAAAATATACTTAAATAGGAACTTAGAAAGTTTTCCACTGTCGCAATTTTACATTGTTTATGGTGAAAAAGAAAGTGATATTTACCGAGACCCCCGTGAGATTGGGTGAGATTTGGCTCGACCCCCTCCTCCCCTAAACGCTTCACGTGGACGCCCCCTTATTGCAACCACCTTTAGTAAGATCTGAGGATACTCAGAAGTAAAGTTTCACTGAAATTATTGTCATGGAACCAACGTGACCAGTAGGTACCTATATTGTATCTACTTTGTTATTTTTTTACAATATTTTTTATTTATTGTAAAAAAATAAAATCTAACTAAAGTAGTATGTAACGTCCTTGAAGCTTAAAATTTAAAAAAATACGTATGGCAACCCTAAGTGCCGCTGAGAAATGTTGACAATTCAACCCCAATGCGGCACCCGAGATGTTGAATAACGACACTGAGAATTTAAACACTAAATGAAATAAATGAGAAGACCTTTTTGGAGATTTTCGTGTGATTAACAGTACTTCCATTGTAAGTAGTATTGCCGTATAGTCGAGATTATTTGAGTTAAATATATTTTATTTATTATTTACTAGCTGTCTGTTCCCCGCGGTTTCACCTGAGTTTCTTGGATAAAGTAGCTCATGGCTCAGGAATAATACTGTAGCTTTCTGATTCTAAAAAAAAATTTATATTTATTGTTAAAGCCATTTATTAAATGTAGGCCCCAGATGAGCACTTATGAAAGTCAAATTAACTGAAGTTACCACCGTTTTGGAAGTCAGCATTCAACTCCGAGGAATCGGATAAGAAACTCAGCAATTTTACATTTTTATAGTCCCCACTGAAAATTAGGCCTCATAGCAATTTTGTCTTCTATCCTAGTGACATTATGCTGAGTGGGAGCTTTTTCAGCTCCTTAGGATTTGACTTAGGTTAAGTAATTTTTTATTAAGTAAACTATTAATTGTCTCTATTGCAACACAACAAATCAAAACTAGAACCAAAAATACTGAATTGCACACTAAATAAATCAAACTGAGTATCAGTTTTATGGTTTATGCAAAACTGTTTGAACTGAATGATCATATTGTCACAGTTCTAACCTAACCTAACCAACTGTATTTGGAGTGCCCCGAGTCGGGTCTGGATGATAGAACACAACACAACACAATAACAAATCTCTTGCCTTAAATTAGTATATTTTTCTATTTATAAAGAGGTTTTCCTGTGGCCCCAAACTAAGCATGCTTGTCTCATGGGTACCACCTTAAAACAGTTTACCAAAAAAATATTGTTTAACATTACGCAATGGTAAGACAGAGCAATTTCAATATTAAATACAATTACATGATAGAACATGTTTTGATGAATAGGTAGTTTAATTGTACAACAGTCATTTTTCTGATATGCAATAAGCAAATTAGAGGAGAGTCTTAAGTTTGCGTCATTTTTAAACAGAGGTGCAATTAAAAATATCCCTTTTTTATTCTTATACTCTATTTTTTTTTATCCAATGAATAAGAAACCTTTATCAGCTATTGCATTCTGTATCTTACACGGCAATGTAAATCAGCAGATGCGTCAGGAAACTCAATTAAGGAAACCATTCGATACTTCGACTAGCTACAAGAGAGGTTTCTTATCGGGCAAATTGCTGTAATACACATTTAATTTATTATGTTCTTGCTGTGCCCTTGTTGTAGTGATAATGTTACTACGTCCTGCTACAGTAGTACCCAACTGATATGGCGCGTCGTGAATCTTCGTTCACACAGAAAAGAAAGTATGGCCCGAAGATTAATGAAAGAATGCTTAAAACTTTCAATCAACCTTAGATCACTACTATAAAGTTCATAATATACTGCAGCTGTTAGTTCCGTCTCACTCACAAGTCACGCCCCTCCGCACGGCGCGCGCTAACATGGCGGCAGCTGCCGACCAATAGCGGTTTCCCGCACTTTGAAAATGTATCTTCTGCGCAGGTACATCGGTAAGCCATATCAGTTGGGCGTATGTATCCAAAGTAAAATAATATGTACAGTAATGTATAAAGAAAGTTTCGCACTTTGTCGCCATAAATAAAAGCTTCCCTAAAGTTCTACAATTATTAGTAGCAGTTCATCTAACGAGTACAGAATTCCTTCAACGACTGTGAAAAAGGTCTCAAGTTTATTACAAGTGATCAGCATTAACTTGACGAGTTCCAAAGAAATGAAAGCCAGCGTAACAATTTGAAGAATAATTCTAAAGTCAATTGGCTACAGTTTAATTTTATTTGTCAGTACTTCTGTTTCTACTACGATATTTCCTAAGTAGAGTCGGCTGTGTGTTATCTTATTAAGTTGGAGCTGAAGGTGCAATATTAGAACCACATTGCAGACGTTAGTTTCGGGAACTGCTTTGGCTAAACACGGTTGTGGTTATGCAGCTAAAGCACTTTCGCGAAACAGATCTAAAGCTGTAGTAGGTACCTAGTATTCTAAATACTGGTAGATTATTGAAGAGAAATAAAGTGAAGAATGGGACACAAACACAGATATACATCTAAATAGATGACGCCAGTGTATGTACTTCGCGTGTTAAAATCTGTGCAAAAAGGGAAAGTAATAATGCTCTTCTTTTGAAACTGTTTCGCGCGTACAGGGAACTCGCATAAGGCTGCATCTCCACCATCGCTGACAAATAGGTAGGATTGCTTCATTTTCACTTTAAAAATCTAATGTCAACCCAACTAAATCAATCTTGTGACATTATGGTAGGTACAAAAAAAGTGACACGCTTGGTTTTCATACGGATGGAGTTATCTATTTAGATTTATATCTGGGGCCACAAAAGTATTTGAACAAAGGTGACCCACAAAGATTATGATATAATAAACCCATCCAAAATCGTTTAGCACTGTGACGTTGTGGAATAAGCCCCCGTCGTGATTTTCCACAGAGTACAGCATGGGGTTCTTCATGAAGGGTGTGAAGAGATTTCAGGGTCAGTAACACGCAAGTGATAACTACCCATACCTAGGCAGGCCGTATGATTCTTTGCAACCTGAATAACTACAAAAAAGAAACTAAACTATTCAGATAAAACTAACATTTTACAAAAAAAAAAACAACCGCCTTCAAAATGGGCTTACACTAAAAAGTATATATATTATAACGATATTAGTACTCTAATCTGATACAGTTTTGAATTCAGCCCCCTCGGGTTCTATTGTAATACAATACAGTTTAAACCATCCAAATCAGATTAGCTGTTTCCGGGTAGCAAACATACAGTCGAATTGAGAATCTCTTCCTTTTTTAAAGTCGGTTAAAAGGATCTCTGCGAATTTTCACGCAGTAGTTATAACGATGGTAGCATTTTTAGACAAGTATCTAGTTCTATATCAATATGAAGATAAGATTTAATAGTTGTCTAATATTCAGCATAAATGGGAAGCAATTCAGCTGCAAATTTAGGCAGGTAATGCATAGTACCTATTAGGGTACTGGCATATTGATCAGCTTATAATGCGGTGCCTTTATTTTATTTAATAGATTTGCCTTAGTCAGAATTATAAGAATGATCAAACTAAATAATAAATAAATATCCTGGGACATTCCTCACACACGGTCATCTGATCCCAAACTAAGCAAAGCTTGTACTATGGAAACCAGATAACTGATATAATACATATACTACTTTTTGTTTGTAAATACATACTTATTATACATAATTACACCCAGACTCAGGACATACAGACATGTTCATGCACACAAATGCATGTCCTGTGTGGGAATCGAACCCACGACCTGCGGCGCTATAGGTTAAGACGCCACGTCTTAACCAACTGCGCCAACTGGCCCGTCAAACAAAATAGTGTGCATATAATAAAATAGTGTGCTCGATTTAAATGATGAAATAATCCTGGATAAGGTTTTATTCTGATGAGTCTATAATGAATAAATTAAATAATATCCAGGGATATTCTTCAACTGCAAAAACTGACATCCGAGCGAAGGGTCTCCGTTTCAGCTTGGACAAAAATGCTTTCCTATGTTCTGATGTCCCGCTGTTCTCCTCTATACAACAGGTCGCATTTCTTAACCGATTCTCGTGAGCAGGTTCGGTAATTATATGTTTTTTTTTGTCGCGTCGGTTTTTGTTTTATTTTTCCGACAAGGCAATTCCATATAATGATCAAGACCTGCGAGGTCTACAGTTCTAAAAACCACTAGTTTAAAAGTAAATTTGTGCTGTACTGGACCGAACAGCATTATAGATATTATGCGTGTTTAAATAATAATATATCCTTTCAAAACAATTATCAAGCCCATAGTCCATATACCAGCAGGACAATCAGAATCAGTAGAAGGATTTTGATGAAAATGTATCCCTATTTATTCGGATATGTGTACAAGGCAAAGAAAAACGTAGAGCAGTGAAACATGCCTTCACTATCCTTCCGGTTCGATAGACAATACAATGCTTCCATTTGTATGCGCTGCCATATGCATGCGTGCCGCCATTGTTTCGTCTCTGGAGGCTCTAATAGCATACGCTTTTTTAGGTCATAGATTTTCCAAGAACTGTTTTGAATATGATTCGGGCAAATACGATTTATTTGGATTGTTTTTATTTGTCTATAATGTCAAAGCCTGGTTTTAACCCGTTAGGCGCCGATCCCACAGAAAGAGTTCTAGAGTTCCGCGTTCCGAGTTCTGGATTCCGTGTTGACTATTGTGCACACAGCAAGCAGTCTAGAGTTCTAGAGTTCTGCAATATTCGCTACAGATCACACATCATACACTTTTTTTACTTTCAAAGGCGCCATATAGCTTACAATCAACGCGGAATGCAGAACTCGGAACTCGGAATTATAGAACTCTTGTCAGTGGGATCGGTGCCTTAGTTCTCGCGAGGGACGCGCATCCTATTATAACAATTGATGTCATTGTTATATTTTTAACCGCGAGCCAAGCGATTAATCTCTACGCGACAGCTAAAGGTTACACTGTTAGGTGATTAACAACAGATTTAAAACTTGATGGTGATGGCTAGCCAGGCGAGTCTACAAAGTCCAGCCATGCAGCTATTTATTATTTGGCAGCTTGAACAGGTTCTGCTTGTGGGGGCTGGTCGGTTAAAGTTTGCTATTTACTGATTAAATATTAATTCAGTCTACTTTGTAGTTTTGCCGCCGCACTGGGACATGCAATTGTTTTCATAATGTAAATAATATAAAATGAGTCTAAGCATGCTGAGTTTATTGCCCGCTCTTCTCAGCAAATGCAACCTTTCGAACCGGTATTAGAGTCAGACTTTTCAGAAGTGCCTGCGAAGGTCTATTTAAATAAATTATATTGATTTATTTTGAAGATACAAGTTCGTAGCCGACTTCATACAGCAGCAGCAGGCCACGTGTCGCCACGTCACAACTTCTTTCTGTTTCATTTCTATGTATTACTTACTATGGAGGCCAGTACCCCTAGACAAAGTACTTTTTGTTGCGTTTGCGCGAATAGAAATGCAATGTATGAGATTGACATAAGGATTCACTAGATCCTAGCGTAACCAAATTTCAATCTCATACATTTTGTAGCATTTCTATTCGCGCAAACGCAACGAAAAGTACTTTGTCTAGGGGGGCAGTAGTGTCCAGTGATACGTCGACACAGATTAGGTACAGTGAATCCAGAACGCAGAACTCTAGACTGCTCACTATTGGGATCGGCGTCTTACCCTTTGTTTTTACAAATAAAACAAAGATAAACAGTCAGCTTCAGTCGATTGTGATATCTCATAAATAAACTTTAAATAAATACACATTTGGTACATAGTAGAATGACCATTGTATTTTCCCTCGCATATCAGTTCAGTACTTTACAATTTTTAAACTTACAAACTTTGCAGCCCCCTTGGTGGGAGTCGGTGAATTTTATCACCAAGTAGCGTCGGCTGTTTAGATACAGTTGCCGGCTCTCTACTGGGATTAGTATTCATGAGGCCTTCCTAAACCCTGAAACGCCGGGATTTTTAGCATCAATGTTTCTGCCTCTCTCTCTCTTAACGATAATACATAATGCTGTACTCTTCTGAACAACATGAATGTTGTAAGTGCGGATATACGTTTATGCGATAAAACTGGGCTTAAATATAAAGTAGCTTGATAATTCATAGTATTGAATGTAAACAGCGTTGGTTCTTTTTGTAGAGGTTGTGTTGTTGTGGTCTTTCCCTATTTACGCATTAAATATTCATAATTGGAAATACACACTAATGTGAGAAGACATCTAACGCATTTGTATAGATGAGTAAATGTTCGGCAGTTAGATATTGAGCAGGTTTTGTTTTAATAGCTTAAATTTTTTATTTGTTATTTTCTAGTAAAAAAGTAAGCATTTAATAGGTTGCGAGACTACTGACGATGTACCTAATTTCAGTATATGAACGGATTTTTGGAGTCTTTCTAAATTGAGGTCAATCACAAAATAAGATTTCTTCGAATAGAAGAGGGTATAATTAAGACAAAGAGACAAAGTTTCAGAAACATTAAATTAGAATCAATCCAGTTCTACCTACCGAAGCCTCTAGAAACAACAAGAAGCCATAGAAACTAAAACAAAAGTAAATTATATTGTTAATTGAGAAACAATCGTAGTTATTATTGCTGAAGTATTCAAGGTCGTATTTAAATGAATTGTACTCTCAATGAAATTGTTTATGTTAGGAAAAAGTTTCACGAAATTAATACCACAAGTATTCATTGAAGATATTTAATTAATTACATGATGTAAGGTAGAAAGCATACCTACAAGGTTATTTTTATAGGGTTAAAGTTTTGATATGAACAAATGCGATTAAGTCTTCTGTTCCATACAAAAGTTCAAGATGGTTTCGTACTGTGCAGTCTCAAAGGAGCTTCCTTCAGCGGATGCTCAAACTGTGGAATGAGCTCCCGCCGTGGTTTTCCCAATGGAGTACAGCATGGGCTCTTCAAAAAGGGTGTGAACAGATTTTTGCAGGATCGGCAACGCGCGAGTGATATCCCTGGTAACCGCTTACCATCAGGCGGGCTGTATGCTTGTTTGCTACCTAAGTAGTATAAAAAGAATTAAGATATTCAATACAACGTACAAGTTCTACTTAACGAAACTCTTTCAAACTTGGTTCCATACTTGAAATGCTAACTTCTATCGCTAAGCACATTCCAGCGTGGTCTGGCAGCCAGACACTTATGAGGAAAGGATGGCTGCAAAAAATTTGGAAAATAGGTTTTTAACATATCTATTGATGTCGCGCTGTGCCCAAGCTATCTCGCCCGAGGGCGATAGAGACAACTACAGCTTGGACCGATTATACCTTTTTAAATTAGATGAAATCGCTATTTCATAATTCCCGGTTTTCTACTCCAAATTGGATCGAATTAAAAAGAAATTCAAGAATCCTAATAAGAAGGGCTTTGGCTATGTCGGTTATCCTTTGTTTTTTATATTCGTCAAATTTGTTCGCTGGACGTCTGATAAGGGCGTTAAGAATAATCTATGTAAAATGATAAATTAATGAATTAAATTGTAACCATAATTTTAATAAGTTTATATTATACTGTACTTATTTATTTGCTGTGCCCTAACAGGGTTTCATGTTGTGCCTTATTAATGTTTGTAATCTTATCTACACATGAAAAATGCAATAAACATTTGAATTTGAATTTGAATTTGAGAATGGTAAGTTCTAAGTAATTTTGTAATTTTAGAAGGCTCCTAATTCTTATAATAATTAATTTATGGAGAAAAACACAGCCGAAGGGCATACAATGGTACCTACAGATTGCATGGTAAAATAATCATTGCTCTAGTTAATGACACTAGAGCAATGATTATCCAGAGAGGAAACTGAGAATTAAGTTTGTATGGAACAAACGCCACCAGCATTTCCTCTTAACAACCCTCCTGACTAAGAACGCCATAATCATCGCTTACAAGATGACATTGGGGACTTTATGGCGGGAACTTGCAGAGTATCTTTGTGTTTTCATTTTTATTTTCAAAAATTCGTGTATTTTGAGTTTTATTGCATATTATCGGTGGTATTTTATCCAATAAAGATCAATTCATGTGCACCAGTGAAGTGAAATGAAATGAATATGTGTATCGTGACTTTAAATTTGTCTCAAGAAGTCCGTGAAAAGTGTTAATAAAATGACTACCATTGTACTAAAACATGACTATTATGGACGGTGACTAACTGAGGACTATGTGAAAGTGATTCATTGTGACTAGAACTTATAATATTACTGGAAATTGGCAAAATACACAAGCCGTGTGACGCCATTGAAGAAAAGAAAAAAAAAAAGATGACATTGTGGTGGTCAAACACAGGACCAAAAAAGTTCTGTATTATATTCCCGCTCCCGCTTACTCCCGTGATAGTAATATCACCTTTACACTTAGGTAGTATAGTTAAGATGCCCTGAGACCTAGCTCTAATCCTAACAGCGGCGTCTAAGGTCATTAGGACCCGGCTGTCAGTTGTTCCATTATGCAGAGGCATTGAGTATACTCTCCGATATACTCGTACCGCTCCCTACGTAATTATGTATGGAACCAAGCGAATTGGTTTAGTTTTTAGCTTTTAGCGCAAAGTAGAGTCAATAAAGAAGTAATTAGGTTTTAGAACGCAATGAACGCGCTATAGGAAATGGTGCATAGTTTTGACCACGTACGTAAACATATAACTACTTTCACTCAAGAAGAATGTAGCGTGGTAATAGCTACTCTGGTTATTATTAGAAGAAAATTAGAGATATATTAAATATTATACCTAGTGGTTTCACCCGGTTCCCAGGATAAAAAGCTGTCATTGCCTGGCCCATAACTACATATCTCTATGTAAAAATCACTTTGATACGCTGTTGCGTGAAAGAAGGACAAAGAGAGGAACGCATATTTTAAAAGAGGTTAGAGTTAATTCGCTCAAAGAGCAGCTCAACTGGAGAAGTACCTTGCAGAATACTGATGCCAAAAAAACTTATATCAGACCACGAGTCAGGCCGTATGCTCGTTTGCAGACTTAGTTGTATAAAACAGAAGGACAAACCAACAAATATAATTCCGCATTTATAATATTAGTATGTCATGTATGGGAGCGCAAGGTGGATGACACCTCCATTTAAAAGGGAAGATCTTCCGCCAAAATTCAAAATTTAAATTATTTATTCAAATAGACCTTCGCAGGCACTTTTGAAAAGTCTGACTCTAATACTCTAATACCGGTTCGGATGGTTGCATTTGCTGAGAAGAGCCGGCAATAAACTCAGCAATTACTCTTTTCAAAACAAACTTAGATTCATTACATAATATTTACATTCTAATCGCACTGACAACAATTGCGTGTCCCGGCGAGGCGGCAAAACTACAAAGTAGATTGAATCTATATTTAATAAGTAAATAAATAAATGGCAAACTTAAGCAGACCAGCCCCCACAAGCAGCACCTGTTCACAAGTATGACGCGTGTGGCAGCCATCGCCCTCCTCGCCATATTGGAGGGAAGTGACCGATCCGTCACACGACGCCGCCGCAAGCAAAGACCTGACTTACTTATGTCTGCCTTAGAAATAAAAAAATACTAAAGGGAAACGACGCCACGTTGGGTCAACGTGCCTGGGGACCGCGGTCCAGTTTTATCAGTCGACAGTTGTATATATGCAGATCGACGAAAACTTCGTAAGCGCGATGCAGGATGTAGTGGCTCCATCTATCTTTCTGTGTGTGAACTAGTTGGCTGATAGATGTCGTTGCATATGCATGAAAAGTTGCAGTGATATTATCATCTGATGGTTGCTACGTACCGTTTATTTATATGAATAGGCAAATTGATTACACACCTATATAATTTCATCGAGTGAAGTTTAATTATGTTAAGGTCACATCTGAACCCGATCTTATCGCGTAATGTAATGAAACTAAGGTCGGAGCCGCTCGGGAATTTCCAATTTACTGGTATCTGTTTATTGCCAGGTCCTTTTGTCTGATGACATGAAGCGATATTTGAGCCTGCAATCAATGTCTTCATATATATTTATTAGTTTTAGTAGGGGTTGATAACCTTTAAGAAACTTATGGCTTTGCTTAAGGATTCGTCAGCGTTGTGTTAATCACGTACCTATTTTGGGAAGCAATTTATCTTTGTTTGAGATTAATATTTAAATGCTAGAATATTACAAAAAGGAATGATTATTTCAGTGTGTCGTATATTTATGAATATTGAACTTTTATTCTAGAAATGGAGTAATTTAAATTGAACTAAATTTTAAAAAGTTGCCACTCTGTCTAGTCCATGGAGGTCTAGTCCCATTTGCGCCAACTGTATAATGTGAATATTATTGTACAAAAGTATATTAATATACTGATATTATCATCGTGATGATGATATTGTATAAAATAAGAATATGTTATATTACATTATGATACATGTGTGCAAAGATGGTTATTACCACTCCAGGCGGTATTAAGCGCGTGAGCCGAGAGTGTAATAGGTATATAATCAATGCACGTGCACACGCGTGTCACACGACGTTTTCCAACACACTTGCGAGGAAAAAAACAGACTTGTATTTTGCAATAAATGTCACTTTATGAGCGAGTGTGTTGAAAAAAATATACCAGAACTTTATTTACAACAACTATGTACAAAATACAATCTGTATATAGAAATTTTACTCGAGTCTGCCGCTGCTACCGATTAACGGCAAGGTTCCCAGATGTCTGGCAGCGTTTGCTCTTTGGATAGCCGAGCTAATGCGTTAGCAAAAAAGCTCACCTACCGCTAGTCTCTAGAGACCTCGATCAATTTTGATGACAAGGTGCGAATAAGAGCTTCGCACCCACACGCTCCCATTTTCTCGACCGCAAAAGGCATATAAAGTTAATTTGGTCCAATCGACGAGTATATTAGAATTTAAAAATAAATAAATATGATCACACAGATGCCAAAGTAACGTCAGAAAGAAGATCAATCAAATTCACCTTTACATTGATAAGTTTACTTTACATCATAGGATTGTTATGACATTGGGTCTCGTTACAAAATCCACCAAAATAAATCAATCTAGATGTAATAAACAGGTTAAGTTCCCGGCCCTGTGTATTTAAGCATTTATCTAGAGCACCCAGACGTTTCACTGCCTTGGAATAGATTACAGCTTAAAATGGAATTAACCATAGATTGGTTTGTATACCTGCGCGATTCGGTTTACTTTTGAGATAGATTATAATTTACTATTTAGGCGCCGATCACACAGCTAGCGGTCTAGAGTACTGCGGTCAGAATTCTGCGTTCGTTCTCTTTGACTGCCGCGCCGCGGTCGCTATGGGCAATGATCAGAAATGCCGCATAGATAGTGTTGCCAGGTGTCCCGATTTTCAGGGGTCTGGTGACACGTCCCGATTAACCCTTGATCGACGCCAAATGTCCCGATTTTTCACTCACCTCATGAGTGAAAATTCGGAAGCACCTATCGGTGCATTCCGAAAACTGCACTTGAGAGCCAGTTCCTTTTAGGCTTTGTGTGCTTACCATCTTCGGCCACATAATCACTTACCATGGTGAGATTGCGGTCAAACACAGGTCTATCACAGTAAAAAAAAAACATTGCAGCTGTCCCGATTTGAAACCCATGATCCCGATAATTTTATTCTTACGTTGCGAAATTTGACACACGGGACCTGGCAATACTACGCATAGATTATAGTGAACGCGGAACGCAGAACTTTGACCGCGGAATTCTAGATCGCTCGCTATGGGATCGGCGCCTAAAAAGTACCATTACTTGTGTGGGATGTTTTATTTATTTGGAACATCAACTACATTTTATATAAGAAAAAAGTAACGTACAAATAATAATTGAGTCCACTTTGCCATTCGACATTATTCTTATTGTTTTTTAATGGTAAGTAAAACTAAAAAAGAGAACGTTATTATTTCGTGAGTTAGGTTTTATTGGCTGTCATTTCCAGTTCACTAAGATTACAAGTTATAATTCAATTTCACTTTGTGACTTGTCTATAAACTTGAAAATTATAACGATATTTCAAAGAATTATTAGATTCGCAAGTGGGATCTGGGTATTTTAATTAAAATATACAGCGTGTAAGGGGGACATCGCCGCACAAACGGATACCATGGGTCCAGCAGGGCTATTTTAAAACGTCGGAAACGATATCGGAAACGGATTCAAAAAATTACGAGGCGAATTTCAGCAATTGCTATTTCAATTTCCGAAAACTTTTCGATCAAACGCATTGATATTACGGTAAAAAAACATCAAAAATATTCGAATTCGGAAATTAAAAAAGCAATTGCGCAATATCGCCTCGGTAGTTTTTGAATCCGTTTCCGATATCGAATCCGAGCGTGTTAAAATAGCCCTGCAGGACATGATTCTGGACCCCCCCATGTTGGAATTTTTGGTCGGTTTTACCCAAATTTTTAATTATATTTTTTGAGTTTTTTTTTATTTAGACTGTTCATAATCGTTATTCTTACCTAACCCAAAGAGATTTAAAATAAATAAGTTATTAATTCATTACTTTCACTAAAAGTAGCAATGTAAATAAAACTAGAAACGGTGTCTTATGGCGATATTCGCCTGCAGTCAGCGACATACTACGTAGGCACAACGTTATCGCGCGTTTAAATCGCGGTGTTCACAATACATTGCGCGCTCGAAAATGACAATTTCTATAACCGATCATTAGCGAGGTGAATGACTTTCACAATTTGAATTTTTAAGTATAGCCTTTTCGCGAAGTTTGCGTTACCATACGAAATACACCCTGTATACTTATTTAATTAAATATATACTACATTATAAATGCAAAATTATTTGTTATCTCTTGACGTATCTACGGCACAAGCACCAGTGATAAAATGGTGGTACGCAGGCAGTACCGGCTCTAGGGTAAGTGACAGGAGCGGTCGTTCTAGGCGCTAGGTCAGGGTACGTTAAATGTGAAAAACAATGTCGAGCTAAAAACGTTGATGGCGCCTTTTGAGAAGTGCGTGGCTACGCGGGCAAGCATTCGACGGAAGCGTCAACCAAAGGTCGCCGAAAGATAGTCTAGCTCGCTTGCTACCCTCATCAAGGGCGCTGCACGCAGCTCGGCTGGGGAGGTACCTTACAGAATACCGCAACCAAATAACTTTATGTTGTGTTTGCGCGTAAGGTCGCCAGAGCTCATTGGGGAGGGGGGAAAAGTCAGTAACGTGTGAGTGATGCCTCGTATGTTGCAGGCGTCCATATGGCTACGGTAACCGCCTACCATCAGTATCAGTACCTACCATCATCATGGTAAAAACTTGGAAACAAGGGTGTAATCGCGCGAAGGAAACTAGTTACTTAATCTCGTCTAAAAGATTAAGAGATATCTTGGGATAAATAGACGGGAACGATTCACAATAATTCAAATTATACGGATGATATAATTATATATGGTCTGACAGGTCTATTTTACTGTTATAGATAAGTTCCTCTGAGTAGAGAATACTAAGAAGTTGTACTAATAGTTATCATTTGTTCCTTTATGAAGTTACTTATATGTCTATTGTGTGAATATTCTGTGAAGTAAATCAACCGCGACAGTAACTACAGTACTGTTAATCAACCGCGACAGTAATTACACGTTACCTAAAACTCTAGTTTCAAGCTTATTAACCGACTTCAAAAAAGGAGGAGGTTCTCAATTCGAATGTATTTTTTTTTTATGTTTGTTACCTCATAACTCCGTCATTTATTAACCAATTTGGAAAATTCTTTTTTTATTTGAATGGGTACACTTCCCGTTTGGTCCTATTGTCATCAGATCAGGATTTGATTACTTCTTAGTGTACTTTGAAGTCGGTTTATGTTTTTTGTAAAAAAGTCATCATTTACTCCAATTTGGTCTTAAAAGGTAGTAGGATAGAATATTTCTCAATTCCAAGGGGATAAGGAAAAAACCGTTTTTTTGTATTATATAAAAAAAAGAAAGTTCAAACAGAAAAAATCAACTCAACCAAGTAGTAGATACAATATAAAATAATAATTTATTTATTTCAATACAAATTACACAGAGGAGAGGACATAACGGCCGCCTTCACGAATGCCGGCCCAAGTTTCAGTAACAATTTGTTTGATATAATGCGGTGGGACGATGAAGTCGTATTCGTAGCCAGGTAACTCCAAGGTGTAGGTCAGCGGGATGCCGGCGGCACGAGTCCAGTCTCTAGATGTTCCTGTACTGTAGTATAGAACATTGGCAGCGTTGCCAACGATATAAGGACTGGCTTTATCCAATGCCAACTCATCGATTGCCGTCGCCATTCTGACACCGGCCAGGTGAAGGATCAGACCATTTGCTGGGAGAGTACCTGGTGACAGAATATTAATATAGATGACAATTTCACGCAAAATTATTGAGCAAGGAATAATGCTCAGAAATCTACATTACCATTGTTACCCCAAGCATACAAGAACATGTTTCCGTAACTATGCAGGGAAATATAAAGATGAGTTCTGTCAATATGCTGCCACACGACGTCTCTGACCACACGGGTTTCTGGCTCTGAGAATGCTGAAGGACCTTCGAAAATTATGCTGCAAGGGTCTGCATTGGCTTCAACGGTTCCCCAGTAGTGGTCAAAGTTACGGTTGACGTCTACTCCGGGGCATTCCTCAGCTCCTTCGTGTGATAAAGAACGAGTTTTACGCCATAAACGATCCTGAAAACGAAATTGTTTGTTGAAGAATTCCGTACAAATAGCAAGTCTCTAAGTGAAAAAGTGCATATCATTCTATTACTTATGGAGGCACTTAAGAAAATTGCTTGAATGCCCTTCAATCTGTTTCGGGTCAGTTAGGGTTTATCATGAATACCAAATTATAGTTCCGTTGTTTTTCCTAAAATGTACCAACTACGCGGTACGATAATCGAAAATGTTGGCTATTCTATGATGCATGCATGTTATATCACGCAAAAAGACAATTGTGTTTTACCTCTTCGAAGGTGTATTCGTAGCCATCGGGGTTCACAACTGGGATGATGATCCAGTCAATATTTTCAGTCAAGGTTGCATCGGCGATGTTTTCCACCAATTGTTCGATGATGTACAGAGCTACTGGTGTAGTGACCCATTCCCTAGCGTGAGCCGCAGCGTCGATGATAATAACTGGTTTTCGAAGGTTCTCGAACCGGGTCGAGGATATCCTCACGTATTTGATCTGGCGACCTTCGTAGCTGAGAGCTGCGTTTATGACTGTAACGAGGTCGGGGTAACGCGCTGCCAGGTTATCTAAATGGTCATTGATCTGAAAGATAGCATTTATTCTCGATTAGTAATGTATAGAAGTTGCTTGAAGTTTATTTGTTTAGTAAAATACCTCATCATGTCTGTGATAAGTGTCCCAGCTCATAGATTGACCGTTGCGTTTATTACGAGCGCTTTCGATTTGTGCCTCCTCTTTGCGAAGGATGCTGAAATTTGAATTGACACAGAAATAATAGGACTGATAAGAGAAGACGTAAGTAAACATTAAAGTTCACAGATCTGAGGAAGTCATTCCTTGAACTCAAAAAACAAATTTATTATTATAAAATTACTCACTCCGCAAGATTATCAGTGACCAGGGTATAAGGCATGTTCTTCTCATCGAAGTATTGAAGCCATTGCTGTTTTTCTTCAGGCGATAGCCTTAATAGAGCTTCTAGCTGGCCTGACGACGAACGAGCAGCCGGAGTAGCTGATAATAAGTCCAGATGCGCTTCTAGTGACGCTATTTCTTCTGCTGAGCCAGCAACTCTGAATAACTGATGGCTGTGAAGAGACGTAACTCATTCATAATTTGTTTTAATGTTTTCATGATTTATTTTGAATAGTTTATCTTTTACATCATCTTTTAGAATTCTGAATCATTGCCCTCAGAGATTTATTTTGGGCTCTTTTTCATCCACTCCCGCTTTCGAGACGTAAACGCATAATCTATGTAGAACTTTCTCTATAAGGTGACGTTTTCCTTCTTTATCTCCAACATGACTGTATAAGGTGACTTACCCTTCATATTTCTCATGGCGACCATGCACCACTGCTGTGGCGATGAGCAGAACAAAAACCACGAGCCGCGACATTTTGTTCACTGATCCACTGACGGCGTCGTTTGTTGTTTTTAGACATGACTCTTATCCCAAGATTACAGTAATCCATTAGATAATGTTGTCATATAATCTTGAGTTCGATTTATAATTGACTTACTTGGTATCTATAGGTATTTATTTGCAATAAAGCCCTAGTGATTGCTACTGATCGTGCCGAGTAAGGTTGATAAAAGTAATTGTCATTTAATAAATAACTGTTTACATAAAATTAAACCGACGAAAGTACACTAAAAGGTAATCAGCAGGGCTATTTTAAAACGCTCGGATTCGATATCGGAAACGGATTCAAAAACTACCGAGGCGATATTCCGCAATTGCTTTTTTAATTTGAATATTTTTGATGTTTCTTTACGGAAATATCAATTCGATTCATCGAAAAGTTTTCGGAAATTAAAATAGCAATTGCTGAAATTCGCCTCGGAAATTTTTGAATCCGTATCCGATTTCGAATTCGACGTTTTAAAATAGCCCTGCTGATGACCAAACGGGAAGGTATACCCTTTCAAACATAAAAAGATTTCCAAATCGGTTAATAAATGACGGAGTTCTGAGGTAACAAACATAAATCACGCAAAATAAAACGTTTCATGTATGGGATCCCCGGTAATTTTATTTCAGTTTTATTATTTGTTGTTATAGCGGCAATAGAAATACATATTCTGTGAATTTTTCAGCTGTCTACCTATTACGGTTCATGAGATACAGCCCACTGACAGACAGACAGACGGACGAACGGACGGACGGACAGACAGCGGAGGCTTATGAATAGGGTTCCGTTGGATAGATACCCTTCGGGTATAGAACTTTAAAAAGAGCCATCCGAATTGAGAACCTTCTCCTTTTTTTTAAAGTTGGTTAAAAATAAAAGGCTCACTTGTTTGTCATAGTTTCAGCTATCTAAATATCACCAATTCACTTGCAATAAAGATTGCCATATGCAGTAAAACTGAATTTTCTGGAATCTCCGAATGTCTTGCATCAGTTTATTTGGCTAGTTATACTTTTCGATGCCAAAGTTTATCTGATAAGCCTACAATAACTCTTTTAATTTCGAATAAAATACCTACTTACCGTTTCTGGCCATTGCACTATCAGCTGCAAAGTTGACAATATAAACTAGCGATGGGCGATTGTTACTAAAAACAATCGAATTATTCGATTGTACAATTTATTCGAATCATTCGAATAACAATCGACATCTTTCGATTGTTCATAATACGCTTCGTGCACCGCGCGTGGCCTGTGCCATGCGCTGGCTGTCCGTCCGCCGAATAAATGAATCTATTCGCCCCTGTGCCCACCCGTCGATTGTGCATACTATTGCAACCTGCGTTGCGTGCGTCAATTTTCATTCCAAAGGTTGATTTTTATTTGATTGTTTATTCGTTAGAACGAATGAATCGACAATCGAATGCACAGTTTTAAAATTTCTTTCGATTACTTTTTTTGGAACAATCGCCCATAGCTAATATAAACCACATTTGGTATACAAACTGGGCAATAATTTGTATGCAACTTGCAAGCTTTATCAACTAACTGCAAACTGCATACAGCGTGCATAGACATTCAATGGATGCTATTCAATCGTCGAATGCAGATATTGGACCATTAGGATATAGTTTGTGCTCCACACATACGGAATTTCCTCTAAATGGTAGCGTTAACAGAGGATTTACGCTAGCAGTTTTGTATATTCAAAGCTGAATGATAGAAGCGAATATAAATTAGAAGGAAAAAGCAATGAATTGAGGTTTTAAGTGACATCCTGCTCTAAATTCTACCTCGATATTTATTCAATCATCAGAGGCGTACTAATTTTTTTTTTTTTACTATACTACTGTTATCGACGACTTTTTGAGAATGAGAACCATTTACTTCTTTGTAGCCCAGAATAAGGTTTGATTCATCTTCTAATATAATCTCTGTTTTTTTTAATGCCTCATCATCATCATCAGCCTATAATGTCTCACTGCTGAGCACAGGCCTCCTTTCACAAATGAGTGTGAAAGGGAATGGGCAATACTCCACCACGCGTGCCCACTGCGAATCGGTGAAGGTAGGCTAGTGGTCAACCTACTGTTGGAATTTTTCAAGCCGCCTGGGAGGCATCCAACTAGCTTAACGACTATCACAAACCGGAACCAACGGCTTTACGTTCCTTCCGAAGCACAGAAACGCTCGATTTGAAATACTAATAGGCGGTCACCCATCCTGTGCAAAAATCTCATCACACTCTTCTTGAAGAACTCCTCGGTGTACTCACTTGTACCACAGCTTGTACCACAGCGGGGAGCGCCGCGCAGTAGGTAGTTGCTCGTTTAAAAGCACATCTCTACTTATCATGGTCTTTTGCATCGTTGAATCGACAAGAGGAGGTTTTGAACTCAAATACCCCTTCTACACAGAGATCACGCCGCTGATGCGCTCCCAAGACCACTTTTAGATAAGGACCAAGCTATAATTTTCATTCTACAAATTTCGCGAAATTACTATCTATATACAGCTGTTTAGTGTGAGTGGGAGAGCCTTATCGGATAGCGTTAGAGGAAAAGGGACGGCGATATTCTTAAGTGTGTCGTTCTTTCTAGGTGCAATTCTTGTTTCTGATTGGCCACTTTAATATGTCATGCACTAACCAATGCCTGATTGGCTGATTGAGTGCCACGTCACGTCAATACAGGGTTTCTAGCTCTAAAATGATACCAGGATTAAATTGTAGGGATATTCGTCGCGAATATACATAAATCTGCTGTAGATCACTTATTGCTATTAATTAAGTTCCAAACGCCCCGGGGGTGGGGGGGGGTGCAGTAAGGCTACTCGCCCCCCCCCCCCTCCCACGGAGTAGTACCTGAAAGAAACACTGCTTAGGGAATCTAATTGCAATATAATTTTGGTGATTATTCACACCAAGATTACTTACGTAGCCGAAGGGCAAACGCATTAAAATATAAATTAAAATGTAAATTGAGTATATCAACAAATTAGCGAGTAATTAAGTATCGAGCCAGATTAATTTTATGTAAATAATCAATCTCGTATCGGTTAAATAAGGGAAATTCAGTTAAAATTCAAAATTCAAAATCATTTATTCAAATAGACCTTCGCAGGCACTTATGAAACAAGTAAGTACCTTACAAGCTTTGCAAAGATCAAAAATAAAGGATATAGTACTTAATAGAACTGAAACTCAAAAATTGATTTTTCATCAAGCCCATACATGTGGGGTATCTATGGATAGGTAGATTTTTTTTGTCATAGCAAAGTTGAGTTAGTTAATATTACACGGAACCCTCCATGTGCGAGTCTGACTCGCACTTGCTGGTTTTTTAAAGTAAATTTTTGATAACTATCAACCACACAATGAGAACGTCAACAAAAATGGCGTGCAGGTTTGTTTTTGACAACGATGCGCTGTCAAACAGTTTTATCCGTACAAATTAAGAATGCTTCCTCCACACACATATAACTTGCAGTGAGGTACAAACTTAACATAATCAGGATTATACCTATGATAAAACTGTGCGGTATTGTAAAATAAAAAGCACTAGTGCGTAATAAGCTACAAAAACGGTGCAATAAATGTCACTTTACGAGCGAGTGTGTTGAAAAGTTCATGATTGTAGTTTCTCGTAATGTTTGATTCCATATTTGAAAGTTCGGTTCGAAAAGGTTCGAAACTAGATATTCTTAATTTAAAAATTATTGGTTTTTATCAAAGAATAAGTTTATTTACAACAATGTCTATTGTTAACGCAGCACCATTTAATGCCTCGAACCAGCTTTTCATTTCAAAATATGAAGCACCTCGTCGTATTTCAATGAGTGTTTCATCATTAAACCGTTGTTTACGGAATTCAGCATTTAATCGAACAACTTGAGCGTGCCAAGTTACTCGGAGTTTAAAGTTTATTCTCCATTAAGTGCGTGAGTTTCTGAGAGGCCAACAACGCGAACTCATTTCAAACATTCTTTGTTTAGGTTAAAATTACAGCGACAGGTTTGATGTTGCCTTAAATTGAATTTTATAAGTGGTTTTATGGGAAAAAGCAAAGAATATGAATTGGAGTTAAATTTTTTTTTTTTCGTAGCGTGTCTATTCGGGCCTTGTGACAAAATCTCCCTTCTACCTGACTGCGGCGAACCCAAATGAAGTGTAAAGATTTTTGCGAATTTTTGCTTATACACGTATGGGGCCCCGTTAGCTGGGGACCCCGGCGGGCTGGTACGGCGGTAGCTTCGCCCCTGGGCCCAATGCACATGCGGATCTGGATGATAAAATTGCAGTGTGCCGCCATTGTGGATGTGGATTCGTACATCTTCAATATCATTGTAACCAACCATGGGATTGTAGCAATTAAGGGATCATGTCATGCTCATAATGATGAGAATATTGGTTGTAGGTACCTACTATTTATATTTGGACTCATAGTTGAATTTCTTAATATGTGTGGTAATTAATTTTTTTTTTTAAATAATTTTTTTTTATATCGTTCAAATCTTATATGATATTAAATGCGAAGCATATATCTTTGAATATGGTGGGTCGGAGTATGTACTCTTGTGGAAATTCTAAGACTTACAAAATAAATAGCAGTTTAAAAGTGTTAATGTGTATTGTGTATACTACAAAGGTACACGCAAATGGCCCACCTGGGGGTATGCGGTTTCCATAGCTTATGGACACTGGCAATACCAGAAGGATCCTGTAAAATTCGAGACGGTTTTAGTTCAATGTTTGAAGAAGTGCTCCCTGTCAATGTTGCATCATTTAAATTCATTTCAAATTAATCTCACTGAATAGATCATACGGTAGTTGTAACATCTAAAATTATACTCAAAAGTTAAACTATTTTTTTTTCATTTCTACGAACTCGAATCGTTGTTGCTCTACTGATGTTGCATTGCCAATATAAAATGTTCTCAATTGCTTGAGTTTTTATAAAGCAATGATACCTCTTTTATTTCATAGGGCTGGAATATCTTGATTAAATTGAAGCACTGATACGAAAAAATAATGAAAACCAACCGGGAAGTAAACCTTAATAAACGTAATAGTTTTATGTTCCAAAAACTGCCTGTAGTCTTCTGATAACATGATACAATACAAACCCTCTAAAAATATTAATACTTCATAAACCCGGTAATTTCATTTTTACTAACCGACGACATGGACGGGGCTAAAAAAAAAACAACTTTTTTAATGTAACAAACCATCCCCCTTATTATTTGAGGAATATTTTTAATAAAAATACCATAATGTATGCGTTGTCGCTATGAAAAGTGACATAAAAATCTCATTTTCCTCGAACATTGTAAGTGAAATACAGAGACAAGTCTAATAAGAGTATTTGTTTTCATAAAATTTCTAAGAATTCATAATTTTCCGAGTCTTTTGTTTTTCTGTGGTAAGTAATTCTTTATAAAACACAAAAGAGTTGTTATAATATATCTTGTTATACACAGTTTAGTACAGTGAAGCGCTCGCGGTGTGGTGTAGCATGATTAGCCTTTCTTAATCGATCTGCAAAGTTAAGCTACCACCGTCGCGTCGTGGTCGGTTTGGATGGGTGACCGCTCGTGATCTATGGTGGCCGCTTAGTGGTATTTTAAATAAAAAAAGAATCCTGATTCCTAAATCATTTTAAAAACCCTAGGCGGATAGTATTCGTAATTTTTTATTATTATTTTCGGAAATGTGTATGAGGAATCTATTTTTTTAATGACGTCACTATTTGGACCACCCAATGGTAATTCGAGTTTTGGATGCTGCCATACTAAGCTGACTTGGAACTATGTCACAATGCGAACTGGGAGGCCCATTATTTATGTTGGCAAAGAGGGCGCTGTCAGTGGTTGTATGCAAGTTTTATGTGCGGGTTGGCCGCTTTCCAAGTAGGTACATCGACTCGGATCGAAGAATTTTAACACAAAATATGAGTTTTTTTCTGTCAAGTGGTATGGTGCTGCCTGTTTTTAAATAATATTAATTATATTATATTATATTATTTAAGAATATTAATAAAGTGATAGGATAGGGTGAAAAAGATGACATTGTGTGAAGCGTAAGCACTTTGTATATACAACGTGTTTATATGTGCATATATACGTTTCTTTATCACATTGTCGTAAGTTTTTAATTTTAAACGTAATAAAAATATAAAATCCGAACAGAAAAATGATTTTTGTTATTCACTTTTTTTACTTTCCAATGGGGCCCCAAATTCTTATGTGCCTAAAGGCCCCGGCATGGCTTAAGACGGCCCTGAACTTTTTCGAACTTTTCATATGAACGTCACCCCATTCAGTGACATAAACAAAAGAAGAGACATTCTGTAAAGAGCATTATTCAAGCAAATATGTCACGTAAAGTATAAATAGATCATATAGTTTATGCGTGAATAGTAACAAAGATTCCTATTCAGCCGAAGTTCCAACATACGGCACAAGCAAATAGTGTGAGAACGGGGCGGAATAAGAAATAACGCCTTGTACTTTGTAAATGGGGCTTAAGAGGTACATTATGGGGGCAACCAGGGGTGACCAGGCAGATCCAGGAGCAACCAGGTGAATAATGCATGTTGCATCTCAATTCCACATGCACTGCAACGGATAAACTTGTATACTTGTCGGAAAAAGTATACAGTTAGTATTTTTGTTTGAAATAGCTTTGCGATGGGGATTTATGGATACATGTGACATTTAAGTGCTGGAGTTATGTTGTTCTCGGGTTATGTTGGAACCGATATCATAATATTCGAAAAGAATATTCTTAAGGTGAAGCTATAAATAATTCTGCTCACTGGAACACGCTTAAAGCGGAGTTATAGCAATAGTTTTTTGTATGAATTGTCAGTAGATCGAGTTGGCCAATGCAAAAAGGGCCTTGGGTATGGGACAAGATTGATTTGAGTCGAGCTGCCTAAGAAAACATTTTTTTTAAGATCGTGACGTGACATCTACTACGGGTCAATGTCGAAAGGCAGCGTTGAGTCATCACGTTGCGCTGTTCCGAGAGTTGTGGTTCTAATTTTAATACTGATTTATTAATGACACCCAGAAATCAAAATGTATATTAGAAAAGAGTATTTTTGCAAGTAACTGTTTTTTTATAATGAGCCTTTTTCGTTTTATATTATTAGCGTCACATATTATGCTACGATGCAGGATAAAAATAAGAGTTTAATGATTTATCAAGCTTTTTGTTTCATGAAGAATAATTGTTCATATTTTTTACATTAATGTTACATTATATTTAAAGTAACAAAGATGAACAAAATACAATATGCAATTACAATTGTGTTAAAATTTTACTGAACATCTAAAACAAATAAGGATAATAACATCAGAAGGAATAAGAGAGAGAGATTTTAAAGATTAATGAGATGGTAATGGATAAACGAGGAAATTTTAATTAAGCAATTGTTTTTAAAGAAATAATAATGATGAAGGAAAATATTAACAAAATAATTTTGGCCAGACAAATTTATAATAGTGACATTAGAAGCTTGACGAACAATCTTAAAAGTAGGTAAGGTTCACAGAGCAAGGAGTCCCGTGTGCCTGTTTTCTTTGATTCAATGCTCTGTGGTAAGGTTCTACTCGTTAAAGATGTCGTCGGACTTATTGGCGGGAACTTGCAGAGTGACGTTGCGTTTTCATTTTTATTTTAATAATTTCTTGTATTTTGAGTTTTATTGCATATTATCGGTGTTATTTTATACAATAAAGATCAATCCATGTGCACCAGTGAAGTGAAATGAAATGAAATATGTGTATCGGTCTTTTCATGTTGTCTCAAAAAGTCCGTGAAGAGTTTTAGTACATGACCCCATTGTAGTAAAACATGACTTTTATGGACGGTAACTGACTGAGGACTACGTGAAAGTGATTTATTATCACTAGATCTTATTATATAACTGGAAATTGGTAAAATATTGTACACAAGCCGTGTGACGCCATTGAAAAAAAGAAAAAAAAGATGTCGTCATCTCAAATTCTAAATTCAAATTGCGAAGTTCACTTTTACGCGCGCGCCTAATCCTATTTTACGTTTAAATTTCGAACAGCCTCAAACTCAATAGTAAAGCAGGAGCTTCATTCAGTTGAACTCATATTCAAGCATTATGCAAGCTGGCCCACTCGGCTCACTGATCGTGGAGTGCACTCTGATTCGATTCACTCGCTGAACCGTAGCTATTACCTCACTCTTATATTCTTTTGATTGATACGTCAATGTGGATAAGGCTTTAAACTTTGTTACGTGTTTGAGTGTACGGGGAAAACGGGATATACTTCCTTGCACTGGTTTCTTTCTGGGTTTTTTTTAACCCATTGATATCTACTGTTATACTGGACCGCGGCGAATGGTCAAGAAAATGGAGTTTTTTGAAAGAAAGAAATAAAAATCTCATTTATTCCGACATACACACAGCATTTACAGAATAATTACGTAACAAAAGAAACAGATAAATAAAAACAAAACCGCCGCGATGATACACAAAATTAAGAAAAACATGTTTGATATTCATAAATTCTAGCTCAATTAATATAGCAATCAAACAAAAGGAAGAAAAGAACGTCATAACAATTTACATTAACCGAAAGGAGACCGAAAGATACCCATTTCTTATTCCGATACATTATTTAAAACGAAATCAGTGTCATCATGACATATCAGCGATAATATGCACCGACAGACATCAAAGATGCATCCCAAAGCCTACTTAACAAGAGCTACAGGTCGCGTTTTGTGATGCAAAACTTGCAAACGAAGAGCGCTCCTTGAGAATACGCCACTCGCCACTCTCTAACGGGCTACACCTGGGCCGGCGTCAGGCATGTGCCGTTTGTATAGTCAGCTCAGCTACGCTCAGCTCAGCTCAAGTCAAACGGGTATTCCGCGAGATTTGCCGTCGAGAGCCGCCGCTCCGGGCTACGACGAGATCAAAGAGACTGTACTCGTACCGTAATAGCTTTTATAACTGGCTGTTTTAAAAATAACAGCGTGCAAACTTATTTTCCTGCGGTAAAGTCACTGTTTAGTCAGAGTATCAAGTGGTTAGTTTCAACTTTTGAAGTTGTAAGTTTCGTTTGTGGTATGAAAGGTCGGGATTGAAAAAAAAAAAAAACAGTATATTTATGCAAATAAATGTACCAGCTTAAAACTACATGTTATGATAAATTGCGACGTAATTATAACAAATTTTAAGAATCGGAACATCAGATTAATTAAATCACATAAAAACGGAGCAAAACAAATAAATCGTGGCAGACGCTTCTCGTGAAAACATCATCCAAGTAAATTGACTCGACACACACTTGGAAATGTGCATTCGACTTTGAACTACATATCGTTATCATAAAGCTGATAATAGCTTGTAAGGTTTTAGAGAATACGATGACAAGTGGTGTACAGTATACAAGACGGAGTATATTCATTTAACGCGCTGTAATTACTAGATAGTAGTCCCGCGGACAGTTCCAAGTACGTCCCATAGACGCTTTGTGACTTTATCCAACAGGACAGCGATTGAATTAAGACTAAAAAGGATAATAAACCTTTTCTTCTTTTATTATGAAACTTTTATGCAATGCTAATTAGTATTAAAGTTAGTCTGTGCATGGTAGTACTTAGAAGTAGAAAGCAGTTGTAGTTTTGTTATCGAATTTATTATTTTAATAGTCTATTAGGCGCAATTTGGCTTAAAATAATTGAAAAAAAAAAACACTTCGATACAAAAACGCAGGAGAGGCAGGCCGTCGAGGCAGGTCCGTATCCAGAGGGGGGTGAAATTAGGATAATCTTTAATTTGACGCTGAAACTTGTAAATATTTTTAACTATTTATACTTAATTTTTGGCGTTTTATACTTTACTTAGTAAAATATTATTTTGAAAAAAAAAATAGTAAAAAATAAGTCAGGTCGTCCAAAAAAATATTAAAAAAATCTGACCTTGCTGAGTTTCTTGCCTGTTCTTCTCAATTGAAGGCCGAATTACGAAGTGGTGGTAACTTCAGTAGCTTTGACCTTCATAAGTGCCCTACTAGGGCCTAAATTACATAAATGGCTTTGACTTTGACTTAGAGTTAATAATCAATATATTCAGTCTTATCGATCCTGATTGAGAGCTTACAGAAACAAAAACAACAGTGCCTTGTGGAGTAATCTAAGTGGATACTTGCCCAAGTCTAATGAGTGCTCCTGAATAATTTGGAGGCAGATTTGCTTGAATATACACAAGGCATATATCTAGGTAATTACCTAGGGTTCCCTCTGGAGGCCACATACAATATTAGCCGGGTAATTAAAGGGCCAAGTATTTGAAATATTAATTACAGACCGGTAAGGGTGGGCTGAGTACTTAAATGGCTCACTGTAGGCATACACTTGAATGTTATGTCTGTTTTACTTAGATTTGATAATAGGGATGGTTCTTGGGTAAAAAAAAAATCTGTTTAGTCCGTTAGTTAGATTATCAAAAAATATTGGACACGTATTTTATGCTTTACCCAATGATATTATAATAGAGATATGCTACCCTCATACTAAGCGGCGTTCAGTTATTGTTGAATTAGGTGAATGCGATAGATAATACGGAACGTATGGAAAGAGATAACTATATGTAGCCGCTAAGCAAAATGACGACACGACAATTGTCTGAATTTGTCTGCAACAATTAGCGTGCGTTAATGCGATATCTATCGCTTTTTATTATAATATCATTGGCTTTACCAAATCATTAAAACATTGCAAAGATAAAGCGCGAGGAAGTTGAGGGAGTGGGTTCTCGTGACGTCACTTGTTGCTAAAAAGTGTTTCACACCGTGACGTTACGCGGAACTTCAACAAGCCATATCTTCGTATTTTTTTGTTTAATTGACAAAAGAAAAATACTTGTGTAACATTTTTGATAATGTAAATGATAGACTAAACTGAATTTTTCAGGAAACTAGCTTATTCAATAATAGGATGATCATATAACATGAGGGCAGTCGTAAAAGTAATTTATAATAGTACTAAGAACGATTTGTCCCATGGATCCCAGGGAATAATGTGGCGTTAAATAGTTCTGCCAGTGTTTTTTTTTCAACTACGTATCTATCTGTAGTATTGTCTTCTAAGGCGGGAATCACCAGTTAGTTTCTTTGGGGTCCGTTTTTAAAAATGATACTATTATCGCGGTCCTTTTGGTAGTTAAGGTCGGACGGCGGCGGTACGGATCCGGACTGCAGTCCGCCTTTTGCTAACTCCTGTTCGAAAGTATTTATTTTATAGTGTAAAGTACAGTTTCGTTCTATATTTATATACGTAGATTCTCAGTATTTGACAACATCTTATATTCTTTTTTGACCCTCTGTCTTATATGGATTCGGATGAAATGTAAAGTATTGTCGCAAATGGATTATTCATAATGGTTCTTTTCAAAATGTTTATTCATTAAAATCGTTGTTATTTTGTTCCATGTTGTTTGTGAGAATCGGCTTTGGTTTCTAGGGATTCTTGAATTTTAACATAATCTCGTTGTTAGTCAAATGAAATTAAAAGAAGCTAACGTTCTGAGCTAGAATTGTAGTTTTAGGAATAAAAGCTTTATTAAAGACATAAGTACGGTTGGATGTATTTTTTCTCATCGATAATTTTAACTAATATTAGTATTTATATACTCTGAGCTAATATGTATTGTACATTGTAGGTAGGTTCTCGCCATCGAACAATAACCCAAAGCGCGCATTGACGTAAATTTTGCTTGAAATCTGTTCCGCCAATTTGTCACCACCGACAATGTGCTATGATTGGCTAAGTTAAGGACACATTCGCTCTGATTGGCCAAGTAGTGAACACGCGATGCAGTGATTGATTCTTACTGTTCAAAATTAGTGCAGTTGGCTGTAACTGACTGAAACCTAACATCATTGGTGCAGGCTACAAATTCAATTGTTTTAATATCGACACAAAACTTGACATTGAGCATTAATTGACTTTGACTTTCTAGAATACGGACCTGGCTTCATCTAACATCTGCCATGTCATCAATTTTTACGGTGAGTTTATTTAAAAAAATGTTTTTTTACGTGTACGTAAAGCCTTTATACCGCAGATATTAAAAGCAGTTTTTTTTCATTATTAATTAATTAATGCGCAAACACTCTTCCCCACTAACTTCACAAAGAATTTGATCTGTTTAAAAGCCAAAGTTTCCTCAGTTTCAAACTAATTTGTAAAAGTTAAGCTCCCAAAGGTTCCCACGAGAAAAGTAATTTTTTTTAAGCCTCACCTTTGACTTCATATTTTACCAGTAACTTGGTCGTCAAATTATATGCGAAATTTTCTTTCCTTGAGAATGGATACCGAGGAAACATCCCTTTACAGTAGTTAATACCGAGTATACCGATTCAATTTCAAGATTTCAATCTCGTGTTCTAGTTGCGTACTAAACATCATCTATATGTGCCCTATTCCTTATTATGAAGCTTCTTCCATGCGGCCTTCTGTTTTTTTTTTCACACACGATTATCTGATCCCAAACTACGCAGAGCTTGTGCTATGGAAACCAGATAACTGATATAATACATATACTACTTTTTGATTGTAAATACACAATTAATATACATAAGTACACCCAAACTCAGGACATACAGACATGTTCATGCACACAAATGCATGTCCTGTGAGGGAATCGAACCCACGACCTGTGGCGCGTAAGGTGAATCTTAACCAACTGCGCCAACTGGCCCGTCATATCACCCAGCATCCACTCCTTCCTTAATATTTATTATCTATCATACAGCCCTTTCATCTGTTTTCGGTGTTCTTCTTCCCGCATAATTCATCCTTATCATATTCATAAGTCACCAGACACATACAAACATCCTTACCAAACTTAAATTAAAAATATCAATACGACAAAACAACAACCTGTATTATGATTTCCCTTCGTGACACTTCACACAGTGTCACTTAAATGTACCGCGAAAATAAATAAACCTCCAAACAAAGTTACTTCGCCGGGAAGTGAATTTTGCAAGCAACCCAACTCTAGAGTAATTTATGCCTTCCTTAAAACAATTTATAGACCACGACCAAGGATGTTATGATGCAACGCTTTGCGTACTAAGAGGGCAGGGGAGAATACTTGAGGATGCCTTTTATTTTTTTCACCATTATATTTTTGGAGTGTTTATTGCGGAAAGGAGTGAAGCTGACGGAGCATTACGGATAGAAGAGCCGAATGGAAGAAGCGACCATATTGCGTCGACCTCCAAATTATTGGGAACAGATGTGGATGATAATTACGATATAAGATAATACGTTTTTAATTAGAGCATGTTTTTACTAACCTACTGACTCAAAAAACAGCTTTTTTTAATAGTAGAATCTCTGAGAATTTCAGTCGCTTCACTTCAGCCGGTCTTATTCGATACACCGGATGTCTCATATGCCGATAAGAGCCATGTTGCCTTTTAGCAAAACAGATAAAAAAAACCTTCTTCTTGCCTTCAAACAAAAAAAAAAACATTTTGATTGGAATTTCTTCTATAAATGAGGCGATAAATTTTTGCCCAGTGGTAGTGACGTCAAATGCCGAGATAAGGTTCCGGAATCCTACAGTGAGCTTGAGAAAACATCGCGAGAAAACCATAGCACGGTGGTACTTTGTAGTACCCACCTTGTTGGCTACCCTGGCTGGTTGGCTGGTTGTTTAAGATGATGCCCACGGCCACCTTCTACCATCGCAACTCTCGCCATCGACAGGGAGTCCATCCTCACATATTGAAACCAGAATTGTTTCGAACTGTGCGGTCTCAAAGGAGCTTCCTTCCGCGGACGCTCAGATTGTGGAATGAGCTCCCTGCCGTGGTTTTCCCAATGGAGTACAGCATGGGGTTCTTCAAAAAGGGTCTGAAGAGATTTCTGCAGGGTCGGCAAAGCGTGAGTGACACCCCTGGTGTTGCAAACGTCCATAGGCTGCGGTAGCCGCTTACCATCAGGCGGGCCGTATGCTTGCTATACCTAAGTAGTATAAAAAAAAAAAACCCTCAAGTGGAGAATCTGTCGTCAAGCACCTATCGGTGTGTTCCGACAGCTGCACTTGAGAGCCAGTTCCGTTTAGGCTTTGTGGGCCACATCATTACTGACCACGGTGAGATGGTCAAACACAGGCCTATAAATAGTAAAAGATATGAGAAACATGATATTCTTTTGAAATAGCTTTTACAAACATTATCCTACGCTATTTTATAGTAATGTATCCAAGGGAGCAGGTGTGAACGCGGGACTGTTTTCAGCAAAATTGAGTTTCAACACTCCAGGGTGGTACTCTATATCACAGCTTTGGAGCTTTGTCGACTTTTATATTATTTACATAATGTTTATAGCAGTTTTTCTTCACAAAACAGCATTGTTACATATAAATGAATACAAGTCTAATTGTATAACATTTAAAGGTTGTTTTTCGTTGATAAGACTATCTATGAGATTAGTCTAAATGCTGAAAAAAAAAACTGATTGATAGATGAAGGGCTTGGAAACTTGAAATTTTGTGCCTTATCGTAGGCATCCACTAACGGTCTTATTACATGAGATGGTTTAAACCAAGTCTAGTAAAACCCAGATTTAAAATATATCCATCATTTTCTAAAGTTATGACGTTTTAAGATAGCCTCATCTCTTTCATTATATTTTATGAAAAGAGATGAGGCTATCTTAAAACCTGGGTTGTAGAAGACTTGCTTTAAACTATCTCATGTGTAAGGGTTTTTCTAAATTCAACTCTTCAGGAGTTCACGGATGAAGCCGGTTGGAAACCTAGTATGATTATATTTCGATCTGCCACCTGAATAAAATATAAAACAAAGTGATAATGTTATATTCTGTAAAATGAAAAAAACAGTTTGGAATTTAGTGCCGTTGGAATCTATCGCGCTTCCACACAAATCGGTGACAAATAGCTACAAATATTGACTATCCATTTTCATTTCCCCTTACTATTGTTAGTTTGTTTTATTCTATGTTTGATAAGTTAGTATTTGAACGGTTATTTGGATGGCGAAATATTGATTTGGATATTGTCTGAAATGGAATTTAGGTAGAGAGGAATTGCAACTCATGGACTGTAAAGGATCTCTTGGCTATATCTAGTTGTAGTTTGTTGATTTTGACTACACCTTTAGTTGTAGCCGTGAATAAATAGAATACAACTATGTTTGACTTGTTGCAACCGGCTACAAATAGGTGTAGTCCCACTTCGGCTTTTAAGGGCTTATTACACCTTCCTATATTTAGGATCCTAACTAGGATGGTTCTAACAAGGAAGCAGGAAGCTACTTATTACACTACACTATCTTGCTTTCTAACTAGGACGCGGCAAAGAGTATAGCAACTATACTTAAAGCGGGACGGACGACTCGTAGGGATGTAACAAAGGTCGATTTAAAAAAAATATAACTATACTTACATCGATGTTTTAAGTTTTTTATTCTCTCAAACCGATCACACAAATTAAAATTTTAATGAATACAAATGAGCTCCTTTATGTTAAAATAAAACAAAATTGAACTTTATGTAAGTAAGTACCAAGTATTAATTTATAAATAATGTAGTATTTTCAATGTACGGATTATTTTTCTATTATTGTTTTTTGATTACTAATGACCTATACATTCATCCCTCAAAATATACGCCACGACTTTAGAAGGGCCTTATATAATTATTTCAAAACATCGATGTTTTGAAGAACAATGTTACATCCCTAAACGTCCTAAATCGGAGCGACGCGATTACACTTTCCTGTTTAAGGAAGTAGAGCGGTTGGGACCTTCCTATCTCACTACTTAGGACACTAACCGTTCTTTCTGCAATTACACGTTCCTATTTCCTAGTTAGGATCCTAAATATAGGAAGGTGTAATAAGCCCTTTAGCCGTAACACACACATGAAAATTATGGATGCAACTCTACTATCCCACTAAACTAGAGCCATCTTAACAGTGCGGGATTACTTGACTTTGTTGCAATCAAATTCAGATTGAAACAACCTCTCGAAAATTGTTCCATTCACAATAAAGAACTGTTTGCATTTGCCGTTAGGTACTAGAACGTAAGAAGTTATCAGAAAATAGTGGTTTTCGGAAAATCCAAGTATAGTTTGAAATAAATAAATAAGGTATTATCCCCTATTTTACCCCTAAGGGGTTGAATTTATCTCTGTGTCCATTGGTTTAGGCTGTGCATTGTCTGTCAGTCAATGATAGACCTTCATTAACCAGAAATAAATATCCCACTAAAACATTTTCATGTAAAATGTTACCAAGACGAGACCATATGGCTCGCACTGTCAAAAAGTTATCAGATCTAATGTAGAGTAATGTAGAGCCAAGCTTATAACTCTACACGCCCTAACTCTACAAGCCCTAACTTCACAAACTCTACACCTTATCAAAATATGGCTTGGCTGTGTGGCGCTGGTTTTCGGATAGCTCCAAAAGTGAGGCCAAAAAAATCTCCTATCAATTATTGAATTCACTCATATATCGCTCGTTCAACTATCACTTACGCAACCGATAGTTGTATACAGCAAAAATGGGGCCGCATTTTATTGCTTCGCATCAAAGGGAGTAATTCGACAGAGCATGCCAAAGGCAATCTATGACACACGTGTGCTATCGCTCAATAAGTGATTTGTATGTATGAGGGAGTTACACAGTGTTGATTGATTGCTTATCTCCGAATCTCCAAGATTTAGGTGATTTATGTATGAGTCTGACACTCGAAGCTTACGCCCGGAGGTGATGTGAATGATATGTAAATAAGATTCTCTAGGACGATATGAACGTTGAACGATTTATATGTTCTCTTAGCTATTTTTGTCGGCATACATATATTACCTATCTGGTCGAGGAGAACACGCGTTGCGACGTCTTACTTAGTCTCGTCCCATTCTAGCGGCCCGAGCTGCCAACAGCAACCCGACCGCCCCTAATTAGTCGTAACTCGTTATAAAATATCCGTCCCCTCCTCCTCCCGGTAACGCCCTGGGCCGAGGTTTGTGGCCCACCTGGGGTGCTCTCAGGCGCAGTTAACTTGTCCGTGTAAGGGTGAACTTTTTTGGGCCCTCACCTTCTCGTCCATTAAAAAAAAACAAAGACTATCTAGTGAGATGAGAAGATAGTACGTAGGTAAAGGCAAGCCGAAATTATGGCCCGAACGGTCGGAAGATTTAGTCTAGAATGTCGGTAAGCTTTATATATTTTTATATCCAAAGGCAGACGGCTCACTAAATGGTGAGTGAGTGACCGCTTGTCTCAATTGCAATAATAAATCGGAACACACCAATACCTGAGTGTTTGGCGTCAATTTGTGATATAGCCAGCCTGGGCAGGGACGTGTACAAACACGTATCATATTATTAATAGTAGGTATGTATTATATAAGTACTATCATCCATATCACCGAAAGCTTTGTATAATTGAAAATAAAGAGATATTATTATTATTACGTTCACTGAGTTATCATTGCTCTCTGGAAGAGCTGGCCTAAGATCGAACGAATGGCGTGTGTAGTTTTTTTTTTATCAAAGACATTGTCAGTATCTTTTATCGATTACGGTTTACAAAAACACTCGCCTATAGACGCGTGAGTCTCCTTGCTTTGTGCTTTATACGAATTTCGTAAAATATTTTGTTTTTATTTAGCCGGGTGTAATAATCTGTTTATGATGGTTGCGTACCTGAAACAATAGAAATGATAAATTAGTTTAATTTATTCATGAAAATACGGTTATGTATAAATTTTTGTTTTCGGTGTTTATTAAAATTTTCATTCAACAAATGTTTGATGCCTCCTTTATTATTTGACAAGCCATTGAAAATAGAAAGCTAATGTTTTAAAAACAATGATCAGCCAATGTTTATTGTGTACCGCTGAACCCGTAAAAGTACAAAGGCAGGAAGGCATACATCCAGCCCATACTCTGCTTTAATCCCATGACCATACACAAAAGTCACACAGACTTTCGTAACAAAATTATTTTTTGCTACTATGCTACGTAGTAACTATTTAGTAATCTGTGACTATGCCCCTCTTTTTTTATTGTCGTGAGGAAATCTTCATAGGATACCCGACCGTCCTGGGGGGAGCGGATTTTTACCGGCTAAAACCTAACGGTGATCGCCATCTGCGTATACAGGTCGTTGTTTTGGTCAGCGACGAGCGACTCAGGGTCGATAATACAAATGATACTGGTGCTAAAACAAAAAAAAAATTTTTTTTGATAATAAAAATATAAAAAAGAATATTTGGAAAATCATGTAATAAGCTAAAGTTTAGACGTAATACTCAACGGAAGTGCGAGGGAGTAAAGGGGTGGGGCGATGGTGGCTTGCGCCTAGCTCTAGTCTGTGCACGTGCCGAGTTACCATACTTTGCGGTAATTTTATTTCAAATTGAATAAGGTATTTCTCAACGCATTTACAGTATTTAATGGAATTAAGTCCATTTTTGGGAAAGATATTTTTTGTACTACCACTCCTGGGTCGCTTGTCGCCGACCAAAACCCTGTATAGAGAGGGAGGCGGGCTCTCGTGTTGAACGCGTACCAGCTCACCCCTCCAAGCGCGGCGCTTAGATAGCTCGTCCTGGGGGAAGCTTGACACCTCCCAGCACCCTCGCTGTGCTATCGCACGATGAGTCGTGACCACGTCGACCCATCATCCTCCTTAGAGTCGCTTCTGGGCGCACAGAGTGCTGATAAAGACAGATAGTCAACTAGTAGACCCAAAAGACGTGATTATTATAGTGACATTATATCAGAGTTAGCCAACTAATAGTCTCAGAAATCTGGGGGCACGGGAGTGCCCCCCGCCAAGACAGCCAAGCGAAGCGCAAGGGCACTACCTACCTTTTCTCGAAGCGCTTCGTCGTTTTTTTGAAGCCTCATAACTTGCGTTTGGATTATACCAGATAAACAAAATTCTCGGGATATGATGTCAATAGTGAACTTATTAAACATATTAAATTTCAATAACATAGCTCTTATAGTTTAGATTTTATTGATACCTAAAAAACCCCGATTTCGTCACTGACTCACTGATGATCATCAAAACTCATAGGGTACTTCCGGAAGTCCTAGAAAGCTGAAATTTGGTATGTAAGCTTGTATTAGCACACAATCAACAAAAAAATTATAAAACTTGGAAATTTCAAAAAAAAAAAAAACAATCGTAACTTACAAAAAGAAGTGAAATCCAACCAAAAACATTTTTATGTAAAATGTTGCCGCCAAGACATATAGCTTGCACTGTCAAAAAGTTATCAGATCTCATGTAGAGTCAAGCTTATAACTCTACTTGCCCTTACTCTACAAGCCCTAACTTCACAAATTCTACACACCGTAGTCAAAATATGTGGCTTGGCCGTTTCACTACTACAAGAACTATTGTATAACAAAAAAGTAACAGTGAATACATTTTTCACCTTACTCTCATGTGACAGTAGCGAAACGGCCAAGCCACATATTTTGACTACGGTGTGTAGAATTTGTGAAGTTAGGGCTTGTAGAGTAAGGGCAAGTAGAGTTATAAGCTTGACTCTACATGAGATCTGATAACTTTTTGACAGTGCAAGCTATATGTCTTGGCGGCAACATTTTACATAAAAATGATTTTGGTTGGATTACAGTTTTATACACAAGGTATAAGATTTTTGAACGCAGCCGTCTAGTGTGACCAATTATCCCTTGCTAGAATTTCTGCAGCCATCTATAATAGCTCACAATGTCAATACATAATGTTAAAGCAATATTGAGAGTGAGCCAACCGCACAAAAAGTAAAATAGTATCCATTACTTATTGTTTAAAAAGTTTCCGCGTACCGTATTTAAGTTTTTCGTTTAAAATTCAACGTCTGTACCCCTCCAGGGAAAATAGGAACACCGTGTAGTAGGGTTGTCAAAAAAGATTTGGAAACAGTTTAGAAGTTTTAAAAGGCCTATACTCAATGTGCCTTTTTATTCTCCCTGGAGTATAGCCCTTATTGTTCATGTGGAATTCAGTCACAATTGTAAGAATACTAGAACTCAGGTTTTAGATTATAGTAACCATTCAGTCTTGATTTTGTGATATGCTAATAAAATAAAGGTCAAGAAATACATGTAAAGTATTGTTATTTTAGAAGCGCTCGTGGTGTAGCATGATTAGCCGTTCTTAATCGATCGGCAAAGCTAAGCTAACACCGTCGTGGTCGGTACCTGGATGGGTGACCGCCTAGTGGTATTTCAATTCGAGCGTTTCCGTGCTTCGAAAGGCACGTAAAGCCGTTGGTCCCGGTTATCACTTAATTGTGATAGTTGTTAAGCTAGTTGGATACCTCCTAGGCGGCTTGAAAAAGTCCAACAGTAGGTTGACCACTAGCCTACCTCCACCGATCCGCAGTGGGCATGAGTGGTGGAGTATCGCCCATTCCCTGCGATGATAGTTGTTTTTTTAAAGCAGCCTCCATAAATTAAGAAGTGTTAGAAAGAAATATTTAAAAGAAAAGTTTGTTTAAAAGTGTATTTCATTAAAATATACATTTTAATTTTAATTTTAAGGCAACCCTATGCGGTATTAACAAGCGAGGATATGAAAAAGTTGTACGAACCTTGTTCGAAGCTATGGGACCACCATTTGGGTTATTTTTTGTACAAATGACTCGTTATGTTTTTAAAATTCATACGGTTTGAATGTTTGTGTGTTTTATTACTCGCTAACTTTTAACCGCGGTTTCCACTGTGTTGTTGTGTGTGACGATGTTAATAGTCGGAACCCATTATTATTATATTATATGAAATGGGTTCAATTTCATTTACATTAAGATGCTTATGTCAAATACAAGCCAATTAATGGTAAAAAATATATACGGTGCAACTTTAAGATATTTTTATTAATACCTTTCTCTGTAGGGTAAAAAAAAAATTGTACAGCATTATCTCTTTATATATCGTTCCTTTTGATTAAATAAATATATAAAATTCTACTGCACGTGTGTATGTCACTGAATTCCTCCTAAACGGCAGATTGCAGAGTCCAGCCGTTTAGGAGGAGTTCAGTAACAAACACAAGTACATACCCCCTCTTTTCTACTGAGATTTTCTATAGTGGCCACCTTCACCAACCTCTCGGTCATAAAAGACGGCACACTATACCAGGTAACCCCTTACGAGGCGTCTGGGACCATCTGCGGTAGGTCACGCCGCCAGAGTACTCGCCCCTGGTACTCAAGAGAAAATGACAAACACAAGTACAGTTGAATTTTTTTGTATGCGTTTGGGTGACGCCCTGGATGGTTTAGATAGGGTAGGGTAGGGTAGCACCACGCGAACGAAGTCGCGCCGGGCAGCTAGTTGTTTTATACAAAGTTGCAAGAATAATGTCAAAACACATTTCTGTCTAGATCCGTAACATTGTCACAATTTCTAGTGATATCGAGACTAGCTTGAATATTTCAGGATTTAAAGTTGAAGAATAAACTAGAAGACGGTTGCATAAACTTTTGAAATCCGCAAAATCACTTGCGCTAACGTGAAAACCTCAGTGGCGTCCCGGGGTGGGCAGACGTAGCTTTACGATTTATTGTTTAGCTATTTCATGTTTGCGTATAAGATTTATTTTCAATATTTTAGATTCAATAACCTGTATTATTAAAATTTTAATACTTTAGTCCTATAATATGCCCTAATAGGCCCTGATTCTGTTGTTTACAATTTAACTAATTTTAGTCTCACTATGTCTCTTTCTAACAAAGAACATAAGGAAAGGATGTAAGAAATTTAGTCCTATCAAATTAGTCCAATGCTTGTTTTCAATATAAAAGTCGCCATCTATCGCGCTTACGTCTAAATACCCGCAAATGAATACGGCAAAGACTAATTTGACAGCTTTAAATATGTTCTATACTTTTTCAATAATGTTCGCAAGAAAGAGATGTGATGTGACTAAAATTAGTTTAGTACGATTTACAACAGAATCGGCACCAGTATCTGAAATTATTAGATATAAAACGCCTAGTTTAACAATTATAAAAATACCGTTTTCATAATTTAGACTTTAGATAAAAAGTATTTTTTAATTTAATTTCGAGGGGAGAATTAACAAGTTGTAATACAAGAGCCTTCAATTAAACAGAGCAAGTAATATTAATTAGTGAATAAAATCGCAAACGAACTGCTCAAAATGTTATATTCAACAATAATATATTTGTATTCATCCCCTGCAACGGTTTAAGATTTCGAATCGAATTTACAAGTGAATTTAATTTCGTCGTCGTCGGGAAGGAACGATCCGATTCCAAGTTTAAATTCAACAGTTTCAATCGAGTACTCGACGAGTTTTCACTCGTATATCGCTCCAAGACTCGAATAACTCACAGAGTTTGCTGAATAATGATTTTAAATCGATATTATCGAGACAGGATGTTCTTAAGTTTTCTTGGTTCAAACTCGGACTGGTAGTGATATGACGTGTAGTATAATAGTATAACTTGTGGGAGATAGGTGAAATACAGCAGCATGGTTTAGACAAGATCCGGTCATATTGGAGCATCACGAAACTTTGGACTTGACTGGTACAAAATATCGTATCTGAAATATTTAGTTTGGCAAGTTAGGGGGGTTGATACATACAAGTAAATGTTTTAAAGATCAGTTAACATAAATCTCTCTAAACTTAACATGTTTACGATTTATCTAGTTTTCATACTTTCTTTTTTCTTTCTGTGATATAACAACGGATTCTGGTGAACGGACCGTACAAAATTTTACGAACGTATTTAACGTCAACAATTTCTTGAACCGAGAGTGGTTAGCACTTAGGAAATCATTCTTGTACCTTGACTGCAAATTCTGGTCAACTGAGACAGCAACACATCTGAGAACTATAATAAAATCCCAAATCTTCGTACGTCCTAAAACGATAGCTGATTCTGAAAGCTGGGATATCTTACAAAGACACGGAAGTCAAGCGCTGTTTTCTAGCAATAAATAGAATAGACAAAGACACTAGCCGTTGTTAGCTCCGGGCATCGGAAGCATTTGGACGCGACCCAGTTGCATTATCGTAAATATAGAGATGATATGGTTTAGACAATGCCTTGAGACAATACTGCAGAGAACATCCTGTTAAGTTGTATTTATACTATATAGGGTAATGCGATAGAATTTATCGGAAAGAAATTAATCTGACGTTACTTAGAAGCAATCAAGATCAGGAAGAAGTAAAGTAACAGTGCGACCGCCGAGAGAATGAGTTTCTGATACCTGTTAATATTGGACTAATATCAGAAATGGCTAAAGATATTGCAATGGGACTTTCATAGGATGGTTCAATATTTTCTTAGGCATATTTTAATGAAAGTCCCATCTTCATCAGTTCAGCCATTTCAGTGATTTGGCCATTATTAACAGGTGTCAGAAACGCATTCAAAGTCAAAGTCAAAGCCATTTATTCAATTTAGGCCCTAGTAGGGCACTTATGAAGGTCAAAGCTACTGAAGTTACCACCAGTTCGTAAGTCGGCCTTCAACTGAGAAGAACAGGCAAGAAACTCAGCAAGGTTACATTTTTTAAATATTTTTTTGAACAATCTGACTATTGGCTATTTTTTTCCAAAACATTATACATACATACGTTTTATTAATTCTCTCACTTGTTTACCGCGATCTACCGAGTGCTGTCAGGCTATATCCTCATTTTAGAGAAATACTATGTACCTGGGTATACATTGGTGTAGATATCTAGCGAAGAGTAGAGACATTTGGAAACTGATGGATTTACATCTGGAATATGGCTCAGATTCGTAAAGCGTGAGACAGTATAACATTGGAAAAAGCGTGCTTAGCAAATTACAAAAATTTGCAATGGACAATTTTCACTCCAGACTATTCCATCGTAGGCGATGAAAAGCACCCTTTTTACTCGGATATATCCCGGCTGGTCCTCATAACATGATGCCTTGGGCTACGCGTCGTTTGCTTTTATTTACATTTGCTTGCAAACACACGTCGATCGAGATATTGTGTTATGAACAAGTTTGTGTAGATTTTGGTAATTGTTTATTCTTTTTGTGAATTCTTTTATTAATTCAAAGTCTAAGCGGTTATTCTTGGAGGGTTTAAGTATCGATCAGAAACTTTAAAGATGCAGTTTAAGATTTATTGTTTAGCCTTATCTTTTAGTTATTCTACGTTCAGAACTTGATATCTCTTAAGAGGAAATGCTGGTGGTGTTTGTTCCATATAAACGTAATCCTCAGTTTCCTCTCTGGATAATGACACTAGAGCAATGATTATTTTACCATGCAATCTGTAGGTAAAACTGTATGTCTCTCGGTTGTGTTTTCCTCCATAAATTAATTATTATAAGAATTAGGAGCCTTCGAAAATCACAAAAACTTACCTTTTTAACGCCCTTATCAGACGTCCAGCGAACGAATTTGAGGAATATAATAAAACAAAGGAAAACCGACAGACATAGCCAAAGCCCTTCTTATTATGATTCTTGTTTTTTTTTTTTAAATCGATCCAGTTTTGGAGGAGGAAACCAGGGATTACGAAATAGTGATTTCGTCTAATTTAAACAGGTATAATCGGTCCAAGCTGTAGTTGTCTCTATCGCCCTCGGGCGGGATAGCTCGGGCACAGCGCGACAGTAATAGATATGTTAAAAACCTATTTTTCAAATTTCTTGCAGCCATCCTTTCCTCTTAATCATCATATAAATAAGGAAAGGAGTATTTTTCTGTGTTGCATTTACTTTTTAAAACGCAGTTCATATATTCATGATAGCAGCGTGTATATGTATGTAGGAGTATAAGTCGTTGCGGAGAAAATATTGCGCTATGCAATATACTGTCGTTGTTTCTCGCGAATATTGCGTTTATTTTTGGCACATATTACTTTTCACAGTCCTTTGTAAAATACCAAACATTATTGGGTCTGCGTTCTTAATTAAGAAATGTAACCATTATAATAGAAATGTATCACAAATGTTACCTAAGAACGCAAATTCATAAAACAAAATAAATATAAAACATCTTTACAGCTAAAATAATTTCTATCTAAACATCCCGTTACAAGGAAAATATATTTGCTTACATCAACACTTTAGCTTCAGGCATATCATTCCATAAATATTAAATTCACAAAATGAAATAAACATAATAAATCTGACATCCTTTATGAGCTACAAGCGAATTTGTGAAGGTATGACGTGCAAATAGGAAATGAAAATGAAAAAGTAAGCTGAGATAGCACAGACGTCGGCAGGTACCAAATAATGTCATCATTCATTTAAATGTCTAAAAATGTCTCGCTTCACACCCCTAGCTGGGTTCTGTAAATGAAATAACAAGATTATTTTAATTTGTTGACGCTGCGACATAATGCTGATTTGATTCAATTCGAGACGTTTTTTATTCCATAACGAATAAAGTTTGGAATTCTTTGACAACTTTACCTTTGACATTGCTGTAGTAATTTGTAACTCGAGTTAGAGGGACCATTAAAAAGTTAGCTTCGTCAATTTGAAATAGATTATTCGGTTATTTTGCCCAATTAGCTAAAAGTATTTTAGGAAAAATAAATAAATGTTAACCCAGTGAAAATAGCGTTGCTTCGACCACGTTTTTATTTGGAGTGGCAAAAGTTTCCCGATGAAAACATAAATTAGTAAACTCTATTTTGTTTAATATTTACAGGAACACGAATTAAACACATCTCCACGCCCAGGGTTTTAATTGCAAAGTTTTGTTTGCGAACTGCAATTTAATTTAGACGGATTTTCAGAGATGAATCGTCTTCAAGTGGTCGTGAAATATAAATGGCTTTTATAAGGTCCGTATAAATCTTTTGTGAGCCCCAAATTATGGCTTTCGCGGCTTTTTATATGGGTGGCTGTAGGGTTCGGGTGATTTGTTGGTATTTTGCTGTCCACAGGATTATGTTATGAGCTCAGTTTGTTACGTAAGAAGGTCTCTGAGATACCAGTGAAGTATGTCTGTTTTTTTACTATGTATCAGCCTGTGTTTTACAATAATCTCAACATGGCCAGTGATAGTGATGCGACGGAAGTGTTATAACGGAAGCAGAAACGGAAATATAAATAATAAGTTTTTCTTACGGAAACGGAAACGGAAACAGAAACGGATGCGGAAGCAGAAGGGTAAATACTATTGAAAAAAGTACTCGCGCCATCTCACTTACCGGCGACTTGTAAAGCTGCAGGGGCAGCTGCGGCCAGTGCAGAAAATTCAAAATTCAAAAAATATGCATCGATTGGACCCAACTATATTTTTGTACCTTTTGCGGTCGAGACCATGGGACCGTGGGGGTCCGAAGCTCGCCGTTTTGCTCGCACCTTGTCATCAAAATTGATCGAGACCTCCGGAGACCAGCGGGCGGGGAGCTTTTTCCGCCAACGCGTCAGCTTGGCTATCCAAAGAGGAAACGCTGCCAGCCTTCTGGGAACCCTGCCGTTAATCGGAAGCAGCGGCAGGCTTGAGGAAATTTTCTATATATATATTGTATTTTGTACATATTTGTTGTAAATAAAGATTTTATCATTAAAAAAAAAAAAAAAAAAAGTATTTTGTTATTCAAATGCAATTAAAAAAAAACATGTAAACAAACGCGTTGCAACAAGTGTCAAAAGTACACGTCCGACTTGCTGGCTCGTCGGCTGGATCACCCCTACGTATTTTACCGCCATGTGACCCGCGTGCAGCTCGTTCACCGTGCTTTCCCCCTCAACTGTGGTAAAGTTCCGTTATAAAAGTTGTGGAAACAGAAACGGAGTCAAAAAGTATGGAGAACTTCCGTAGATGCCGCAGCAGAAGAAGAGGTTTGTTGCATCACTAGTCAGTGATTCTGTGGCCGAAGGTAGTAAGCAAACAAAGCCTAGAAGGAACTAGCTCTCAAGTACAGCTGTCGGAACACACCGATAGGTGCTTGGTGACAGATTCTCAACTTGAGGGTGGTAGCCAGCCAGATGAGTCCTACAAAGTACCCTACCATCGTGCTATGGTTTCCTAACGATGTTTTCCTTCACTGAAAGCTCAAGTTTATTGTAGGATTGGAACCCGTGACCTTTATCTCGGCATTCGACATGACTACCACTGAAATGCTATTGGAATTCGGAACTATGTGACGGCCATTTTCACAAATATGTCTTTGAACACAGAAACTCGTTTAAACTATCCATCCAATAACAAGAAACTAAACGTTCTCAGAACTCCAAAAGTAATTGATTTTCAATACCAATAAAGCGACCGACCCGCTACTAACTACACAAAACAGCCAGATTAACCTAATTTCCATTACGCTTTAGATTGCCGCCATGTGCAACTTATCTTAGATAACCCACAACGAGCGTCTTCTATCCCTTTCCCACTTATATTATTTACGTAAATAAAAAAAGAGACAGGTGATACCATCAGAGGTTACGCGGGTGATACTTCCACCCACTCCATACTTATGCAAATGAAAGAAATAATTTTGCGCCCATTTTCCTTTGACGGAACTTTTTTTCTGGTTTATTATACAAATTCGAGTTTTCTCAAATACCTTGGCGTGAGATTATGCGTGATTTTTTATCGTAATTTGAACGAGTGTGGAGGATTTCAAATTTTATTGGTATGTGGTGTGCTGATGTGTGTAATTTGTGGATAGGGTTGTCAGTTTACGAAAAGGAAAAGCCGATTTCATTATCATTTATATTAAATGAATGGAAGAAATGTTGTTCTTTTTCTATAATGATACGAGTCGCGACAAAGGTCAAATGTGGTGGGGTTTTAAAATAAATTCATACTTCTTTCCCGTCCTTACATGTGTTGTGTCGTGTTGTAATTTATTCGTACCTATGACTGTCGCCTGATAAACCAACGTCTGAAATAGTAATTCACGCCATAATAAATAAATGGTTCTAATTCTACAATTTGTTATAATGGCTGAAAAATAACGCAAAGTATTTCCATAAAATAAATAAAAGCATAGGTACCTGGGCGACCGCCCTTTACTCGAATACTTGGAGAAATGCGTTTTCCCAGTGACCTAGAAATTGTTAGTCGTTTTAGAGATCTCAAACCATATATAAATATTACATGTTTAATAGTATAGGACAGTGTTTTTCAATAGGGAGGTCGTGAAACCTTAGTCGGGGGGTCGCCGCGCCCGCAGAAGGAAAAAGGCAAGGTAGACTTCGCGCAAGCGGGCGTCCAACTTACCTCTTACTTAGTTGCAAACCTCTCGCGGCTTCTTGCGGACTAATAAGTAAAGGTACCAAAATAAAGAAAATCATTATCATAGTCTGTTAATTCAAAATTCTTTGTCTGTCTGACAAGGGGGTCGCCAGAATTTTTCAACCTGTAAGGGGGTCGCGAAATCAATAAGATTGAAAAACACTGGTATAGGATATGACCTCAAGTTAAGTGATGCCAAAGATTGTATTGTAACAGTAGTTCAAATTACAATGCATTGTAGTTTCATAGTGGCAAGGGATATTTTACGAGAAGGCAGTTCACTAAATCAGTTGTAAACCGGATGGATTTATGAACAGTTAACTCCGGTTGAATCGTACTTTGGTCTCTGCGATATAAATCGGAATTGATTTTTCTACTGATTCAGCATTTTGCTGTAGAACTACTTGTGTTGTTTTGTATGGAGATGAATTAACTGAATTTGGTTGAAGCGGGTTGTAACAGATTGTAGTGAAGTTTAGAATCATCATCATCCACCTGCCCTGTTTGAAATCATTTGGGGTCGGCGCAATATGTATGCTTCTTCCATTCGTCTCGTCTATCTGTCATACCCATATAGTCTTTCACACAATCCATCCATCTCTTTTTCGGTCTTCCTCTTCTCGTATATCCACGTAGTACTTTAGAATGTTAAGTAATATAAACATGCCATGAGTTTTTTAAGAAGAACAACCTCAGAAATTATAATAAAGACACTAGGTTACCTGCCACTATGCATACCACAGACATAAATCTAAATATATAACGCAAGTCCCTCCATCAGTATGAAAACAAAGCGTGTAACTTTTTTTGTATCTACTATAATGTCACAATATTGATTTAGTTAGGCTGGCATTAGATTTTTAACGTGAAAATTAAGCTATCCTATTTGTCAGCTAAACATATCCGTGGCTCAGATCTCTGGTGGACATGCAGCCTTATGCGAGTTCCCTGTCCGCGCGAAACAGTTTCAAAAGATATTGTGCCCCATTTTTGTACAGATTTTCATACGCGAAGCACATACACTCGCGTAATCTATTTAGATCTATATCTGTGATTCATACCCATATAAATTTGGCCGTTTGGCTATCGACTGACCCTACAAAGAGTTATGATGAGAATACACGCTTACCCAGAAAAGGCCCATTCACTGTACTCATGAAGACATCTAGGTAAGGCGACTAGCACACTGCCACGCATCACGCTGCATGTTGCGAACTTGCGTGTCAACGCAACGCGCGTACTTGCGGGAGTGCAGATCTGCATCATCGTGCGGGGTTTTTCCGCCCTCACGCGCTTAGTTGCGTTTTGTGGATTCACGGCGGCTTTGACTCATTCCATCCAAAATCACGTACGGCACTACGAGACTCGGTGTGCCATACCTTGTGTCTCGCCCCGCACCCACGCACGTAGGTGTGGGCCGAGATGCATGTACGCGCGTGATCTATATGAAAGCGCGCGGATGCATTTTCACTGTGACTGTGCGTCTTTTCTATACAAACGGAGATACTTACATGCAACGTTAAAACACGCATTCGCGCGCTACGCTGCGTGGTGCGTGGCAGTGTCTTAACCGCCTTATTAGGTGTCAGGAAAGATATACCCTCTTTGATCCAGCTAGAAGTATATGTCATAGAAATACAAGTTGGTAATGTTACTATTGATCGAAAACATATAGAAAAGGTTCAAGTATCCAATACTAGAAACTGTCTATCCCTGAAGGTAAGGCGCCCACGTACAAGGTGATTTACGAATAGGCTCGACCTGAAATCGTAGCCTTTCGGGACTGAAGTGGAAAAGGTTTACTTAAGTGGGTGTAGGTGGTGAAATAAACCCAGAATTTTATTCAGCTCCAAATATAGGTTACGATTTTATTGTGAGCCATTTCAATCATATGGAGTTGAATTTTCGGTTGAATGTGTTTATTGTTATGTGAAGTTGTATATTTTTATTGAAATATTTATGGATTAAAGTGTTTTTAAATCGTTGAGGTGAAATAAGTTATAAATTTTATCGTTTGAATATACCTATTATATATGGATGGATGAAATAGTTTTGCTTGATACTAAAACATATCTCCAGGGTCCAAAATACTCCTCTGCCAATTTTCAGTAGGTAGTTTAGTGAAAACGTAAAAAGCAATTCAGAAGCAGGTGAATCCGCAAGGCGTAAAACTAGTTAATAAGAACAAGGATAGTAGATATATGAAAATTAAATACCTACAAACTAAACTTGTTCCACTGAACTCATAAAACAAAGCTTTTCCTGACGGGTGAGTGATTGGACTAAAGAACCACAACTTAAAACAGTTCGTACTAGAACTAACTACATATGCTTAGCTAAGCACCAACTTACCTACGAGTTAGTAACAGAGGTTTAAGTAAATGCATGTAAAGACGCAACTCATCCAGCATTTCTGTTACAAAGTTAAGTTTCTCTCTGCGCATCTCGTTAACGAACTGTCTTTTCAGTTAGACTTGGACTCGGAAGTATAGTGCAAGATTGTCATCGCTTGATAAGACCTGACAAGTGGAAAACTCACTGGAATCTAATCCGTAATCTCTGAGATTAGAGTCGAATATTCAATGACACGAAATTCTGTTGTGAAATGAACAATCGATAGCTTTGATGATGTCTATTCAATGGAAGTAGGCGTCTCATCCCGTTGTCGATCGTTTTATCTCCATTTAGGAGGAGTTGTACGTTTAAGTTGGATCACTTTTGAGATAGGTCAAATTTTGTTGATTTATCAACTTCTGGGTATACTTTAGCTTTATGTTGGTATAATATTTTGTGATTTTATGATACATTTCTATAGATTATGTTTGAAATTAGAAAATATGAAAGCGGGTAGTATAATATTATCGGTAGAAGGTTTGAAGATAAAATAACCTATAACCATAAAGATCTATGCCTATAACATATTTTATATGGTAACATATTTTCCCTATCTTGTCTTGTTTATTTGTTTAATTAGCATATACTATATAATACGACAATAAATGAAACCACGTAAAGTACTCATAAATACGATCAACTTTTACTATGGGACCAACTTCGAAATAAAATGTATAGCTTTTCATACAAAGAAATCATGTTACATCTCTCCTCGGCAAAAATGTATGAAAGTTGTAATTTTCTTTTGCTATTTCAAAGTTGGTCCCATAGTAAAAAATTAATCGTATTTATGAGTACTTTACGTAGTTTCTTTTATTGTCGTATCCATAATATCCACATAATATACCATACGGGTATTATGTAGATAAATTACTTAGTATAAATCATTGCGGTGCCAAATCTTATTCCTGTAAATCTTGATACTCGTTAAAATTTAAGTGTTACCACTTTGATAGTTCAACGATTGAATAGCCTTGAATGATAGTTTTGAAAACGACCAGATCGAGATCCCTCTGTTAAAGAAATACCTACTGAAACAGAGACCAACTAAACTGGTCACTTAATGCTAGGGGGCAGTATAGTTAGTGGTTTGACTGTGGCCGAAATCCGAGTGCCCATAAATTGAACCGACGCAATCGAATTGGGTATTCCTATTGGGAGATTCTTCGATAAATTTAACCTTTCAACTTACATTGTAAGTTGGTACTGAAATGTAGACGCCAAAGCCCTTATTTATCGATGTCGGCGACTTCTTTAATATCTGCCATGTCAAGTTGCCTATTTGTCTATTTCAAAGAAATATGTTTTGTTTGACCTTATTGGCGAGACAAATATTTTAATATTTAGCGAAAAATTGAATGAATTGTTCGCTTCGCATATACCTATATATTTTGTAAATTATAATGCTTCTAAAAAAAGGACTTGCTGAGCTTCTTGCCGGAGTCTTCTCAGTACAAGTTGTATTTGGAACCGATGTAGTATAGTCATTTTGTTAACGTTCATAAGTACCTTATCAGGGCCTAAATTGAATACATACTTTTTGAATTTGAATTTGAAGTTATAGTGGTATCATTGATATAATAGTGGGACTATATTACAATAAATACCAACTAGAATATGCCTCCCATTACACATATCCGCACTTTTTACTCATTATTGCCGTGAATTGTGTAGTTTTGTCGACCTTAATCCTGATTCATCCCCTGGAAGGTGATCGAGGTAGGTGGTATTTAATTGCCTTCTAATAAACTGCGGGAACGTTTGCCACCCACATATATGTACACACATTTCACCACTCGAATTTCCCAAATACATACCAGAATATCTCTTAAAAAGGTTGTAAAAGCCGCATACAACGTCGGTATGCCCTGATGCATATTTCCCTGTAATTGAATTGAATCATTGTAAAATCCAAATAAATATTATATCACGCCTACCAACCTCATAGCAAATATTACTAAGAGTAACCCCACGGATTTTTGCTGCAGAATATAAAATTTTATTTACAACTACCATTTTGTAGTTCCATCCCGTAAAAAGTTCCGGAGCCGGTGGCACGACAAAATAGGCTACAGGAGCCTTCTTACGGAATGTCCAAATAAGATTGCGATATCCGCCTGTAGAGGGATTTAGCTTTTTTTTGAAAACGTGAAAGCTTTGCGAAGCGGAATACAAACGGACATACATAATAAAGGATTGGCCGGAAATGTTTGTGGACTTAGGAGTCCGCTTTGAGCTTTGCACTGCTGTTTGTGCTAAAATAACAAGAAAAATGAGAGTTGTTTGTTGCTAATGGCGTGATTTAAATATTTATGGAGGTGAATTAACAAATCTGATCTGATCATCTGTGTGTTTATGGTCTTCGGATACATCATCGTTTACCATGGTGAGATTGTGGTCAAATACAACCCTTGAACTGTTTAATGGATAATGACTTTATTTTATTCGTTAGCAGATGAAAACTTTGAATCGATGATGGCTCAGTGGTCGTGAGGTTGAATGCCGCAACGAAGGTCATGGGTTTGAAACCTACAATAGACAACGATAGGTCATCATCAGCCTATAATATCTCACTTCTGAACACAGGTCTCCTTTCACAAATGAGGGTGAAAGGGTAGGCAATACTACCCACCGCGGATCGATGGAGGTAGGCTAGTGGTCAACCTGCAGTAGCTTAACGACTATCACACGTAAGTGATAACCGAGACCAACGGCTTTACGTGCCTTCCGAAGCACAGAAACGCTCGATTTCATAGGATTCTGCTGATTCTACTAACAATCCAAGCTGAACTTTTTTCGATTCGAGCTAAGTATCGAATAGCAAACAAATATACAAATAACTCACAATTTATAGAGATATATTAGAGCAGGTGATAACTCATCCTGTTACTAAATTAGTATTGTCTTAGCACATTATTTATTTACTGACTTGGCAGTCTACTGTCGTCATATACATATGTAAGTAAACTTATATTATCATCTTATAACTTCTTGACGTAAATGTAGTTTACATTTCTATCATCCTTTCGATTAATTTTAGTATTTAAGGGAATGTTGATCAAAGTCCTGACAAAGTTAGCTGTTCCAATTCAACTAGGCGGTTAAATATGGATCTTATAACCGCTATTCAAGATAATTGTCCAAAACTCTGATAATTTCATGTCTGTGAATGTCAAGCATAACTTCCTACTAGGTTTGAGAGACGTAAATTATAAGGTAGGCTAAAGTAGTTCGCAGATGAATCATTTTATCCTAGTTAAAACAGGAATTTGAATGTCCTTGCCAAAATGTGTGTAATTAGTTATACAGGTTTATTGGTAAAACACTAACAAATTATTGGTAAATCCCTGACAACCTTGCTAGTGCTATTAATAACATCATGACCAACAACTTTTGTTCTATAGCTTTTTACAAAACATAATCCCCCTTACTCATAAAACGTTATTAAACTAATAAGCTGATTAAGTGGTCACCTAAATAACGTCAAATTGTTTGAGAATGACAGCAAGGTGACGTTATTTATTTGACCATTTATTCAGTAGATTTAGTTAAATAGCGTTTATGAGTAAGGCCGAATATGTTTAACAAAAACAAACTTTTCAGATTTCGTAGTTCTATTTAATAGATTTAAATTCTTTATTTTGTTGTATGTTTCGCCTCACGTGCGCTGTCACTCAGTATTTTGCTACGCGTAGAGTTTGTAACGTTTAGAGCGGTGAATTTAATTATATATTTTTTTTTTTTTAATTAGATGGGCTTGCGTTTGGCCACTGACCCGCCCATAAGGGGCGATGACGAAGCCTAAGATGAAACACGCTTACCCAGAAGAAACCTATTCACTCTGGCCTTGAAAGTACCTAGATTGTAAGCGTCAGGAAACACAGACGCCGGAAGCAAGTTCCACTCCCTTGCTGTCCGCATTAAAAATGAGGATGCAAAACGCTGTGTCCGTATATTCGGTATGTCAACAACGTACGGGTTTTCTCGGCGTCTTGTGGTACGGTGTAAAAATAGGGATGGTGGAATAAGGTTGAACAATTCCTGCGCACACTCTCCAAAATATATCCTGTAGAAAACCGATAAGCAAGCAACCTTTCTTCGATGGTCAAGGCTCGTGAGTTTCGCCTTAATTAAAGACTCATCTCCAATTATATATATTTATATTAAAGTTTGACGAATTATTCCAAGTCATATAACAAAATTAGTAAGTAAGTAGTTTGTAAGCTGAAGTGGCAATGGGTAAGGAAAAGTTCTTGAGTGGCGACCACGTACTGGAAAGCGCCGAGCGGGACGACCTTCCACCAGTAGGACCGACGACCTGGTCAGAGTCGCTGGGCGCCGCTCGATGCAAGTGGCCCAGAACCATTCGAAGTGGTAATCAATGGGGGAGGCCTATGTTCACCAGTGGACATCCATGGGCTGATAATGATGATGACTTAACAAATTTTGTTGTTTATGATGTTAGGAATATAGTCCTTAGAGATTGTTAGTATTCTACCAATAAAACTGTATCCTGAGCTTAAGCACATCTCCAGGATAAACAATTTTAGTAAACTTTCATAACTATCGGTAATATCGGATATAATCACAAACAATATTATTTCTAAGAGCTACTTAATCTATCCATAAAATTATATTTCCGAGAATTCTGCCAAACACTTATCCTCAAGTAGATGCGCTTCAGTGGCATCGTTGAAGCACGTTTGGCGTTCGGCGATTCCAAGTCGATTGAGGGGCTAGGACCGGCTATCGAAAGTATTCACCGTGAAGGAAGCCAACGGCCTGTCAATATAGGCTTTCGCAATTTTCTCCCTCGAGGTTTTCCGCCACGGGCAGGAGCTTGCATTGTGAATGTGATTGAGCAAGTATGTTGTATGTAAGTGGGTTGGAGTGATTTGAGGTCTTATTGCATTAGGTAAATTAAATAATATGGTGCGAAGCTATGATTATCGTACCTATTTGCTTATTGTTTATTTTGTATTTTTGGTTCAAATCACAATTCATCATTTGATGCGTTTTAAGCCTAGATATTAATTGCTGTAGCGTTAGATTAATGTTGGAAAAAATACTGCAACACTTTTGGACGATAGGTGGTTGGACGTGTCGGATCCGATGATATCCTTTTGATTTACTTAGATCATTGACTTCATCATCATCATCATATCAGCCCATGGATGTCCACTGCTGAACATAGGCGTGCCCTATTGATTTCCACTTTGAACGGTTCTGGGCCGCCTTCATCCAGCGGCGCCCAGTGACTCCTACCAGGTCGTCGGTCCACCTGGTGGGAGGTCGTCCCGCTCGGCGCTTTCCAGTACGTGGTCGCAATTCGAGAACCTTTCTTCCCCATCGGTTATTGGCTCTTCGAGCGATGTGGCCTGCCCATTGCCACTTCAGCTTGCTAACTCTACGAGCTATGTCCGTCGTTTTCGTTCTCCTACGAATGTCCTCATTTCGGGCCCTGTCACGTAGAGAAATTCCGTGCATAGCTCGTTCCATAGCTCGTTGAGTGACTCTGAGCCAACAGTGAAAGACTTATCATTGACATAGATCCTTTAAATCTTTAGGTATCTCGGCTTTGCCTCTACTTTTGTACGATTAACTTTTTGACTGGTTTTGCCCATTTAAGTCTTGATACTTATAAAAAAACTTTCGCAACACACTGATTGAGAACTAAGAGGGATCAGAAAGTATACTTGTGTAAATACACGTTAATTAAATCAAATGAGAAAATTTTATAGAGACCTGAATACCAAAATAGCCTAGCAAACTACAGACTATTTATTACTTAACATGCTGAACTATATCCAACGGTATTACATGGCTGCGAGGTAGGTGGAATTACACAAGTTGGAGTGTGTTACTCGATGGCCTAACTTCGACAACAGTCCTAATATTATTCTCACTTTAATTAACAGTACACCTATTGAGTTTCTTTCATTTTATTAGTTTCATACAAAGTTGTGAGCATGTAGTTTATATTTAATTATATTAAAAGTCTCGTCTAATATTGTATTAATTAGACTAGACCAGGATTCATTAGAATAATATTGTCACGCTTTTTAGACATCCAAAATAATAAGTAGAAGACACATGTCTTCTAATAATAAACATAATATCATAACGTCCTTTGAGGACATCCTCAGAGGACGTTATGATATTATGTTCATCATCATCATCATCAGCCTATAATGTCCCACTGAAGAGCACAGGCCTCCTTTTCACCAATTAGGGTGAAAGGGAATGGGCAATATCCACCACGCGCGCCAACTGCGGATCGGTGGAGGTAGGCTAGTGGTCAACCTACTGTTGGAATTTTTCAAACCGCCTAGGAGGCATCCAACTAGCTTAACGACTACTACAATTAAGTGATAACCGGGACCAACGGCTTTACGTGCCTTCCAAAGCACGGAAACCCATCCAGGTACCGACCACGACGGTGGTAGCTTAACTTTGCCGATCGATTAAGAACGGCTAATCATGGTACACCACGAGCGCTTCGATATTACGTTAGGCGTACCTAAATGTTAATATCATTATATATGACGAATCGTAGGATCGTGAATCTTAGGAAACATTGATTTAATTTTAATAACGATGACGATTGTCCATAACTATCTTGTTTACTGGCCCTGGCCGTCGATAGTCGAAACATTTCTGGAATATAGCTTTAATGTCAAATTAAAAAAATAGAGTAAAATTCTTGACGTCAAGAATTTTAAGGCATCAGCCGAAAGCTGCTAAGCTACTTTACGGCAGACGTCGAAAATGGACATTGATGTCGAAAACATGAGAATCGGATGATTGCCTTTTGCTACTTAAGCTTGTTGACTCTACTAACAAAGTAGATATAATACTATCCTTCAGTATACAACTCGTCAAGCCTCAAATGTAACTAATTTGTATTGCGGTGATAATTCTACCCACACAATTTCTCAGCAACTCGCATTTGCTCAATCTCTTCATTCCAAATCTCCTTGAATTGTGAATTAAGCATATGAGACTTATGTATCTTGTAGATACATCGTATGACTTGCAAAACAGTTAGTTATTACAATAATCAAAGTTAGTTCGTGTGAGACGTGTGACCACAGTGTGAGTGTGAGAGTTTGATTACAGCGTAGACTGAAAATTGATGACACAGTGCGAAGGAAAATAGTAGTACAATGGAGTTCAGAAATGTTCTGTTATAAAAGTGCACGCATATACTTTAATATCTCATCTCACTAATAATATATGAAATTTTGTTTAAAGGTTTGAAGTTTTGTGTTCCATCACGCATAAACAGCAGAACGCACTTGAATGAAACTTGGTACAAGTAAGAGGCACGAGTCTTGAACACGAATTGACACCTGCGTAGTAGTTAATTTTTCGGTCTATTTGGCGGAATGAAGAAAGGGTAGCGTCGAGCTGCACACGATGGTTCGTCTGTCGATGTTCGTCGTCTTTTGGATTCTTGCATGTTATTTGGGTACTGTGATTTGGCTAAAAGTCTGTGCTCATGACTCGTGCCTCATACTGTACATAGATAGATCATATACCTGGAATGACATAAAATATATATTGTATACAAGAAAAACATTAAAATCTCTCGGGAACATGAGTAAAACAGCAACGCAGAATCTTATACATAATAATTCATATCACAAGAAATGTACTGCTAAAGTACGGCCTCTCTGAATTTCTACAGCTATTGCAGTGACTAAGTAATTAGGTCAGGTCATTCTGGTTACCTCGTAGACGTTGTGAGTGCTATAAGCACTTAAGAGTAATTGGAAAATTAATTTACTCATATAGTTGAAAGTTGTGAAGCAAGTATGTAGTCAGATATACTTCTGATATTTCAGAAAATTATATTGGCTGAATTTACAGATGGCATGCATATTTTAGCAAAAATCTACAGATAAAAATAGGTACTCTAACAGACGCAGTAAACAGAATTAAGAAAAAAACATCATCATATTATGCTCAAGAATGTCCACTGTGGCCGGGGGTTTGGGGTGCTTGCATCCAAAAATAATCCTCTTTGGCTACAGATTACTAAACATATTTTAAGAAGTAAAAAATCTTTAGATCTCAATAAAGGATAAATAAATAATAATATGTAATTCGTTGTAAGATTACGAGTAATTGTTATAAGTCGCACTACTGTTCTCAGCTGTACTAGGCCCAGTTCGAGACCATCCCTGTGGCGAGTACAGACTACAGACTGAGTGTAAATTGATAATCGACAAACGGGAGGTAGGCTCAGTAGGTATTAACTTAATTACATAAGATTGCGCCAGTCTCTACATACCCAATGACCGGGCAAATCTATTTTGTGTATCTTTGCTTATTGAAAGCGTGTGAATGAATTTATGTCGTTTGTCATGGATGTATTTAGATTGTAATTTAAGGGCTCAGGCTTTTACTCATAAAACGTCAAATTATTATGATTATTGTCATATTTGCAATAGACCCACTTCGAAAAAGGTCTAGTCCAAATGTCCAGCCATTATGAAGTAAAGAAATCTGTATTTTTTACAATTTATTTTTACAGAGTACATACCTACTCCTCTCCTAAAGCGTACCTACTTACAAATAAATAAAATAAAAATAGTTTACAAGATTTTATCAAGTGATTTTGTTATGTCGGTAAAACTAAATTTTCACATAAAATCTTATAACTCAATTAAAAAAAAAACTAAAACTTAAATTTAATGGTATAACATGAAATAATAGATGGTTTCGGATCTATTAATTATTAATAACACACAACACATAATACAATTAATACAAGGCAATTATATAGATTAAGAGGTGTCGATCTTGTTATACGAGACAAAAAAGAGATTTAGAATAATAATCATTATTATAATTTATGAGTGTTCTTTAAGCTTGGCTTCTCCCTTTGGATCCCCTTTAATTTTGAACGTGCTTTAACTTTCACATTTAATATCCAATAACATTTTAAATACGAATAAGTAAAATTTACCATTATTATAATATTTAAAATAATTTACTTTTGCTTTTGGTAGACATAATGTAATTTAAATAATAAGATGTATTTCTGTTTGACATTGAAAATTATTCGAATAATTTATTTTAGACGAAGAACTCTTTTGTATTTTAATTTCTTTATTTGTTTAATGTAATAAATTTGTTTAAATGATTGTTTCTGACAGATTTAATTAAAATATTCTTTGTAATAAAACAATTTAAAGCATTATAAAATACTTTACATTTATTGAGGACCTAAATGAAATAAAACTATAAGCAGTAATTAAAAACTAAACTTACAAAATGTACATAAAAATAGAACAGTAACAAATATTTGAAAGCTGCTTCAGATTGCTGTACCGCGGGAATAGATAAATAATTATGAATTATGTTTAGTATATTATTATGACGCGAAGACGTCGCGTAGATGTCAAAAGAAGCATGATTAGCCATTCTTAATCGATCGGCAAAGTTAAGCTACGCCTGTCGTGGTCGGTACCTGGATGGGTGACGGCTTAGTTGTATTTCAAATCGAGCGTTTCCGTGCTTCGGAAGGCACGTAAAGCCGTTGGTCCCGGTTATCACTTAATTGTGATAGTCGTTAAGCTAGTAGGATGCCTCCTAGGCGGCTTGAAAAAATCCAACAGTAGGTTGACCACTAGCCTACCTCCACCGATCCGCAGTGGGCACGCGTGGTGGAGTATTGCCCATCCCCTTTCACCCTCATTTGTGTGCAGGAGGCCTGTGCTCAGCAGTGGGACATTATAGGCTGACGATGATGATGATGAGATGTCAAATATTAGTTAAATATACATACATTTTATCATATAATTTAGCCCGAGGACGATGTTTCATACAAACGAGGTATTTTCAACAAATATTTTCTCTTCTTTTATGATGATATTGATATAAAAGAAGAAAAAATGTGACTCATTAAGTTATATTTACTGATGATACACTGTACCTATTTGGTATCATTTAAAAGATGAAAGCCGACTTGCAAAACATAATTGAATTAACCGTGCAATTTTTTGTATTTTCTTGTATACGCCAAATTTTTAAATCAGAATGACCATACAAAATTTGTTAGTTTTGCTATGAATTTAGAAAAAAAAACTTCTTTTGTATGCAATTTCGTGTTTGACCCAAATTCATTGCCGGTGGCGTTTATAAATGTTATTTAAATTAAAAACAGATAAATTAATTCTGTCGTTTTTAATTACAGTACAAGTTAAAATGTACCTTCGCCTAGTTGCATAATTTCTTTCAACTTGGTAACTTCGTAACTTCAATTGAAGTTAAAGATGGAGAGTGCAAAGTTACTGTTGATGTTGCGAGGAACCCAGGAAACTAGGTCTAGTGCGCACCTACAATTGTATAGATCGTTGTTATTGTAAAGATTTATTTCACAGAAATTTACTACAGTGAATTTCATGTAAAAGTAACTCTAAGTAGAATTGATTACATATTGCGATGCGATAAGACTGCAGAAATGGAATATCTAGATTTTGTATTGTATGACATTTTCCAATATTTTTGTTCTTTGAACACTGAAAAAAATGATCTACAAAACTAGTTATGTAAGTTGACGTTTGTTGTCGGGAAACTAACTTTAGTTACATTTAATCAAATAATTTAGTAACGAACAAAAACTAGTTTTGTTACTGGTAAGTTTAGTTCGCAAGTCACTTTGTTTAGGTTATTGATCGTCAAATTTTGTGTTACTGTTAAATTTTGTAGTCACTTGTAATCCATTTTTTCAGTGAATTACCAAATATTGAAAGATAAATGAGACATGAAGATAAAAATATTTGATTGACATAATCAACTAATTTTCAGCTACTTCCATCTCCCTAAGTTCTAATCGTTCATTTAAAGAATCTAAGGAATATCAAAAGGTCTGTGTGTGTATTGGTGGAAAGTTAATGAGTGTGAAGTCTGTTCTGCTCATCGAGAAAAATCCCTTAAAATTAAATCCAATTCCGCTCCCGAGCAATCCAATTCCGCAACTAGTAAGGGCTTTTGCATTGATTAATAACAGTAATGACCAATTACTGCATCAGTGTAATAGTGTGCCCCGTCTCACTCTTTCAATCACCAAATGTCCTGTCAGATAAAGACTTCGGAATTTTAGCTATTCAACGTTTGATAACTTTATTATGAATAAGGGGGTAAATGTTTAGAGCGCATTGTCAGTGGTGGAGAATTGGCGGAATAGATTTTGCGCTTATTTGGGTTAATTGGTCGATGACTCTGCTACTGCTTATTAGAAGTCATTCTAAATCTCTAGGCTAGTTAGCGATATTTTTAAGACAGGTAGCGCATAGCGTTTATTCGCTCAAAGAGCAACTCGCTTAGGAAGGACCCTCCACATTACAGAATACCGTAGCCAAATAACTTTATGTTGTGTTTCTGCGCATGAGTAAGGTCGCCAGAGCTCATTGGGGAGGAGGGAAGGGTCGGTGACGCGTGAGTGATGCCTCGTGTGTTGCAAGTGTCCAAAAGGCTACGGTAACCCCTTACCATAAGGCGAGTAGTATACTTGTTTACCGACATCGTCGTACAAAAAAAATATAACTAACTCTTTTCATATTTTCGAGCTTCAAATAAAATGATACTCCACCTAGACTTTCCATTTCATGAAATTGACACTGTCCGCTGACCCAATTAACCCACCGCAGTAGAACGTAAATAGTCGTCAACTCGCTTTCAACCCATACGCGACGTGACGTCATAGGAGCGCCAATTTTTCACTCCAACCCGAGCCCGACATTCAATAGGACTGGGAATGATTAAAAGCGTATGCCTATCAAAAGTTTCCAGTGTTCCCATTGCGAAAATGTGATTGCATTGCGCCAAAGTGGCAACGTGCAACCGGCAACCGGGTGAGTGTAAAGTGCGCTCGGTGATGCGTCAAACGCGAGATAATTATTGAAATTTACGGCCCATTACGTTCTATCGACTGATAATAAGTTTTTACACGTTAGAACGCTCGTGCGGCGAAACTTTATTTTATCACGGGAATATTTTAGGTATGTTACATTGTTTCTCCATTCAATGTTTGTCCTAGTACCTACATAATTTATGGAAAATTAAGGGCGTGCTATTTTTAAGTAAAAGCTATCAAACGCAAAGCTTGACCTCATAATGAGGATATGAGTATAAAATTACCAGAGATGGGAATAGGTAGAGTAAATTTACCTAAACTTCGAGGGTAAGTAACATAGAGTATAATACCTCCTAACATTCCGGAAGGATGATAATGACGTTTTAATCTAGGGACTTAAAAATCACGAATTATTTTATATAGATTTATAATAGTTACAAATTATTGACTTGAAGAATCATATTACCTTTTTTTGGGTACCGTATTAAAATTGTGTCATATTGAAATGTTTTGTTTTATTAGGTTTCTTACGAAAGTATTCAAAGTGCAATACCTACATAATTTGCAATTTCTCAAATCCCGGGACTTCATCGTTATGTTTATGATTCCGATAAGAGGAGGTATACACTGTATGTTACTTAAGTCCTCGAAGTTTAGGTAAATTTACTCTACCTATTCCAATCACTGTTAATTACAAACCAAAGCCTCTGAGAACTATCTATCAATCTAAATAACAAAAAATTAAAAACATTAAAAAAAGTCAGCAAACCTGGCAATCTATGATTTAATTTATCATTTAAACAGCGGTTGAAATTGAAACGTCGCAGCGTATAATCAAGAGTCCTAAACAAACATACGAACGTTGTTTGTACGCCGTGGCCCAATACAAACGGTCATAATTAATAATAGCACCGTCCATATTCGTGCTTCAGGATCATTGTTCGCGAAAAGTGCCTGTTAGCCCGGTTAATTAACGCTCTGATTGACGTGTGCTTATAAACGTTCACTTGTGTTTATTGCTTATTAATTAGTTTTTATGTTTTAACTTTGTTTGTGATTTTACTGGCCGTTTTACCACTTTTTGATCGGGTAATTTTGAGATACGGCTTTACTTATGATCGCTATTTAAATAATTTAGTCACGTCAATAATGTGTCTTGTTTACAAAAAATTTGTTAATAAAATTTGAATTTTATTTTGACATTACAAAATAACACTTAAATTTTATTTATTTTATAGATTTCATTATATCTTAATGAATTTAGGAAAGTAATGAAGCAAATAATCACTAAACTTTTCAATTTAACGATAAGGCAGAAGAGGGTTGCATTAATTGAATTACGATTCCGGTTTAATCGAGAATGAATCGCCTTAAACTCGATAGAAACTGGATGATGGAAATTTTCCGGTAAATCAATCAATTAATGGTGCGTAACAGAAAGTTCGGTTAAGATTACCTGTTGCCAAAGTTATTATTTAGTAATTAAGTTCAAGTTAATTCCTGAACTGAAATTTATTTTACACTGTCTGTGTGAGGTATAACTCAAGAAAGACAACGGATTTTGATGTTTTCACAGTTATCTGAAGTTTCCATGGAAAAAGTTTAAGCTATGTATCATATTGCTGTTGACTGTGTTGGGAGAACCCTGGGTGGTATCCTAAGTGCACTTACATTTCACTGAAGATATTTTGAGAGGTTTCACAATATTAAATAATTATTTTTAACTTAAGTACCTACTGTGAAAGTATACCAGAAGATCGGAAAATACCATCTGGCTACGGTAACTGCTTACCATCAGGCGGGCCGTATGCTTGTTTACCGACTTAGTCGTATATAAAAAAAAGCACTCATAATAGTACATTATGCTACATGTGTGCAAAGTTGGTTATTAACACTCCAGGCGGTAATAAGCGATAAAGGAGCCGAGAGTGTAATAATCAATGCACACGCGTGTCATACGACGTTTTTCAACACACTTGCGTGGAAGAAAACAGACTTGTATTTTGCAATAAATGACACTTTACGAGCGTGTGTGTTGAAAAATATCTTTTTAGCGATTTTCATTTAAGTATTTTCTTTAAAGAGGCGTAATAAATTCCGTGCACTGACAGTTGGAACGTAATTGAAATTACTTGGAACTTGATATCTTTGTAAAACTACAGCGAAAATGATTTTTCTTTACAGTTCGGAAATTCCATGTATCGAAATGTCCTCTATATAATATGTAAAAAGCCACTCAGCAATAAATCAAAACATCTCTTCGCGAGCGTCGCCGAGAGTAGAAACTGCGACATTACCGTGCCTGCGAGTCGGCGATATGTGCAAATCCTTATTTATGCTTATTTACGCAACAATTCAAGACGTTACAATTTTGTCCGCTAGCAATTATTATTATGAGTAGAGTTATAATATATGCCGTATCATGAGGATGAATATAATTTTTATGTAGTATAGTATCTTTGTATAGTTTGTACGTAGTATTTATATACTCTGAGGTATAGTCATACCTCAGAGTATAATAATAAAAATATAATAATAAAAACTACGTACAAATATAGCTACCTTTTGACACTTACAGGCATAGCGCATAACTGAATAACTTCCTGCGGTATTGGAGCTGTGCGGGAGGTGTGTTTTTATTACCCACGTCAAAAGACTAACAAAGAGAACTAATAGTACATCCTTTTTTCAAAAAATCTTTCAGTGACATCATAATATGAGAGCGTCGTTAGCCACTGCTTGAGATATTGTTTGCATTGATATTGATTATATAAGGGGAGTTTAAAATTTATTTTCGTAGCATTATTATATAGAAATGGACCTAAAAATGTTAATATAATATTAAAATGCCGAACTATAATATAATTAGCTGTCCCGCGCTGTTTCACCCGCATTCCCGAGGGATCGTATGTTTTACCGGGATAAAAAGTATCCTATATGTTAATCCATAACATATTCTTTGTGTGTTCCAAATTTCATCCAAATCCGTTCAGTAGTTTTTGCGTGGAAGAGTAACAAACATACGTCCATCCATACTCAAAAATTTTTGCCTGAAAATTTATATTTCAGGTAGGTATATTTAGTTGGTAGGTATACCAGTTATCTGGTTCCGACAGTGAAAGCTCTGCTTGGTTTGGGGTCAGGTGGCCATGTGTGAAGAAACGTGTCTGGATATTAATTATTTTATAATGCCTACCTTTACTCGTAGTAGTGATGTTTAAATTATATATATACCTGAAAAAAGAAAAAAATATTATTAATAAATTATTTGCAGTCGGTATGGGGAAAATGATCTTTATTGATTTTTGTATTATTATAAGTTTATTTATACCACAGATATATCTAAATAGATGACGCGAGTGTATGTACTTCGCGTGTCAAAATCTGTGCAAAAATGCGCACCATGTTTTTCTTTTGGAACTGATTCGCGCGGACATGGAACTCGTATAAGGCTGCATGTCCACCAGAGATGTGTAGCGAGGGATGTGTTTAGCTGTGTTTAGCTTCATTTTAAAGACCAAATGCCAACCTAACTAAAGAAATCTTGTGATATTATGGTAGGTACAATTAAAAGAAACAAAAAACCCGACTGCGTAAAACAAAAATTAGGTAACTGAAAAGAGAAAAATAAGCTCTTTAATCTATATTAAATTTTGAATATAACTTGAATGCTATACGCAGTCGGGTTTTTTGTTTCTTTTAATAATTTAATTTATTTCAGGCTTTTTAGTTATATACAGAATTAATTGTATGTATTAGTAAGTAAATGAGCGGTACGGTAAAGTAACGCTAACAACCATCGCAACTGTGAGTTACGTACGGTAACCGCTCAGTACCTTTTTTTTTTTTTTTTTTTTTTTTTTTTATTAGCGTGGGGAAATCCTCATAGGATACCCGACCGCCCTGGGGGGGAGCGGCCAGGTTATGCCGGACTTTTACCGGCTAAAACCCCACGGTGGTCGCCACCTGCGCTATAGAGAGGGGGGCGGGCTCTCGTGTTGAACGCGTACCTGCTCACCCCTCCAAACGCGGCGCTTTGATAGCTCGTCCCAGGGGAAGTCTGACACTTCCCCCCAGCACCCTCGCTGTGCTATCGCACGTTGAGTCGTGACCACATCGACTCATCGTCCTCCTTGGGGTCGCTTCTGGGCGCACAGAGCCCCCGCTCTGATTGCCCGCGGCCCCAAAGGCCCCGTTTAGTCGCCTTTTACGACAGGCAGGGGAACACCGTAGCTGTTATTCTAAGCCCGAGCTACAGGGCTGGGGGGCCGCGACGAGGCGCGTTTGCGCCCCGGCGGCTTCGCCTCCGAGTGGGATCGGCCCTCTCCCGATCTCGCTCAGCCGCCTCCTTCTGGACCATTACGGTCTCACAGAAGGAGGCTACGGCCCTCCACGCCGTATCCCCGCTCAGCATCGCCGACACGACTGCTGGCAGGGAGAGATTCCGCCCGATCAGGCCGACCAGGATCCGCCGCTCGGGTTCCCACGCGGGGCACACCGCGAGCGTGTGCGATGCGGAGTCCTGGTCGCTCCCACCGCAGTGGAAGCAGGCCGCCGTCGCCTCACGTCCGATCCTATACAGATAATCACCGAAGCTCAGTACCTACTGTACTTGCGTTAAACGTGTTTTTATGCAGTTTACGTCGAAATGGTAGCATAAAAGTATTATAATATATACATATATGGAAAGGGCTATTTACAAGCTTTCATTTGATACCCATATTGTTATAATAACGAAATTATTGTTTTTAATACCCCCCTCTTTTTTTTATTCGTAGACACTCCCACTGTTAAGGCGAATCTAACGACACCTCATCCCCCTTATTACTAAATAAGGTTTAAGTCAGTCTAGTAACATTCATTTATATGACATTAGAAAGTGACGGATATATTTAAAACCTAGGTATTACTATACTTTACTTACACCTTATTTATTAATAAGGGGGCATACGTTTAAATCCATCTAGCCGTTTAGGCTGCAGAGCGTGCCAAAGAAATAGACATACATACATACATACTTACATGTATTGTTTTTCTCTTTTCAGTTATTTTTTGTTTTACGCAGTCGGGTTTTTTGTTTCTTTTAATAATTTATTTCCCATCAAAAGTATAGGGCTGTTAATACAAACATTAAATTCGAATATTAATATAATTAAACTTAGTAATTACGCAACGAAATTTGTTTAGATGCCCAATTTATTCGAGGGTTGCGCCCGGGTTAATGTTAAAGGCGAGTTTACCGGAATATTCACCGGTGATTAACCGGTAATTATGCAAAACGGATGTTGGACCGGCCGGATTAACGTGAATACAGAACACAACATGACCCGTGGAGGTGTGGACCATGACTTATTTATATTATGTAAACTTTGCCAAGAAATATGTTTGAGCAACTTACAAATTAGGTCAAATTTGGACCAATTTTTCTCGATTACTTCTTTTACGAAATAATGCTTTTATGATTTTTTTTATTTTTAGATATACTTACCTAATATTTGACACCCCTTGACTCAGGGTTTGCACGTGCTTTGATAAGATCATCTTACCACAGCACGTGCATCTTACTAAGATGTCCCAAAGAAAAATATTTTCCCTTTACAGGCAGCGTCAAAAGTAGATTGTCTATATACTAGCTGACTCCCGTGGTTTCACACGTGTACCAGTTTTAATATTTTTTGCACGGACCATTTAATTTCTAAAATAATAGTAGCCTAAGTATATACTATAACATGCATTTAGTAAAAAGTTATTCTGTTATTTTGACATTACAAACACTTTATTTATTTGTTCACACTAGTTGTCCCGTTGTGGTCGAAATTTGACCGTATTTTTTAGGTTTGAATATATAAATAAAATTTAGCTTTCTGTTCTTCTTCTCCAAACTAATCTCACACTCTTCCGTGCGCGCATTGGCTAAGAAAGGGGTCCAAAGATGTATCTTCACTTCAGGTATTTATACACCGTCACTTTTTATTCGTCTTAGAAACGCAGCCCGCTTAATGTACCCAATGAATAGGTACTAATGATTAAGAAAAAAAATTTTTTGATCATTTGTCTATTTAAAAAAAATATATTAGAATTATGAAAAATCGAGTTAATAATTAGAGTTTAAGTATAAAATGGTAGAAAATACCAACACAGAGCACGAGTCGAGTAGACTGCGCTCGTAACAGGGTGTTTAAAACTACGTCATGCGTCATATCATAATGAATCTGGGGGCACGGAAGTGCCCCCGCCAAGACAGCCAAGCGAAGCGAAAGGGCACTACATACCTTTTCTCGAAGCACTTCGTCGATTTTTTGAACCCTCATAACTTGGGTTTGGATAATACCAGATAAACAAATATATCAGGACATGATGTCAATAGTGAACTTATTAAACATATTAAGTTTCAATAACATAGCTCTTAAACTTTAGATTTTATTGATATCTAAAAAACCCCGATTTCGTCGCTGACTCACTGATGATCATCAAAACTCATAGGGTACTTCCTGAAGTCCTAGAAAGCTGAAATTTGGTATGTAAGCTTGTATTAGTACACAAACAACAAAAAAATTATGAAACTTGGAAATTTCAAAAAAGAAAAAAACAAGCGACTTACAAAAATAACTGAAATCCCACCAAAAACATTTTAATGTAAAATGTTGCCAAGACATATGGCTCGCACTGTCAAAAAATTATCAGATCTCATGTAGAGCCAAGCTTATAACTCTACATGCACTTACTCTACAAGTCCTAACCTCACAAACTCTATACACCGTAGTCAAACTATGTGGCTTGGCCGTTTCACTACTACAAAAACTATTGAATAACAAAAGATATGAACAGTGAATACATGCTTCACCTTTCTCCCATGTAACGGTAGCGAAACGGCCAAGCCACATAGTTTGACTACGGTGTATAGAGTTTGTGAGGTTAGGACTTGTAGAGTAAGTGCATGTAGAGTTATAAGCTTGGCTCTACATGAGATCTGATAATTTTTTGACAGTGCGAGCCATATGTCTTGGCAACATTTTACATTAAAATGTTTTTGGTGGGATACTATTTGCATTATTTATTAATACAAATGTTGAAAAAAAAATTTTTTTTTCTATAATTTGTACCTATTCATTGGATACATTATGTGGGTTGCGTTTCTAAGACGAATAAAAAGTCACGGTGTATAATAATAATCTACAGATAGAACACGCTAGAGAAGAGACACTCGCCATTCTATTTTGCGGTTTGAACAGATGAGAAATTCGGCATTCCGAATGGGTTTTCGGCAAACTTGGACAATTTATTTGTCGGTGACGCGGCGAGCCTCGTTAGTTGTGGTCGAGTCTATATTAGAAGTTAGATTAGTGAGGTGAACCGTATGGAATATTCCTTCGCTTGTCGACTTCCTATTTTCGCGTTATATTGTATTTATTTACTCGTGCGAGCTGAATACGATAAGCTACTGGTGAAAGCCGACTTTTCACTATGGGATATAATATAATATATTATCATCTTGAGATAGAATATTTTATCGCTCGTCATACATTGTGTCGAAAAAATATTTATAGTTTGGGATGTAATATATGTTTATTATAGCACAGTGTGTACAAAATGTATGACGAGCGATACAATATTATATCTCAAGATGTAATTATATTATATTATATCACATAGTCAAAAGCCGGCTTTATTTGATCAAATGATATTTTTTTATTTTCAAATTTAGTATTAACTGTGTGCGCGGCTAGTCGTACATTCTGATTATGTTATTATACTGTACTGAATTTGAAATGTAGGGTTTATTATTATGTCGAGGTTTGTTAGTTTCAATGAGTGTATGTAGAGTTATGAACGTCAAGTGAAAAAAAAAGACCAGCCAAGTGCGAGTCGGACTCGCACACGGAAGATTCCGTAGAATATTAACTATCTCAAAAAAAAGACGCCAAAAATACGTTTCTTGTATGGGTGACCCTTTGAATTTTATTATTTGTTGTTATAGCGGGAATATACATATTCTCTCATTTCAGCTGTCTAGCTATTACCGTTCATGAGATACAGCCCACTAACAGACAGACGGACAGACGAACGAACGGACGGACAGCGAGCTTCGGGTACGGAACCCTAAAAATGGGAGACCTTTACAACTGGATAGTATTTTGAAATAATTCACAATTCCACTAAGACAAGATTAATTTGTTACAATTTTCCTCTTCCGCATGAATTCCCGGAACATTTTAGCTTCCAGCTTTCCAAGTAAATTGGATAAGGATGATTCTTGAATGTTCTGGAATTTTGTTGTCAAATCCGCAACACAGTTTCATCACAAACTGATCAATCTTTGATTAGACTCTAGAGGGGAGATAGAGCTCAGTTTATGCCCAGGCTGGGATATTCAAAGCCGCACTGTGCAACCATGTTATAATGTTTTGTGAACCACACACCGACTTTGAGTGCGGAGAGCATATTGAATATGCCGTGTACTAAACTGCAGGATAATCCGACCTTTGTGATTCGACTAACATAAACTAATCGTACTATAAATGCTTGCTTCGCTCTGATGCACATGTTCATACATTCCATTACTTTTTAACGGACTTCAAAAAAAAGAGGAGGTTTTCACTTCGGTTGTATTTTTTTCATAACTCCGTAATTTTTTAACCGAATTAGATTTTTTTTTTGTTTGGAAGGGTACACTTCCCATTTTCATATCAGGATTTGATTCTTAGTGTACTTTGAAGTTTTTTTTGAAAAGTTTTTTTATATTACACTTCTTTTTTATTTAACTTTTGTATATTTAGGTGTTTTGGTCCTATTTACCTTTGAGCTGCGGGGCGGAATGCCACTAGCTGTTTGCGCATCGCAGGGCCTTTTACTCGATGTTGCTCCAGCACGCGGCACCAGCCCCGGACCCCATCATCTCGAGGCTTGTAGAATTTTTTGTGTTTACAAAACTTTACAGCAACGCAAGGCAGTTCGGCCCATAGTCAACAGAGGTTAATTTTAATAAATTTCCCAATTTAAAAAATATACTAGTAAATCGATCCTAAAAAGGATTTAACTAATTAAAATAACGTTCACATGGGCACGCAATACGTCCCACGCGTATGTCATTTTAACTACACATGTGTGAACCGAGTGTCGGTCGCCTGGCTCCCGCTTCCGATATTCAGTGCTCCGGCTTTGTGGTCCCACTAAAATACAACGCATATTGTTCGACGTTCCATTCTCAATTTTCTCCATGCGAAAAGTTCCTGGCCATATCTAGGAATTTATTGTTGTTCCGTGTAAAGGACATATTTATGCGACGGAATAGGTGCATTGGTATTTTAAAGATTAGAAAACAGAAACCGAATAAATAAATAAATAAATATCCTGGGACATTCCTCACACACGGTCATCTGATCCCAAACTAAGCAAAGCTTGTACTATGGAAACCAGATAACTGATATAATACATATACTACTTTTTGTTTGTAAATACATACTTAATATACATAATTACACCCAGACTCAGGACATACAGACATGTTTCATGCACACAAATGCATGTCCTGTGTGGGAATCGAACCCACGACCTGCGGCGCTATAGGTTAAGATGCCACGTCTTAACCAACTGCGCCAACTCGCCCGTCATCATAGATACTATCTATGATATCTATACTAATAATATTATTATAATAATCTCTGGAACTACCAGTCTGATTCTAAAACTTCTTTCACTGGTAGGAAGCTGCATTGTCTTCGATCATACGTTACTTTTCATCCCAGGAACGTGGGTGAAACCGCGGGAAACAGCTAGTTATATTAGGTATAAAAGAAGCCTATCAAAAATAAAATGTCACATATATTCCGCTTAACTAAGCTTAGCTAAAACTAACGAAGGTACTGAAGGCAATTCATTAGGAGCCACATTACTTTAGAATGCTTTCTAAACGAGGATTACCACGGTGCGTAGTTTCATTTACATAAACGTCCATTTAATAGGTAAATTTAAACCGTATTGCTTTACAAAGATCGAAATATAGTAGAACATCTAGTACCCATCGCAAGAAAAGAGGTCCATTGACCTTCGATTTTGATTTTTATATAGATAACAATAATTTAAAGCGATGATGGCTTAGTGGAAGTGACGTCGGATGCCGAGACGAAGGGCCCGGGCTCGAATCCTACAATGAGCTTGAGCTTGCGGTGAAGGAAACCATCGTGAAGAAACCATAGCACGGTGGTAAGGTACTTTGTAGTGCCCATCTGGCTGGCTACCAAAAATCTGTTGTTTTTTTTTTTTTTTTTTTTTTTTATATTTAATAGGCTTGCGCTTGACCGCAATCCCGCCTGATGGTAAGCGAAGATGTAGTCTAGGGTGGACCGCGCGTACCCATAAGATGCCTTTTCACTCTGGCCTTGAATAGACCCATGTTATAATTGTTTGGAAACACGTTGTCTGGGAGAGCATTCCACAACTTAGCCGTGCGTATAAGGTAAGAGGAAGCGAAACGCTTGGTACGGCAAGACGGGATGTCGACGACGAAGCGGTGAAGACCCCCCCGACGCCTAGTGGTCCGATAGAAGAAAGGGGATGGAGGGACAAGATTATGGAGTTCTTTATCGCATTCTCCGTGGAACAATCTGTAGAATACCGTCAAACTTGCAACCTGACGCCGATGATCCAGGTTTTGCAGTTTCTTGCTCGTTAGGTCGCAATCGCCAATTATCCTTCGAGCGCGTCTATCTAACGAGTCCAAAGTTGCTAGTTGATATTTGGCTGAGCCATCCCACAGATGAGAACAGTACTCCATGCAAGGTCGAACTTGAGCTTTGTATAAATTTAGAAGCTGTTCATTTGTGAAGTACCGTCTCACCTTGTTCAGGATACCAAGTTTTTTGGCAACAGTCTTAGCCTTTGCCTCGATGGACCGTCCGAAATTAAGGTCAGAGGATAAATTGAGACCCAAAAGATCTAGGTTTTTGGATATCGGTACAGATACATCACGAAATGCGGGAGTCAGGTTGAAGGAGCTCCTCTTGGCAGAAAAAAGACAGGCCTGTGTTTTAGAGGCATTGAACTCGACCTTTTGGCGGTACCCCACTCGGCAACAATTTGCAGAGCCGAGTTCAACCTCGTAACCATACCCTCTCTGAGAGACTCTGTTGTGGCCCTACTAGCCCGCGGATCGGATATATAACTCTCTGTGACGGTGCTGTCATCTGCGTACCCCCTGCGTGTCTCCAAGCACTTATCGATGTGTTCCAACAGCTGCACTGGAGATCCAGTTCCTAGTAGGCTTTGTGTGCTTACAACCTTCGGCCACATCATCACTTACCAGGGTGAGATTATGGTCAAACACAGGTGTAATCGCGCACCGTGAAACCTTCTCCGATATCACAATCAATCGATATAATCTACACAAGCTTTGCCAGACATAGATGTACTCAAAATCCATTCCAGCTTCAAAGGTATTTAGTATCCGACTGAGTACACCTAAATCGCATGTGTTGAAACTAAATTCTTCACGCTCAGAGGTAAATATTTGAAAATCAAATCAAGCGAATAATCTAGGAGAAATTCCAAGTTGCAACGCACCTGATCAGGAATGTTCGTCATGAGTTCAGCGGCCATAGCTTCCCGGTTGCAACTTGCAATTAACAAGGAATGGACAAGGAGGAACGAAATTTGAGAGGACAAAACAGAAGCGTTTACTCGCTAGTTATTAAACGTGTGTGTGTATACTACAAGACTAAGTAGCGTTCTAAATATTAAACTAGATACTGCTTTGTGCATTTACTGGGACTAATTTATTCGCAGATGAGCTTGGACTTGCTGAAACAGTTTATGCTGAAAGCGTTTAATTGGAATAATATTTTTTTTCGAATTATGTAACCAAATCAATATTAAGATTGTACACTCTAACCTTCTTTTAAGAATCTAGTTGTTAATTAGGACAAGAAACTATTGTACGGACCAGTAGATAAATTATTGTTTTGTGAATGTCATGCACTATATGCAAAAAATAAGACCCAATTCGATTCTTCAAAATCCCCAAAGAAAAAAGGCACACGTAATGAGGTCAGGAGACCTTGCAAGTGATCGAATAGTATTTGTATTTTGTATTTTTTGTATTGTATTTTTTTTAGTAATAGATACTTTTTGCGACTATGGCTTCTTGCAATTTAAAGTGCTTTTATATCTTTTAAATTAAGAAAATAAACGGTTGTAATAGAACGATAGTCATCCCACGCACTTTCGTTTGAATAATTAAGTTTTGTATAAAACACGAAATGTAAAAGATGGAGACCGGTGGGCGAGAAGATTTTTCCGCCAACGCATTAATTTGGCCATCCAATGAGAAAACGATACCAGCCTGCTGGGAACATTGTTGATAACTGGCAGCAGCGGAAGTCTTAATTATTTTAAATATAGTTTTTCTATGTATATTTGTGGCAAATACTAATTTACAGGAAGCGAGAAACTCTGCTTTATTAAAAATCTTCATTATAACAAGCAGATAGATGAGAATATGATTCAAGGAATAATAATAGTGGAATTCAGCTGTTTGGGCATATCCACAAATTCCTACGTCGATGCCCCGAAGGCAAGGCGGCACGGAGGTGGTACAACTCGTAAGGAATTATTGCAGATCACTGACTCCGTGATGGCGCTGTAACATCGACTATTTGCTTTGTATGAACAATTGAAGAGGAATTTATTGTAAAGCCTAAAGAGCTTTGTTTTGTACCGTTTGGTTTTCGATTTGCTGGAAGAGGATAATTAATCATTGTTGAAAATCTTTTGGAATTAAGCTTTTGTTTTATGTCAGGGTTTTCTCAAAGTGGGGCAGTGAAAACTTAATCCCCCTTATTACAAAACATGGTTTAAAGCAAACCTAGGTTTTATTGTCAGTCTGTCACTTGCTAACGTCATATAATAAAAAAGAGACAAGGCTATTTTAAAACCTGGTTCTGTTTTAAACCATGTTTTGTAATAAGGGGGAATACGTCGCAAACTAATAACCGGTTTCTTCCGCGCGGATCGACCCGACAAAATTTAGGACTCGCCGAAATCTGTATTTATAAATAAGTAAATATCCTGACCATTCCTCACACACGGTCATCTTATATCTGTAAATACATTAAATTTTACAAACGGTATGATAAACTTGTTAAAATTAGAACAAAATTGATCGTCGATAAAAAAGATTAAAACAGCAGAATGGAAGAGAGTTTTATGATACTTATAAGTTGAAATAATGTATATAAAAATATTATCAGCCCATAATGTATGCATTGCAAGAAATAGGCCTCATTTCTCTTATTTCACTTTTTTTGGCTCAGAACTCATACGACATTTGCAACCATCTACAAAATCATTATAATCATACACTGGCGGAACCGAGTCGTCGTCCAGTCAAAAATTACACGAGAAAGTAGTTTATATTTTTCCCTAATTTTACGAGCAACTTCTGGCGTTCTCAATGATACCCTTACCAACAAACAGCATTTTTTTATATTCCGTAAGTACCTATATAGATTAGTATAATACACTCGACAATTGACTACCGTATTCAAATAATCAATTGAACCGAATCAATTCACGTCACCACTACTCCAACCCAGGATCTAATTGCACTAGCCATAATAGTCTCCGTAGTCCAGGATTATGCTGACGTCACGCTCCAGTAATGCTGACAACCGACAAATTTATGATGTCATAACTTACTGGCCGACAGAGCGGCGCGGTAACGTTCTGAAAACTGTAGCTTATTAACTTGTATGGTGCTTTAGTTTTATTTGTTGTGTTTAAATTTGGAATGTTTAGATTAGATCGGAAAATTGGTGGATGGTGGAAATAATTTATTTGTGTTATAATCTAGTTTGAAGGTAAAACATTTCCACAATGAAAATTGAAAGATAATATTTCAGTTTCAATGTAAAGATAATTGGACTGTTTTACAAAAAACTTAAACCGACTTCAAAGTACACTAAGAAGTAATCAAATCCTGATCTGATGACAATGAGACCAAACGGGAAGTGTACCCTTTCAAATAAAAAAAGAATTTTCCAAATCGGTTAATAAATGACGGAGTTATGGGGTAACAAACATAAAAAAAAAAAAAATACATTCGAATTGAGAACCTCCTCCTTTTTTTGAAGTCGGTTAAAAACTAGTAAAAATAACGTAATATATTAGTCTCAACTTTGGTAGTCTATTGGCAGATTTCCATTCTTAATAAAAATTAAGAAACGGTTAGTATATTGTGATAAATATGGACCAAACGTCATGCATGTAACATACACGTACAGAAAAAGTTAACATTTCAATCTAAAAAGTAACAAACTGATAATAATAATTGAACTGTTTTACAAAAAACTTAAACCGACTTCAAAGTACACTAAGAAATAATCAAATCCTGTTCTGATGACAATGGGACCAAACGGGAAGTGTACCCTTCCAAACAAAAAAAAGGATTTTCCAAATCGGTTAATAAATGACGGAGTTATGAGGTAACAAATATAAAAAAGAAATATAGAAAAGACTTTTTTTGAAGTCGGTTATAAATACATAGAGGTAAGGAAAAAAAAAAATTGACGCTTAATCTTTAAATCGCCAATTAACTAATAATAACATTCTATTTTGCTATTACGCAAACACCGTCTATAGGCTCCATGACGTCCATAAAGTATTTAATCTTTATTTATCACCTACTCCGTCAAAGGCATAAGGTATAAAATCCGGCGAAAAAACATAAAAGTTGGTCTCACGAAAGAAATACAACTTTGTTAGTTTATTCACTTTCCTCGGCGGGATATAAAAGCTGGGTTTACAGCCAGAGGAGCAGACCCGTCGCTGCCCACTAAATGCTTGTCAGATGACAATAAACAGGAAAATAAATAAAAACTGAAACGGGAAATAAGACCAAACGACCATTTGATTTGTCATAAAACGTTTACAAATTCGATTTAGTTTATGATACTTTCTCGGCCTTCGTCGGACTGCTTTAAGGTACTTTATTAGATTAAATCCAAATTGGAAAAAACAATGCAATAAAATGTTTTAGGATCTCAATGTGAAACTATAAAAAAGTACTCACAAAATTCATAAAACTTACGGCTCGCATCGCGAAAGATGTGCCAATAGTTGGAATTGTCTGACGAACGAAATACAATACATGAACGGTAATCTAGAATATTTGTCATGAATTGTAATTAAATAGGTAATATGATTCATTCATGAATCTGTTTTAGATATGAACTCCATATTTAGTTTTGGTACATTTTAAAACTGACATAATATCGTCCACATGTAATCTATACTACTATAATAAAGCGGAAGAGTTTTTTGTTTGTTTGTTTAAACGGGCTAATCTCTGAAATTACCAGTCGGATTCGAAAAATTCTTTCACTAATAGGAAGCTACATTATCCCCGAGTATTATAGGCTACTTTTACTTAGCACGGGAACGCGGGTGAAACCGCGCGGGACAGCTAGTTATGAATTATCTTCGTAATAATATTAAAAAGAAACAACCTCAAAAATACAGCTCAAACAAAATTATTAGAACCTGTCAGATTGAAGATGCTCGTGGGAAGGAGACATCTACATAATCAAGTATGCATCTCTCAGCCGCATGACAAATGCGCAACGAGCGCATATTGCAAGTAAATCTCGTACAGTATTTATTATGGCTATTCTGTTACAAATGCAAACTGATGCACGAACCGAGCTATAAATTCGAAAAATTTGTCGCATTGACGTACAAAAAAAAAATGGACGTAGCGTCGTCTTATACGAAATGAAGCACAACAAGTAAGGCTCACGCTCATGTATGCTGATACACCATAGTATGCTGATCGGTTGTCATTCCTAATTCAGACGTCGACAGTGACAATAAGGTTGAGTGAGCAAAGAGAGTGAGGAGAGTGATTTAAGGCATACGTAGAAAATATTGTGTTTTCGTATAAGGCGATGCTCCGTCCATATTTTTGTACATCTATGTTAGCCGCATACTAGAAAATAAACTTTGCGAACAGTGAAAGTGAAATTAATATGTGCAGATGTTTGTTTTTATCTGTAAATGTGATATTAATACTGGGCCTGAAAGAGCTATTTATATACGCAGCAGATAATATTATTATCTCTTTTTTATATATAAAATTCTTCTGCACGTGTGTATGTCACTGAACTCCTAAACGGCTGAACCGATTTGAATGAATTTTTTTGTATGCATTTGGGTGGCGCCCTCGATAGTTTAGATTCACAAATCAGCCCGGCAGATGGCGCTGCAGTCAATAATATAACCTAGATACTAACTGCAGCCATCTGGCGGGCTAATTTGTGAATCTAAACCATTCAGGGCGCCACCCAAACGCATACCAAAAAAAATATTCAAATCGGTCCAGCTGTTTAGGAGGAGTTCAGTGACAAACACACGTACATACTGTAGAATTAACTCCCTGGATGGTTTAGATAGGGTAGGGTAGGGTAGGGTAGCACCACAAGGTTGGGTAGCACCACGCGAACGAAGTTGCGCTGGGCAGCTAGTTGAGGTATAATTTTCTGAATGTCTGCTGTTTATTTGGGACGGTAATTAATTAATTTACGTATTCATGCAGTACTTCGAAAAGTACCTAATTTTACACCTTTGTGAATGTTCTGGTGAGAGATAATTTTAGTCAGTTCATGATCGTCGCTAAAACGCCAATTCTTTCCAGAATACATGGTTTTAACTGAATAAAACTTAAATTTCTTTGACTTAAAACCTCGGCGTATTAAATAATTATTGCATATTAAAATTTGCATCAAGATAGCCATCTAAACGACGGACGGTGACTGTGAGCGTCTGAAATGCTTCAATTAAGGCAACTAGACGTAGCAATTAGATCTTCTGCAGAACCAGCAAAGTTATAAACTGACCTCAAAACAAGGACACCTTATCTAGGGCAAAAAGCTGGCACACAGAAAATCTGAATGAAAATTGAAATGTGAATCAAATAAAAACCGGCCAAAATCTTTTGAGTATATTTAAAGCTATTCCAAATTTACAATTAATAGTATCAGTGGTTGCTGAAATATACAACTGTGACAGACGGACAGACAGAACGGAGTGGCAAAAATCAAAAATCGTTTGCTTGGTCCATATAATCATATCTCCTTGTGAGGACCTTATATAAACATTAGAACCCAGAGTATCGAGAAATGTACCTACACATTTGTGGAGTTCTACATCAGTTCGGCTGCTAATTTGCCCGCATTGGCAATAAAAAGACTAAATAAAGAAGAAGCTTAACTGTAAATTGTAACTTTGGCTATACCTACATACAACATTTACCCATGTTCCGAGGATTTACCGTAGGCGTAAGGTAAACATTTATAAAACATACAATGTTGGTTGCATCATAGAAGTAGGGATGGCGTACACTCGGCAACATGTTGGTTTAGGATCCACCACAAACTTCGTAAATATGTACAACCTAATTATTAAACAGTATACGGTTTATAAGTGTACTTCATACATAATGAGGTAGTGCCGAGAGTGTATCATCATTCCGAAATCAGGTTTTAGGCTCGCCTGGCTTTATCTACTTTATTATGGAAATTTCAGGGGGAATACGTAAGTTTAATGCAAAGAAACGTACCGACCTATATAATGTCGGACTTAATGAGGGCTACCGTTTCTGTGGCAGCAGTTGGCGCCACTACCGAGTGAGGTCATCGCTGAAAAAATTTAAGCTTCAGTTTTGCGCAGTCCCGTTGAAAAACCGGCCAAGTGCGAGTCGGACTCGCGCATCGAGGTTTCCGTACAAACTTGTAGATATGTAAATAGTTCATTCATCACGGGAATCGAGTCTCGAAGATTTTCCCTTCTTTATGATTGTTTTTTTTTTTGTGATGTAACTTAAAATTTATGCATTTCGCAATTTTTCCTTTATCTGTGCCACAGAATAATTAATAGTACAATCTGTGCTATAAGACGTTGCTTCGTACCAAATTTCAAGATTCTGAGTTCACGGGAAGTACTTTGTAGGTTTTGATTCTCTTGAGAGTGTCGAAGATTTTCCCTTTTTTCCGATTGCTATTGTTTTTTGTAATGTAACTAAAAATGAATGCTTTTCGCAATTTTTCTTTTATCTGTGCTATAAGACGTTACTTCGTACCAATTTTCAAGATTCTGAGTTCATGGGAAGTACCCTGTAAGTTTTGATTTCCGTGCAAGTGTCGAAAATATGCAGCATAAACAGCTGTATCTTTTGATTGCGTTGGCTTAGAAGTTTGATTTTTTCACAGCTTCAAGGGACAGTAGATCTGAGTATTTGATATGAATTTCAGCTTGATACCTCCAAACGTTCCTGAGAAAATGGGTCTTGATAGACAGACAGACAACAAAGTGATCCTAAGGGTTCCGTTTTTTCCTTTTGAGGTACGGAACCCAAAAAGGAGGAAACATGTTTCTGTGCTAGCTCCGATTACTTACGAAAATATGTTTTCAAGATAGTTTAAGCTTGAGTAAGACCTTGTCCAGAAAGGACGAATTCGTTGCCAATCGTTTCGTGCGAACTGCATTTGAGAGCTGTGGCTTACCACCCTTAGCCACATTACAATTACTGTCTTGCTCATTTATTTAAATTATAACTTGTGTATTATTATGTAAAGTTTTAATTAAATGATTAAAATTGCTCATACCATAGATTAGGATGAAATAACAATGAAAAGTTTTGGCTCAGGGTCTATTCAAAAATTCCTTGAAAACGTATTATGAAAACAGTTACTACGATGTTTTATGGTTTTAGCTTTGATAGTAAACATTTTAGTAGGTATGTTATTTATCCCCATATAAAATTCTCCTATAATTTTATCTAGCAATAAGACGGCGATAATTTGTCAGTCTGTCTGTATAAATTAGGGTAATAAAATAACTAAATAAAGTAGCAGAAATTACTTATCCCCTAGGAATTTCTTTGTGGAATAACAGGTCGGTTACAACACGCTTTTTTCGCAAGTATTTGAAATATTACTTGGTGGGATGAAAATACATACAATAATAAAACAAAAGTTAGTTCTGTCTGTCTCTCTATTTGTTACATTTTCACGCCTAAAGCCGAATCAATTTTGTAAGAAACTAGCTTTATAGCCCGCGACTTCGTCCGCGTAGATTATTTCTTTTTTCAAGATATGAATCATTGTAACAATTTAGAGTTTTGTTCATGGCTATTGTCCGCCACTACGTGTGATATTGATTTCAGCTAGATTGAGAACTCACATGCGAGGATGCCACATAAAACTGAACCAGTCCTGCCGCAAATCAACTCTAGTAAATTTCAGAGTTTTTCCCTGTAATTTATTAATAGCCATCGCGAAACAAACCATAATTAGGAACTGTTATCTTTTTAATTCAAACGGAAGGTGATTTGGGATCAATGGTATACGCGGCAAGAAGGCTGTTTCTCGTCTGACAGAACCAGTAAATATTTTGGCCTCAATAACATTGCGGCGGAGAGCTGTTACTTGTAGTCTAGTTCCACAGCACAATTTTGGGGGCCTTATCTCTCTTTCTCTCTATAGTCTTTCCCTCATGGCTGAGGATCGTGGTCAGCATCGGGTTTGCTTCTAGAGCGGATGATCTGCCTCCACCGGTTTCTGTCCAACCCGTCCCTTACGACGGTGTAAAACTTGGAGGACGATGAGTCATTCACTTGATCGGACCATCTAGTTGGTGAACGACCACGTAGTCGTTTTCCTTCCGTGTTCCCAACTATGATCAGTTTTTCCAAACTTTCATCGCCTTTGCGCACCATGTGGCTCCTAAAATTTGAAGGTCCTAACTTCGAAACTGATGGACTTTCATATAAACTTGCATCCCCTATTTTACCCCCTTAAGGATGGAATATCCAAAAATCCTTAGTGGTTGCCTACACTGTGTAATAATATATTAAGTGACGTTTACTTTGAAACTGAATGACTTACATACATCCCATACCTTTTCACCCTGTCGGGGGTGGAATTGTTAAAAAAGCTGAAACATGTATAAATTTATGTTCAATCGTTAGCCTAAATACAAAATTTGAAAATCCTAACTTCAAAACTGACGAACTTTCATACAAACTTTCATCCCCTATTTTAACCCCTAGAAGTGGAATTTCGAAAAATCCTTCCTTACTGAATACCTACACTGTATAATATTAAATTTAGTGAAGTTTACTTTGAAATTGAAGGACTTGCATACACAACTTCATCCCCCTTTTCCTCCCTTCGGTGGTGGAATAATCACAAACGCTGAGATAACTATACATTAGTTTTCAATCGTCAGCCTAAACACAAAATTTGAAGATCCTAACTTCAAAATTGACGGACTTGCATACAAACTTTCATCCCTTATTTTACCCTGTTAGGGGTGGAATTTCCAAAAACCCTTAGTGGATGCCTACACCGTATAATAATACATTTAGTGAAGTTTACTTTGAAATTTAAGGCCTTGCATACACAACTTCATCCCCCTTTTCCTCCCTTCGGTGGTGGAATTATTACAAACGCTGAGATAACTATATATTAATTTTCAATCGTCAGCCTAAACACAAAATTTGAAGATCCTAACTTCAAAACTGACGGACTTGCATACAAACTTTCATCCCTTATTTTACCCTGTTAAGGGTGGAATTTCCAAAAATCCTTCCTTAGTGGATGCCTACACCATATAATAATACATTTAGTGAAGTTTACTTTGAAATTGAAGGACTTGCATACACAACTTCATCCCCCTTTTCCTCCCTTCGGTGATGGAATAATCACAAACGCTGAGATAACTATACATTCATTTTCAATCGTCAGCCTAAACACAAAATTTTAAGATCCTAACTTAAAAACTGACAGACTTGCATACAAAATTTCATCCCTTATTTTACCCTGTTAGGGATGGAGTTTCCAAAAATCCTTCCTTAGTGGATGCCTACACCGTATAATAATACATTTAGTGAAGTTTACTTTGAAATTGAAGGACTTGCATACACAACTTCATCCCCCTTTTCCTCCCTTCGGTGGAGGAATTATTACAAACGCTGAGATAACTATATATTAATTTTCAATCGTCAGCCTAAACACAAAATTTGAAGATCCTAACTTCAAAACTGACGGACTTGCATACAAACTTTCATCCCTTATTTTACCCTGTTAGGGGTGGAATATTCAAAAACCCTTCCTTAGTGGATGCCTACACCGTATAATAATACATTTAGTGAAGTTTACTTTGAAATTTAAGGACTTGCATACACAACTTCATCCCCCTTTTCCTCCCTTCGGTGGTGGAATTATCACAAACGCTGAGATAACTACACATTAATTTTCAATCGTCAGCCTAAACACAAAATTTTAAGATCCTAACTTCAAAACTGACGGACTTGCATACAAACTGTCATGCCCTATTTTACCCTCTTAGGGATGGAATTTCCAAAAATCCTTCCTTAGTGGATGTCTCCACTGTATAAGGTATCTTTGTGCAAAATTTCAAATCTCTAGGTTCAGCGGTTTGGGCTGTGGGCTGATATATCAACAATCAGTTTATCATTTTATATATTAAGATGAGAGTAAAAAAAAATCTCCAATTTCGGCGGTATCTCAACTTCTGCGCCTATTTCATTTCATGGTTGTTTGAGATTTGCACTACTATATAGGCATTAATGGAAAATCTATTCTTATATAATGAAGATTATTTGACTGTTGGTTTGTTTAAACGCGCTAATTTCTGGTACAACTGGACGGATACGAAATTCGATAACTACTAGGAAGCTACATTAACCCTCAAGGCTTTTTATTATCCCGGGAACGCGGGTGAAACCGCTGGGTATATCTAGTATTATATAATTAGATATTGCAAGAAATGTATGAAGATTAGGTACACTATTTAATTGAAATTAGCAATCAAGCATAGAGTCTCGCAGTTTTAGGAGCGGAATTTGATCATTATTATTCAATCTTTCATAAATAATTGCATGAAACTATACTAATTCCTTTATCTATGGAATCTCTATCAATTTCTAGTCTACGATACTGACATTACATCCTCAACGATATTAATTCAATAAATCCAAAAGATTATTGGCTATTTTGTTCCTTACAACGCCCCCACATTCCATTTCAATTGTCATGAGTTTGATTGCCGTCAGTAAGTCTCGTATTTCGTTTATCTATTTAATTAGAACAGCACGTGAGACGATACCAACTTACGTCACTAATAAAATATTTAACTTAGTCATTCGGCTCCAGATAACTGATATTAGTCATAATAAATCTAATACTCGTCTGCTCTATATTCCCAGCCACTTTGGCTAGCAAATTAGTGGAGCTATGTCAGTTACATATTTTGGTTCTATGTCGGATTTGTTTCTATGTTTTGGTCTTAGTGTAGACTGTCTTGGCAAGCGTAATGTGGGATACCCCAACTCAAAAAAAAATTGAATTCACATAAAAGCTTGGTGCAATGTAATACTCTTTAAAATTGGAATGTCAAATATAAAATAATATTTTATTTTATATTTGACATATTTATTAATATCAACTTTGATGCAAATCACCCCTAAAATAACTTTCTACCTCTTTTTAACTCATCGCGAGTTTCAATAAAATACGAAACACGTCTTCCATCAATTCTGTTAAAGAATGTTTATGCAAAATTTGAAGTATGTTGGACCAAGGAATCACGTTGTTCCATACAAACGTTGCCCCCGTTTTTCACCCACTTAGGTAGAATTTCGGAAAATCCTTTCATATCGGATACCTACGCCATACAAAGAACCCGCCCTCCTAGTAGTCTCTACAGACTACGATCAGCGGTTCAGGCTGTGCGTTGATCCGTCAGTCAGTCATTCAGGACAAAGCATATAATAAGTAGGTATAGATTAATATTCACAAAGCAGAAAAACTTTGATTGAAAAGGTAATACAATTTGCAATTGAATAAAATCCACTCTGATTGTGTTGTAGTTTTAAGAAAAATTCGGAATAAATATTAAAGCATGTCTCAAACTTCTTAATGTAGTTAAAAACTATACACTAATAGTATTTGCGTGTACTCGTAAGTAAATTAAAAACTTCGTAGATTCAATTAGAGAGTGTACCAAAGTTAGTGTCGTAGTTAAGGTTATATAGGTTTCTTAGAATGCTTATTTTTTACTGTATAGGCCTGTGTTTGACCACAATCTCACCATGATAAGTGATGATGTGGCCGAAGGTGGTAAGCACACAAAGCCTAGAAGGAACTGGCTCTAAAGTGCAGCTGTCGGAACATACCCATAGGTGCTTAGCGACAGATTTTCAACTTGATGGTGGTAGGCAGCCAGATGGGTACTAAAAAGTACCCTACCACCGTGCTATGGTTTCCTCACGATGTTTTCCTTCTCAACAATCCTACAATGAGCTCAAGCTCGAACCCGGGACCATCGTCTCGGTATCCGGACGTCACTACCACTGAGCTATCATCGCCTTAAATTCCTTAGATCCGCGCCTGATTGAGACTCATGTGTAATTGAGACGTCGTGTCGACGGTGACAATAAGGTTGAGTGAGTAAGGAGAGTGATTTAACATATACGTAGGATATATATTGTGTTTTCGTATAAGGCGATGCAGATTTTTTGTACATCTATGTTTGCCGCATACTAAAAAATAAATTCGCAGTAAACGTTGACACTTTGCGAACAGTGAAAGTGAAATTAATATGTGCAGATGTGTGTTTTTATCTAAAAATAATAATAATAAATGTTGTTATAAATATGATATGTGATAGAGCTATTTATATACGCAGCCCATAATATTATTAATGTGGTATAACTTTTCTGAATGTCTGCTGTTTATTCGGGATGGTAATTGATTAATTTTCGAATCCATGCAGTATCATCGCCTTAAAACATTAATCAAATAGGATTATTGCTTCATGTGTGTCGAACAATAAGTTAAGTAATATTCTTGTCATTTTCGTCATAGTCGGTAAACAAACATACGGCCCGCCTGATGGTAAGCGGTTACCGTAGCCATATGGACACTTGCAACACACGAAGCATCGCAAACGCGTTACAATACCGACCTTTCCCCCTCACCTATGAGCTCATTTGAAATTATGTATTGAAATATAAGTATAAGGTTCGAATATTCAATTATTATTTTATTGTGTAGAGAGATGTAGAGCGTAGCCTTTGTTCGCTCAAAGAGCAGCTCGCTTGGGGAGGTACTTCCACCTTACAGAATACCGCAGCCAAATAACTTTATGTTGTGTTCCTGCGCGTGAGTAAGGTCGCCAGTTCTCATTGGGGAGGCGAAAGGGTTGGTAACGCGTGAGTGATGCTGAGTGTGTTGCAAGTGTCCATATGGCTACGGTAACGACTTACCATCAGGCGGGCTGTACGCTTGATTATCGACTTCGTCGCAATGATATTATAATAGAGATATGCTACCCTCATACTAAGCGGCGTTCAGTTATTGTTGAATTAGGTGAATGCGATAGATAATACGGAACGTATGATACAGAAAGAGTAAGTATGATGAGTAACGTATGATGTAGCTGCTAAGCAAAATTACGACAATTGTCTGAATTTGTCGGCAACAATTAGCGTGCCCTCTTTTTATTATAATATCATTGCTTTGTCGTATAAAAAAAAACTGTTTCAAATTAACGCTTATTGAAAAATCAGCCCTAAATAAAAGTTGTAATTATATTCCAAAAACCATCAACATTGACCTCGGGACCAAAAATCATTTTTTTTATTTACTTAGCACATGAGCACATAATATTTAGTACCTAACAAGAATAAGAATACACCATCAGCTTTTATTTAATTTAGTTAATTATCCCTATTTGTTTCTTTGTGAAAGTTGTTTGTTATCATGAGTACAATCATGTGTCTAAGTATCGTTTACTAAATTACCAATCACCCTATAGTAGTAGCATCTTGCGCATTAATATGTAGTCTTGAATAGTTCATCACAGGTGCTCTTTCTTAACTATCTAATGTCCAAATATTTCATAAAGATGAACTTAAATCCAGACAAATTGGTAACAACATAGTTTTAGTACGACAAATTACTCAAAACAGTAGTTATTTTCTTGATTTATTAGCATAATTAGTTGAAATAAGTTTGTTCAGTTTTAAGCTCTATACGACTACAAACACGACGAGTAGTAATACAAAGGCATTACACTCAAATTAGTCTTTGTTACTTTCTTTGAGGTACGTTACTACTATTATTTATTCTGTGGTATTATTTTAGACACATTTCTTATTATTGAGCAGGCTGCTTAAGCCTTTTGGGGATTGGCTTTATTTGCTGAGCTTTGAAAAGTTAAAAGTCATCAACAATTGCCAATCCTCTTGGTGATACTAATTTCCATATTGGTGACTCTGGGAGTCAGTTCTCACACAATCGAAATTGATCGCTCGATCGAAAAAAATATTCGAACTTTTAACGACTGTGAATCACGTTACGTTATTCTGGCAATTTTGAGGCCGGCATTTTTAGAAGGAAAACCAGTTAACTAGATCTTTGATTAGTCGGGACTCGGGACCGTTTGAATTGACTCCGCTCCTTGAAATTTTACAGTGGAATAGCACTCGCACCATAAGTTCGATTCGAAGGTTATTTCGAAGGACGCAAGAATTGGGTCCCTGGTTGTCTGTTTCCACCATCGAACAATAATCCGAAGAAGCGCAATGATGTTTATTTTGTTTGAAATGTATTCCGCCAAATAATTAAGAACTGGGTAAATAGATCATGAAATTAACTATTTATTTATTTTATACGGGGATTCTTTTTGTATCCATCCTATTCAGTATTCAAAATAACCGCTTCTTTCATTTATAAGGTGGAATTATACAAAAGATGAAAATATTAATTTTCACCAAGGTGACCAACGGAAGAAAGCAGTGTCTTACGTCACGAGCGGCATATTGAACTTTGAGCGTAACGAGGGACTCTACAGTTAGCTCCGGCGCGTAGCGAGGGACTCTACAGTTAGCTCCGGAGCGTAGCGAGGGATTTTAAACCGAAGCGAGGGAGTTATGTAGAGTCCTATGTGAAGCGACGAGGGTTTCAAACTTTCAAGCTGACCATGATAAAGGCAGGCTTTATCCTCGAGGTGAATACTCTACTTTTCATACTCTCTCAGTACAATATTATTTTCCGGCTAGACCTTTTGGGCTCTAATGACTTAGTTTGGGTTAGGTCTCTTAGGGTCGGCAACGCGCGAGTGATACGCCTGGTGTTGCAAGCGTCCATAGGCTACGGTAACTGCTTACCATCAGGCGGGCCGTATGCTTGTTTACCACTTTAGTAGTATAAAAAAAAAGAAAAAAAAACGTGAAATACAGAGACAAGTCTAACAAGAGTATTTGTTTTCATAAAATTGGTAAGAATTCATCATTTCCTGAGTCTGTTGTTTTTCTGTGGTAAGTAAATACATATTTATTTATATTACACAAAAGGGTTACATACTTATTTATTATTATTTTATTTATATTTGAGTATATTAAAAAAAAGAAACGCCTTTGCTGAGTTTCTTACCGGAAGTTTTCTCGGCGGTATAAATATAATTAACTCGAGCTAAATGCCATTGGCATTTTGGCAAAAACGGCCGAGTAAACACAATGCAATATTTACTTAAAACAATTTCACAGTAGTACCGTGGTCGTCGATCACAGTACAGTGAGCAGAACACTCGCCACTGTAACTATGCTATCCGCCCACCCTGGCTATGCTTTGGTGCCCTAGCTAAGCAGTGTGGCTATAATGTGGTATTATTCCTCGTTAATAACAAAATTTCGTTTTTAATAATAGTAATTAAATTTAAGCCAAAGCCGGCTGTGGTAAAGCTAATTACACAGTATCATACTTTACGGATGTTGTAGTCACTAATTTTCAGAATTTTGGTTACAATAAATTATATTTGTTTAATTCAAAATTTTATGTTTATTTAGTCGATAGATGTATTTTATGGTACACTGATTTCCGCGTTTTCATTACATATAAAAAGTTGACTACATCCAAGTAAATATAATTAAAAAGTATTTGATTTTGTTCATTCAATTTTAACGTTGAAAATGCATCATATTTATGGTAATCGAACGTATTGAGCAGAAATACATGAATATTATTGCGTTAAAACTCGTTCGGAATAATTAGTTTCCATTGTAGCCTCACATATTAATATCGGATTATTTTAAGTCATCGATGGTGTATAGTTTTTGCATCAAATATTTTTCACCTCTCTAATCTCGAAAAGCGAGCCATTGTAACCTTCACTTTTTGTATTTTAATTTAAACTTGCACATATTATATTTTTGTATTCTCAATTAAATCTAAAAATAATATTTCGTTGTGAAAATCTTTTATTGGTTACGTTTTTAATATTTGTGTCGTATGTATCGCGCTGTTGATTTTCATACGATTAAATAAATTTGAACTAAAAAACGCCACCAAATACTTTCCTGTATGATTTTATTCAAAATGTCATTATGAATATTAATTATTTATTTTACTAGACTAACAATTCCATGTGGTCGCTGATTACAGTTCACGTGACTGTAAATGTTAATGATTTACTAATACTGCAACTATAATAGTTTTGTATTTCGTGTTGCAGTTAATACATTATTTAGTATATTGACCACAATTTTATGGAACGGTTGGTGCATAACACGGAGGAAAAATTCCTAGTAATACATTTTCGAATGAGAGCTTTAGTTCCAAAGACCGCCTGATTAGATATAATGAGGTTATGATAATGCTCGTAGGTTAGGCATGCTGGTAAGTTAGATCGTGGGTATTGTCGTGGGTACGATGCCGGAACAAACATTTTGTCCCGCGTGGTAACAGATCCATGTTTTTGGGTTAATTCGAGCTGGAAATTAGTTTTTCCATTCCAAAAATCTTTTGCTTCTGTTTAAGGCGATGATAGCTCAGTGGTAATGGCGTCGGATACCGAGACGTAGGTCCGGGGTTCGAATCCTACAATGAGCTTGAGCTTTCGGTGAAGGAAAACATCGTGAGGAAACCATAGCACGGTGGTAGGGTTCTTTGTAGTACCCGCCTGGCTGGCTACCACCCTCAAGTTGAAAATCTGTCGCCAAGCACATTTCGGTGTGTTCCGACAGCTGCACTTGAGAGCTAGCTCCTTCTAGGCTTTGTGTGCTTACCACCTTCGGCCGCATCATCACTTACCATGGTGAGATTGCGGTCAAACACAGGCTTATAAACAGAAAAAAAAAAACAAAAAAAAATGGTGACTTTGTAATTTTAGATATTATAACTTAATTGGATTTGTCGTATGAATGATAATAAAAACATAACTGTTTGAACTATACTTTACGGGCTTACAAATTGTCAATAGCAGTCGTAGATAAAATGGGCCTACAATGCAGTTCCGACGGTAATGCTCCTACGTAAGGGGCGGAGCTTAGATATAGATAAGAATGATGCAATTGCAATGCGTATGCGAATTACTAATTAATTGGCGTTGTCCTTTTTTAACGTTAGGTATCGCATTTCACACAATACTTATCGATTTGCTATCTTTGTTCAACTTGTTAGGAATAATACGACAGGCAATTAAAAACACGTCCGCACGCTTTTGCAATCCAAAGGGAAGGGGTACTGTCTCTAGTTTGGATTAATATTTTAGCGATAACAATTCTCAAGAATCGACCAAGCGCTAGTCAGGCGTTGGCTTTATTACCGTATAGTACTTTTTTTAAACTTGTTATTTACGTTATTTTTTTTTCTATTGTGGTAGTACTCGACTACTACTAAATATTTCCCTATTTTTAACACGCTTTTATTAGCTTCACCTGTATGTATGTATCTATGTATGTATGTATGTATGAATGTATGTAAAGGAATCTTCGAACGTAATTTTCATCGACTTCCAGACGTCAGATTAAACTGAAATTTTGCACACTTATCAAGTACCGATGACAATACAATAATTTGGTACCATCGAGCTGATCTGATGATGGATCCGGAAGGTAGGCACTGGAACTCCATAACGGAGCAACGTTTCCTAGCCGTGTTTGGGCTTTTTGGAATTGTCATGAAATGAACTTTGACCATGTATGGTTTTCAGGGTCTGATGATGGAGTAGGAGAGTAAGCACTGGAACTCCATAACGGAGCAACGTTTCCTAGCCGTGTTTGGGCTTGTTGGAATTGTCATGAAATGAACTTTGACCATGTATGGTTTTCAGGGTCTGATGATGGAGTAGGAGAGTAAGCACTGGAACTCCATAGTGGAGCATCGTATACTAGCCGTGTTTGGGCTTGTTGGAATTATCTTGAGATGAACTTTGACCATGTATGGTTTTCAGGGTCTGATGATGGAGTAGGAGAGTAAGCACTGGAACTCCATAGTGGAGCATCGTATACTAGCCGTGTTTGGGTTTGTTGGAATTGTCGTGAGATGAACTTGGACCATGTATAGTTTTCAGGGTCTGATGATGGAGTAGGAGGGTAGGCACTGGAACTCCATAACGGACCAACGTTTCCTAGGCGTGTTTGGGCTTGTTGGAATTGTCGTAAGATGAACTTTGATCTTATATGGTTTTCAGGGTCTGATGATGGAGTAGGAGGGTTAGTACTGAAACTCCATAGTGGAGCATCGTATCCTAGCCGTGTTTGGGGTTGTTGGAAATGTCGTGAGATGAATTTTGACCATGTGTAGTTTTCAGGGTCTGATGATGAAGTCGGAGGGTTGGCACTGGAACCCCATAGCGGAGCATCGTATTCTAGCCGTGTTTGGGCGTATTCTAATCGTATTATGTGCATTTTGGCCAAATATGGTTTTCTGAGTCTGTTGGTGGAGTCAAAGAGTAGGCACTGAAGCTAAATACTCATTATAAATGTGAAATAAATTGATATTGGGTGAAAATAAGTTCAATATTTGAATGAAAAGCGTGGGCGCCCCACGCTTTTCATTCAAATATTGAACTTAATTACAAAAATTGCTTACATTTAGGCCCTTTAGACAGAGAATATATTTAGGTTCAATTTTATAATTATTTAACACTTTTTAGTGCAGGGCTTTTTAAAGCGTGTTTTTTTAGTTTTTTTTAAACTGTAATTTTTATAAGGACAAAGTAAAGCGACTGTACGTTAGTTCTTAGGCTTCTGAGGCGTTATGTAAAGCCGCGTGGCACATATTAATTATAATAAAGCCTTTTATTTCCCATCACCTAAGTACCGCGGAAACTAATTCATTAGAGGCTTTTTCAGTTGGTGTGTGTCACTTGAATTATTGAAATCGTCTTTTTGTTGAACCAGTGGATGTAGCGCAACTCTTTCAGACAACCTAATTCATTAGAGGCTTTTTCATTTGGTGTGTGTCACTTGAATTATTGAAATCGTCTTTTTGTTGAACCAGCGGATGTAACGCAACTCTTTCAGACAAACCTAATTCATTAGAGGCTTTTTCAGTTGGTGTGTGTCACTTGAATTATTGAAATCGTCTTTTTGTTGAACCAGTGGATGTAGCGCAACTCTTTCAGACAAACCTAATTCATTAGAGGCTTTTTCAGTTGGTGTGTGTCACTTGAATTATTGAAATCGTCTTTTTGTTGAACCAGTGGATGTAGCGCAACTCTTTCAGACAACCTAATTCATTAGAGGCTTTTTCAGTTGGTGTGTGTCACTTAAATTATTGAAATCGTCTTTTTGTTGAACCAGTGGATGTAACGCAACTCTTTCAGACAAACCTAATTCATTAGAGGCGTTTTCAGTTGGTGTGTGTCACTTGAATTATTGAAATCGTCTTTTTGTTGAACCAGTGGATGTAGCGCAACTCTTTCAGACAAACCTAATAATATGTTATTTTTGTATAATTTCCTTATCAAAAAACCTACACCATTTAGGCCAGGCGTTTCTCCTTTAAAGCAAAATATAATATTTTCATGCTAGAACCCATTCGCCTAACTTGAGCTAAGTCTAATATATAAATTTTTATTTTTTCTATTGATGACATGAGTTCAATGTATCTTCTTGTGCTAAATTTGCCAATGTGAGGTAGTTTTTGACTCAAAAACTACCTCACATTGGCAAATTTAAAAATTGATATATAAGACTTAGCTCAAGTTAGGCGAATGGGAAAACTGCCTCAAAAATATTGAGGCAGTTTTCTATTTTTTACAGGAGGGTTTTGGTCATTTTTCCACACGGGGACCAGCCGACTTAAGGGAGTCACCGTTTATTTACGGAAGCATAATTAAATGGAACACCTGACGAACAATATCTGAATGCTTTAACTGTGGTAAGTTTTATATCTGCATTCATGAATATAATGTATGTGAATAACAAACAGTATACAGTAAAAGTAATAAAGTTGTCGAGATCTAAGAGGCTCGTTTTGACAAGAGGGTGCCTCTTCTTGGCGCACTATGTTTGTCTCTTTTTGACACATTGATGTACATGTGCTGTCAAAACGGGCCTATTAGATCTCGCCAACTTAGTAGTAATTAGGCTTACTAAATCCAAATTTTAAGTCAAAAAAGGGACTAAAAAGCAGTAAACAAAAAATTAGGTACCTACCTAGTATTTTTTTAATAGATGAAAATTACCTAGTCGTTGTTTATAAGGCATTCTACAAGATTTGAAGCTGTTTTATGGATTGAAACCATGAAGCAATATTTGCTTCATGATTGAAACATTGAAACGAGCTTACCTTAAAAATATACGAACTAAAAAATAGACAAAACGTCCCTTTAATTTTTTTTATCGATTATCTTGCAATTGTTTTTATACCACTAAGTTGGAAAACAATTCTGGTTTCAATGTGTGAGGATTGACTCCCCGTCGGTGGCGAGAGTTGCGATGGTAGAAGGTAGCCGTAGGCAACAAGTCGAAAATTTTTTTAGAACACTCTACGTTGTATAAGCGGTAGAACACACATAAGGTGGCAGTCTCTCCTCAGACTAAGAGGCCCTAAACCGCTTGTGAGCTCGGGATTGTCAACAATTCTGATGGCACGTCGCTGAACCAAGTCTAAAGGCCCAAGCTGGTATCCAGGTGCTCCCGCCCATAGATGACATCAGTACTCCATATGAGGCCGGACCTGCGACTTATAAAGTTGCAGCTTTGCCCCGATGTGAAGTACTGCCTCTCTCTGTTGATATTTGATGTATTATAATGCCAGATGGCCGAATGATAAAATTAGATGATAATTAAATAGGTGTTGTAACGCCCCCTTTATTTGCATATAGAAATAAGTAAATCAACCAGTCTACATTCAGCTTTCATCCGCAAAGCTCATGGACCGTCATGTCCAGAACAATCATTCAATATTTATTCCTAACTGTTTGGTTCATACACCTCGACTGTGAAGTTTATCAAGATCGACCTAAAATTAGGGCTTCTGATGGGGACCTAATATTAGAACCAGCTTTTGACAAAAATATCTATCTACTCCCGAATGGACCCAAGTCTAACATTTTTATCGGTGACGTAAACATATTCAAAACAAATGTTCCAAAGGAAGAAGAACAAAATCTACCTGCTACAAACGATAAAACTAATAAGTATCTACTTGTGCCGAACGGAATACTAGAAAGACTAGAGCGATTGGAAACCCAAAGTGCTGCCTTTACCAGTGACTTACTGAATATATCATCACTTTGGAGGAGAGTAAACTTCATAAATAGAAAAGTAAATAATCTACAAAACCAAATAAGTATTACAGCTCGAGATGAATGTCAATCAAACCCTTGTCAGCATGGAGGTACTTGTTTAAACCTAGTAAACGGTAATTACTGCATGTGCCCATTGAATTGGGAAGGAAGAAACTGTGATGTTGATGTGAACGAATGTCGCAACTTTGCCGGGACTGATTTGGGATGTCAAAATGGTGCTACATGCATTAACAGACCGGGTAGTTATGAATGCATGTGCAGGTCTGGCTGGTTTGGACTTCATTGTACACGAAAAAAGAAGGATTGCTCCGAAGGGAACTTTGAAATGTGTGGGCATGGCACATGTCTGCAAGTCAACTCAGGAGAGGGTATCACATGCATATGTGATCAAGGATGGACAACGAATGGCACTAGCGGTGGAGCTTGCTTAAGAGATATCAACGAGTGCGACTCACAGTATTTGGGAAATCGTTGCTCAGTAAATCCTGAGGTTCAGTGTATCAATCTTCCAGGTTCTTTTCGATGCGGTTCGTGTCCTTCAGGCTATGAGGGCGACGGCTTCAGGTGTCATGATATCGATGAATGCATAACGGTCCCTAACGGCAGCTGTAGTCCTTTAGTGTCCTGCCACAACACCATTGGATCTCGCATATGTGGTTCATGCCCACCTGGTTACCAAGGCGATGGAATCACTTGTTCTTGGAGAGGATCATGCAATATCAATCGAGGAGGTTGCCATCCTTCTGCACAGTGTATCGATAATGGACTGGCTATGCAATGTAATTGCCCCGAAGGAATGGATGGTGATGGAGTAGGGCTCCACGGTTGCTACGTACCAACTAATCGCAACTTCTCTGAGCCCTGTCAAAGTAATCCATGTGGTATTCACGGTCAGTGCCACGCTCTTCGGAATGGTTACACATGCATTTGTTTTAAAGAATTCAGCGGTGCTTATTGTGATGTACCAGTGAACTACTGTAAGAACAACCCTTGCCAAAATGGAGGCATCTGCCGGCGAGACGATAGCTTGACGAGAGGATATAGATGTGAGTGCACTGCCCAATATAGAGGACCCTTGTGTCAGATACTGTCAAGAACTTGCGGCGGCGTGTTGGATAATGGAGAAGGTAGTATTATTTATCCTCTATCTAATACAAGCTATAGTCATAATGATAAATGTCTGTGGGTAATTCATACAACTCCAAATAAAGTTATTAATGTAACCTTCAGCAAATTTAACTTGGAGGATAGTCTTGATTGCCCATACGACTTCTTGCAAATTCACGATGGTCGTAGTTCAGCAAATCAATTGATAGGTAGGTTTTGTGGAAGCAACTATCCTAAGGGTGGTAATATAATATCAAGTCATAACAATTTGTATTTCTGGTTCCGTTCTGATGGGTCAGTAGCAAAAGATGGGTTTGCATTACATTGGACTAGTATAGCGCCAGTTTGCGGTGGAGAAGTTGATGCTACTACACATGGCCAAATCAGCTCACCGGGCTCCCCAGGAAAGTATCCTCCGAATCGTGATTGTTATTGGCACTTGTCAACATCACTAGGAAAAAGGATACAATTGACTTTCTTTGCGCTCGATATTGAAACACATCCCAACTGTAGTTATGATCATCTGTCTATTTACGATGGTGAGCGTACAAGTGACCCTCTACTAAGCAGGTATTGCAATTCGACCCAACCAGCTCCTCTTGAGTCTGCCGGATCTGACGTATTGATTCATTTCCACTCAGATGCGTACGGTTCTGGTAACGGATTTCAAATAGCATTTATGCCCGTGCAAGGAGTTCCTGGATGTGGTGGCTTCTTTACTTTAGACAAAGGAGAAATATCATCACCGTCATTCAATGGATCGTACTTGAATAATCTTTTGTGTGAGTACAAAATAAAAACTAGTCCTGATACCAAAATTCGACTAGATTTCAAAAGATTTGCAATAGAATTTGAATTTAGCTGTAAATACGACTACCTTAAAATTTATGATGGTGCATCTGCAGATTCACGCCTCGTAGGTAAATTTTGTGGTCACTCTTATCCAAAATCGTTCACATCTTCAACAAATCAGCTTTATTTCAAATTTAAAACTGATCGCATATTAAAATCCGAAGGCTTCAGAATATCATATGAAGTAGTTTGTCAGATTAATATAATCGGCGACAGTGGCATCATTAAGTCACCGGGTTATCCATTCACTTACCCCGTAAATAGAATATGTGAGTACGTCATAAGTGCGACACCTGGCAAAGCAATTCAGTTAACGTTCCAAGATTTCGATATTGAGGATAATCGATACTCTAATTGTCGATATGATTATGTTGAAATCAGAGATGGCCCCAACGGTAACTCAACTCTTTTAGGAAGATATTGTGGTGGTTCTGCTCACACACCACCTGTACAAACATCTACACATAACTACATTTATATTAGATTTAAGTCAGATATGAGTGTCGCGGGGATAGGCTTTTATGCGAATTATACGACTATTGATACTGAATGTGGTGGTATATATAGAGAAACTACTGGTCTCATTAACTTTCCTTCTGGTGATAAAACCACATACAATAATAATCAAAATTGCAGTTGGATGATAATAGCTCCCGAAGGAATGCATATTGACTTGACCTGGAACAGATTCGATATAGAGCAGACTACAGCTTGTAATAGTAACTATTTGGAGATCTTAGAGATAGATTATGATAACGAAGAGGCCTTATTAGGTAAATACTGCGGAAGAAATCGTCCACCAACGTTTACTGCTTCTACTAATCGATTAAAATTAAGGTTTGAATCTGATTCTAGTATTCGATCAGCTGGTTTCTCACTTTCATACTCATTATTAGATGAAAGAACTCATTGCGGTGGGAAATTTATTAAATCTCAAGGAGTCATATATTCTCCTGGTTGGCCTAAGTCGTATGAGCCAAATCGCGATTGTACGTGGGTAATAACGGTGCCTGTAGGTCAACAAATAAAGCTAAATATAACAGACTTCGATTTAGAACGACCGGTTCTTGGCCATTGTGATCGTGGCGATTATTTAGCAATCAAAAATGGTGCAAATGCGGACTCGCCATTAATTGGGTATTTTTGTGGATATTTTAAATCAAAGCATATCGTATCACTGTCAAATTCATTATATTTGCATTTCCACTCAGATTCTTATGTGTCTGAAAATGGTTTTAAAATTCAATGGGATGGAACGCTCACTGGATGTGGTGGAACACTCACTGGCTCGACAGGAACGATATCTTCTCCGAACTACCCAAATAACTATAACGAGAATGCAGAATGCTTTTATAGAATAGTTACAAATCATGGATCTTGTCTGCGAATAACTTTTACGGAATTGGAATTGGAACGAACATACAGATGTAGAGATGATTTTGTTGAAATATTTGATGGCAGAGATGTAAATACTCCCAGCTTAGGAAGATATTGTACTAAGGGTCCTGATTTGATTAATATTGACACATCTTCTAATATTGCATTTATTAAATTTCGCTCAGACTTTTTATTTAACCTCAAAGGATTTTTACTCAATTATAATACAATTTGTCGAACTAACGTAACTGGCAGTTATGGAGTCATAGAAAGTCCTGGCTACCCGAATAATTACAAATCCAACTTAAATTGTTCATGGACATTAACAGTTCCCAAAGGAAATAGAATAAATATCACTTATACACACTTTGATATATTTAAGCCGTATGGTTATAGTTGGTGGCGAAGGCCAATTACAAATTGTTCTCAAGATTATGTGCAAATGAAAGAATCAACAGATGTTACCTATTCTGTCAAACAATGCGGATCTGCAGCACCTCAGCCACTTACTACTAGAAGCAATTCTTTGATAATTGAGTTCATCACTAGTTCATACGTTCCTCGAAGCGGATTTCAACTTGAGTGGGTAAGCTATGGCTGTGGAGCACACATTCAAAAGCAATATGGAATTGTATCTTTAGATAAAAGTCTAGTTACCACAGAACAGATGGAATGCGAGTGGCTAATTGAAACTCCAGTGGGGACGGCTGTTTACCTAACATTTAATGAAGTTTTCATGGTGGAAACCAAGAACTGTACAAATGACGCCCTTGAAATATATAACGGTCAAAGCATAAAATCTTCACTTTTAACAAAGATTTGTCATAGGACAACTGCTTGGGTACAATCGACGTCGAATTATATGTTAGTGCGATTTGTGAAGCGCTCCTTAATGAAGGACATACAATTCAAAGCTAATTTTGAAGCGATTGACTCTGTTTGTGGCGGAGACATAAATGCACTTTCGGGTTTCATTTATTCAAAAAACTATCCAAAAAATTACGATAACTCAATGAACTGTATTTGGAGTATAAATGTTCCTGAAAACCACCGCATTGAATTAAATTTCGTAGATCTTGATTTTTATTCGAATGCTGATCACGGTGAAGATAGTAAATGTGGTGACTTGATAAAAATATACAACAGTGTTAGTGTAAGCTCAAATTACAATTATCGAATATGCCCAAATTCTAATACGACACAATTCATATCCAAATTTAATACATTAGTATTACAGTTCATAACAGATAGCGAAGGCACGGCAAAGGGCTTTAAAGCAAACTTCACCGTGACATGCGGAGCCATCATAACAGCTTTGCTTAGCGGAATAATAACTAATGATAAATTCATTAGCCACATTAGTAAAGAATGCTCATGGACTATTTTAGCACCAAGTCTGGGCCAAAAAATATATTTGACCATAACACATATAGCTTTACCTCAAAATAATGATTTGGTTACAAATCGAAGTTGTGCATCGTCGTTTCTTAGAGTTTTCGATGGTGATGACAATAACGCGCCTCTGGTTGATGAATACTGTGGACGTGTAGCTCCTCCTATGATCGTCAGTCATGGGAGTGCTATAACAATTGAGTTGGGCACTTACGGTGACAAAATTCTGGGCCATTTTTCTGCTCATTATTCATCTCTGACCAATGCATGTGGAGGCACCCTGACTTCAGAGGAAGGAACTATCACATCACCTAACTACCCACGTTCTTATCCTGTGAATGCTGACTGTGAGTGGATTCTAAGTACTTCACCTGGTAATAAAGTTTTCATTATATTTGAAGAGTTTAATTTGGATTATTCGGATGGCTGCAATGAAGATTATTTGGAAGTCAGGGAAAATGACGGTGGTGGGAAAATATTAGGTGTGTATTGTGGTGACCAAATACCAACCAATACGACAACAGCAACTAAAATTTATTTGAAATTCCATACTAATAATATAGATAATGAACGTGGATTCCTTTTGCATTACGGGTTTTTACATGGAAACGATATCAGCGGACAAGACAGTGGAGAAATTTCTTCCCCATTATATCCTTATATGTATGTAGGTAGTAGTGAATATTCGTGGCGAATAATAACCAGTGAATCTGAACCCATTACGATTACTATTGATCGCTTAGAAATTCATTCCTATGGAGACGGTTGCGACAGTAAATTATCCATATATGATGGTTATGATGAGGATGCGCAACTTCTAGAGGAACTTTGTGGGTTATTAAGTGAACAGAAAGTTCTAGCTACAACATCCAGTGCGGTGTTTATAACACTTACAACAGACCAATCAAACACTGGTTCTATCTTTCATTTACGTTGGAAAAAATCCGATGTGGACGTAGAAGAGGCAGACAATATCAATTGTGGATCAAATGAAACGGAATTGATCTTATCTGGGAAAGATAAGATGGTAGAATCACCCAATTTTCCAAACAATTATGATGACAACTTACATTGTGAATGGACTTTCAAGTCTCTCGCTGGAAAGCATTTACAGATATATTTCCACAGTTTTATACTTGAAGAAACCAGTGCATGCTTTGCAGATTCTGTGTCTGTTTACTCAGCCAAAAAACCAGAAAATTGGAAAACTGTAATAGATAATGTGTGTACTCTCCAGTCTGTACGTTTACCTATTAACGCCAGTAATTACATGAAACTGAAATTCAATAGTGATTCATCGGTCAACAAACAAGGATTTCTAGCTCAAGTAAGTTCAGTATGTGGTGGACTCATTTCCGATTTATCCAGTAGTTTTGGTCCCACGTGGTTTGATACTTACAGTGGTTCCATACTTAAGTTTAATTTACCATGTAATTGGGTAATAAAAGTAAGGCCAGGAAGGCAAATCAAGTTTAAATTTGAGCATTTCAATATTACCAACAATGATGATAATCATTGTATAAATTCTGTTGTATTGCGGAATGGAGACTCGATCGAAGCACCGATGCTTGGTAACGGTAAGTATTGTGGATATTCACATGAATCTAGAGATGAAATGATAACTTCCAGTAATTTTCTTTTTGTCAGCTACATAATTGATAATGATCAACCATATGGTAGTTTCCAAAATTTTATAATACGATATGAAGAACAAAACGTAAATTGCGGTGGAACGTTAAGATTAAGTCCGGATCATAGTTGGGAAATTATAAATTCACTAAATTATCCATCTGTTCCTATTCCATACTTAGTTTGTGAATGGGTGATATTCGGACCACCTGGTGAAATAATAAGAATCGATTTCATTGATAGGTTTGACTTATACAAAACGGAAGATTGTACAATAGAAGCTGTAGAAATACGAGATGGATCATCAGGGAGATCGCCTCTTAAAGGTAAATTTTGTCAGGGAAAGCCTGGAACAGTAAAAACAACTAACAACGTTGCGTATATGAAGTATTTGACGGAGCGAGCCGAACCCAATGTCGGATTTAAAGCCAACGTTTCTATTGATGTGTGTGGGGGTACGATCATTGCTAGAAATGGAGAAATACAATCGCCAGGGTATCCACATATAATGGCATTCCCTTATGGAACAAATTGTGAATGGCGTATAATTGGCTACAACAGACCTGTTTTCCAAATCAAACCAGAAGATATCCATTTACCAGTTTCTGAAGCACCATGTGATACTAAAATAACTATCGAAGAAGTCCTACCAGCAAACAATACTATGACAATATTAAAAACATACTGTAATGAGGACCGTTATAACAATGATATGAATTTTCAACCAGTCCAAACATCCACGAATAATGTGATTATTAAATTACATGTTGGTAAACCAAAACAATGGGGTCAAAATTCAGAAACTCGAGGGTTTCGGTTCACATTCAATTCTTCAATTCCTGAATGCGGTGGAATGATCACAACACCTGAAGGATTTATTTTGACTCCAAGTTATCCTATTGAAATAACGTTACTATACTGTTATTGGTTGATAAAAGTACCAGATGAATCACGGAGAGTCCGTTTGGAAATTATGGATGCAGATACTGAAAAACATAGAATTGGAATATTTAATGAATTAAGTTTCGAATCAGCTATACAAATAATACCAGATGTAGACTATACTCCAGGGACGAAGGTATTTGAATCAACTGGTCCCAATCTAGGACTATACATATGGCTCAACTCATTAAATATGCGACATCGTTTTAAAGCTAAATTTAGTTCTAATGAGCAGGCATTGTGTGGCGGCCATTTGAGAAATTTTACCGGAGAACTTGTGTCCCCAGTTATGAATCGATCCTACTCTTGCGAATGGAAATATGACAGTAAGCTTGATACTGTAAATAATTCTGTCAACTATAAAAGTATATATATTACGGCAAAAGTTAATTCTTCAGTATCGAGAAATAGGTGCAGATACAGTGATACTAAGATAAGTGTCGAATCTTTTGCACGTGATGAAGGGTTTCAATTTATTAGAGAAATTTGTGGTAATGTAGATATATCTTACAGGATCCCGTTATCAGTCATAAATTTCAAGGCAATAAAATCTAAAAGTAGTTCTTTTTACTTTCATGTGAATTGGATAGCTCAGCCATGTGGTGGAATAGTAGTAGCGACGGAAAATCCCAATAACATTATCAATATCCCTATTTCTTATAGCGGCTCTTTAGATTGTGCTTGGGTTATTCAAGCTCCATTCGGAGAAAGTCTAGAATTGAAATTAGAAGGTTCTTTCAAGTTGCAATGTGAACATGAATTTATACATATTCGAAGAGGATTAATTACAAATTCTCCGATATTATTTGAGTATTGCAAAGGGAAAATGCAAGAACTACCAGTAAGTACACACTTCAGACACATGTATATCGAATATCATTCTAATAGCAAGAATAATACTAACGATATAATGCTCATAGCGAAAGTTGTAAGTAGTCAGTGTGGAAGATATTTAAGTATGAACGATAGAATATTTTCTTCTCCTAACTTTCCAAAGAGTTATAAACCAAATGAAGAGTGCACTTGGGAAATAAAAGCAGATTTAGGTTATAGAATATCCCTTCAATTCATTGAACGCTTTGTTGTGGAAGATCATGTTAATTGCACTAAAGACGTTGTTATTATTTATGATTGGAAGGACGATACATACATTGAAATAGCACGGCTTTGTGGCCGTCAATTACCATTGCCTTACAATTCCACTTACAATAAAATGAAAGTTGTTTTACGTACAGATGCTGACATAAACTTAGATGGGTTCAAGGTTCGATGGGTTCCTATTTGTGGAGGAATATTAAAAGCCACAGAAACATCTCAAGTATTGTACAGTCCTGGGTATCCTTATGAGTATCCATCAGTTTTGGATTGTTCGTATGAAATAATAGCTCCAAATGAAAATATCTTTATAAAATTCGATGAATTTGAATTAGAAGGCTCTTATCCTAGCTGTGAATTTGATAACTTAACGATTACAGCAGAAAGTAATATCCATTATTTTGACTCCATGTATTGTGGCGATAAAAAGCCCGAAATAACTGAATATTTTATCGATAAAGTATCTTTAGTCTTTAAATCCGACCGATACATCCAAAAGAAAGGTTTCAAATTGTCTTATAGTATATATACTTGTGGTGGTAAGGTAACAAATGAAACTATATTATCGTCGAATCATTTTGAATCCTACGCTAATAATGTTGATTGTACATGGATAATAGAAGCACCTTTAAAAAAAATTGTGGTACTGAAATTTAACTACATTGATTTGGAAAGTAATACTGAATGTTATAACGATTATTTAGCAGTTTATAATGGTATGACGAAAGATGATAATAAACGCATAGCATTATTGTGCGGACGTATCAACTCTACAACTTTATTAAGAAGTAGCTATAATACAATGGTTTTAAATTTCGTTACTGACTCCAGCGTTACGTTCAAAGGTTTTAAGGTAGAAGTATACTTTAGTTATTCAGAAACTGTTGGATGTGGTGGCATTATTGATATGACACCTGTCACTACACGAAATTTGAAATCTCCACTCATAGGAAACTCATCGGTCTATGAGAATTATTTGGATTGTTTTTGGGAAATTAGATCAGCAGTGGATACCTTTATTAGTATTGAATTTTCATCATTTCACATCTCGCCTTGCCGTGACGTGAACCAGACAGCGATAGGTTACAACAAATGTGATTGCGATTTGGTTGAGATTAAAGATGGAGTAAATCCAAACAGTCTCTCTATTGGAACCTATTGCGGACATACTTTCCCACCGAAGCTCGTTTCATCCAGCAACACAATGAGTATAAGATTATCTACAAATGGCGAAGATTCTAGTTCCGGTTTTGAAGCTTTATTGACTGTTAGAAAGTTTATATGCGGCAGATCTATCTTTTCTTTAGACTTTGACTCCCATACATTTAAGTCGCCAGGTTATGATTCAGGATCAATCCCTCGAGGGTTGCATTGCTTCTATTATTTAGGTGTCAGTTCTTATGGATATAATAATTTCCGAATAACCATTAAGTATATTGATTTACAAACAGCGACCACTGATGCAAGTGGTTTCAAACGTTGTGACAAAGATAAATTAATAATCACATATAATTCAGTTTCACCGAACACCACCCTTGGAATGGATTTTATTTTAAATCAAGATCCAGATATTTTCATTAGTAATGCATATCAATTCAAAACTGCATCTTTTAATATTCCTGATCGTATAGAGTTATGTGGACGTGGAGAATCAATAGATTTATATGTAACACAAAGTTTTACAATAAATTTAATAACATCAGCTGAATCTGACTCATTAGTTCACAAAGGCGTCGAAATAGAAGCTGTATTTGCAGGTTTTTGTAGTAGAAATTACACAGAAACTCAAGGTAGAATACAATCAAACTACGATGATAGTAAAACAAAAGATTTTCAAAGTGATTGCTATACACTTATTACTGCACCTGAAAATAGCACAGTTTCGATCTATTTTGTCTTATTGAATGTGTATAGGGGTAGCAATAGTTCTCTCGACTTCTATGATGGCAATAATACAAATTCTCCTAATTTGTTTAGCATAAAATATGGTACTAATGCACATAAGTATCCAATATTTTCAAATGGAAGATATATATTAGTGCACACTTATAAAGCTACTAAATTTGTCTTATTGACATATGATTTAATTTATACAACAACCGACAAAGGAAAAGGGTGCGGTGGAAAGGTGAACAACGTAATGGGTAAAGTGACAAGTCCGTTGTATCCAAACATTTACAGAAGGGAGACAACATGCGAGTGGGAACTGGAAACGCCTATTGGCACTCGGATATTCTTGAAATTTCTAAATTTCGATGTAAGTGGTAACTGCGACTATAATTACTTGCAACTGGTTGACAGTAAAAGTAAAACCATATCGACATTCTGCTCCGAAGAGCCAGCAGATTATACGAGCATAGATAACTATGTGAAGATAGTTTATGTTACTAGTAGGTATAATGGGGGAACAGGGTGGGACGCAGAGTTTATTGCTGTTGTGTAAAACATTATAACGTATAAAATAAATAAATAATTATAAATAAATAAGCCTTTTTATTTCTCATTTCATGCAATTTTACATTATTTTTGCTTACATGCAACAAAAGAAAATAATAATAATTATGTACTATGTTTAACAATTTGCGTAATTATGAAATTGCGATATTTTATTATAATTTAATTTATATGAGTTAATTTAAATTTCAATATTAATTTCAATCAATTTATAACGTATATTATTAATTAAATATAAATATAATATAAATGCTGTCCATTGAGAAGCGTCATCACATGAGAACGGCTGGGCCGATTTGGCTGCTTTTTGTAAATCAGTTGAATAGCAGTTCCTAGAATTGTATTTTATTCTATGAAGTGACGACGCCTTTATGTGAGTCAACGGGTTAAATGTTCATAATAGTCTGGTTTACGGAGAGAAATATTTGAAAAGTTTACCGGAAAATTGGAAAAGTCGGGAAATTTGAATATGATTTTTTCCATGGGATTTAAGTTATTTCCTATGATAACGATACATATCGTTTTCGAGATGTAAAAAAAAAAAACAAAAAACGGGACTTTTTGTATGTTTATCTCTCTACGACGTTCCACAGATTTTTTTTTTGCTTTCTTTCTTTATTTTGAACCGGTCAATAATATTGTACTGAATTTCATAATGTTCATAATGTAATTTGAACATCGAACGTCAACTAAATAATTCGTATGAAACATAGGTTTTAGTTGACGAACAAAAATATAAATTGTACGAAAATTGAACTGGCCACCAAAATTAGAGCACAAATAAAAAATAAAAAAGGTGCGATTGTAATTAATGTAAAACAAAAGACGGTGTTTGGTTGTCTCGCAGAGGGTTTAAAAAGTAGAGTATTCGCTTCAAAGATACAGCCTATCTTCGTCCTCGGCGGCTTGAACCCCTCGCTTCACTCAGGACTCTACATAAATCCCTCGCTACGCTCAATTTGGCGCCCGTGCCCGCAGGGTTCAATATGGCGCCCGTGATGTGAGTCACTTCTTTATTCCCTTGGTGCATAATCTATAATAATACCTAAATAATAAAATTTCAAAACCTACCTTAGGTTACAATATATTTTTGGAAACTCCTTTTAAGCAAAGATTTGCTTGTGTTACGAGATCCCGCTCTTCCAAGACATTTCGTGATAAGTTGAAAGGTTTTTAGGAACAATAAAGAAACTTAAAAACATAGATACAAAAATACAAAACGCGCGCAAAGTGTATGTTTGGTGTATGTGTAAGACTATCATAGATCCTAACTTAAAATATATTTTTTAATTTCCTATTATATATGTATATAATATCCTAACTATCCTAACTATTATAAATGCGAAAGTGAGTTTTGTTTATTTGTTTGTTACGCCTTCACACCTTAACTACTCAATGGATCATCATGAAATTTGGCATGCAGATAGCCAATGGTATGGAGAAGGACATAACGCGGGTGAAACCGCGGGGGACAGCTATACTGTAATAAATCCGGAATAAACTACTTATTATAAAAAGGAACGACTTAATGCTGTTAAATCTGTTACGTTGAATTCCTAATGGTACAGTAAGTACTAGTTTACTTTGTTGCTACACGACCCTGTAATGCCATTCCCCATTCCCATTCCATTTTCATACGTATGCTTTAAGATTTGAAGTAGGTATTTTGTATAAACTTTATGTTATAATAAGTGGTTTTTAATACAAGCTTTTTTGGTGACTGTACTTTTTTTTCCTTTTCTTCCAATTTACTAATGTATACCAAATATCAAGTCGACCACTTGAAGTGGGGGAATTCGACTTGCAAGATTCTACCCGAACAAAATATGTATAGTCACATACAAACATTGCAAGTAAAAAAAATAAAAACTTGTAAAAATCACGAGGAATCTGTTATAAAATTTTATAATCGGTAGCGCCTCTGCACACTATAAGATTTTTTTCTGTTTCTTATCAGACACAAGACATAAAATGTATGGGCGTGTCTGATCCGACATTTCTTGTAATATGCACGGTCTCATTTAACAACCAGTGCGACAGAATGTCTTATAAGACATGTCTGATAAGACACAAGAAATGTTCTTATAATGTGCAAAGGCGCTAAATCTTTTATATTCTATCAAATAAATGTGTTTTAATTGCAGAGAATATTTCAAGTAACTAAAATTATTGTGAATAAATATTGTTTTAATTTTAAATGCTGGTGTTTATCGTAAAAAATAACGTTTTAATATGAATAGTGGTTTAATTTTGAAAACACCTTCCTCACTGGAGTATAATTTGTCCGAATCCGCTGTACCGCGCCTTAGGTATGTGTGCAACGAGACGAAGACGAAGGGGGGAGAGCGGCTGACTCCCCCCCCCGCCCCACTCGTCACGCGCATACTTAAGGCGCGGTACAGCGGTTACGGTCAAACATTAGTACCAGTTGTTCCCTGCGGTTCCACCCGCGTTCCTGCGTTCCTACGATAAAAAGTGTCTCTGTCAAATAAGCTTCTTTAATGTCTTAAAAAGCGAGTCATCTATAAAAAGATGTCATTTTATAAGGCGAGACGAAGGTCGTGGGTTCGAATCCTACAATTAGTTCTAACTTTCGGTGATGGAAAACATCGTGAGGAAACCATAGCACGGTGGTAGGGTACTTATCTAAAGTTGAAAATCTGTCGCTAAGCACCTATCGGTGGATTCCGACAGCTGCCAGTTCCATCTAGGCTTTGTGTACTTAGCACCTTCTGCCACATTATTGCTGACCTCGGCATATTATTTATTCTGTGACCTCGGTGAGATTGCGGTCACAGAATAAATAATATGCTGAGGTCAGCAATAATGTGTTTTCGAGATTTCGTGATTAGCCAGTGAATCAGATTCAGGACCGCTTTTATACAGTGGCCCTGATTCTGTTGTTCACAACTAAACTAATTTTAATCTCACTATGTCTCTTTCTAACAAAGAACATAAGAAAAGGATGTAAGAAATTTAGTCCTGTCAAATTAGTCCAATGCTTGTTTTCAATATAAATTTAGTCGCCATCTATCGCGGTTACGCCTAAATACAAGCAAAATAAGACGGCAAAGATTAATTTGACAACTTAAAATATGTTCTATCCTTTTTCAATAATGTTCGTAAGAAAGAGATGAGATGTGACTAAAATTAGTTTAATGCGATTTACAACAGAATCGGCACCAGTGTGTTGTTTTGGTCGGCGACAAGCGACCCAGGAGCGGTAGTACAAAATATATATTCCCCAAAAATGGACTTAATTCCATTAAATACTGTAAATTTGTTGAGAAATACCTTATTCAATTTGAAATAAAATTACCGCAAAGTATGGTTACTAGGCACGTGCACTGACTAGAGCTAGGCACAAGCCGCCATCGCCCCACCCCTTTACTCCATCGCACTCCCGTTGAGTATTATGTATACACTTTAGCTTATTACATGATTTTCAAAATTTGTTTTTTTTTTTACTTTTATTATAAAAAAAAGTTTTAAATAAAAAAAAAAAAATATTTTTTTTAGCACCAGTATCTATTGTATTATCGACCCTGAGTCGCTCGTCGCTGACCAAAATACTGTATAATAACATGTATAATAATGCTGTCCCCCGCGGTTTCACCCACGTTCCCGAGGGATGGTATGTTTCCGGAATACAAAGTAACCTGTGTATTTATCCAGAACATATTCTATCTGTGTGCTAAATTTTATTCAAATCCGTTCAGTACTTTTAGCGGGTAAGAGCAACAAACATCTTCAAGAATCACAAATCACTTTCAGTTTATATTATTATACTAGGTGTCACCCTCGGTTTCAACCGCGTTCCCGAGGGATAGTATGTTTCCGGAATACAAAGTAACCTGTGTATTAATCCAGAACATATTCTATCTGTGTGCTAAATTTCATTCAAATCCGTTCAGTACTTTTAGCGGGTAAGAGCTACAAACATCTTCAAGAATCACAAATCACTTTCAGTTTATAATATTATACCAGGTGTCACCCTCGGTTTCAACCGCGTTCCCGAGATAATAAGTAGCCTATGTCCTTTTTCATACCATAGGCTATCTGCATGCCGATTTCATGACTGAGTAGTTAATACGTGAAAGCGTAACTACAAACAAATAAAATTACATTTGCATTTATAATAGTTAGAAAAGTCTAAGTCAAAGCCATTTTATCAATTTAGGCCCCAGATGGGCACTTATGAAGGTCGCAATTACTGAAGTTACCACCGGTTCGGAAAACGGAGTAGGAAGTAGGATATTGATTACGTATTTCATGAAAGAGAAAGTCAACAAACACGTACCTACTAAGGTACAATAATATCACTTTAGTTACAATCAATGATAGCAACATAAAGGTAAACTTACTATGATTTTCTTTACCGACAGAATTGGAACCCACGACCACGATCAGTGCGGTTTCAAAAGAGCTTTCTGCCGCGGTCGCGGTTGTGGGATCAGCTTCCAAGGGAGTACAGTTTGGGGTTCTTGAAGAGAAAAGAAAGGTGTGAAGAGTTTTTTGCAGGGTCGCAAAGCACGAATGAATCCCCTCAGACGGGCCGTATGATCTGGGGGCAAGGGAGGGCCCCCCGCTAAGACGGGCCAAGCGAAGCGCAAGGGCACTACCTACCTTTTCTCGAAGCGCTTCGTCTTTTTTTTTTAACTCTCATAACTTGGGTTTGGATTATACCAGATAAACAAAATGCTTGGGATATGAGTTCAATGGTGAACTTATTAAACATGTTTCAATGCTAGCTCTTATACTTTAGATTTTATTGATATCTATAAAAAAAACCCCGATTTCGTCACTGACTTACTGATGATCATCAAAACTTTTAGGGTACTTCCTGAAGTCCTAGAAAGCTGAAATTTGGTATGTAAGCTTGTATTAATACACAAACAACAAACAAATTATAAAACTTGGAACTTTTACCCAAAGAAAAAAATTACATAATAGAAAAATATTGTTATGTAATAAAGCCACATATTTTGACTAAGGTGTAGTTTGTGAAGTTAAGGCTTGTAGAGTTATAATCTTGGCTCTACATGAGATCTGATAACTTTTTGACAGTGCGACATATATTTACATGAAAATGTTTTTGGTGGGATTGTTTGTTACTCTAGTAGTAAATATGTATAGCAAGTGTAAGGAGTGTCAGTTATCTTTCTGAGTATAATATAATAATAAGTATAGTATAATTGAATAATAAATAATAGCGTTAGTATAAAACTACTTTGTCCCATAGATATACCTTACAAACTAACATAGATATTAAAATAAAACAGGCATATACCAGACTTAATTATTAATAGTCTTTCAAAATTCAAAATAATTCACTCAAATAGAACTTCGCAAGCACTTATGAAAAGTCTGACTCTAATACATTAATACCGGTTCGGAAGGTTGCATTTGCTGAGAAAAGCCGGCAATAAACTCAGTACCTACATACATACATATTGGTTTGGTATATACCAACAACGTATATAGGTGTGAGTTGAGATATCTCCTGTAATGCGAATTTGATTTGTATGATCTGATCAAAGTTCCATCGACTCGAGATTCGCGTATGCGTAGGCAAATAATAGCTCTTTATTTATTTCTCGTTTTATGTTGACACTAGAAAATACGAAGTGAACGCAAATCCGCACAATACCCAAGAGAATTTTGCGGATTTTCAGATAACTCCATTTTTTCAGGCATTTTTGCTGACACGAATGAAATGATTTTGATTTGAAGTTGATCGGTGTCCAAATATAAGGAAATAGAGCAGGATTTTTGGTGAGAAACTGTGTTATTCTTTAATAATTCTCAGAAAATCATAACAAACCAATTATCAAAGTACTTGTGAGATTTTTCGTTATTTGTTTGGAAGAAATAGATATAGTACGGTTTACGCGTTTGAGGATGGATTCTACCATACGACAGAATAAATAAAATATGTAGTACTAACGTAACCAAACTAGTATCAAGTATCAAGGTACTGAGATTAAAATAACTTATTTACTCTTGAGCTATTCAACGTTGCGTTTTACGAAATCTTTTTCAAGAATAACCATCTACTCAAGAGTAAATTCGTCATACCGCCAAAATGCATAGAGCTAACATGTTATCCGGGAGTATTAGCTTGTCGGTTGACAATCTTGGCAGTAACAATATTACAATCCAGGTAAATAAAGTTGGCATAAGATTTCACTTTGTACTTGATAACCAAAAGTGTTTTGAATTTAGCTGGTTTTGATATTCACTATTTAACCATTGAGTAACAAAACACATAGATAGGCGATAGAAAAACGCTAACAGCATATATTAATATTCAACTTATATTTATTACTATAAATGTTGACTACGTCACAGTAAACAGTTTGGTTTTACTAATGGTCGCTTACTTACTATCGCAACCGATGCTGATGTTGTGCTTGTACAAAATATTTTTGTCGCGGAAAATTCACGAAGAGGCAGCTTTGGAGTTTTTGTGACTTGTCCATGGCTCTTGATCGCGTCAATCATGAGTCACAGATCAACAAATTATATCATGACATTAGAAATACTGCACTTGATCTTTTGAGCTTATTACTTATGTAATAGAGTTTGATTTTAGAAGGTTGATCTTAGTGATAAAATATCCCTTGGGGTATCAGTAATTATGGGTGTCCCACAAGGTTCTATCCTTGGACATTTTCTTTTTCCCATTTATACCAACGAGTATTTAAATTATAATAGTTCTAAGTATAAAAATATATCTTGCTGAGTTTTTTGCCGGATTTCTCAGTTTAAGTGTACTTCTAACCGGTGTAAAGTAAATTTTGTTAACGTTCATAAGTGCCTTATTAACTCATTCAGGGCCTAAATTGAATATATATTTTTTGATTTGATTGAATTGGCTGGTTAAAACTCTCAAAAATCTGTCACCAAGCTTATACGGATATCAGTGCCCATGAAAATCAGCTCCCATCTAAGCTTTGTTTATTAATCAACCATTTGTTATATTATCACTTATGCCAGTAAGTTTACGGACAAATTAGAAGTCGGAATATCTACCCGAAGGTTATATGAATTTCTAAAAGCAGCGTAGAATTCGAACCACGGCTGTTTTTCGCAGCGTCCGAAATCTCTTTAATCGTTTACAATAAACATCAAGTCAACAAAACAGAAGCAAATTACGGATACAATATAAAAAGGCATTCATTGCGTAGGCCGAGGTTTACTTTATCCTGGCTATCGTTCACACAGGGCCTATCTCCGTCGAGGATTATAATTTTTCACCCTTACGCGCGATATTTTCCCGTTTTCAATTAGTGAGCTTACTGATTTATTGCTTTCGAAGAGAAGCATTTGTTTGTCCAAAAGATTTGTTGTCTTTAAAAAAGGCAATACTATGCGTATAGATTGTTTTTAATTCTCTTATTTAGGACTAGAAGACCCCCGCGGTTTCACCCGCGTAAGGTTTGAATTTTTTTACGTGGAACACTAATTGTTTTTCAAAAATAAAAGTTACTCCTTAAAAAATCAGCTATGAACCGGAGCAGACAGATTTTTTTTTTTATAAACTCAATCCGATTTTATTCAAAAGTTGAACTCACATAAATGCTTGGTGCAAAGCAATACACTTTAAAATTGGAGTGTCAAATATAAAAGAATATTTAAATCAAAAGCACTAAGGAGTATTGATATCAACTTGGATGCAAATCACCCTTAAAATAACTTTCTACCCCTTTTTAACCCCGTTAGCGATGAGTTTCAATAAAATACGAAACACGTCTTCAATCAATTCTGTTAAAGAATGTTTATGCAAAATTTGAAGTAGATTGAACAAAGGAATCACGTTGTTCTATACAAACTTTGCCCCCGTTTTTCATCCCCTTAGGGGTAGAATTCCGAAAAATCCTTTTCTATCGAATGCCTACGTCATACAAAGAACACATCCTCCAAGTTACAGGTCTCTACGTTCAGCGGTTTAGACTGTGCGTTGATCCATTAGTCAGTCAGGACCATTGAAATATAAAACTAAAGAAATGTAACTCCAGCTCAAAAATCATTCCACGCAAACTGAACCGCGGTGGGCGTTGCCGAAAAAGAGAGACGCACCACGCTGACAGTTCGCCGGTATCATTGAGTCGATGCGTTCGTGTCTCGAGGGACTTAGAACTGTGATTATTATTGTGTTTTGCGTTGTTTACATTGTGCAAATATGCCGTCATGTGTTGTTAAGTGGTGTAGAAGCCGATATTAAGAATGCTGGAATCACTTTTCATATGTGAGTAAATAAACATTTTGAAATCCTATACTTGTGACTCTGGAAAGTGTTATGCAACATGAACGCAACATGCGTATTTATTTAACACGTTTTGATATTTCACCTAAACTGTGATGCACTAGTACCTATAATTATAAAGAGGATAGAACCTTTGTGGCATAGCGTGCCAGCCGCCATTTTAGTTTTTTTTTTCAATGTTGCGGCGCACGGTGTTACTTATGTATATGGGTAGAGGACACTTATACAAACAAAAAATGTTAACCAATATGGTGGCCTAAAGTGTCACGTTTCCGAGATATTTGGAGGTAATATCCAAAAACAAAAGTCAATTAAGGTTATAATAATATTGTTTTAAGAGCTTGTGGTTCGCCCTCTGATCTGACCTTAACGCGACCCATCACTCTATAATTCGTATGTAAAAACCATAAACTGATTTAAATACTTCTTAATTTTAGATCCTTACAATTATAACACATAAAGAAATATTTTAATCCAAAAAGCACATCACAAACTTTTAAATGAATATAATAGAGTGGTATAGTTAAATTACAACTAATTAATCCAACTTATATATGCATATGCATAGTGCAAATATACGAACGATACTTTATAACTTATCCTCTTACAATCAATGCATAACATCGTCCACGCATCTCGCACTGCAGCAGGCGTGCGGACCAATTAGCATTAGGCTGTCCCGCCGAGAACCAATCATCGCGCTTGCCGGAATACAACGCGTTAGGCAAACGCGGTAAGCGCAGGTAATTTGGCTTATTTGCATGTGTGTTCTTTCGTTCGAATACTAGAGATATTTTGTCAATGTAGTGAAGTGTGGAGCCGAATTTCGCGTTGATTTTGTTTACAATTATGCTTCCTTACTTTAATATTTCGTTGGTCAGGACAAAGCATTTTATATGTACCTATAGATTATATATATTATGAGCCAAAGAGCCTACGCCATCCGTCCATTTGTTTTTATGTAATTTTTTACCGTTATAATAGGTAGTTAAAGCGTTTATAGAATAATTTAAAATATGAGCTCTTGATGATAAATAATGACAATCTCACTATCTCTCTAATATTATTATATTATCCTAACTAATATTACATGTGTTACATGAAACACGATACACAGACGAATTACCGGATGGAATGGACCAATAGGAAAAAGAAAAGTAGGTAGGCCGAAAAGAAGGTGGGCTGACGACATTATTGAAACAGCACGGAACGACTGGCAGACTATTGGCAAAGATAGAGAAGCATGGAAAAAACTGGAGGAGGCCTTCACCCGAGGAGGGGCCCATATCCAAAAAAATTCTACTAACATAATATGCAATGTAACATAAGGATAAGGCAAATATAGGCTTTTTTTTATTTTATTTTATTTATTTATTCATCATCATCATCATCAGCCTATAATGTCCCACTGCTGAGCACAGGCCTCCTTTCACAAATGAAGGTGAAAGGGAATGGGCAATACTCCACCACGCGTGCCCACTGCGGATCGGTGGAGGTAGGCTAGTGGTCAACCTACTGTTGGAATTTTTCAAGCCGCCTAGGAGGCATCCAACTAGCTTAACGACTATCACAATTAAGTGATAACCGGGACCAACGGCTTTACGTGCCTTCCGAAGCACGGAAACGCTCGATTTGAAATACCACTAGGCGGTCACCCATCCAGGTACCGACCACGACAGGCGTAGTTTAACTTTGCCGATCGATTAAGAACGGCTAATCATGCTACACCACGAGCGCTTCATTTATTTATTACTAATATTATAAATGCGAAAGTGAGTTTGTTTGTTACGCCGTCACACCTCAAGTACTCAACGGATCATCATGAAATTTGGCATGCAGATAGCCTATGGTATGAAGAAGGATATAGACTTTAACGCGGGTGAAACCGCGGGGGACAGCTAGTAAATTATAAATGCGGAAGTTTGGATTTTTACTCAATCACGCTTCAACAACTGAACTGATTAGAATGAAATTTGGCACGCTGTTAGAATATGTTCTGGATTAACACATAGTTTTATCCCGGGAACACAATATCCCTACGGTACGCGGGTGAAACCGCGCAATTAGTAACCCTAGGACTGGTTTTTGTTCCCGCTCCGTCTTCAAAACGATAAAAGGCACAAGCTTCAATCTTGGTATTTAACTCCAGTATCCAGTCAGAATCACAAAAAAACTACTGATGGGTTAGCTTTTTCTTAGTAACTATCCGCCGAAAAGGTACCAAAATATTCAAATTTGAGAAAGAAAATATCTGGCCCATCAAAAGGGAATAGGAAGAGAAAAGACTTTTTCAAACGCAACATTCAATACTCTAGAGTTATTATAGTGATTTAATGTGAGTATAAAACAATAAGAACGCAATTAATGAGTTGTTCGCTGCACATGCTATTGTAACATAATTACTTAATGAATATTGTAAAATGTATTTTAAAATTATTAAAAATAAATACCCTTTGCTGGGTTTCTTGCCGTATTTTCAGTTCAAGTGTATTACGAATCGGTGGTAGAATCAATTGTAACGATCGTAAGTACCTTATTAGGGCCTAAATTAAATAAACGATTTTTGAATTTGTTTTTGAATATAAGGCTTTATATATATATATATATATACTAGTTTTTTTAAATCCACCCTTAATAGATATAAAATGTTCATATTTGGTTAACTCTAGGAGTCATAAACACCCTATTTCGAGGCTATATTGAGTTAGAACTTTAGGAATTGGGACTCAGCAAAGTCTATGAAGGCATTCATTACCGCTTCCTGCGAACTTTCTTTTTTTACTTGCAGGAAATTGTCAAAATTGCAAAAAAAATGAAGAGGAGTCTGGCGAAAACGGAGGATGGTGAAACTCTTGAAAATATCAAATTCTACCAACGTGGTAAAAAAGAAAGTGGACTGTATCATGGACTGCATGGTGTTAATCCTATTTGTCATTAGGAGAAGCTCGTGCGGTTGCAGGGTGACGTATTAATCAGCTTTTAATGATGAAACTTACATAGAAGCACATCAACATAAGTACCTGAAACCATGAAAAGAAATGTCATCTTAAAAAGGTATTAATAAAGTTGATTGTTGAAAGGTGTTAATAAAATTAAATAAGTTGATGTTGAGGCTTGTGTTTTTTAACCAGCAGGCGTGTAGCGACATATTATAAACTAGTTTTCGCCCCGCGATTTCACCCAGATTTTCGAGGGATCTTATGTTTATTTTGATATAAAATAATAGGTCTTTACCTATGAAATTGCCGTTCTGCAGTACTGGCCATTTCAAATCAAAATAATTTTTGTTTGGCTAAGAATTCTAATTTCAAATTCATTTTATTTTAAAAACATGGAATTCTTTTTCCAAAAGTAGTCATTTGTTTATTGATTAGTGTTACATTTTCATCGCATTTCAATCTTTTTCGTCATCATGGATACGTTAAAAATTCGAGTAATTATGGAATATGAGTACCGTCGTGGCAGCAACGCGGCACAAGCGGCACGCAACATCAACGACACTAACACTACAAACCAACGCACCACCTGTTATTGGTTTGCTCGCTTCTGTTTTGGGAATTTCGACCTGAAAAATGAACCTCGCGGTCGTCCGAAGACTTTGGTCGACAATGACGAATTAAAGGCGATTGTGGAAGCTGATGATACACAATCGACGGCTGAATTAGCAGCAGCTTTCGACGTTAGCGTCAAACAATATTGGTCCATTTGCGTCAAATTGGCAAGGTAAAAGAGCTTGACAAATGGGTGCTTCACGAACTCAATGATCGCCAGCGCGAAGTACGCGTCGAAACGTGCCTTGCACTGCTCAAGAGACACAAATTAAGGAATTTTGAAACGCATTGTTACCTGCGATGAAAAATGGATTCTGTTTGATAACCGCAAGAGCTCAGCAAATTGGTTGGATCCTGGTTCAGCACCTAAACAATGCCCTAAACGAAAACTTACCCCTAGAAAAGTAATGGTCACTGTTTGGTGGCCTAGCGCCTTGTGATTCATCACAGCTTCTTACCAAACGGGGTGAGCATTACTGCAGATGTGTACTGTGAAGAACTGAACACAATGATGGAGAAGCTGGCACATCTCCAACCAGCATTGGTCAATCGCTCGTCTCCGCTGCTCCTGCACGATAACGCGCGACCTCATACTGCACAGCAGACGGTCTCCAAGTTGCAAGAACTGGGGTTGGAAGTTCTCCGTCATCCGCCCTACTCACCAGACCTTGTGCCTACAGACTACAACTTTTTCCAGAATTTGGATAACTTCTTGGCGGGAAAAAAATTCAATACCCGAGAGGCAGTACAAAATGCCTTTGAAGAATTTGTTGCCTCCCGTCCAGCTGATTTCTTTAAGAAGGGCATCAATAAACTGCCACTGCGTTGGCAAAGATGCATTGATTGCATGGGTGATTACTTCGATTAAGACAAATAAAAAATACATGAAAAAAATTCGTTTAAATTTTTTCATACAAAACGGCAATTTCATAGGTAAAGACCTAATATATAAAAAAAATACTTTTTTTTTAGTAATAAAAATAAAAAAATTGATTTTGAAAATCATGTAATAAGCTAAAGTGTAGACATAATACTCAACGGGAGTACGAGGGATTAAAGGGGTGGGGCGATGGCGGCTTGCGCCTAGCTCTAGACTGTGCACGTGTCTAGTAACCATACCTTGCGGTAATTTTATTTCAAACTGAATAAGGCGTTTCTCAACATATTTACAGTATTTAATGGAATTAAGTCCATTTTTGGGGAATATATATTTTGTACTACCGCTCCTGGGTCGCTTGTCGCCGACCAAAACAACACCCTGTATAAGTATATGAATATAATAGATACTGTACTAATAAATAAAAACCAAATATTATAGTACGATACATATAAATATAGGTACTAGGCAATAAAAACATTCATAGCAGCAAGAAGTTACCCAGAAAGATATAACTTTTTAACATAATCTTTAAATACTGGAAGTGATGGCGCTCTCTTTATTGAAACAGGCAATGCATTCCAGAGGCGAACCGCTTGGACGGTAAATGATTTATCATAAAAGGAGCTGTCATGTAACGGTGTTTTCAAAATAAGATAAACCATAGTTATAGCACCAATAAAGGAAATATATGCCAAAGGGGGTCGAAAGCCTCGGTGCGCGTTTAAGACTTGCTCTTGGCCGGTTTTTATTTCATGTTGTGCCTCATTTTAAATAAGTAACTAAAATTTATTTTTCAATCAATCAGCTCAGAATAAATATCAAAATAGCGAATTTTTTTATATTTTAGAACTGTTTTTAAAAAGTTACGGTTTTTATTTAAAATAATATTTATAATAAGTCAAAAACTACGCAACATAAGGGAGAATAAAAACCTGTTTTGAAATTTACAAATGAAGCCTTTTCATATGAATATCCCATTTAAATTTGTAGTGCTAGTTTAAAATTTTGTCCCCCATTTCGGCTCCGTTTGCAAAGAGGGTAAAAATATTTTTTAAAATTTTTCATTTGCATTATTGGGTCAGCAATACTTAAAACTGTTCCAAATTTTAAATCAAATCATTAGTTTTTTAAGAATAATTTAAAATATCGGCGACGCATAGAAGGGACAAAATTTTTTCTAAATTTTGGACCGCTACTAAAAAACTCGATTACAAGCAAAAGTTACCGGTGTCCATGGACGGCCTACAGGAGCCGGCTTCAATAGCTGAAATGTTTGCTAATAGGTTTAAAATTACCCCACAGCCTGTGGAGAGTCTGGAGAATGTGCCCGATGAGCAGACCTTCCTATGTAAAAACCCAATTCAGTTTTCGAAGGGTGATGTGATTGAAGCGGTGCAGAAAATGAAACGTGGTAAGTCACCGGGCCACGATGGTCTGAGCATCGAGCACATTCTCTATGGCAGCCATAAGATATTTGAGCAGTTATGTGATTTTTATAACCTTTGTATTAAGTACAGCTACCTGCCAAAAGATCTGATGAAGACCATGGTCGTTCCTATCGTAAAAAACAAAACAGGCGATCTCAGCTCTTCGAGTAACTATCGCCCCATTTCATTGGGTACGATTATTGGCAAGGTGTTGGAGCGACTTCTATACAAGGATTTACGGCAGAGTTTGAAAATAGATGATGCACAGTTTGGTTTCTGTTCCGGTCTCTCAACGGATTCAGCCATTATGAGTTTAAAGAGTGTGGTGAATTATTATACGTCACAGGATACCTCAGTTTATGCATGCTTTTTGGACTTAAGCCGTGCCTTTGACCTTGTGAATTATGACATTCTCTGGGCCAAATTGAGTGAGGCGGCGGTTCCGAGTCATGTGGTGAATCTGATGAGATTCTGGTACAGAAACCAAACTACCAGTGTAAGGTGGGGCGACACGACTTCTAGTAATTATATACTAGAATGCGGGGTACGTCAAGGGGGGTTGACTTCTCCTGACCTGTTTAACCTATACATCAACAACTTGATCGGGGAGCTGCGGGGCGCCAGCATAGGTTGTTATTTGGGCAACGTCTGCGTAAATAGCCTGAGCTATGCTGATGACATGGTGCTTCTCAGCCCGTCGATTAAGGGGTTAAGTAAGCTACTCATGATCTGTGAACAATATGCTGTTGCGCATGGATTAAAGTACAATGTCACTAAAACCGAAATGATGGTATTCAGGTCAGGAAAAGGTCCGGATAGAGTACCAGAAGTAAGCATGAACGGCGCCGGCATTAAGATCGTGAAAGAGTTTAAATATCTAGGTCACTTACTGACGGAAAGGCTTAGAGACGACGCGGATATTGAGCGAGAACGGCGAGCCCTAGCTATCAGGAGCAATATGCTTGCACGTCGATTTGCTAACTGTAGTTCAGATGTGAAAAACACCTTATTCCGAGCATATTGCCTGGGTATGTATACATGCCAACTTTGGTCGAACTTTACGAGAAAGGCCATCAACACCATAAGAGTCCAGTATAATAATGCATACCGGGTTCTTATGAGGTTGCCGAGATACTGCAGTGCGTCGAGCATGTTCTTCGAGGCGAGGGTTCCCGATTTTTTTGCCATTATTCGTACTCGTATAGCGTCTTTTTGGAGTAGGCTGAGTCGCTCCAACAATGGTATACTGAGGGCTGTCTCTGACTACGTACAGAACCTGATAACGCGACACTGGATTTCCATCCATTTGGATGGAAATAAGAAGTGACTGAACGGCAGCCGTCGATAAGTGTGTAATTTTTTATGTATAATTGTTTGAAATTTATTTTTTTGTTATCTAACTGTAGTAATATGGGTCGAATAATGCCTGAAATAAACAGATTTTATTTTGTTTATTTTTATTAGTGATTGCAGAAATATACCGCCGTGGCAGATGGACGGAGTGGCGTCATAAGGGTTCCTTTTTTACCTTTTTGGTTCGGAACCCTACAAATGTGCAATCTATTTCTTACTTTATATTGATTTACGATTAACGTTAAATACCACATGGCCATCTGATAGTACCTATGCAGCGATAACATTGAAAGGGGCGTTAAAATGCCTGTCTCTATAAATCGAAATAACAAGCGAATCTTCCAGTCTACATTCAGCCTTCATCCGCAAAGCTCATGGACCGTCATGTCAAAAACAATCATAAAATGTTTATTCCTAACTGTTTGGTTCATACACCTCGACTGTGAAGTTTATCAAGATCGGCCTAAAATCAAGACTTCTGATGGGGATCTAATAATAGAACCAGCTTTTGACAAAAATATCTATCTACTCCCGAATGGACCCAAGTCCAACTTTTATTTTGGTGAAGTAAACATACTCAAAACAAATGTTCCAAAGGAAGAAGAACAAAATCTACCTGCTACAAACGATAACTCTAATCGGTACATACTTGTGCCCAACGGAATACTAGAAAGACTTGAGCGACTGGAAAACCAAAGTGCTGCCTTTACCAATGACCTACTGAATATATCGTCACTTTGGAGGAGAGTGAACTTCTTACATAGAAAAGTAAATAATCTACAAAACCAAATAAGTACTAGAGCTCGAGATGAATGTCAATCAAACCCTTGTCAGCATGGAGGTACTTGTTTAAACCTAGTAAACGGTTATTACTGCATGTGCCCATTGAATTGGGAAGGAAGAGACTGTGATGTTGATGTGAACGAATGTCGCAACTTTGCCGGGACCGATTTGGGATGTCAAAATGGTGCTACATGCATTAACAGACCGGGTAGTTATGAATGCATGTGCAGGTCTGGCTGGTTTGGACTTCATTGCACACGAAAAAAGAAGGATTGCTCCGAAGGAAACTTTGAAATGTGTGGGCATGGCACATGTCTGCAAGTCAACTCAGGAGAGGGTATCACATGCATATGTGATCAAGGATGGACAACGAATGGCACTAGCGGTGGAGCTTGCTTAACAGATATCAACGAGTGCGACTCACAGTATTTGGGAAATCGTTGCTCAGTAAATCCTGAGGTTCAGTGTATCAATCTCCCAGGTTCTTTCCGATGCGGTCCTTGTCCTTCAGGCTATGAGGGCGACGGCTTCAGGTGTCATGATATCGACGAATGTATAACGATCCCTAACGGCGGCTGTAGTCCTTTAGTGTCCTGCCACAACACCATTGGATCTCGCATATGTGGTTCATGCCCACCTGGTTATCAAGGCGATGGAATCACTTGTTCTTGGAGAGGATCATGCAATATCAATCGAGGAGGTTGCCATCCTTCTGCACAGTGTATCGATAATGGACTGGCTACGCAATGTATTTGCCCCGAAGGAATGGATGGCAATGGAGTAGGGCTACACGGTTGCTATGTACCAACTGATCGCAACTTCTCTGAGCCCTGTCAAAGTAATCCATGTGGTATTCACGGTCAGTGCCACACTCTTTGGAATGGTTACACGTGCATTTGTTTTAAAGAATTCAGCGGTGCACATTGTGATGTACCAGTGAACTACTGTGCGAACAACCCCTGCCAAAATGGAGGCGTCTGCCGGCAAGACGATACCTTGACGAGAGGATACAGATGTGAGTGCACTGCCCAATATACAGGACCCTTGTGTCAGATACAGTCAAGAACTTGCGGCGGCGTGTTAGATAATGGAGAAGGTAGTATTGTTTATCCTTTATCTAATACTAGTTATAGTCATAATGCTAAATGTCTGTGGGTAATTCATACAACTCCAGATAAAGTAATTAATGTAACATTCAGTAAATTTAACTTGGAAGATAGTCCTGATTGTCCATACGATTTCTTACAAATTCACGATGGTCGTAGTTCAGCAAATCAATTGATAGGTAGGTTTTGTGGAAGCAACTATCCTAAGGGTGGTAATATAATATCAAGTCATAACAATTTGTATTTCTGGTTCCGTTCTGATGGGTCAGTAGCAAAAGATGGGTTTGCATTACATTGGACTAGTATAGCGCCAGTTTGCGGTGGAGAAGTTGATGCTACTACACATGGCCAAATCAGCTCACCGGGCTCCCCAGGAAAGTATCCTCCGAATCGTGATTGTTATTGGCACTTGTCAACATCACTAGGAAAAAGGATACAATTGCATTTCTTTGTGCTTGACATTGAAACACATCCTAACTGTAGTTATGATCATGTATCCATTTACGATGGCGAGCGTACAAGTGACCCTCTACTAAGCAGGTATTGCAATTCGACCCAACCAGCTCCTCTTGAGTCAGCCGGATCTGACGTATTGATTAATTTCCACTCTGATGCGTACGGTTCTGGTAATGGATTTCAAATAGCATTCGCGCCCGTGCAAGGAGTTCCTGGATGTGGTGGCTTCTTTACCTTAGATAAAGGAGAAATATCATCACCGTTATTCAATGGATCGTACTTGAATAATCTTTTGTGTGAGTACAAAATAAAAACTAGTCCTGATACCAAAATTCGACTAGATTTCAAAACATTTGCAATTGAATATGCATTTAGATGTAAATACGACTACCTTAAAATTTATGATGGTCCATCTGCAGATTCACGCCTCGTAGGTAAATTTTGTGGTCACTCATATCCAAAACCGTTCACATCTTCAACAAATCAGCTTTATTTCAAATTTAAAACTGATCGCACATTAAAATCCGAAGGCTTCAGAATATCGTATGAAGCAGTTTGTCAGATTAATATAATTGGCGACAGTGGCATTATTAAGTCACCGGGCTATCCATTCACTTACCCCGAAAACAGAATATGTGAGTACGTCATAAGTACGACACCTGGCAAAGCAATTCAGTTAACGTTCCAAGATTTTGATATCGAAGATAATCGATACTTCCATTGTCGATATGATAATGTTGAAATCAGAGATGGCCCCAACGGTAACTCAACTCTTTTTGGTAGATATTGTGGTGGTTCTGCTCACACACCACCTGTACAAATATCTACACATAACTATATGTACATTAAATTTGTGTCAGATATGAGCGTCGCGGGGACAGGCTTTTATGCGAATTATACGACTATTGATACTGAATGTGGTGGTATATATAGAGAAACTACTGGTCTTATTAACTTTCCTTCTGGTGATAAAACCACATACAATAATAATCAGAATTGCAGTTGGATGATAATAGCTCCCGAAGGAATGCACATTAAATTGACCTGGAACAGGTTCGATATAGAACAGATGCCAACTTGTGATAGTGACTATTTGGAAATTATAGAGATAGATTATGATAATGAAGAGGCCGTATTAGGTAAATACTGCGGAAGAAATCCCCCACCTGCGTTCACTGCTTCTACAAATCGATTAAAATTAAGGTTTGAATCCAATTCTAGTGTTCGATCAGCTGGTTTCTCGCTCTCATACTCATTATTAGATGAAAAATCTCATTGCGGTGGGATATTTATCAAATCTCATGGAGTCATATATTCTCCTGGTTGGCCTAAGTCGTATGAGCCAAATCGCGATTGTACGTGGGTAATAACGGTGCCTGTAGGTCAACAAATAAAGCTTAATATAACAGACTTCGATTTAGAACGACCGATCCGTGATCGTTGCGATCTTGGCGATTATTTATCAATAAGAAATGGTGCAACGGCCGATACGCCATTAGTTGGTAAGTTTTGTGGGAAATTTAAATCCAAATATATTGTGTCACTATCCAATTCATTATTCTTGCAATTCCACTCTGATTTTTATTTGTCTGGAAAAGGTTTTAAAATTGAATGGGATGGAACCCTCACTGGATGTGGTGGAACACTCACCGGCTTCACAGGAACGATATCTTCTCCGAACTACCCAAATAACTATAACGAGAACGCAGAATGCTTTTATAGAATAGTTACAAGTCATGGATCTCGTCTGCGAATATCTTTTACGGAATTAGAATTGGAACGAACGCACAGATGTAAAGACGATTACGTTGAAATATTTGATGGCAGAGATGTTAATACTCCCAGCTTAGGAAGACATTGTACTATGGGTCCTGAATTGATTAATATTGAAACATCTTCTAATATTGCATTTATTAAATTTCGTTCTGACTTTTTAGTTAGCAGCAAAGGATTTTTACTCAATTATAATACAATTTGTCGAACTAACGTAACTGGCAGTTATGGAGTCATAGAAAGTCCTGGCTACCCTAATAATTACAAATCTAACTTAAATTGTTCATGGACTATAACTGTTCCCAAAGGAAATAGAATAAATATCACTTATACACACTTTGATATATTTAAGCCGTATGGTTATAGTTGGTGGCGAAGGCCAATTACAAATTGTTCTCAAGATTATGTGCAAATGAAAGAATCAACAGATGTTACCTATTCTGTCAAACAATGCGGATCTGCAGCGCCTCAGCCACTTACTACTAGAAGCAATTCTTTGATAATTGAGTTCATCACTAGTTCATATGTTCCCCGCAGCGGATTTCAACTTGAGTGGGTAATCTATGGCTGCGGAGCACACATTCAAAAGCAATCAGGAATTGTATCTTTAGATAAAAGTCTAGTTACCACAGAAGAGATGGAATGCGAGTGGCTTATCGAAACTCCAGTGGGGACGGCTGTTTACCTAACATTTAATGAAGTTTTCATGGCGGATACCAAGAACTGTACAAATGACGCCCTTGACATATATAACGGTCAAAGCATAAATTCTCCACTTTAGAGTTTTCAATGGTGATGATAACAACGCGCCTTTGGTTGATGAATACTGTGGACGTGTAGCTCCTCCTATGATCGTCAGTCATGGGAGTGCTATTACAATTGAGTTGGGCACATACGGTGACACAATTATGGGTCATTTTTCTGCTCATTACTCACCTCTGACCAATGCCTGTGGAGGAACCCTGACTTCAGAGGAAGGAACTATAACCTCACCTAACTATCCCCATTCTTATCCTGTGAACACTGACTGTGAGTGGATTCTAAGTACTTCACCTGGTAATAGAGTTTATATTACATTTGTGGAGTTTAAGTTGGATTATTCGGATGGCTGCAATGAAGATTATTTGGAAGTGAGAGAAAATGACGGTGGTGGTAAAATATTAGGTGTGTATTGTGGTGACGAAATACCTACCAATACGACAACAGCAACTAAAATTTACGTGAAATTCCATACTAATAATATAGATAATGAACGTGGATTCCTTTTGCATTACGGGTTTTTACATGAAAGCGATATCAGCGGACAGGACAGTGGAGTAATTTCTTCCCCATTATATCCTTCTATGTATGTAGGTAGTAGTGACTATTCGTGGCGAATAATAACCAGTGGCTCTGAACCCATTACAATTACTATTGATCGCTTAGAAATTCATAACTATGGAGACGGTTGTGGCAATAAATTATCCATATATGACGGTTATGATGGGGATGCGCAACTTCTAGAGGAACTTTGTGGATTATTAAGTGAACAGAAAGTTGTAGCTACAACATCTAGTGCGGTGTATGTAACACTTACAACAGATCAATCGAACACTGGTTCTATCTTCCATTTACGTTGGGAAAAATCTGATATGAACGTGGAAGAGGAAGACAACATTAATTGTGGCTCAAATGAAACTGAATTGATCTTACCGGGGAAATATAAGTTTATAACGTCACCAAATTATCCAGAAAATTATGATGATAACTTACATTGTGAATGGACTTTCAAGTCTATCGTTGGAAGGCATTTACAGATATATTTCCACAAGTTCATACTTGAAGAAACCAGTGCATGCTTTGCAGATTCTGTGTCTGTTTACTCAGCCGATAAATCAGAAAATTGGAAAACTGTAATAGATAACGTGTGTACATTAGAGTCTGTGGGTTTACGTATTAATGCCACTAATTACATGAAACTAAAATTCAATACTGATTCATCTGTCACAAAAAAAGGTTTTCGAGCTCAAATAAGTTCTGTTTGCGGCGGAAAAATTTCCGATTTATCAGGTAGTTTTGGTCCCACGTGGTTTGATACTCACAGTGGGACCATACTTAGGTTTAAATTACGATGTGATTGGGTAATAAAAGTAAGGCCAGGAAGGCAAATCAAGTTTAAATTTGAGCATTTCAATATTACCAACAATGATGATAATCATTGTAAATATTCTGTTGTATTGCGGAATGGAGACTCGATCGAAGCGCCGATGCTTGGTAATGGTAAGTATTGTGGATATTCACATGAATCTAGAGATGAAATGATAACTTCCAGTAATGCTCTGTTCGTGAGCTACATAATTGACACTGGCCAACCATACGGTAGTTTTCAAAATTTTATAATACTGTATGAGGAACAAAACGTAAATTGCGGTGGAACGTTAAGATTAAGTCCGGAGAATAGTTGGGAAGTTATAAATTCACCGAATTATCCGTCTGTTCCAATTCCATACTTAGTTTGTGAATGGGTGATATTCGGTCCACCCGGAGAGATAATAAGAGTGGATTTCATTGATAGGTTTGACATATATAGAAATGAAGATTGTGCTACAGAAGCTGTAGAAATACGAGACGGATCATCAGGGAGATCGCCTATTAAAGGTAAATTTTGTCATGAAAAGCCTGGAACAGTAAAAACAAATAACAATGTGGTGTATATAAAGTATTTGACGGAGCGAGCCGAACCAAATGTCGGATTTAAAGCCAACGTATCTATTGATGTGTGTGGGGGTACGATAGTTGCTAGAAATGGAGAAATAATATCGCCAGGGTATCCACATATGATGGCATTCCCTTATGGAACAAATTGTGAATGGCGTATCATTGCGAACACAAGATATGTTTTCCAAATCAAGCCAGAAGACATCCATTTACCAGTTTCTGAAGCACCATGTGATACTAAAATAACTATTGAAGAAGTTATACAAGCAAACAATACTATGACAATATTGAAAACATACTGCAATGAAGACCGTTATGGTACTAACATGAATTTGCCACCAGTACAAACTTCCACAAATAATATGACCATTAAATTACATATTGGTAAACCAAGTGAATGGGTTCAAAGTTCGGAAACTCGGGGTTTTCGATTCACATTTAATTCTTCAGCTCCTGAATGTGGTGGTATGATCACAACACCTGAAGGATTTTTGATGACTCCAAGCTATCCTCTTGAAACAACGTTACGGTACTGTCAATGGCTAATTAAAGTGCCAGATGAATCACGGAGAGTACGTTTGGAAATTATGGATATAGATACTGAAAAACATAGAATAGGAATATTCAATGATATAAATTTCCAATCAGCCATACAAATTATACCAGGTGAAGACTATACTCCAGGTATGAATGTGTTTGAATCAACTGGTCACAAACTAGCACTATATTTATTGCTCAACCCATTAAATATGCGACATCGTTTTAAAGCTAAATTTAGTTCTGATGAGCAGGCATTGTGCGGCGGCAATCTGAGAAATATTACCGGAGAACTTGTGTCCCCAGCTATGAATAGATCCTACTCTTGCGAATGGAAATACGATATTGAATCTCATAGTTCAATCAATGCTGCCAAATACAAAAGTATATATATTACGGCAAAAGTTAATTCTTCAGTTTCAAGAAATAGGTGCGGATACAATGATCCTAAGATAAGAGTATCTTTTGCACGTGTTCGAGGGTTTACATTCACTAGAGATGTTTGTGGTAATTTAGATGCATCTTACAGGATCCCATTATCAGTCATAAATTTCAAGGCAATAAAATCTAAAAGTAGTTCTTTTTACTTTCACGTAGATTGGATAGCTCAGCCATGTGGTGGAATAGTAGTGGCAACGGAAATGCCCAATAACATTATCAATATCCCTAGTTCATACAACGGTTCCTTAGATTGTGCTTGGGTTATTCAGGCTTCATTCGAGGAAAGTCTAGAATTGAAATTAGAAGGTTCTTTCAAGTTGGAATGTGAAGATGAATTTATACATGTACGTAGGGGACTAACAACCAATTCTCCGATATTATTTGAGTACTGCAAAGGGAAAATGCAAGAACTACCAGTAAGTACACATTTCAGACACATGTATGTCGAATATCATTCGAATAGCAAGAATAATACTAACAATATTATGCTCATAGCAAAAGTTGTAAGTAGTCAGTGTGGGAGATATTTAAGTATGTACGATAGAATATTTTCTTCTCCTAACTTTCCAAAGAGTTATAAACCAAATGAAGAGTGCACTTGGGAAATAAAAGCAGATTTAGGTTATAGAATATCCCTTCAATTCATTGAACGCTTTGTTGTGGAAGATCATGTTAATTGCACTAAAGACGTTGTTATTATTTATGATTGGAAGGACGATACATACATTGAAATAGCACGGCTTTGTGGCCGTCAATTACCATTGCCTTACAATTCCACTTACAATAAAATGAAAGTTGTTTTACGTACAGATGCTGACATAAACTTAGATGGGTTCAAGGTTCGATGGGTTCCTATTTGTGGAGGAACATTAAAAGCCACAGAAACATCTCAAGTATTGTACAGTCCTGGATATCCTTACGAGTATTCACCAGTTTTGGATTGTTCGTATGAAATAATAGCTCCAAATGAAAATATCTTTATAAAATTCGATGAATTTGAATTAGAAGGCTCTTATCCTAGCTGTGAATTTGTGCTACTTGTGGTGGTAAGGTAAGAAATGAAACTGTATTATCGTCGAATCATTTTGAATCCTACGCTAATAATGTTGATTGTACATGGATAATAGAAGCACCTTTAAATAAAATTGTGGTACTGAAATTTAACTACATTGATTTGGAACGTAAAACTGGATGTTATAACGATTATTTAGCAGCTTATAATGGCATGACGAAAGATTATAATAAACGCATAGCATTATTGTGTGGAAGTATCAACTCTACAACTGTATTAAGAAGTATCAATAATACAATGGTGTTAAATTTCGTTACTGACTACAGCGTTACATTTAAAGGTTTTAAGGTAGAAGTATACTTTAGTTATTCTGAAACTGTTGGATGTGGTGGCATTATTGATATGGCTTCTGTCACCACACGAATTTTGAAATCTCCTCTCATAGGAAACTCATCGGTCTATGAGAATTATTTGGATTGTTTTTGGGAAATTAGATCAGCAGTGGATACCTTTATTAGTATTGAATTTACATCATTTCACATCTCGCCTTGCCGTGACGTGAACCAGACTGCGATAGGGTACAACAAATGCGATTGCGATTTGGTTGAGATTAAAGATGGAGTAAATCCAAACAGTCTCTCTATTGGAACCTATTGCGGACATACTTTCCCACCGAAACTAGTTTCATCCAGAAACACAATGAGTATTAGATTATCTACAAATGACGAAGTTGCTAGTTCAGGTTTTGAAGCTCAACTGACTGTGAGAAGGTCTATATGCGGTAGATCTATGTTTTCTTTAGACTTTAATGCCCATAATTTTAAATCGCCAGGTTATGATTCAGGATCAATCCCTCGAGGGTTGCATTGCTTTTATCATTTAGATGCTTCTTATCGACATATTTATCACTATAATTTCCGGATAACCATTAAATATCTTGATTTACAACCCGCGACCACTGACGCGACTGGTTTCAAACGTTGTGACAAAGATAAATTAATAATCACAAGTAGTTCAGTTTCACCGAACACCACCCTTGGAGAGAACTTTATTTTAAATCGAGATACTGATACATTCATTACTCATTCATATCGTTTCGATACTGCATCCAATAATTTCCCTGATCGTATAGAGTTGTGTGGACGTGGAGAATCTATAGATTTATATGTAACAGGGAGTGTTACTATGAATTTAATAACAACCGCTGAATCTGACTCATTAGTTCACAAAGGAGTCGAAATTGAAGCTGTATTTGCAGGTTTTTGTGGTAGAAATTACACAGAATCTCAAGGCAGAATACAATCAAACTTAGGTGATAACATTAAAGAAGTTTTGCAAAGAGATTGTTACACACTTATTACTGCACCAGAAAATAGTACAATTTCGATTTACTTCATATTACTATTTCTGAGCCCAGGGTTTAATAGTTATCTCGATTTCTACGATGGCAACAATACAAAATCTCCTAAGTTATTTAGTATAAATAGTACTTACGAGAATAATTATCCTATATTTTCAAATAGTAGATATGTATTAATACATAATCATGAAGTTAGTTCAAGGCCTTGTTCATATGATTTAATTTTTACAACAACCAGAAGAGGTAAGGGCTGCGGTGGAAAGATGAACAACATTATGGGTAAAGTTACAAGTCCATTGTATCCAAACATTTACAGAAGGGAGACAACATGCGTGTGGGAACTGGAAACGCCTATTGGCACTCGGATATTCTTGAAATTTCTAAATTTCGATGTAAGTGGTAACTGCGACTATAATTACTTGCAACTGGTTGACAGTAAAGGTAAAACCATATCGACATTCTGCTCCGAAGAGCCAGCAGATTATACGAGCACAGACAACTATGTGAAGATAGTTTATGTTACTAGTAGGAATAATGGAGGAACAGGTTGGAACGCAGAGTTTACTGCTGTCGTTTAAAATTATATTTTTATCGAGATATGAATTAAAGCTTAGTAGTTAATGGGAGTAATAAAAATGTATATTAGCTGGAACGGCATGCAAGCACTATTTGTAACACACAAAGTATCTTTGTAATAGAAAATTAACCAGTCAATTAAAAGAAATAAAAAACCCCGACAGCAAAAATAAAAATTAATTGAAAAGGGCAAAACGAGCTATGTAATCTATAGAATTTTGAATACAGCTTGAGTTGTATAAGGTATTGCAGGTGGGGACTAATTGACTCCAAAGACAGGTCTTTCCTAATTTGAGAATCAGAGGCAACTTTTTATAGCCGTCTACAGTAGCGATGGGTGATTGTTACTAAAAACAATCGAATAATTCGATTGTCCAATTTATTCGAATCATTCGAATAACAATCGACAGCTTTCGATTGTTCATAATGCGCTTCGTGCGGCACCGCACGGATAAAAACGATTTCTTAATCTAAGACATTTTGTTTTGTATCAAAGTAATATGCATTGAACCAAGAATATGGTCATTTCATATCAAAAATACAAATATTTTCTTGTTGAAAGATAAATAAATACTTGAATTAATAACGTTATTTGTCTTGTGCGAATGCAAGTTACATGTGATCGAAGACAATGCATCTTCCCCCAAAAAAATATTATATTCTTGTTCCAAGTAAATATAAACTCTTTATCCAAAAGTATTTATTACTTATTCATTCAAGAAAACACAGAATCGATCTAGATCATTTTATCTTGGATGTAGTAAAATGACCTATTTTGTTTTGAGAAATAAAGTTCTTCATTCAATAATTTGTTTCGTTAATGAGAAAGAAGGATATTTGTTTAGTATAGTCTCATATAGGTTTATAGTGTGAAAACAAAAGGAAGAGAATCATTTTAATTAGCACATTCAAACTGATTAAAGTTCGATAGGTAAGTGCTACATTAATTAAAATGATCTATTTGATTTAATACATTCTCAATACAAGAAGTTGATTTACTTAATTAAAGGCAATCTTGTATGTATTGACATATGCCAGGACCCCTAAAAAGGAAGCTAAGCAATATTGCTAACGCAATTCATTTTTTCGAATTTACAGCAGAACTTAAGTAATTCATCAATTCCAAGTCTTTTAATGAATTGAATTGTATATAATGAGTAATAACTATTTTACCAAAATGTATTGGAATTACGTAGGATTTGTCGAGAAATCGAAAAAATGAATTCCTTACAATATTGCTTCAGCTTCCTTTTTAGCCCCCCAGGTCAGTATGATGATTTCAGAACAGCTCGCGAATCGGGTCCTTATTCCGAGTAGACTCTTAACAGCGCGATTTAGAAATACGACTCCGACTGATCAGCGCCATCTAACGGCAGTCATGTCATTTGTTTGACTTGAAACTGTTGTGTTTTCTCTGTTTAAGAGTATTCTTTGGTGACAAAAACATATTGTAAAATTTTTGTTTACTTTGATCCAGAAAACGATAATTAATAATTTGAAACAAGACGATATTTTTGATTGAAAGTCACAAACTCTTCTGTGCAAATAATATTATTATGAGAATAGAAATTCTTGACCGGTAGAAATCTAAAAATCTTTTTTTTCCGTGTGTAAACAGTATTTCCTATGATCAAGAAAATTATAACTTAGCGCAAGTATTTCGTTCATTGCAATGAAGCAATAGGGAGTGTTTAGTTATGGACAAATTATTCAATTCGATTAACATACAATTAATTTACAATAAAAGAAGAAAACCTTAATTCATGAAATTATTATCTTAAAATTCAATAAGATAACATTTTCTTACACAAAAAACTTAATTCTTCATTTGAAGATTATATTTTATCAAATCAATTAGTTTTAAAATATTGAAATAAGTATTTTTTCTGTTTTAACTGAATCATTATGTATTTGCTTTCAAAAGGGATTTCTTTGTATGTTGAGTAAAATATTTTATTATTCAGAGAAAAATATTCTTTTGGAAAAAATACATATTACTTGAACAGAAACACATTCTCTTGAAATTAAGAAATATTTCAAGAAATTTTTTTTTCTTAATTTGAGAAATCCTTTTTATCTGTGCGCGCGTGGGCTGTGCCGTGCGCTGGCTGTCCGTCCGCCGAATGAAAGAATCTATTCGCCCCCGCGCTCACCCTGCGTTGCGTGCATAAATTTTCATTAGAAAGGTCGATTGTTATTCGATTGTTTATTCGTTAGAACGAATGAATCGACAATCGAATATACAGTTTTACAATTGTCGATTCTTTCGATTACTTTTTTTGGAACAATCGCCCATCAGTGAATGCGTTTCTGACACCTCTTAATATTAAGAGCCTAGTCCTCGAGCGTGGTAATTTCTCATAGAGCTCACACATCGACACATTCTGCCTACACAGATGCGTCTCACAGTTATATTACACATTGCTTTGAGACAGACAACTATGATTTACGGCGCAATGGAATAATTATTTATACAGTGCGAGTTCGCGCCTGTAAGATTAGTAAGCATGTTATAGAAACAGCGCAATGTATTAGCTATTCACTCGCCGCCCCGCAGTTTGCGAGTAGCCGTGGTAAAAGAGATGGCAATATTGGCTATAGAAAAGGTTGGAGCCACAGTGTTCGCGTGATTCGTGCTAATTAGGTAAGCAGTACCGGATCATTCTTGATATTTTTCTTTATTGAGAATATTGATTAACTGTGTTATTTTTATATCAATCTTAACAACTACTTTACCTTTACTTACTTAAATCCATATAGGTATATACAAAGAGAAAATGGCGTAATGACTGATCCACACACAGCTAGATCGTAAGGTCCAGAATCTTGAAATTTTTGGCACAGATTATTCTTATAACTTACTAGCGACCCGCCTCGGCTTCACACGCGTACAATGTAGTTAACTAGGTACTATGCTGTGTGGTGACATTGCACGCGCGCCGCCCCGCCCGCCGCACGAGCACAGTATGGCGAATACTATTTTTGGTACCTAATTACCCGACTGACCCGGAAGGAGGGTTATGTTTTTCGAGTGTATGTATGTATGTATGTATGTATGTATGTCTATTTCTTTGTGCCGCTCTGCAGCCTAAACGGCTTGATGGATTTAAGCATATGAGGTGTCATTAGATTCGTCTTGACTGGGGGAGTGTCATAGGGTATATTATTTTTATATGGCGCCTAAGAATAAAAAAATAGGGGGGGGGGGGGGGTATTAAAAATAAAAGTTTCGTTATTATAACAATATGGGTATCAAATGAAAGCTTGTAAATAGACTATTCCATATATTTTTTACGTGTCTTTTACTTTTTGGTTTTTTCTATTGAAATAAAAAGTCATGGTAGTAAATCAAATCAAAATCATCAATACCGGTTTGGAAAGTTGCATTTGCTGAGAAATGCCGGTAATAAACTCAGCAATTACTATTTTTAACATTTTAGATTTATTACATAACTATATATGTATATAAATGAATTAATGTTCGTTAGTCAAAATTACTGGTCCTAGATACTGGTCCGATTGCTCTCAAAATCGATATTTGAGAGTCACCGGGGTCACAAAACAAGAATCTATTCTCAAAATTTTGATAAAGTGTCCTCCATTTTGAACTTTTTAGATACTGGTTCGATTGCTCTCAAAATCGATATTTGAGAGTCCTCGGCGTCACAAAACAAGAATCTATTCTCAAAAAGTGTAAGTTCAAAATGGCGGACACTTTTTCAAAATTCTGAGAAAAGATTCTTGTTTTGTGACCCCGAGGACTCTTAAATATCGATTTTGAGAGCAATCGAACCAGTATCTAAAAAGTTCAAAATGGCGGACACTTTATCAAAATTTTGAGAATAGATTGTTGTTTTGTGACCCCGAGGACTCTCAAATATCGATTTTGAGAGCAATCGAACCAGTATCTAAAAAGTTCAAAATGGCGGACACTTTATCAAAATTTTGAGAATAGATTCTTGTTTTGTGACCCCGAGGACTTTCAAATATCGATTTTGAGAGCAATCGGATCAGTATCTAAAAGTTCAAAATGGCGGACACTTTATCAAAATTTTGAGAATAGATTCTTGTTTTGTGACGCCGAGGACTCTCAAATATCGATTTTGAGAGCAATCGAACCAGTATCTAAAAAGTTCAACATGGCGGACACTTTATCAAAATTTTGAGAATAGATTGTTGTTTTGTGACCCCGAGGACTCTCAAATATCGATTTTGAGAGCAATCGGACCAGTATCTAAAAAGTTCAAAATGGCGGACTCTTTATCAAAATTTTGAGAATAGATTCTTGTTTTGTGACCCCGAGGACTCTCAAATATCGATTTTGAGAGCAATCGGACCAGTATCTAAAAAGTTCAACATGGCGGACACTTTTTCAAAATTCTGAGAAAAGATTCTTGTTTTGTGACCCCAAGGTCTCTCAAATATCGATTTTGAGAGCAATCGGACCAGTATCTAAAAAGTTCAACATGGCGGACACGTTTTCAAACTTCTGAGAAAATATTTTCTTTTTGTGACCCCAAGGTCTCTCAAATATCGATTTTGAGAGCAATCGGACCAGTATCTAAAAAGTTCAACATGGCGGACACTTTTTCAAACTTCTGAGAAAATATTCTTGTTTTGTGACCCCAAGGTCTCTCAAATATCGATTTTGAAAGCAATCGGTGCAGTGTCTAAAAAGTTCAACATGGCGGACACGTTTTCAAAATTTTGAGAAGATTCATGTTTTGTGATCCCGAGTTCTATCAAATACCTTTTAGAATTTTATTATGTATCATCATATATTTCTGGTCGGGCTTTAATAATAATAATTAATAAGAAATGTAAAAACATTGAATAAGTTAGTACAAATACCTAAATTAAATAAAATCTCGTACCTTGATAAATCAATAAATGTATTTTCTTTCTTTATTTTACCTCAGCAGTCACGACCTACCTTTATGTCAATGACACAAGACGGTGGCGACCTTCAGCGAGCATCAAAGCGACGTGCTCTCACTTTGGACTCGAGGAGGACACTGGATGATTTTTATGCGCGCATTCGAATTTATACAAATTCAAAATATGACAACCGCTCCATAGTAATTACTATGGAAAATGGCGCACGGTTTTCATGCAAAAGCAAAGAATATTTTAATATTTTATGGATTGATATTGTAAAAAACTGAAAAGGTAGCGTTGGGGTTCAACCCTTTTGTGTTTTTATTTAACCACTAAGATTTTAGTCAATTCATTCGAAATACTATAAATGTTGCAAACAGCAAAGGTATATTTTGTGGTTTTGAGAGATTTTATCGAGTTTTTTTGTTGGAAATGAAGGATTATTTCACAAATATAACGTGATAACATTGTAGGTATACCTTTTAAGATTGTAAAATGCTTTTTAAATGTTTTTAAACGTACGATATCGAAGATTTTTCTTACAAACCGTAACAGTCGTTTTGGCAGTTTTCAAGGACTACACTCTTAACCAAATCACGAAAACTGCTAATCTGATTATGATAGGACAGAGGACTTTCACTTAGAAAATCCCATAGCAATAAAATTAGCCGTTTACGAGACCAGTTCTTTAAGCATTTTCTCTACATGGTATTGTGTGTTCGTCGTAGTTTAGAATTTCTAAATACTGGCTTTATAACATTACCTGCATACTAAGCTGGTATTAGTTATATAGAGTATTATTGCTTTCTTTTAACCAGCTATATTATGTATTACTATTATTTATTATACCTTTAACTTATAAAACGATCGTGACCTGTGATTAAGACCTAGAGTTTAAGATTATCACAAAATAAGGTGTTCTTTTTACTATATTTATTTATGTAAATTATTACTTATTATTAATTTTCTATTGTTAAAATAAAACATTAGGAATTCTTATTATTTATTATGCATGAAAAAATTGATAATTTGCATGTGTCAAATAGCCTACTGAATAAGTTTATACTTATTTTTAGGTATTTTCTAAGTTGAATTTTGAGTGTACATTATGTAATGTAATTTCAAATAAATAAAGCTTATAATAATATTCTTTTATTTCTTTAATAAGACTGTACTAATATTACACATGTGTACAGTATTACCCAACTGATATGGCTTACCGATGTACCTGCGCAGAAGATACATTTTCAAAGCGCGGGAAACGCTATTGGTCGGCAGCAGCCGCCATGTTAGCGCGTGCCGTGCGGAGGGGCGTGAGGGCGTGACTTACGAGTGAAATGGAATAACAGCTGCAGTGTATTATGAACCTTATAGTAGTGATCTAAGATTAACGAAAGAATGCTTAAAACTTTTAAGCATTCTTTCGTTAATCTTCGGGGCCATTCTTTTTCTGTGCGAATGAAGATTCACGACGCGCCATATCAGTTGGGTACTACTATAAGTATGTATGATTAGGGTTCTGAACCAAAAAGGTGAAATATCAAATAATTTGTAATGAATAAGTTATAGGTATTAAAATGAGATGATAAAATCTATCTATACATATGTGGGAATGATTTATTTAGAACGCAGCGGATGTATGTTTTGAAGATGAGTAAATTAGTGTTATGTTGTTTAGTAAACTAAAACTTAAGATTAAGATTATTGTAATGTACCTATAATGTATGTATGGTGAAGGTTTACACTTTGTAAGATGCATGAGTGATTTATGTAGAAGATAATAGAGGTCAGGTATAATGTCAGGAAGGCCGAATGTGGGAATGATTTATGTAGAACGCAACGGATGTATGTTAGATTTAAGAAAGAATGGAAATTATGAACGCAACCGATATGAAAGAGATAGATGTATGAAACAAAAAATACTTCTTGTGAAAAAATCTTACAGGTTTGTGAAAAAAAGTTAATTATTTAGAATCTCCAATATATTTGCAAGCCTGGTATCTAAATGCTTTCTTTACTTTTAAAATTTATAGGTACATTAGATATGGCCAAAGTTCAGGTAAAATTTGAGCAAAAACGCTGTTTTTCGGAGGCTTTTACTGAATTTGTTTCTCACTATTTTTTTATTTCGCCTAGATACACGGTTAGATATAGTGCACAAGATACTAATTTGTTCAAAACATCTAACGAAAAATGTATAACAACGCCATAATAAGTACAGAGGTTTTGTATGAAAAGTATGGCGACTTGAGTGCTCTGCCCCCCTAAAAAGGAAGCTAAAGCAATATTGCTAAGACAATTATTTTTTTCGAATTTACGGCAGATATTATGCAATTCATCAATTCCGAATCTTTTATTGAATTGAATTGTATATGATGAGTAACTAGTATACCAAAAAATATTGAAATTACGTAGGATCTGACGAGAATTCGCAAAAATTAATTGCGTTAGCAATATTGCATTAGCTTCCTTTTTAGCCCCCCTGTTGTATTACAAGAGATTTAATTATTATCTTTTTGTTTATGAGTCCTAAAGAGAAAATACATAGTGTTTGAAGCAGATTTATCTTTAATCAACACCTCAGCCCTACACATATACAGCGTGTTGGAATTTTTCGTCGGTTTTTCCCAAAATTTTTAAAAATTTTTTTGAGTTTTTTTTTACTCTAGACTGTTCATAATCGTTATTCTTACCTAACCCAAAGAGATTTAAAATAAATAAGTTATTAATTGATTACTTACACTAAAAGAAGCAATGTAAGTAAAATTAGAAACGGTGTCTTATGGCGATATTCGACTGCAGTCAGCGACATACTACGTAGGCACAACGGTATCGCGCGTTTAAATCGCGGTGTTCACAATACATTGCGCGCTCGAAAATGACAATTTCTATAACCGATCATTAGCGAGGTGAATGACTTTCACAATTTGATTAGTGGCATTAGGTGTAGCCTTTTCGCGAAGTTTGCGTTACCATGCGAAATACACCCTGTATACAGGGTGATTTTTTTGTCTAGCCAGTTTGGGAAAATTCCTTGTTCTGAGTTCCTGACTGATTGATTCATCAACACAGAGCTTTAAGCCCATCGCAGACGTAGAGCTATTATGCCCAGCTATAATATAAATTACAGTACAGGTTGGCGAAAAAACAGATATATATATTATAGCTGCGTGTGCGGTCACTCGAAGATTAGTATTGAAAATATATCGTAAAATGCCTTGCTATGATTTATATTAATATATATTATAGCTACGTCTCTGATGGGCTTAAGCCGCTGGGGCTACAAACTTGAATTTTGCGCACAGCTTCCTTTTGTATCCACTGAAGGGGTTTTTGGAAATTCAACCTTTATGGTGGTGAAAAGGGGGCGTTTTGTTTGTATGAAAAAATATTATTCCTTGGGTTTTTAAACTTGAAACTTACCACAAGTATTTTACCTAAATTAATAAAAAATATTATTATTATTAGTTTTTTTTTCAATTTCTCTATTCTTCATTTTGTAGCCTAAGAAAGGATCTTTGGAAATTTCATCTGTATGAGGCGCGGGCGAAACCAGGGGGCGGAATGCTAGTTTTTTTATAAGTTCTTTATAAAACTGCCAGTAATAGTGTATGAATATTAAAAATAATTTTAAATACCTACACAATTTACGTAACAAAATAAAATGATTCAGAATAATATCGTATAAACAACCTTTGATTGATACTCTTAAATATAATATATTATATAGGATATTATCCAGATTGATTGTCGAAACTATTCACGCGTCGAAACTGTTCACGCGTCGAAACTGTTCAAGCGTCGAATCTGTTCACATGTCGAAAAAATTGACCTTGTTGTTAGGGGTAAATCAAATACTTAATGTTGGAGAGAAATACAACATTAGGTATGGAGTACCAACCGGTTAGTGCATGGTCCAGTTTGCTATATAATGCATGTAAATAACGTATGTAATGTCATACGATAGGTATTGCGACATGTATTATGTATGCTGACGCATATCTTACGCATCTAAGGATCAAAAGGAAATAGAAAGTAAAATACGAAAAGATTTTGAAAATATCACCAAATGGGCTCACGATTATGGAATTATTAAAAACTAAATACACATATCGTCACCACATGATATTAGACATGATAATGACAGATATTTTATAATAATAGGACACTCGTACAAAATGTCTACACGAAAATAAAATAGGTTGTAGTAATATGTAAGTTGCGCTGCAGTCGATAATATAACCTAGATACCGACTGCAGCGCCATCTGCCGGGCTGGTTTGTGAATCTAATCCATCTAGGGCGCCACCGAAACGCATATAAAAAACATTCAAATCGGCCTAGCCGTTAAGGAGGAATTCAGTGACATACACACGTACAATAGAATTTTATATATAAAGATGTACAGTCGAAGACAAAGATATGTATACACGTATCATTATAAAAAAGAAGTAATCATAAAAAGCTCCAATAATTTGTACTCATTCAAATGCTAACAAATATGTAAACAATATAGACAACATAAATATGTACCCGACACGATCATTAATATATACACGTTAGATAAAGTAAAAATATGTATTCCCTGAAAGATGCATACAATTGTTACCACTCAATGTGCCAAAAATATGTATACAACCATCTGAACAATGATGACACTGAAGATCACACAATATTCATTGATATATTATGTAGCCTACCTACATATACAGGTTGAATTTTTTTTTCTAGCCAGTGAGGGCAACTTCTGAACTACAGGTCTTAGAGAAAAACGCTGAAGGGAACCCCGAGCTAAATTTTGAAGAAAATAAAAATGCCATTAAAAAAAAAAGTGTTTTAAATTTTTTTAATTTTTTTTTTCTTTTTCTACTTCTACTTCACAATACGAACAAAATTATGTATGACAATCTTGGTCTGAAGTTGCTAGAAGTTATCAAAATTTACCTCAAATTTTTTGTCAGAATGCTAAGAGCCAATTCTTTATGGTTAAACATAGTGAGGTCCCTGCGAGATCTGCTCCACTTCGTCAAACTTTACGCAGCATAAAACCATGGTCAAGGAAAATATAAAATAATATTTTGGATAACTTCTAGCAACTTGAGAGCAAGATTGTCTTACATAACTTTGTTCATATTGTGACGAAGAAGCAGAAATTCGAGTAAAAATATTTTTTTGAAGAAATTCAATATCTTCGAAAATACTAATTTTTTTAAATACATTTTAATGGCATTTTAATTTTCTTCAAAATTCAGCTCGGGGTTCCTTTCAGCGTTTTTCTCTAAGACCTGTAGTTCAGAAGTTGCCCACACTGGCTAGAAATAAAAATTCGCCCTGTATATATCGCTGCACACATTATTAAATATTTACGTCTTGTGATGTCTTTAGAACAGGGCATGACGTCATTTGCGTGTCATTTGTTTCATAAATTACACTTTTAATTTGAACTACCGACCCGCCCCGTCTTCGCACGGGTGCAATGTCGTGTGGTGTCGAGCGATCTGCGCGTCCGCGCCCGTCTCGGCCCGCCTCTTTACGGTATCGCGAATACTGTGTCTTACTAATTTTAAATCTGTGATAAAGAAAGAGCAAACTTTATCTCCATTAAATGTCCATCGTGACTAACTTACTAAATTACATAAGGATTAATATTATATGGGTCAAAATAACTTCGAAATTATAACCCACAAAAAAATATCTCAATCGCATAAAAATTGTTAGTGTGGGTTATCCATAGAATATAATTATAATAAGGTCCTTCTAAAGTCTTGGCGTATATTTTTAGAAATGGATGTATACATATATGTATAGGTCATTAGTAATCAAAAAAAATATTAGAAAAATAATCCGTACATTGAAAATACTACATTATTTATAAATTAATACTTGGTAAGTACCAACCAAGTTGAACTTTACGTAAGTACGTAAAGTTCAACTTTGTTTATTTTTTTCTCTTTAACCATCAGACTGGTAAAAAGTGGCAGCCATTTTAATTATTTAGTTACTGGTCCGATTGCTCTTTAAATGGATATCTGAGAGACCCTTGGGCCGCATAAGATGAATCTTTGCTCAAAATTTAAAATATTGTCCGCCATTTTGAATTATTTAGTTACTGGTCCGATTGCTCTCAAAATGTATATTTGAGGGACCCTTGGGCCACATAAAATGAATCTTTGCAAAAAAATAAAAAAAGGGGCCGCCATTTTGAATTATTTAGTTACTGGTCCGATTGCTCTCAAAATGGATATTTGAGAGACCCTTGGGACACATTACATGAATCTTTGCTCAAAATTTAAAATAGTGTCCGCCATTTTGAGAGACCCTTGTCTCAAGTATCGATTTTGAGAGCAATCGGACCTGTATCTCAAAATTCCAAAATGGCGAACACTTTTTCAACAATTTGAGGATAGATTCTTGTTTTGTGACCCCGAGGACTCTCAAATATCGATTTTGAGAGCAATCGGACCAGTATCTCTAAAGTCAAAAATGGCGAACACTTTTTCAAAAATTTGAGGATAGGTTCTTGTTTTGTGACCCCGAGGACTCTCAAATATCGATTTGAGAGCAATCAGACCAGTATCTAAAAAGTTCAACATGGCGGACACTTTTTGAAAATTCTGTGGAAAGATTCTTGTTTTGTAACCCCGAGGACACTCAAATACCGATTTTGAGAGAAATCGGACCAGTATCTAAAAAGTTCAAAATGGTGGACACTTTTTCAAAATTTTGAGAATAGATTCTTGTTTTGTGACCCCGAGGACTCTCAAATGTCGATTTTGAGAGCAATCCGACCAGTATCTAAAAAGTTCAACATGGCGGACACTTTTTCAAAATGCTGAGAAAAGATTCTTGTTTTGTGACCCCGAGGACACTCAAATACCGATTTTGAGAGAAATCGGACCAGTATCTAAAAAGTTCAATATGGCCGACACTTTTTCAAACTTTTTACAATAGATTCTTGTTTTGTAATCCCGAGGACTCTTAAATATCGATTTTAAGAGCAATCGGACCAGTATCTCAAAAGTCCAAAATGGCGAACACTTTTTCACAATTTTGAGGATAGATTCTTGTTTTGTGACCCCGAGGACTCTCAAACATCGATTTTAAGAGCAATCGGACCAGTATCTAAAAAGTTCAACATGGCGGACACTTTTTCAAAATTCTGAGAAGAGATACTTGTATTTCGACCCCGAGGACTCTCAAATATCAATTTTGAGAGCAATCGGACCAGTATCTAAAAAGTTCAACTCCACTATGGAGTTCCAGTGCTTACCGTTCTTCTCCATCATCAGACCCTGAAAACCATATAAGGTCAAAGTTCATTTCACGAAAACTCCAACAACCCCAATCACGGCTAGGATACGTTGTTCCGCTATAGAGTTCTAGTGCCCACCCTCCTACTCCATCATCAGACCCTGAAAACTATATATGGTCAAAGTTCATCTCACGACAATTCCAACAACCACAAACATGGCTAGGTTACGTTGCTCCGCAATGGAGTTTCAGTGTCCACCCTCCTACTCCATCATCAGACCCTGAGAAACATATATGGTCAAAGTTCATCTCACGACAATTCTAACAACCCCAAACATGGCTGGGATACGTTGCTCCGTTATGGAGTTCCAGTGTCCACCTCCTACTCCATCATCAGACTCTGAAAACCATATATGGCCAATATGAACATATATGGCCATATATATTGGCTCACGACTCTAACAATACGGCTACGTATCTACTAATTCAAAATATTTAAAATAATAATCATGAACAAATATGTCACGACGAATTGTTGAAATTGCTCAGTGAGTGCCCTGTTACAGGGAGCGACAATAACTTTACCTTTCTCAACGACTTGATCACATCATGCGGTAGGCGACGTTGCCAGCCAGCTTGCGCACGAGCTGACAACATCGCGAGCGCGAAACTACCAACGTGGCCGAACACAAAATTATTGATTTTTTTTAAAACTTTTTTCGAATACCTACCGTTTTTCAATTAAATTCCATGAAGGCCTTGACTTCAATGAGTTTACATATTTTTGACTATAATGATGAATACATATTTATGGTATTTTGATTGTTCACAAATTAATGATTTGATACATGGATATATATTATTGAACTTGTTGTTTACATACATAATTGTCCAACAGTGTTTACTTATTTTTGAACTTTTGTATGTTCCCATATCTATGATAATGTGAACGGCTACTTTTTATGAGGCTTGGTGGTGTATACTTATTTTTGTCCTCGACTGTACGTTTCTTAAAGTTGTCTCTTCTTGTCGCACTATGTTTGTCTCTTTTTGACACATTAATACGTACATGTGCTGTCAAAACGGGCCTATTAGATCTCGCCAACTTTAGTATAACATTTCTAATCAAATTACATAGTTCAGTTCAGTTTAGTTTCATCTGCCAAACTGGAGCAGTTTGGTGGCAGGTAGTTTTAGTTTAGTTTAAAATATCATTATCTTTTATCATTTAGAAATCTTCTTGTAAATTTAAATTTCTTAGTCCGCCGAATAAATACCAAAACATTAATTTTTTTGGAAAAAAAATATTTTCATTCACATCCAAAGAGAATAGGAAGAGAATAGACTTTGAAAAACGCAACATTCAATTAGAGTTATTATAGTAATTTAATTAGTTTTTTCAAATCCACCCTTATCTAGTAAATATAAAATTTTCATACTAGGTTAACTCTATGTTTCATAAACAACCTAGCTATTTCGAGGCTAAATTACGTTAGAACTTGGGGAATTGGGACACTACAAAGTCTATGATGGCATTTATTACCGCTTCCTGCGAACTTTCTTTTGTTTGGAAATTGTCAAAATTGCGAACAAACTGGAGACGAGTGTAGCAAAAATACGGTGTACGGTGAAACATTCGAAAATCTCAAATTTTACCACTGTGGTAAAAAAGAAAGTAGACTTTATCGTGGACTGCATGGTGTTATACCTGTTTGTCATTAGGAGAAGCTCGTGCGGTTGCAGGGTGACGTATTAATCAGCTTTTGATGATGAAACTTACATAGAAACACACCAACATAAGTACCTGAAATCATGAAAAGAAAGTTTATTTATTTATTTATTTATTTATTAATCAAACAAAATCCACAGCTCTTATTACAATGTGACTTAACATATAAAATTAATCTGACAGCCAATGACGGATTTACATTTTTTTCAATAAGAATTTATATAAGTTCATTTTAAAAGAAACATATTGAGCATAGAGGTATCTAGATACTTATCTCTATGGTATTGAGGCTTGTGTTTTCACCAGCAGGCGTGTAGCGGTTCGGAATACACTTAAACTGAGAAGACTCCGGCGAGAGACTCAGCAAGGCTTTTTTTTAGTTGTGGAAGTTCTAGATTAAGAGAGTTTATAATAAACTAGTTTTCAGCCCACGGTTTCATACATGTATTCGAGGGATCTTATGTTTATCTAAATATATATATAGAGTTTCATATATGTATTCGAGGGATCTTATGTTTATCTAAATATATATATAGATCTTCCACAACTAAAAAAAAAGCCTTGCTGAGTCTCTCGCCGGAGTCTTCTCAGTTTAAGTGTATTCCGAACCGGTGGTAAATTCAACTGTATGTAACGGTCATAAGTGCCTTACCAGGGCCTAAACTGAATCGTCGTGTGACGGGTCGCTCACTTCCCTCCAATATGGCGAGGAGGGCGATGGCTGCCACACGCGTCATTCTTGTGAACAGGTGCTGCTTGTGGGGGTTGGTCTGGTTAAGTTTGCCATTTATTTATTTACTTATTAAATATAGATTCAGTCTACTTTGTAGTTTTGCCGCCGCGCCGGGGCACGCAATTGTTGTCAGTGCGATTAGAATGTAAATATTATGTAATGAATCTAAGCTTGTTTTGAAAAGAGTAATTGCTGAGTTTATTGCCGGCTCTTCTCAGCAAATGCAACCTTCCGAACCGGTATTAGTGTATTAGAGTCAGACTTTTCATAAGTGCCTGCGAAGGTCTATTTGAATAAATGATTTTGAATTTTGAATAAATAATCATAAGTCCCGTCTTCGTGGAAGACTGCCCACGTGCACCCAGTACCCAAAAAGGGTGATAGATCGGACCCGACGAATTACAGGCCTATCGCCATCACCTCCCTTCTCTCCAAAGTCATGGAGCGAGTGATCAACACGCAACTCCTGAGATACCTAGAGGCTCACGATTTGTTGAGCGACCGACAATATGGCTTCCGCCACAAACGATTTAGAGCCCCTCATTCTGAGGAGAGACTTTGCCTCCTTACGTGTGTTCTACCGCTTGTACAACGTACAGTGTTCTGTTGAATTGTTTAAGATGATGCCCACGGCCACCTTCTACCATCGCAACTCTCGCCATCGACAAGGAGTCCATCCTCACATTTTGAAACCAGAATTGTTTCGAACTGTGCGGTCTCAAGGGAGCTTCCTTCCGCGGACACTCAGATTGTGGAATGAGCTCCCTGCCGTGGTTTTCCCAATGGAGTACAGCATGGGGTTCTTCAAAAAGGGTCAGAAGAGATTTCTGCAGGGTCGGCAACGCGTGAGTAGCACCCCTGCTGTTGCAAGCGTGCATAGGCTGCGGTAGCCGCTTACCATCAGGCGGGCCGTATGCTTGTTTGCTTTACTTAGGTAAAGTAGTATAAAAAAATAATAATAAAAAAAATGACTTTTTGTTTTTGATTTTGAATGAACCCCTATTGCCATCTTTTGATTTAAAGTTTTCTAATGCTTTGGAGAAGGTTCTTACGAAAAAAGCGTAGAAAATTAGAAAATTTAAGAAAACTTAACGTTTGGGTAGGGTAGGATATCCCTCGAGTACTTACGCGGGTGAAATTGCGGGTCGCAACTGGTTTTGAAATAAATTGTATATGTTATATAAGTTATATGTTATTCCAGCACCTATTTCTAAGGTCAAAGCCATTTATTCAATTTAGACCCCAAAAGGGCACTTATGAAGGTCAATTTTACTGAAGTTACAACCGGATTGGAAGTCAGCCTTCAACTGAGAAGAACCGGCAAGAATCTCGGCAAGGTTAAATTTGATATTCTGACTATGTATGTATAGGCTTTTTTCTAAATTATTAACAATAAAAAAAAACAACAACAAGTAGGTTGTGAAACGAGGGTCGTCAAAGCACGAGTGGTGCTGTTGCAAGCGTGTTTATGCTACGGTAACCGCTTACCATCATGCGGGTCATATGCTTATTTGCTATGTTAGTGGTATAAAAACATACGATTACCTTTATACCTCAACATTTTCATAATATTTCAATAAAATAAGGAAATGAAACGTATGTTTCATGTTACTACTATATGGTCAGGAAATAATAATTATTTAGCTACTGAGTTAGACTAAGTAAGGGGGGCTAAATAGGAAGGTAGAACAATATTTATAACGGATTTAATCTTGTAGAATTCTCGGCAGATCCTACGTAATTCCAATATTTTTAGCTAAAATAGTAACTCATACAGTTTGTTTGGTCCCTGACTAGCGATATTTGGCGTGTAATACAACAACATTTTGTGACAATACCAGTATCAAATAATGTCCATACCCCCTCCTGTTGGATTTGGAATGACCGCCATTTTAAATTATTCGGAAGTAACCCTGTTTGTTTGTTTGTGACGTTTTCACGCCTCAACTACTTTAAAGGATCATCATGAAATTTGGCATGCAGATAGCCTATGGTATGGAGAAGGAGAAGGGTAAAACCGCGGGGGGCAGCTAGTATTAAATAAAAAATAGTTATGGCCCCAACAAAGGAAATATACGTCCAAAGGAGGTCGAGGAGGTCCTCGGTGCACGATTAAGATTGCCCTTAGCCCGTTTTATTTCATGTTATGTAAACCTCATTACAAATAAGTAACCATTATTTATTTTCCAATCAATCAAATTTTTAATCTAGCTAAAGTATTCAGAACAAAATGTCAAAATAGCGATAATTTTGTTCATAATCTAAATTTTAATTTTCATTCAATAACTATTATTATTGTACGCATGTATTTATGTATTTAAATTTAACAAATAACGTATAAATAGCAACTACGCAACATGAAAAAAAATAAAAGCCTGTTTTATAATGTACATATGAGGCCTTTTCATTATGATATCTCATTTAAATTTGTAGCCCTAGTTTGAAATTTCGGTGCCCCCTTCCGGCCCCTAGTGAAAAGATAAAAAAATATTTGCAATATTGGGACTTGGGTCACCATATATCATATTTAAAACTATTCAAAATTTTAAATTGGTCGGTAAAGGTGGCCACTATAGAAAATCTCAGTAGGTAAAAGGAAGGATAACGGTTATTCTTTTTAACTTTTTGGTTCGGAACCCTAAAAATGTGAAATCTGTTTCTGACTTTATAATGATTATGATTAACATTGAAACCTAATTAAAAAGTAACACTTATTATTTCTATTTTATCTATTGTAATACCACATGGCCACCTGATAGTATGCAGCGATAACATTTAAAGGGGCGTTGTAATGCCTGTCTCTATAAATCGAAATAACAAGCGAATCAACCAGTCTACATTCAGCCTTCATCCGCAAAGCTCATGGACCGTCATGTCAAGAACAATCATAAAATGTTTATTCCTAACTGTTTGGTTCATACACCTCGACTGTGAAGTTTATCAAGATCGGCCTAAAATCAAGACTTCTGATGGGGATCTAATAATAGAACCAGCTTTTGACAAAAATATCTATCTACTCCCGAATGGACCCAAGTCCAACATTTTTGTTGGTGAAGTAAACATACTCAAAACAAATGTTCCTAAGGAAGAAGAACAAAATCTACCTGCTACAAACGATAACTCTAATCAGTACATACTTGTGCCCAACGGAATACTAGAAAGACTTGAGCGACTTGAAAACCAAAGTGCTGCCTTTACCAATGACTTACTGAATATATCGTCACTTTGGAGGAGAGTGAACTTCTTACATAGAAAAGTAAATAATCTACAAAACCAAATAAGTACTAGAGCTCGAGATGAATGTCAATCAAACCCTTGTCAGCATGGAGGTACTTGTTTAAACCTAGTAAATGGTTATTACTGCATGTGCCCATTGAATTGGGAAGGAAGAGACTGTGATGTTGATGTGAACGAATGTCGCAACTTTGCCGGGACCGATTTGGGATGTCAAAATGGTGCTACATGCATTAACAGACCGGGTAGTTATGAATGCATGTGCAGGTCTGGCTGGTTTGGACTTCATTGCACACGAAAAAAGAAGGATTGCTCCGAAGGAAACTTTGAAATGTGTGGGCATGGCACATGTCTGCAAGTCAACTCCGGAGAGGGTATCACATGCATATGTGATCAAGGATGGACAACGAATGGCACTAGCGGTGGAGCTTGCTTAACAGATATCAACGAGTGCGACTCACAGTATTTGGGAAATCGTTGCTCAGTAAATCCTGAGGTTCAGTGTATCAATCTTCCAGGTTCTTTCCGATGCGGTCCTTGTCCTTCAGGCTATGAGGGCGACGGCTTCAGGTGTCATGATATCGACGAATGTATAACGATCCCTAACGGCGGCTGTAGTCCTTTAGTGTCCTGCCACAACACTATTGGATCTCGCATATGTGGTTCATGCCCAGCTGGTTATCAAGGCGATGGAATCACTTGTTCTTGGAGAGGATCATGCAATATCAATCGAGGAGGTTGCCATCCTTCTGCACTGTGTATCGATAATGGACTGGCTACGCAATGTATTTGCCCTGAAGGAATGGATGGCAATGGAGTAGGGCTACACGGTTGCTATGTACCAACTGATCGCAACTTCTCTGAGCCCTGTCAAAGTAATCCATGTGGTATTCACGGTCAGTGCCACACTCTTCGGAATGGTTACACGTGCATTTGTTTTAAAGAATTCAGCGGTGCACATTGTGATGTACCACTGAACTACTGTGCGAACAACCCCTGCCAAAATGGAGGCGTCTGCCGGCAAGACGATACCTTGACGAGAGGATATAGATGTGAGTGCACTGCCCAATATACAGGACCCTTGTGTCAGATACAGTCAAGAACATGCGGCGGCGTGTTGGATAATGGAGAAGGTAGTATTGTTTATCCTTTATCTAATACTAGTTATAGTCATAATGCTAAATGTCTGTGGGTAATTCATACAACTCCAGATAAAGTAATTAATGTAACCTTCAGTAAATTTAACTTGGAAGATAGTCCTGATTGTCCATACGATTTCTTACAAATTCACGATGGTCGTAGTTCAGCAAATCAATTGATAGGTAGGTTTTGTGGAAGCAACTATCCTAAGGGTGGTAATATAATATCAAGTCATAACAATTTGTATTTCTGGTTCCGTTCTGATGGGTCAGTAGCAAAAGATGGGTTTGCTTTACATTGGACTAGTATAGCGCCAGTTTGCGGTGGAGAAGTTGATGCTACTACACATGGCCAAATCAGCTCACCGGGCTCCCCAGGAAAGTATCCTCCGAATCGTGATTGTTATTGGCACTTGTCAACATCACTAGGAAAAAGGATACAATTGCATTTCTTTGTGCTCGACATTGAAACACATCCTAACTGTAGTTATGATCATGTATCCATTTACGATGGCGAGCGTACAAGTGACCCTCTACTAAGCAGGTATTGTAATTCGACCCAACCAGCTCCTCTTGAGTCAGCCGGATCTGACGTATTGATTCATTTCCACTCTGATGCGTACGGTTCTGGTAACGGATTTCAAATAGCATTCGCGCCCGTGCAAGGAGTGCCCGGATGTGGTGGCTTCTTTACCTTAGACAAAGGAGAAATTTCATCACCGTCATTCAATGGATCGTACTTGAATAATCTTTTGTGTGAGTACAAAATAAAAACTAGTCCTGATACCAAAATTCGACTAGATTTCAAAACATTTGCAATTGAATATGCATTTAGATGTAAATACGACTACCTTAAAATTTATGATGGTCCATCTGCAGATTCACGCCTCGTAGGTAAATTTTGTGGTCACTCATATCCAAAACCGTTCACATCTTCAACAAATCAGCTTTATTTCAAATTTAAAACTGATCGCACATTAAAATCCGAAGGCTTCAGAATATCGTATGAAGCAGTTTGTCAGATTAATATAATTGGCGATAGTGGCATCATTAAGTCACCGGGTTATCCATTCACTTACCCCGAAAACAGAATATGTGAGTACGTCATTAGTACGACACCTGGCAAAGCAATTCAGTTAACGTTCCAAGATTTTGATGTCGAAGATAATCGATACTTCCATTGTCGATATGATAATGTTGAAATCAGAGATGGCCCCAACGGTAACTCAACTCTTTTTGGTAGATATTGTGGTGGTTCTGCTCACACACCACCTGTACAAATATCTACACATAACTATATGTACATTAAATTTGTGTCAGATATGAGCGTCGCGGGGACAGGCTTTTATGCGAATTATACGACTATTGATACTGAATGTGGTGGTATATATAGAGAAACTACTGGTCTCATTAACTTTCCTTCTGGTGATAAAACCACATACAATAATAATCAGAATTGCAGTTGGATGATAATAGCTCCCGAAGGAATGCACATTAAATTGACCTGGAACAGGTTCGATATAGAGCAGATGCCAACTTGTGATAGTGACTATTTGGAAATTATAGAGGTAGATTATGATAATGAAGAGGCCGTATTAGGTAAATACTGCGGAAGAAATCCCCCACCTGCGTTCACTGCTTCTACAAATCGATTAAAATTAAGGTTTGAATCCGATTCTAGTGTTCGATCAGCTGGTTTCTCGCTCTCATATTCATTATTAGATGAAAAATCTCATTGCGGTGGGATATTTATCAAATCTCATGGAGTTATATATTCTCCTGGTTGGCCTAAGTCGTATGAGCCAAATCGCGATTGTACGTGGGTAATAACGGTGCCTGTAGGTCAACAAATAAAGCTTAATATAACGGACTTCGATTTAGAACGACCGATTCGTGATCGTTGCGATCTTGGCGATTATTTATCAATAAGAAATGGTGCAACGGCCGATACGCCATTAGTTGGTAAGTTTTGTGGAAAATTTAAATCCAAATATGTTGTGTCACTTTCCAATTCATTATTCTTGCAATTCCACTCTGATTTTTATTTGTCTGGAAAAGGTTTTAAAATTGAATGGGATGGAACCCTCACTGGATGTGGTGGAACACTCACCGGCTTCACAGGAACGATATCTTCTCCGAACTACCCAAATAACTATAACGAGAACGCAGAATGCTTTTATAGAATAATTACAAGTCATGGATCTCGTCTGCGAATATCTTTTACGGAATTAGAATTGGAACGAACGCACAGATGTAAAGACGATTACGTTGAAATATTTGATGGCAGAGATGTTAATACTCCCAGCTTAGGAAGACATTGTACTATGGGTCCTGAATTGATTAATATTGAAACATCTTCTAACATTGCATTTATTAAATTTCGTTCTGACTTTTTAGTTACCCGCAAAGGATTTTTACTCAATTATAATACAATTTGTCGAACTAACGTAACTGGCAGTTATGGAGTCATAGAAAGTCCTGGCTACCCGAATAATTACAAATCTAACTTAAATTGTTCATGGACTATAACTGTTCCCAAAGGAAATAGAATAAATATCACTTATACACACTTTGATATATTTAAACCGTATGGTTATAGTTGGTGGCGAAGGCCAATTACAAATTGTTCTCAAGATTATGTGCAAATGAAAGAATCAACTGATGTGACCTATTCTGACAAACAATGCGGATCTGCAGCGCCTCAGCCACTTACTACTAGAAGCAATTCTTTGATAATTGAGTTCATCACTAGTTCATACGTTCCCAGAAGCGGATTTCAACTTGAGTGGGTAAGCTATGGCTGCGGAGCACACATTCAAAAGCAATCAGGAATTGTATCTTTAGATAAAAGTCTAGTTACCACAGAAGAGATGGAATGCGAGTGGCTTATCGAAACTCCAGTGGGGACGGCTGTTTACCTAACATTTAATGAAGTTTTCATGGCGGATACCAAGAACTGTACAAATGACGCCCTTGAAATATATAACGGTCAAAGCATAAAGTCTCCACTTTTATCAAAGATTTGTCATAGGACAACTGCTTGGGTACAATCGACGTCAAATTATATGTTAGTGCGGTTTGTGAAGCACTCCTCATTGAGGGATATACAATTCAAAGCTTATTTTGAGTCGACTAACTCTATTTGTGGCGGAAATATAAATGCACTGTCAGGTTTCATTTATTCAAAAAACTACCCGAAAAATTACGATAACTCAATGAACTGCATTTGGGGTATACATGTTCCTATGAACCACCGCATTGAATTAAATTTTATGGATCTTGATTTGTACTCATATAGCGATTACGGCGAAGATGAAGAATGTGGTGATTTTATTAAGATATACGACAGTGTCAGCGTAAGTTCAAATTACACCTATCGAATATGTCCAAATTCTAATACAACACAATTCATATCCAAATTCAATACACTAGTATTACAGTTCATAACAGATAGTGAAGGCACGGCGAAGGGCTTTAAAGCAAACTTTACTGTGACATGCGGAGCTACCATAACAGCCTTGCATAGCGGAATAATAACTAATGATAACTTCGTTAGCCACTTGAGTAAAAACTGCTCGTGGACTATTTTAGCACCAAGTCCGGACCAAAAAATATATTTGACTATAACACATATAGCTTTACCTCAAAATAATGATTTGGTTACAAATCGAAGTTGTTCATCGTCGTTTCTTAGAGTTTTCGATGGTGATGATAACAACGCGCCTTTGGTTGATGAATACTGTGGACGTGTAGCTCCTCCTATGATCGTCAGTCATGGGAGTGCTATTACAATTGAGTTGGGCACATACGGTGACACAATTATGGGTCATTTTTCTGCTCATTACTCACCTCTGACCAATGCCTGTGGAGGAACCCTGACTTCAGAGGAAGGAACTATAACCTCACCTAACTACCCCCATTCTTATCCTGTGAACACTGACTGTGAGTGGATTCTAAGTACTTCACCTGGTAATAGAGTTTATATTACATTTGTGGAGTTTAATTTGGATTATTCGGATGGCTGTAATGAAGATTATCTGGAAGTGAGAGAAAATGACGGTGGTGGTAAAATATTAGGTGTGTATTGTGGTGACCAAATACCTACCAATACGACAAAAGCAACAAAAATTTACATGAAATTCCATACTAATAATATAGATAATGAACGTGGATTCCTTTTGCATTACGGGTTTTTACATGGAAGCGATATCAGCGGACAGGACAGTGGAGTAATTTCTTCCCCATTATATCCTTCTATGTATGTAGGTAGTAGTGACTATTCGTGGCGAATAATAACCAGTGGCTCTGAACCCATTACGATTACTATTGATCGCTTAGAAATTCATTCCTATGGAGACGGTTGTGGCAATAAATTATCCATATATGACGGTTATGATGGGGATGCGCAACTTCTAGAAGAACTTTGTGGATTATTAAGTGAACAGAAAGTTGTAGCTACAACATCCAGTGCGGTGTATATAACACTTACAACAGATCAATCGAACACTGGTTCTATCTTCCATTTACGTTGGGAAAAATCTGATATGAACGTGGAAGAGGAAGACAACATTAATTGTGGCTCAAATGAAACTGAATTGATCTTACCGGGGAAATATAACTTTATAACGTCACCAAATTATCCAGAAAATTATGATGATAACTTACATTGTGAATGGACTTTCAAGTCTATCGCTGGAAGGCATTTACAGATATATTTCCACAAGTTCATACTTGAAGAAACCAGTGCATGCTTTGCAGATTCTGTGTCTGTTTACTCAGCCGATAAACCAGAAAATTGGAAAACTGTAATAGATAACGTGTGTACATTAGAGTCTGTGGGTTTACGTATTAATGCCACTAATTACATGAAACTAAAATTCAATACTGATTCATCTGTCACAAAAAAAGGTTTTCGAGCTCAAATAAGTTCTGTTTGCGGCGGAAAAATTTCCGATTTATCAGGTAGTTTCGGTCCCACGTGGTTTGATACTCACAGTGGTTCCATACTTAGGTTTAAATTACGATGTGATTGGATAATAAAAGTAAGGCCAGGAAGGCAAATCAAGTTTAAATTTGAGCATTTCAATATTACCAACAATGATGATAATCATTGTAAATATTCTGTTGTATTGCGTAATGGAGACTCGATCGAAGCGCCGATGCTTGGTAATGGTAAGTATTGTGGATATTCACATGAATCTAGAGATGAAATGATAACTTCCAGTAATGCTCTGTTCGTGAGCTACATAATTGACAATGGCCAACCATACGGTAGTTTTCAAAATTTTATAATACAGTATGAGGAACAAAACGTTAATTGCGGTGGAACGTTAAGATTAAGTCCGGAGAATAGTTGGGAAGTTATAAATTCACCAAATTATCCGTCTGTTCCAATTCCATACTTAGTTTGTGAATGGGTGATATTCGGCCCACCCGGAGAGATAATAAGAGTGGATTTCATTGATAGGTTTGACATATATAGAAATGAAGATTGTGCTACAGAAGCTGTAGAAATACGAGACGGATCATCAGGGAGATCGCCTCTTAAAGGTAAATTTTGTCACGAAAAGCCTGGAACAGTAAAAACAACTAACAATGTGGTGTATATAAAGTATTTGACGGAGCGAGCCGAACCAAATATCGGATTTAAGGCCAACGTATCTATTGATGTGTGTGGGGGTACGATAGTTGCTAGAAATGGAGAAATAATATCACCAGGGTATCCACATATGATGGCATTCCCTTATGGAACAAATTGTGAATGGCGTATCATTGGGAACAATAGACATGTTTTCCAAATTAAGCCAGAAGATATCCATTTACCAGTTTCTGAAGCACCATGTGATACTAAAATAACTATTGAAGAAATTGTACCAGCAAACAATACTATGACAATATTGAAAACATACTGCAATGAAGACCGTTATGATACTAATATGAATTTGCAACCAGTACAAACTTCCACAAATAATATGACCATTAAATTACATATTGGTAAACCAAGTGAATGGGTTCAAAGTTCGGAAACTCGGGGTTTTCGATTCACATTTAATTCTTCAGTTCCTGAATGTGGTGGCATGATCACCACACCTGAAGGATTTTTGATGACTCCAAGTTATCCTCTTGAAACAACGTTACGGTACTGTCATTGGCTAATTAAAGTGCCAGATGAATCACGGAGAGTACGTTTGGAAATTATGGATATAGATACTGAAAAACATAGAATAGGAATATTCAATGATTTAAGTTTCCAATCAGCCATACAAATTATACCAGGTGAAGACTATACTTCAGGGATGAAGGTGTTTGAATCAACTGGTCACAAACTAGCACTATATTTATGGCTAAACCCATTAAATATGCGACATCGTTTTAAAGCTAAATTTAGTTCTGATGAGCAGGCATTGTGCGGCGGCAATCTGAGAAATGTTACCGGAGAACTTGTGTCCCCAGCTATGAATAGATCCTACTCTTGCGAATGGAAATATGATAGTGAATCTGATAGTTCGAACAATGCTGCCAAATACAAAAGTATATATATTACAGCAAAAACTAATTCTTCAGTTTCGAGAAATAGGTGCGGATACAGTGATCCTAAGATAAGTGTTGTATCTTACGCACTTGATCGAGGTTTTACATTCATTAGAGATATTTGTGGTAATGTAGACGTATCTTACAGGATCCCATTATCAGTCATAAATTTCAAGGCAATAAAATCTAAAAGTAGTTCTTTTTACTTTCACGTGGATTGGATAGCTCAGCCATGTGGTGGAATAGTAGTGGCGACGGAAAATCCCAATAACATTATCAATATCCCTAGTTCTTATAACGGTTCTTTAGATTGTGCTTGGGTTATTCAAGCTCCATTCGGGGAAAGTCTAGAATTGAAATTAGAAGGTTCTTTCAAGTTGGAATGTGAAGATGAATTTATACATGTACGTAGGGGACTAACAACCAATTCTCCGATATTATTTGAGTATTGCAAAGAGAAAATGCAAGAACTACCAGTAAGTACACACTTCAGACACATGTATGTTGAATATCATTCGAATAGCAAGAATAATACTAACGATATTATGCTCATAGCGAAAGTTGTAAGTAGTCAGTGTGGGAGATATTTAAGTATGTACGATAGAATATTTTCTTCTCCTAACTTTCCAAAGAGTTATAAACCAAATGAAGAGTGCACTTGGGAAATAAAAGCAGATTTAGGTTATAGAATATCCCTTCAATTCATTGAACGCTTTGTTGTGGAAGATCATGTTAATTGCACTAAAGACGTTGTTATTATTTATGATTGGAAGGACGATACATACATTGAAATAGCACGGCTTTGTGGCCGTCAATTACCATTGCCTTACAATTCCACTTACAATAAAATGAAAGTTGTTTTACGTACAGATGCTGACATAAACTTAGATGGGTTCAAGGTTCGATGGGTTCCTATTTGTGGAGGAACATTAAAAGCCACAGAAACATCTCAAGTATTGTACAGTCCTGGGTATCCTTATGAGTATCCACCAGTTTTGGATTGTTCGTATGAAATAATAGCTCCAAATGAAAATATCTTTATAAAATTCGATGAATTTGAATTAGAAGGCTCTTATCCTAGCTGTGAATTTGATAACTTAACGATTACAGCAGAAAGTAATATGCATTATTTTGACTCCATGTATTGTGGCGATAAAAAGCCCGAAATAACTGAATATTTTATCGATAAAGTATCTTTAGTCTTTAAATCCGACCGATACATCCAAAAGAAAGGTTTCAAATTGTCTTATAGTATATATACTTGTGGTGGTAAGGTAAGAAATGAAACTGTATTATCATCGAATCATTTTGAATCCTACGCTAATAATGCTGATTGTACATGGATAATAGAAGCACCTTTAAATAAAATTGTGGTACTGAAATTTAACTACATTGATTTGGAAAGTAATACTGAATGCTATAACGATTATTTAGCAGTTTATAATGGTATGACGAAAGATGATAATAAACGCATAGCATTATTGTGCGGACGTATCAACTCTACAACTGTATTAAGAAGTAGCAATAATACAATGGTTTTAAATTTCGTTACTGACTCCAGCGTTACGTTCAAAGGTTTTAAGGTAGAAGTATACTTTAGCTATTCAGAAACTGTTGGATGTGGTGGCATTATTGATATGACTTCTGTCACCACACGAACTTTGAAATCTCCTCTCATAGGAAACTCACCGGTCTACGAGAATTATTTGGATTGTTTTTGGGAAATTAGATCAGCAGTGGATACCTTTATTAGTATTGAATTTACATCATTTCACATCTCGCCTTGCCGTGACGTGAACCAGACCGCGATAGGGTACAACAAATGTGATTGCGATTTGGTTGAGATTAAAGATGGAGTAAATCCAAACAGTCTCTCTATTGGAACCTATTGCGGACATACTTTCCCACCGAAGCTAGTTTCATCCAGAAACACAATGAGTATTAGATTATCTACAAATGACGAAGTTGCTAGTTCAGGTTTTGAAGCTCAACTGACTGTGAGAAGGTCTATATGCGGTAGATCTATGTTTTCTTTAGACTTTAATGCCCATAATTTTAAATCGCCAGGTTATGATTCAGGATCAATCCCTCGAGGGTTGCATTGCTTCTATCATTTAGGTGTCAGTCCGTATGGATATAATAATTTCCGAATAACCATTAAGTATCTTGATTTACAACCAGCGACCACTGATGCAAGTGGTTTCAAACGATGTGATAAAGATAAATTAATAATCACAAGTAATTCAGTTTCACCGAACACCACCCTCGGAGAGGACTTTATTCTAAATCAAGATACTGATACATTCATTACTCATTCATATCGTTTCGATACTGCATCCAATAATTTCCCTGATCGTATAGAGTTGTGTGGACGTGGAGAATCTATAGATTTATATGTAACAGGGAGTGTTACAATGAATTTAATAACATCCGCTGAATCTGACTCATTAGTCCACAAAGGAGTCGAAATAGAAGCTGTATTTGCAGGTTTTTGTGGTAGAAATTACACAGAATCTCAAGGCAGAATACAATCAAACTTCGGTGATAACATTAAAGATGTTTCGCAAAGAGATTGTTACACACTTATTACTGCACCAGAAAATAGTACAGTTTCGATTTATTTTATAGTACTGTATCCGAGCTGGGGCTCTAATAGTTTTCTCGATTTCTACGATGGCAATAATACAAATTCTCCTAAGTTAATTAGGATAAATAGTACTTACGAAGATAATTATCCTATATTTTCAAATAGTAGATATGTATTAATACATAATCATGAAGTTGATGTAAGTGCTTCTTCATATGATTTAATTTATACAACAACCGGAAGAGGTAAGGGGTGCGGTGGAAAGATGAACAACATTATGGGTAAAGTTACAAGTCCATTGTATCCAAACATTTACAGGAGGGAGACAACATGCGAGTGGGAACTGGAAACGCCTATTGGCACTCGGATATTCTTAAAATTTCTAAATTTCGATGTAAGTGGTAACTGCGACTATAATTACTTGCAACTGGTTGACAGTAAAGGTAAAACCATATCGACATTCTGCTCCGAAGAGCCAGCAGATTATACGAGCACAGACAACTATGTGAAGATAGTATATGTTACTAGTAGGAATAATGGGGGAACAGGTTGGAACGCAGAGTTTACTGCCGTCGTGTGAAACCTAATATTCTTTATATCTATGGAGTTATGAATTAAAGCTTGGTAGGTAATGTACTACTCGGTAGTACTATACTCGGAAATGGAAGTTTTGTTTAATAATTATTATTTTATTTATCTGTGAAGCTACGTCTGAAATAGAACACAAATTAAATACTGGATTATATAGCATGTTGTAACGTTTTACCATGGTATATTATAATATAGTATTGCTCTAGTCCCCGGTACTGAGGGCGAACCACAAGCTCTTAAAACAAGGTTGAAATTACCTTATTTGACTTTTGTCTTTCTTTGACATCCGACGTCAAAACGGGACAAAAGACAAATAGTTTTAAGAGCTTGTGGTAGGCCCCCTGATAGGTAGTACCAATTAAATCGAGCGAATTAATGTACGATCGACTGTTCAAATAAAAACACTGCTTTGTCTTGCATATACCTACCTCAGAGTATGTTGAAGATATGTAATCATTAATCGGGTTAGTAATTTGTTTATGCTTTGTGTTGTAAAATAGTCAGAGCGAGAATCCACCAGTTGACTTAAAACATATGACTTTCCTAATTTGAGACTCAGAGGCAACTCTTTATAGCCTATACAGTGCGGTCGCCGAGAGAATGCCTTTCTGATACCTCCTCATATTGGCCAAGTTACGGAAACTGCTAATCTGATTATGATAGGACTTTCACTTATAAAATCTCAAATCGCAATAGGCTTATGCTCGGTTAAAATAAACAAAAACGAATCGTTTTGCTTACCAATGGTAGGTTTTTTATTGCCAAACTGGGCATATAGATCATTTCGTAAGCTAATTTTACCTGTGATAGCTACTTCCATATGGTCTGCTATGCAAAGCTTTGAGGTCTTTGCTTCGTCCTATTAGTAAATGTAAGTGTCTATTAGTAAAGATATAAGAGTCTTAATTTTAACCGATAACGTTCCGTAAATTATTGAAATCGGCCATTAGCCGTTTACGAGAATAACACAAGCCTTATCTCGGCGGCTGCTCGTACTGTAGCAGGCAAATGTGATTTAAATCCAAATAAATAGTACCTATACTTTTCATTTAAAGTGTCTTCATACTCATACTTTGTAATAAACTGTTGTGCATGCCTTGAAGTTACATTCAAAATAAAATAAAAGAACTATTAAACAAATATTGTCATGATATTTTAATGTGAGTATTTTTTCAAAATGTATCTTATTCTTTTACACATGGTATTGCGTGTTCTACGTAGTTTAGAATTTCCAAATATTGGCTTTTATAAAGTACCTACTACTTTCTTTCAACCCGATATATTATGTCGGATTATCATACCTTTATATTTATAAACGATCTGTCACCTATGATTAAGACCCCTTATTACAAAACATGGTTTTAAAATAGCCTCGCCTCTTTTTGTCATATGACGTTAGAAAGTGACCGAGCGACTGGTTTTACTAAACTAGCTATAAACCTTCTTTTGTATTAAGGGGGCTAGAGTTTAAGATTGTCACAAAATAAGGTGTTCACTGTTCATCTTACTATATTTAAGTTTGTGAATTATTACCTAAAATAGATTAAAATTAAATTGTAAAAATAAAACAATAGGAATTCTTATTATTAGAAAAAAATTATAATTTGCATGTGTCAAATAGCCTACTGAATTAGTTTATACATTCGTTTTAGGTATTTTCTAAGTTGAATTTTGAGTGGATATTATGGAATGTAATTTCAAATAAATATATCTTTTAATAATATTCTTTTATTTCTTTAATAAGACTACTAATATTATAAATGCGTAATATTGGGGTTCCGAACCAAAAAGGTAAAAATGAACTTTTATGGTGCCACTTCGTCAGTCCATCCGACTGTCACAGCGGTATATTTCAGCAAACACTGATGCTATTGATTATTAAATATTACTTACCTACCCAATCTTATAACATTTTTTTTTTATTATATAAGGGGCTGACAGGGGAGTGGGCTACAAGTTATAGTTGGGTTATCATATGAAAGAACTAAATTTATACACATTTTTTTTTATCTTCTTCTATGTTGCTTAGTTTTGTGACAAATACCATTTCCCCCTTATCTCCGAAGTTGTAAAAAATCTGTAATAATGAAGAATGTTCACTAATTTAGAATTTTAGCTCTCCGCATTAACTGTAGAAAATAATAAATACGTGTGAAAGAATTATTTTGATAAGTCAATTAGTTTCTGAGATATGGAATTTTAAAATGAGCGCGCGACTCGGGATTCCACCGGCCCGGTACTCGATGCGATGACGCCATGTTATGGTGGCTTCTCACGGCGCGTGGTAGGCCGAGCCGCGCCGCGCCGCGCCGATTTCTACGAGCAAGCACGCGCCACGCGCGAGCCCGAGTCACCCCTTCACACGGGCGCGGCGCGGCGCGGCGCTCGTTTGATTGGAATTTGCCGCATATCGAGACACGCAACGCACAATGTCGCACGTCCAGCCATGGAGAAATTTAAAACGACAATTAAGAGCAGTCAACCCGCCCATACTTTTCATACAAAAGCTGTGTACTGATGATGGCGTTGTTGGGCATTTTTCGTTAGATGTTTTAAACAAATTGGTATCTTGTACACTATATCTAGCTTGTATACTCCTGGAACAAATTTTATGATATGCGAAATCATGAATGACGACCTAGCGAAGCGGCCGCGAGTAATAAGCGGAATTTACCGACTGATAACCGACGGCTCTGATGCTGTCTCTCTTTTTTCGCAGTCAAACATTATGTTGGATGAAAGTACAAGCTTTTAGGCTATGCTTGCGTTGAAGTTGCGTTGGCCATGAAGAGCCCCCTTAAATGACAATTTCTATTTTTACCCGACTGAACCGGGAGGAGGGTTATGTTTTTCGAGTGTATGTATGTCTTTCTTTGGCACGCTCTGCAGCCTAAACGGCTTGATGGAGTTAAACATGAGGTGTCGTTAGATTCGTCTTAACTATGGGAGTAAGGGATGGGTATGGGAGTAAGCCCATTCCATACATATACAGGTCGTTGTTTTGGTCAGCGACGAGCGACTCAGGATCGATAATACAAATGATACTGGAGCTAAAAAAAATATAAAAAAATACTTAATTTTTTTTAATAATAAAAATAAATAAAAAATTGAAAATCATGTAATGGTATCTATATGTATAATCATTTAATCAGGGTGGGGCGATGGCGGCTTGCGCCTAGCTCTAGTCTGTGCACGTGCCTAGTAACCATACTTTGCGGTAATTTTATTTCAAATTGAATAAGGTATTTCTCAACATATTTTTGGGAATATATATTTTGTACTACCGCTCCTGGATCGCTTGTCGCCGACCAAAACAACATCCTGTATATATATATATATTATAATACTATATTTTCAAAATTCTATAGCTGTTGTACTCTTTTCAGTTATTTTTTGTTTTACGCAGTCGGGTTTTTTTGTCCTTTACTAAACTATTCTGATCCAGGCATCGTGCTGGTAATTCTTATTTTTGTGCTCCGCATTTTTCGTGTTCCACAAAGATAGTTCGTTCTCGTAATAATGTAAAAAATCGGCAATCGTGTCATTCGACCACTCCATATTTAAGCTCGCAGAGTACCTCACGTTCGAACGCTTCGAGATGAAATGAACGTGTTCAAACGCAAACACAACTCCGCACAAAACCGAGCCACACACGCGCGCGCCCGCGCCCAGGGTTGCATTCAGACCCTCAAAATATTATTGTACTTATATGGAAAATAAAATTATACTAGATACTTGTCGAAAATAATACTGCATTTTGCTTATCGTCCATTTTGTTATTTAACTGAAATAAAAATGTATTTGTAAGGACATTTTAGTTTTATTGTTATTGTAGGTACAAATTGACCAAATTTAGGCAAGTAGATGTTTATCTCAGCCAATCCGTCAATTGAAACTTCGTCTTTGGCATTGACACGACATAGCATGTCGTCAGATGGAATAAATTCAATACAAATTACATTTACTTTCTTTCACAGCATCGCATGAAAGAATCAGGAGTAAATAGGCCGATTTACTACAAGTAAAACAACTATTACAACTTTATTTCATAATTAAATTAATATTTTTAATTTATTTCAACAAATAACAGAATTAATCGACCTGAAGGTACAATTATGGTATTTTCTCGTAGGTAGTAAGTATCCTGGCATTACGATACTACATAAGTACTATAGGTATTTATATTTATTATACTACGAAATCCAACCCTGCCCACGCCGCGCCTTTGAAGTTACCGACATTTAGTGGATCGGACGCGCCAGCCCAAGTCGCGCCGAGCATTGCCTTCACACGGCGCGTGGCGCGGCGCGGCGCGGCGCGACTCGTCCTACCACGCGCCGTGTGAAGCGACCAAATTGGACGCGCCAAGCCGAGTCGCGCCGAGCATTGGACGCGCATGCCCGAGTCGCGCCGAGCCGTTGCCTTCACACGGCGCGGCTCGGGCTACAACGCGCCGTGAGAAGGCACCATTACACCGCTCGCTCAGTCAATCGCGCTCACAGAACAAATACCCTGACGGGTCGCGCTCTTCCGTACGTTTTCCTAGAAGATTATGACTTTTTGGTTTTTAAATATCCAATACAAATACTAGAAAATCATGTGTTGTGCCAAAATGTAAAAATACAACCAGTCCACCGGAAAAGTTGATTTTACTCGTGGATGTCCAATGGATGTCCAAATGCGAGAGAAATGGATAAAAACTGTGAAGGGGTTGGATCTATTTAGAAATAAAACGAAAGTTTTAGGGTGTGAAGCGGTTTCTTCAGGGTCGGCAACGCGCGAGTGATACCCCTGGTGTTGCAAGCGTCCATAGGCTACGGTAACTGCTTACCATCAGGCGGGCCGTATGCTTGTTTGCCACCTTAGTGGTATTAAAAAAAAAAAAGTTTAATGCTGTGAAGATCGTTTTGACGTAAGAATAGTGACAGTCTACTATGAACCTAAATATTATACACTTTTGTAGTGTGCAGTTATTTGATACCCCAGCGCAGCCGCGGTTAGGTACCATAAGCTAACTGAGAGTAAAAATCCAGTCAAAATCGTTCCAACCTTTCGAAGATTAGCCGGAAAATTAATAAAAAAAAATTTTTATTAGCGTGGGAAAATCCTCGTAGGATACCCGACCATCTTGGGGGGAGCGAGCAGATTATGCCGAACTTTTAGCGGCTAAAACACTATCGAGTGTCGCCAACCGTATATAGGTACTTTCATGTGCGTTTAATAAAAAGCTGTTATTTTGATATTACATAAAAGACACTTCAACTTTATTAAACTTAAAAGGTTCAATAAGTACCTACTTGCGTTGCAGCTATAAAATCATTATTTTAGGTATATTAGACAGGCAGGAGAGTAAGCATTTGCGTTCTTTCTTCTCGCTTTTCGGCGGCAACAGAATAATAACTATTCGTCGATAAATAATAAAACTTGTAAAATAATTATATGATTTGGACATCTTATTTAATTATATTGCTTTATTATATTACATTAATTATTAGATTCAATTTAAATTTATAATTTTGCATACTATTCTGTAGCGAAATGTGTAGACCTTATTTTAAGATTCCACCTAAATTGTACGACATTTCTGGCGAAATAAACAATTTCATTTCATTTCAACCTATTGTATGTAGATTTTACGGTTGCCCTTTTTCAAATCCATAAATCGAATCCAAAATACTTTCCACTAATAGCGTAAGATACCTACGTACCACCGCTAGCGACTAATATGAGTGAACGGAGCGTTGTGACATGACGTCTCACCCGCGGTCACGTGACCGTTAGCGGGCCTCGATATTTAGGGGAATTTTAAATGTCTGTAAAATCATAACAATTTTGAAAGAAACAAAAACTGACCTATTTGTATACATAATTGCTCTACTGTTACAAACTTTCAAGCCATTTTGCATACCTATTAACATTCCTCATTACAGTATACAGGATGATTTTTAATTTTCTTCAAAATTCAGCTCGGTGTTCCTATCAGCGTATTTCTCTAAGACCTGTAGTTCAGAAGTTGCCCTCACTGACTGGAAAAAAACACTCTGTATAGACATTGCTGTAAATATTACAGAATAATATTACGTATTAGGTTTTTGGGCAATCGTGTAAAAATAGAACGATGTTTCTAGCAACACAGTTTTTACGAAATCATCAAAATTCGTTTACAACCAAACTTTGTTACGCGGTCCGCGTTTTTACAAGTTATAAACCTATACCAAGAAATAATCGTCCAAGGAAGTTCGGAACCCTTGGTGATCAAGTTAGACTCAGATTCGCACTTGGCTGTTTTATGTCTTAATATGAGTGAGTATGGATTTGATTTGAAGCGCTCGTGGTGTAGCATGATTAGCCGTTCTTAATCGATCGGCAAAGTTAAGCTACGCCTGTCGTGGTCGGTACCTGGATGGGTGACCGCCTAGTGGTATTTCAAATCGAGCGTTTCCGTGCTTCGGAAGGCCCGTAAAGCCGTTGGTCCCGGTTATCGCTTAATTGTGATGGTCGTTAAGCTAGTTGGATGCCTCCTAGGCGGCTTGAAAATTCCAACAGTAGGTTGACCACTAGCCTACCTCCACCGATCCGCAGAAGGCATGCGTGGTGGAGTATTGCCCATTCCCTTTCACCCTCATTTGTGAAAGGAGGTGCTCAGCAGTGGGATATTTATAGGCTGATGATGATGATGATGGATTTGAATGAGTCAAGTGCTATAAAAGCTCTGTTACACCGATCATGGCAATTATAAAAACCTGTGCAAATTTAAAGAAACATCTGGTTCGGTTCAAATTTCAACCAACGCCCACGCATATTTTGACAAACAATGTAACTCGATACTCGTGCAGCAACAAAACAATGCATGATGTTTATACTGCAATGCGAGTTCGTTTGATAACTGCCCGATAGAATGATAGCATCAATGTTTACACTCCAAATTAGAACTAAATTGTTCTGATTTTCGGTCTGAAATTTAATTCATAATTAGAATTTGAAATTGTGTGAATTATGGGGACGAAGCTGGATTTAAAACAAAATGCATTTAGTTGCATAAGAGATATATATAACGTATATAACCATACATCAGTGGCATTGGAGGTTGCTGGAATTATAGCGCTGTGACAGACGGACAGACAAGCTGATGGAGTAGCACCATAAGAAAATGAATGAATTTATATAATATTATAAGATATTATATTTGTGGCAAGTAAAATTAAAAAAACAAACAGAGGTTAAACTAAAAATAACATAACATAGACCTATAGTAGGATAGTATTACAAATTCTTAGAAAAATAAAACAAATAAAAATGAATAATTAATAATTAAAGATTAAAATTGCCACAAAACGGTCCCAACTCAGCATATGCTGGTCATTAATAAACCAGCGCTGGTCTTCCGTTCCTTTTACCTATTTGGTTTGGAACCTGAAAAAGGGCGTTGCAAAACACGCAGAGCATTAGAAAGCTTAAACTTAGCATTAGATATTGCTTTAAATCGATCACTAATATTCGGTATTTATCGTTTCTTAAGGTAGGTTTACTTAAAAAAGTCTGATTCCGTAACTAAAACTTGAAGTAGGGTTTCATCTCAATTCAAAACGCCCACGCGCGCTCCAATCAAACGCTATCCGCGAGACAAGGAGCATTTTGATTTACTCGAGTGCACTTTATGATACTGTTTTGACATTCAAATTACCCGGTTAGGTTCGCAGTCTGTTCGTTTGAGACTTTGAATTCAGAATTGTCGAGTTTTCCGTCGCAAAGGGTATCTATGTCGTCTAACAAAATCATTGGATACTTTCAATTGTACAAATTATGTTATGTAACTTGTAGTCTATTTGGATAATAATTATGAATATCAATTTTGGTACGAAGACTAAGGCGAATCCAAATGGAAAAAGGATTTTATAACGGATTAGTACGTAGGTATAATTTTTAGGGTTCCGTATAAAAACATATATAATGGACATTAACATGCAAACTTCCACGGAGAATTGGTTTGAACGAGGTCTAGTAAGTAGTTTTTTTTTAATACGTCATAAGTCTTAAACCGCAATTTACCATTCATTCAATCAACTCAATATAAAAAAAATTAAAAATAATATTATGTTACTTGCTGCTACGGACCCTTCATGGGCGAGTCCGACTCGCACTTGGCCGCTATTTTTTTTAAAACGTAGGTATAGTTTGTCGGCCAACAATTACATGTGATCTGCTGAGACATTTCTTACTTTCCTGCCCTAGGTATATTACCCATACAAATTTATATCGATTTATAACTTGGAAGGATATCAACGTTATGTGATAATTCTTGAGACAAAGATAAGTCACTAAATAGTAATTGAGAAAATGGTGTGCTAGTACCCCGAAAGCAGACATCTGTTTATCATGGAAACTAATCAACTTAACCAAATATTGATAGTAGCTAACTACTATAACAAACTATCAAAGTAAGGTATCCAACTTATCCTTTCGATAATAATTGCGAAAGTTCATGTACATTGAGTAGTTTTTAACAACCACACCGTTTTTTGAGTGAACAGATTTGAATGTAACTATGATAGCTCAGTGGTAGTGACGTCGGATGCCGAGACGAAGGTCCCGGGTTTGAATCCTAAGATGAGCTAGAGCTTTCGGTGAAGGAAAATATCGTGAGGAAACCATGGCATGGTGGTGGCTGCCTACCACCCTCAAGATGAAAATCTGTCCTCAGACACCTATCGCTGTGTTCCGACTAGAGATTTTTTTGTTGCGGGATTTACGTCGATGGCGAGAGTTGCGAACTTTTATCCCTGAAAATTATTAGATCTCCAGGAACGCAGGTGAAACCGCGGCTTTGAAGTTAGTATCGTCATAAAAACACTAAGTGACAAAATAATATATTCGTTTCCAGCTCATCCTTAGGGAAATGTGCTAACCGCATGTAACCTCATCGCTAAAGAAATGGACTCTCCAAAAAAGGGCTTTGTGGACGCAAAAACGGCTCAATCGTGAATTGTCCTTTATCTCAAAAGAGTCCTGTTGATTTAAAACTCCCGTAGGGTAGGGTCCCTGTGTTAGCGAATATATGCTTATGTAAAATAGGCGTCTACTTATTTGTAGCGATGAAAATTTATGCATATTAAATTATTAAAAGAAACAAAAAACCCAACTGCGTAAAACAAAAATTAACTGAAAAGAGAAAAAGAAGCTCTTTAATCTATAGAATTTTGAATATAACTTTAATGCTATATAATGTATTGCAGTCGGAAACAAACCAATAACCTAAGTATGTATTATTTTTTTGTAATATGTGCGTTTGGATTTTTCTAGACCTACTTACGACAAGCTAGTCAAAGTCGCGCTTGTATCCTGCAGTCGCCTCGGAGGAGGCTTCCAGAACTAAAGTAGTTAAGAAGATAAATAATTTTGTAACCAACCATTTGAATTACCATATCAAAAATAAAGGCGCTTGTAGTTTTTTAAAGTTTGCTACAGATGGTCGGACAAATAACACCCATATTGGTAAAAGGCTAGTATTTGTACAAAAAGGGGTAGGTGAAACTGTACCCAAACCATTGCTTGGCTTATCTCGTGTAGCACGTCCGAACAAAACTACAATAAACAAAGATCTCTTAGCTATCGGCGGGTCAAGTCAATTTGTACCCAATTTGATTTGTTGAGACGCGTGAAGAATAATAATGGCCAATATACACCTAATATTGGGGAAATGTTTCGTAAGCGTAAAAGGTAGTAAATAATTGATATGATGATATTTCCAAAGGTTATGAAATATAAAAGTATTGTACCCATAGAGATCGATAGAGAGGTTATCTAACGAGTCACGTGAGACAATTATATGCAGCTTTCACGGCATATACCGTAAAAATCGCGTCAGTCGTAACCTATTCGAGGTAAACAAGTGCGCGAGCGGACGATATTTATTTAAATGCCGTATTGTTCAGTGATCGTCTGCAAAAATCAAAGCATACATGTGAACTACAAAAATCATGGTGTCACTTATCTATCACTCTTAAGTATCAATTTTTTCACATATTTAAAGTATAAATCTCAAAAATACCACCTAGGTTATTACAAAGGTACAACTTGAACAAAGTACATGAAGTGCGTACATAGCTGTTTAGTTCTACAGGAGCGTAAGTCTAACTTCGTTTCGAACATGCAATGAAAATCGTGTCATGCGATTCGTCCATCTATTACAGATGTGTGTGTAGATCCTAGAGTGGCGGTAGTGCGTATTTACAAAGAACACATTGAAGAATGCACTGTAGTGTAAGCGCTTACGAACAAGTGAGTTTTTGGGCTGTGTGAGCGTGTGAGTAAACATTATCTAACTATTAGCGTTTACGTGTAATTGTGATATTAAGTGAGGAGTTTCGAGGGACATCAGCTAAATCCAAGCGTCATGACCCATCTCTCGAGATCTATGATTGTATCTATTTAACCGCTTGCAATCGTACACTATAATCAGTATTACAGAAGCAACCCTTAAAGACTGTGTTAGGATTAGCTACATCCACTAATTAACCCGTTGGTTCTCGCGAGGGACGCGCGTCCTATTATAACAAATGATGATCGTTATATTTTTAACCGCGAGCCAAGGTATAAGATGAACATGAATCGATGATTACGTTTGTATTGTAGGTACATATTATATCTAAGGCGTATTTTTCTTATTCTATAGTTTCTATTTGATTTTCATGTATCGAGAAATAGAGTGTGAATTCGCTTGTAAAATAGTCGTCAGAAAAACTTATTCGTGGCTTTATAACAGTACAATAATTTCATGCTTTTTAGTGCAAGCTCATTTTGGATTTATCTTTCAATTTTGAGTATTCAATAGCTCTCAAAATTGACAATTTGTATAGATTTTAAGCATCAAATATTGGAAGGTAAATGATTATGAAACTCATCATAAACCCTTAATAATAATAAGATTAGCCTAACGTCCACTTTTAACTATAGATCACAATCTAATAGGTCGTTTTAATAATCGTAAAAGTTTAGTAAAATACCCATTTACCCTCGAATGGGGTTTGGTAACTTTTGACTTTATAGTTTAAGGGTCTCGGTGTAATGAAGGACTGAATACGAGATCGAACGACGTTCGTGAACCAAACTTGTATGGGTCCAACACAATATTTGACTTCTAATGTGTCCTGAACCTTTGAGTTGGGCTACTTTCTTCATATGAAATTTCTTAATGTAATATAATTGAAATAGTTTGCTAGAATCCAATAAAATCACACAAAGATGTGACTTTAGGTAAATACTTTGTTATTAAATAGTTAGAAAGGCGCAGAGAAGTATTCCTTTGAATGAAACATTTGCAAACTGACAATAGGCTACTTTCCTGAAAAAAACTAATTAGTCCGTCATAAACATTATCAAAAAATATTAGACACGTATTTTTTCTTTTGTCAATTAAACAAAAAAATACGAAGATATCGTGTGTTGAAGTTCCGCGTGACGTCACGGTGTGGTACACTTTTTAGGAACAAGTGACGTCACGAGCCACTCCCGAACTTAGACGCGCTTTATCATCGACAATTGTTAATGATTTGGTAAAACAAAAATTTTTTTAATAATCTAACTGACGGACTAGTTAGAATTATTATATTTTTACCCAGGCAATATCCCTATTGTTCGATTTATGTGCAAAGAGGTGTAATATTTTCCCATCCCATAAGGTCAGTTCACACCGAAACGTGACGTGACTCGACGTGACGATGCAATTGTTTTGAACAGTGGTACCTTTTTGTGTAGGAAATAAAGTTCTATATTGTATTGCGAGTCTCAATGTGATCTGACCCTAACGTAAGCCCATTTCAATTTTTAAAACATTGGGAACAAAGTTATAGCCTATACCTATTGCAAGTTCAGTCCGAATGATACACTAATAAATAATATTCAATTATTTAAAAATAGAATCAAATTGCTCAGCAAATAAGCTTAACAGACTAATTAACTAATTAAATTATCTACAGAGGCGTGTTTCTACGCTGCCAAGTGGAATCGTGCCCAGAGGGCTGGTGCCCTGCTTTACTAGATTATAATGACAATAAACGCTGTTTTTTTGAAGTGAAAACTTCTTTAGCGGCGTTGTGCACTTTATGTGATGGGTAAAAAAAATTAAACCCGCGTCAGGATACGTGACCTGATCAAAAATTCGTAAGACGGAGGGAGAACACGCGACCTGGGGCCCAATTCTCACTTCCCTCGAACTAGCCTTCGAATCGAACTCGCATTACGAGAGCTTGTTCGACCGTAAAATTTCGAGGGGCGGAGTCTATTTTTCGATTCCTTTATTCTCGACACTAATCGAACTAAGTTCGAGTGTAAGGAATAAATGTTGCCATTATGATCGATACAAATTGCACAATGTGTTTCGTTTCAATTGATAATTGCGTTTTGTTAACGTATGCGATAATGTTACATCTTAAATTAAAATTTAAAAAGATTTTAATCACTCTAAAATATTTAAAACAACGTTTCACACTTTTTATATCCTAATATATCCGGAATTCATAAGTTAATCAATTTTATATAATGATTATAAATGAATATGAAAAAATATTGTCTGTGCGTAACGGAAATCCTTAGGCTTATCTGTCATTACGTTTCCAAATGACAACCTAACTATTTGACGTTTGATAGTTCGCATTCGAAATACGTTTCGAACGGTCCCAACCAGTCGAAGCAGTTCGAGCACTAGCTCTCGAAAAATAAGAGAAAATGGCGGCTTCAAAATTGTCAGAATAGCCTAACTTGATTTACATTCGAAAAAAGTACGAGTTCGAACTTTATTTCGAACGAGTGATGAATTCGAGTGGCTGAGAATTGGGTCCCTGGTCGAAAATTCGTAAGACGGAGGGAGAACACGCGACCTGATCGAAAATTCTTAAGATGGAGGGAGAGTAGACCGCCCGGCGCCGCGGCGCGACGTAGGAGAGGAAGTATCCCCCTCTCTTTCTACCGTGTGGTGAAAATGTATGCCTGCTCCTGGTGTATCATTTAGGCGAGGCACGAACATTCGTGTAAGCGCCTGCACGAATGTTCGTGTGTGGTTGTGTTACAGCGCTGCAGCGTGCCACGCGCATCCATGGATGGTGAGCTGATGGAATGTAATATAAATTTTCATGTTTGATTACGATAGCGCAAGAAATGAATATTGTATTTTACCACATAAATGATAGTAATTTTATATACAGGTCGTTGTTTTGGTCAGCGGCGATACAAATGATACTGGTGCTAAAAAAAAAACTTTTTTTTTTAATAATTAAAATTAAAAAATTTAAATTTTGAAAATCATGTAATAAGCTAAAGTGTAGACATAATACTCAACGGGAGTACGAGGGAGTAAAGGGGTGGGGCGATGGCGGCTTGCGCCTAGCTCTAGTCTGTGCACGTGCCTAGTAATCATACTTTGCGGTAATTTTATTTCAAATTGAATAAGGTATTTCTCAACATATTTACAGTATTTAATGGAATTAAGTCCATTTTTGGGGAATATATATTTTGTACTATTAGCTCCTGGGTCGCTTGTCGCCGACCAAAACAACACCCTGTATAATTTAAGCAATTCGTACAAAATTATTCCATAACCATTCCAAAATATCAAAAATGCACAACGTTAATATTCAAGTTTTCACTTCTGCTGGCACTCCCGGAGTGCAACCCGTTGTTTTTTTTTTCACACATTAATTCATCGCCACTAAGGCCCCTTGATCAGGGTAGAGCAAGATTGTTTTTGGCGCCCTTTGGTCAACATGTCGACAGCACCACCGCGCAGTACCCTCTTCTGAAAAGGCGCCATCAAAATTTTATTATTTATTTTATTATTCAGCGCACCCTAGCAGCCTGTAAAGAATAAGAATATTTTTTTTTTTTGAAAATTTCATGTTACGTTAACAATATCCTTGATACAATGTTTTAGAGGCTTTTTAATAGAACACGTACCTATAGAACTGCATTGATACGCCCCAAGTGACCCTAACCAATTTCTGCTCTATAAATGTAAAATATGAATTTTCGTATGTTAAGTTTTAAACAATATTGTTGTCAAGTATTACTTAATCCTTTGCGCTTACAAAAAGGATATAAAACAAAGGAAATCATTAGTTATTGGTCCCTGGCGGCACGTTTGTCACCCGACGTCAAGGGGAGGTGATGTGATGACAAAGGTATTAAGGGATGTAAGGCCAACAACAACGTTTCTATGACAAATCATCAGGCTATTTGTTTATTTCCTTGCGATATTGTTTTGTTTCATCATTGTAAGAGACCGTATTCAGAAAGGGTGAATTCGCCGCGAATCTCTCTCGCGTATTACGAGCCGAGACTCTGGCATAGTGCACGCCATTTACGTGATTTATAATTGGTTTAGTTTACCAAATAATCGCACTGGCCATCACTACTATTGCACGAAGAAGAAAAGTCGTATTTAAATATAAATGCGTCACTGTGTTTTTATCGAGATATTCTGCTGCAATTTTTTTATTGATGTGCTTTACAAGGCGAGTAATTATTAACAACTAAATACATTAATAATAATGTATCAGGTCTACAATATAACTAAATACATTAATAATAATTCATTACTGACAGGACTATTGTTGCCAATAAGCCTGATATAGTGGTGATAGACCGAATAGCGCGTCGCGCAATGATGGTAGATGTTACCATTCAACATGACGAGAACATCGTGAAAGCTGAGAAAGAGAAACAAATAAAGTATCTCGACTCAGCACACGAGGTTGTCGACATGTGGAATGTGAGCTCAGCTATCATTGTGCCGATTGTCGTAACGGCCAATGGCCTGATGGCCGAAAGTCTCGACCAACATCTGTCGAGGCTCTCGTTAGGCGGTTGGATCAAGAGCCTGATTCAGAAGGCAGTACTCCTCGACACGGCTCGTATTGTGAGGAGGTTCACGTCTCTGCAGCCCTAACCATAGTCATTCCATTTTTTATAAACCTTTGTAGTTTTATTGTGAATGATTTTTAACTAATATATGTACTTATCATATTTTTAGTTTGATAATAATAAAAAAAAAAACACCGGCGGCTTGGACCTTGCTCCCGACACCGACGGAAAACTACCTATTTTTATATTTTTAAATGTTTATAATTTATAAAAATATTTAAAAATTAATTAAATATGTAAATATAATAAATAAACGGAATAATAAGTAATTCATTTATTGGAATACAACATTACAGCTTATTTTAGAAACCATAGACTCCCGAAATAGTAAAACTGTGTTTCAGGAGCCAAACATTAATTCGCTAAAACAAGTAAAAGAAAATTAGGCTTATCTAATTAAATGTAATATATAATGTAAACACCAAGAAACGTAATTGCAAACATACAGCAAGTGTGTGCTATGAGTGTAGCTCAAATAGTCCCATAGGACCGAAGGGCGCAGGCTGGGCGCACACATTAAATTTAATTAGAAGAAATTTAGGGGCGCGCAGAATTAACTTTCCGAATTCAGCCCCTTTGGTAGAGCCTGTGGGTAGCATATAGGTTGGGAACTTTTGAAACGTGTTAGCGCATAATTTCTTTGTCTTATATAAGAATAGCACCCGGTGGCTCCCTTTGACTTATTTCATTAAAACTAACAGCGCAAATTATCTCGACTATTATCTCTAATATCACACATATATCTTGATTATTAGGTATCTCTAAAACCAAAAAGACTGACATCGGTTCTATCCATTGAGCTATTCTACCATAATTTTTTATAAAACTTTAGAAAATGGAATTACTATATTATTAACACGTCTCAATAGCTGAATTTCAGATATATTTTATAACTACACCCAAGAGTTATATGAGATGTTTGCGAAATTGAATTTCTTATTGTTTGATACAATATACTTTTTACTGTTTCGGTTTACCTAACTTATAAAGAGCAGTTATTTTTTATTTGACATTTGGGACGTATTTTAGTTTTTAAATGTCTGCGGGATACAAATTAAATTTTCTTGCAAAAAATAAGCTACAAAAAAGAAATAAAAATACTACAGGCATTCAGTAAGTAAATTCACTACGAGATCAATGGAAGTTTAGTAACTACTATTACCAGTAATAAAGTATTTTTAACATGTAATTTTCCATTGGCTCAAAGATCAATATTTTATTAATTTTATGGTGCGCCAGAAAATATTATTTTCGATTAATCAATCATGTATCAAGATTGGAATTTGAAACCCCCGTCCTATTTTCATAAATTCTAGATATTTTTTGTTATAATCCCAGTGAGAAAATCTTTTACGAATCGAATACTAAAGTCATATACGAGAATAAAATATATTCATAAATTTATAGAGATTTTCATTCAATCCTTTTTAATATCCTTTTTACGTTTTTTGATGAAACCTATCGTATATTTTATAGCTTAAAATGTTCAGTTTTGATTATTTTCCAAGCGAACGATATTTTTTCATTTGAATTTCAAACGAAAATACATTTTTTCCTTATATCTTCTGCTATCAAAATTGTGTGCTGCCAATCGTTTAATGAAGAACGTCATCTGGCCCTCGAATTTAATTTCAAAGTTGATATTTGGAGCTAAATTAAAATGGAAAAGTTTTTAAATAATACTTTTCTTTCCAACAGATACTTTTGGATGAGACGAAAAATTTCATAAAACATTTGAGGTACGAAAAGTTTGTTATTTTTTATTTCAGTATTTCATGACTTCATCGAGTACAATATACCTACCGAATATTTTTGTTTGAAAAAGTAACAAACATCCTTATATCCTTAGAAACTTTCATTTATAATAGAACTTGGTAGGATAGGATACGATATAAAACACTTTGACAACCATTAATCTATATGAATAAAAATTAAATGCTGTTTGTTGGTTAACGCGGTGCGGTTAACTTGAGATCGGTCGGACCGTTTTGACATTTTTTAATAGGAACATAATAAAAATAGGTGATAATAGTTCAGTGGTAGTGACGTCGTATACGCAGACGAAGGTCCCGGGTTCGAATCCTACATTGAGCTTGAGTTTTCGGTGAAGGAAAACATCGTGAGGATACCATAGCTCGGTGGTAGGGTACTTTATAGTACCCATCTGGCTGGCTACCACCCTCAAGTTGAAAATCTATCGCCAAGCACCTATCGGTGTGTTCCGACAGCTGCACTTGAGAGCCAGTTCCTTCTAGGATTTGTGTGCTTTACCACCTTCGGCCACATCATCACTTACCATGGTGAGAATTTGGTCAAACACTGGCCTATACACAGTATATAGTAAAAGAAAAAGTCCTAATAAGGGTACATGTACACTATGTGTATTTGCATGCGCGTCTGGTTAACCGCAATCAAAAACATGTATGAAGCAAAAAAATTTTTATACGCACTGTGATACGGTTGTAGGCCAAGCGCCTGCCAATCGACAGTCCGCAATGCGGCTAGCCGTACAGTGCGCACGTAGCCTTAGATCTATATGGATATAAACATTTAAAAAGTTGTTGAAATTTGATATAGGAGGTATGTAGGTCCTGTTTGGACACAGGATACTTTTCATCAAGGGAAATTCGGTCATAATGTCCGCAGTTTGACCGCAGGACAGCTGGCAATAAATATACCTAATTTTATTTCGTAACAACATGTCACAGTATTAAACATCTTTCAGAGCAAATTCACCGCACGTACTTTATTTTTTTTACAACATTAAAATATCATAAGACAGGCTCGTAAAAGGGTATGAGCTCGCGCAAGATGTGAATAATAAATTTTGTATGAGTTGGCGGTAATTCGTTACACGGGTCTCGGGTCCATATTTAATAGAGATTACCCGAGTGGCAAGCGGTGGCCGAGCTTATCTGTGGGTCAGACGCTTTATTAAACGATAAGGGTTTATAATCTGTGTTTTTTTTTAACAAATTGTTTTCAGGAAATGACATTTCTATTGATTTTTAGGTCGATGGTTTGATTAAGGCGGCCCTCTGTGGCCGGCGCAACTTCAACGCGAGCATAGTCTAAAAGCTTGTTGTTTCATCCAACGTAATGTTTGACTGCGAAAAAAGAGAGATAGCATCAGAGCCGTCGGTTATCAGTCGGTAAATTCCGCTGATCACTCGCGGCCGCTTCGCTAGGTCGTCATTCATGATTTCGCATTCATAAAACTTGTTCCAGGAGTATACTTCTTGTGAAAAAATCTTACAAGTTTGTGAAAAAAAAGTTAGTTATTTAGAATCTCCAATACATTTGCAAGCCTGGTATCTAAATGTTTTCTTTACTTTTACAATTTATAGGTACATTAGGTATGGCCAAAGTTCAGGCAAAAACGCTGTTATTCGGAGGCTTTGATTGAATGTGTTTCACACTTTTTTTAAATTACTCCTAGATACAAGGCTAGATATAGTGCACAAGATACTAATTTGTTCAAAACATCTAACGAAAAATGTTTAACAACGCCATAATAAGTACAGAGGTTTTGTATGAAAAGTATGACGAATTGAGCCCGTGTGAGTTTCACAGACTTCATCCAGTAGAGTAAAATTAAATGAATTACGTGTATCGGGACTTTTTAAGTTGTCTCAAAAACTCCGCGAAGAGTTTTAGTACAATGGCTAGGTATAAGTTTACTAAAACACGTGAAAGTGATTTATTGTGACTAGAACTTATAATATAACTTGACACTGGCAAAAATAAATCCTAATAAAAAGGATTTGGTTGCGGAACTTAAAACAAAGAAGAAAAAGTGTGGTTCTAATCACGTTCTAACCCCCTTTTTTTAAAAATGGCCTGAGCCTTATTGGTATTAAATTCTGCCGCCATGTTCCTTCCAGCGCGTGTATTTCGACAGCTTCTCTTGTGATCCAGTTCCTTCTAGGTTTGGGATTGTATCCTTAACCTCTTCGCCCACATACTCACAGAACAGGATTATGGTCAAAACAACGGCCTTATAGATCGTAAATAGGTTTTGAAGTCTGACAAAAAAAACATTTCGATATAGGGTAAGAGCCCCCGGTTGTGTCCACTTTAAAAAATGTGTTATGTAAAAAAATCGCCTTTCATTCCAAAATGGGTATTGTGTTGATTATAATATATCGTTTAGGTTTTGTAGAAGTGTGTATCGAGAGACGTATTTTTAATATTAATATTTAAATATGAAAGGTGTAAAATCATTACTGATTTCAGTGAAATGATCCATTGGTTACCAAGTTTCCAGCTAGAGGAATTCATTGACTATCAAAATAGCATCAAAATCAAGTTCCTGGACATTTATTTAGTAGGCTTCAATTAGAATCAACGCAAAAAAATCTCGATTAATTACCAAGGGTTGCTAATGGTTTCTCTTTAGAAATTAACGGAAATAATTATTTTTACTTTTACAGTGTCACAATAAAGTTCGTATACACTTACGGCGCCACTACAATTGTTCGTTAAGAGTGCGTACCAAGCCAGAAAAATATCGCAATGTCAGATGAAACAAACTTATGTCTAATCTTCGCGTGGAGATGAGATGGAGATAGCGTGTTTCGCGGCACAAAAATGAACGAAGCGCTTCTTATCTAAATAACTCGTAAAGTATAGAATATTTTTAAAAATCGTTAGTAGCAGCCCTAGGTCATATGTTAGTGATATTATTTATCGAATTTTTGTCTTAATTAGATACACCATGAACGAATAAAACCGAAAATTCATTATTATTAGAGGTAGCTTTGTGATTTTTTTCTATCGAGGAAATTTCATTCCATTATGTTTTTGCTCAGGCAGAACCCTCGCGTATATAATGAAAATACCCATATAAAAATATTTTTTCATTTAAATACTATTTACTTGGGTAAAATTCAATTCTAAGATTGTTATTTTGCTTTATACGCAGCCTTAAAAGCGATCATCATCAAAGATTTTATTTACTATAGACAATAAACGAGTCAGGTTCAACGCTTTATTTATTGACTATAAAAATTGCAAGTGGCCACAAGCGGGGTACTGGCCAAAACCGGGGCTCTTACCCTATTTGTTTCTACGTTGTTGGGTAAAAACTGCAAGTGACAGTTGCACAGAGCTATTTATCCCAGACATTTCATTTGTGCATTTGATTGCGGCAACTTGTGTTATGCGCGTTTTAATTTCCACGCTGTATGACGGTTGTTGGTTTTCTGTGGCTGACTGCCTGGCTGACTGACGTTTTAACTGACCCAGTCAGTCGAGAGTATCTGGTAGCTCTAAGACTAGTACTATTATTTATTTAATTGTTTTAGTGGATTTATTTTAAACAAGTGTACCTATTTATTTTCACAACCGAAATCTCGATAAAAAAACTTTTAAGTAAACACATAATATAAACTCTAGCTAGAGAAAACCCTACTGATTATTAATTGAAAATTAATACGACCAAGATTTACGTATAGCGTAAATTTTACTGGACTTTTCTAAGAACTGAGCTCCCCGCCGTGGTTTTCCCAATGGAGTACAGGAAAAAGGTCTTCAGGGTCGGCAACGTGCAAGTGATACCCCTGGTGTTGCAGGTTCCATAGGCTACGGTAAGCGCTTTCCATCAGGCGGGCCGTATGCTTGCTTGCCATCTTAGTTATAAAAAAAAAATATAAATTTCACGGCCCAGGGTTGGCACGAATTTGGTGACAGGCCCATCAAGTTGGGACTTTTACCGGCTCCAAGTGGTTGTATAGTTTCTGAGTAGTTTACATAGGTCGACAGTGCTTTGATTCAGGTTTACACAAAGTAAAGCAGTGAGAAATATTACGGCTTACAACTGAGTCGCTGTCCATGTGATGTCAATGCAATTATTATCATTTTTAAAATCGTTATTTTATTGTTACTGTAACTATTTTGTATGTATTTAATTATGTGTTGGGTAAATTAGAATAAATGTATTTCTTTCTTTCTTCCTGTGTAACGTAAATAGTATATACATCCCGAAAGGGGGAAGACTACATCAGGTACAGACTCTCTATAAAATGTTTTAGATCAAAATAAATTACTCAAAAATTCATACCAAATTTTTGCATCCAAAATTGAATTAAATGCATAACCGAATGAATTAAATGTCACCGCACTACGAGGAACATTATTCTTTCACTCCATTTGCTAATATTATTATAAAATTTTCTCTTTCGCCTGCCTTCATAGTACCAAAGAAGACGTGTACTTTATGTGGATATACCCTTACCGTTACACGTTGCATATCTTTAGGTATATATAAAATTCTACTGTACGTGTGTATGTCACAGAATTTTTTTGTATGCGTTTGGGTGGCGCCCTGGAGGGTTTAGATTCAGAAATCAGCCCGGCAGATGGCGCTGCAGTCGGTATCTAGGTTATATTATCGACTGCAGCGCCATCTGCCGGGCTGACATCGGGTAGGGTAGGGTAGCACCACAGGGTAGGGTAGCAACACGCGAACGAAGTTGCGCCGGGCAGCTAGTATAATATAAATATAGTAATATACATCTACAGACATCTACATACCTCATTTGATGTTATTACAAATATTAATATTATGTGATAAAAACTTTTGTTCTAGGAGTAATTTCTGTAAAACGTTGAGTATTTTTAGTATCCTAGAGGAATTCAAGGCAAATACGGCTATTATGAAATTCTTATACAACAATAAGGTTTTTAATCCGTTTAGATATAACATTCTAAAGTTTATCAAACAATAACTTTAATATTAAACTGAGAAAGAAAGTAAGTTCAAAACGATTACATTTCCATGAACCCTCAACAATCTTTACAGCTAACTTTAATTGAAAAAGGGCAATAGATGTCGGTTTCATAAGAAACGAACAGAAATATTCACAGTACGAAATAGATCAAGGGGCAAGAGAAAGCGGCAGCGATTGCTTCTAAAAAAATTAAAAGCACCTATTCATAAAATCGCAATAAAGATCTGTCACATGAACAAATCACAGTTGTTATCATTAATTTATGATTTATGGATGGTAGGCTAAAATATTTTTTAAGATTGATTTTGATTTTTAAATGACATTATTCAATAAAAGGTTATACAGGTCGTTGTTTTGGTCAGCGACGAGCGGCTCAGGCTCGATAATACAAATGATACTGGTGCTAAAAAATATAAAACAATACTTTATTTTTTTATAATAATAAAAATAAAAATAATATTAATTGGAAAATCTTGTAATAAGCTAAAGTGTAGACGTAATACTCAACGGGAGTGCGAGGGAGTAAAGGGATGGGGCGAAGGCGGCTTGCGCCTAGCTCTAGTCAGTGCACGTGTTTGTTGCGGTAATTTTATTTCAAATTGAATAAGGTATTTCTCAACGCATTTACAGTATTTAATGGAATTAAGTATATTTTTGGAAAATGTATGTTTTGTACTACCGCTCCTGGGTCGCTCTTCGCCTACCAAAAAAACATTCTGTATAAAATAGCATACAAAATTATCTTATTATAAATTGTACACAGTAATGTTATTAGAGTTTATGAGGCTTGGTCACTATTAATAGATTATTTTTTAATAGATCTGTTTATTGTGTCATCTTACCTATACAACGTAACGGAAAGGGTGTATCCATGAAAGTATACGACTTTTTTGGTACTAGAAAGTGACGTAAAATGATAATATCCCTCACTGACCGGTGACATGTTGGTTATGATTTTAATTCAATAAACTTGGAAGATAATTTTTTTTTATGAATTTTTGAGTAATTTATTTATTGTATGTAGTCTTCACCCATTTCAGATAGACCTTATATATTTACTCCCTTATTCATAATAAAGTTATCAAAAACAATTCGGAATTTCAGCGAAATTCATAATAAAGTTCGCTGAAATTCCGAAGTCTTTATCTGACAGGTGACATTGGGTGATCGAAAGAGTGAGACGGGGCACACTATTACACTGATTTAGTTAAAAAGGTCTAATGTTTTCCTCGGATAAAAGTGGTCTGTATGTTATTTTAGGTTATGATCTACTGTGGCAAATTACAAGTTTATTAGTAGGACAGAGGGATTATATTTCACCACACAGTGACGTTTGAAAGTATTGTTTAAACGCTACTCGCATCGTTTATGACTTGAACCCCAATCGCTGGTAAAGTGATGAAGGTCCACGGCGACCCCTGTCAATCCCACGCGAAACTAGAAAAATGTTAAAAGCTAACTAATAGAAATCATCTCTATGAAAAACATCCCTCACCGTGCCATTATTGCCATTATTGGCTGGCCATTTTGTTTATTGTGTAGGTACACTTGAGGAAAAATATATTTGTAATGTAATAAGATGCTTGCAAAATGATGACGATGCTTAGCTGATGGAAATAGCTGTTTCACCAGCACTTCTGTCAGAGATAAACAGCAGGGTCAATCCAATGGAAAAAAGTTTTTCATTTTCAAATTTTCCAGCCAACTTTTCCATTTTTCCTTTTAGTAAGAACATTATTCGGTCCAGCCATACTCAAGTGGGCTTACCAACGACCAGCATAAAATGACTATTTATTTCGATAAGGTAGGTGTGATGTACGTAGAGTCCTTTACTCTACCTTTATCATATGTTACACCTACCAGACTGATGAAACCATGACGTCAGATATATACATATAAAGAAAAACATTAAAAAATATCATTGCTATTACATATTACTTTTGTGTCGTTGAGCACTTGTTTTATTTTGTGACCGCAAAGCGGGGTGAAAGACCGTAAAACCCAAAAGAAACAATTATTTCAAAATCCCAAGCAAGATCTAAATCCTCAGAAATCCTTTGAAAAATAAAATATGTAAATGCGGAGAAAACAAAAGTGGAGAGATTATATGGAAAGGTAAACGGAATACGCAGTTCAAAGCTGCGGACTCTAGAATATAGGAGGAAAATTTTGGTCAGCTTTACACAATAGTGTAGCGATTTTTAAAACTTGTATTTTTAACAAAGAATTGTGATTAAATGAATTTAGCTCGATTATGCATGTGACGAATGACAAGGCTTACGGCAAAGTGAGCTCAATTTCAGAACTTTAAGGTAAGTAGCATGATTGGACAGACAATAATTTCTTTCATTTGAGGATGCTCAGATCGGGCAAGATTTAGAAAAGGACTTGCTAGGACTCAATATAAAACGAAAATGTCTCATAATTACTAACTTGGACAGTATTACCTCAGAGTATATAAATACTACGTACAAGTATTACCCAACTCATAAGGCGCGTCGTGAATCTTCGTTTGCACAGAAAATAAAGTATGGCCCCGAAGAATAATGAAAGAATGCTTAAAACTTACAATCAACCTTAGATCACTAGTATAAGGTTCATAATACACTGCAGCTGTTAGTTCCGTCTCACTCGCAAGTCACGCCCCTCCGCATGGCGCGCGCTAACATGGCGATAGCTGCCGACCAATAGCGGTTCCCCATGCTTTGAAAATGTACAAAATGTATCTTCTGCGCAGGTACATTGGTAAGCCATATCAGTTGGGTAGGTTCTACTGTAATAATAATTAATAATAATAATAGCCAGACTGGCTTCAAAAATGTTGGGTGTGCTAAAGGCTAAGTGATACTTCACGAAACTCCAGCGGCCACAGCTTTATAAAGCGCAGGTTAGGCCGCATATGGAGTACTGCTCGCACCTCTGGGCAGGCGCACCCGCTTATCAGCTTGATCCACTTGCCTCGGCAATGGCGGGCCACTCGTATCGTTGACGATCCCATACTCACTGGCAGTTTAGAACCTCTCAGCCTTCAGAGAAATATAGGCTCGCTCTGTGTGTTCTACCGTATGTATAATGGGGAGTGTTCGCAAGAGCTTTTTGACCTGGTGCCATCATCACCTTTCTCCCATCGCACTGCTTGCCGGTGATGTGGAGTTCATCCTCACATCCTCGAGCCGGCTCGATCGTCCACACAACGTTTTAGTTTGAAATGTGGAATGAGCTCCCCGTTATGGTTTTCCTTCAGCGCTACGATATAGAGTTCTTCAAAAATGGCGTAAAAAGAGCTCTACAAGGTCGGCAACACATTGGCAATCCCCCCGGTATTGCACATGTCCATAGGCGGCGGTGACCACTTACCATCGGTGGCCCGTCTGCCTGCTTGTCAACCTATTGACATAAAAAAATGTTTCACAAATAGTTAAGTTATTAAATCTTATTTAAGTTACTATTTGTAATACAAATAACGGCAAATTCTCATCAACAGTCTCTCTTCTCATAAACAGTACGTCATTAAATTAATCCCCAATACCTCATGTTCAACGAATATTATTGTTTCTAACCACATCAAATCAGAGCATTTGATTTCATTACAGTGCGGTCGTTTTAATATTAAACTCAATGGATATTACCACACGAACTAATATCACTATTTGACCGAACATCGTATTCAGTAATATCTAAGTCTCAGTACGGTTTACCACAAAGCATTTACTATTAACAACAAATTTAAAGTTTTCTTGTTTTGTTGAGCTCACTTCACGCGGTGTGGGGAAGTTGTGCCCACATTCGACGGCTCCAACATGCCAGCAAATATACGATGTGGTTAGTGGATAACGGCTTTAGATCTTTAACAATGTCTGGGTACTGGCCGAGTAAAGGTCACAGTACAGTTCATTCGTTCATGTAGGTATAGGCCTGTGTTTGATACAATCTCAACATGGTAAGTGATTTTGTGGCCCGAAGGTGATAAGCACACAAAGCTTGAAAAGGGAAGAAAGTTCTTGGCGATAGATTTCGACTCGAGGGTGATTGCCATTACCCTTGAAAATCTGACTTCAAACCAGTGAAACATTAGAGTTACAACCATTGAGCTGTTATTACTACGTATAGAGAAGATGCCACACATCACAACTATGTTCCTCACTTGTTGTTGTAGAATAAGGAACGAAACGCGTAAGCGCCGTGAAAATCACGGTGTTTGAGAGAAAAATACTCCTAAAAGCGTTCTGATAGCGCTACGTGTTTCTACTGTTTGCTTAGACGAATTGTTTCAGCGCTAAAGAGAACTTTAGTTGACTCTAAAAAAATGGGACATAAGCTTTGCTTATGATAGCTTCTCTATAAGTAGTAATAATAGCGCAATGATTCCAACACAGTTATTTTAATCACTGTTTAAAATATGGTAGCGAGAGCCCACTATTAATTTAGAATTATTGAGATGTCTAATTCTTAAAACTCATAGAAAAATATTATTCGCAACCAAAATCGCCAAATAAAAATCTTCATTGGAAGTTACCTCTCAGTAGCGATCCGATGGTATCATGTCAAAGAATTAATATGATATTCACTCACGTACCATATCAATTCTATTACCCTTGATCGACGTCAGAGAAATTATATATTGTTTTGTTACTCACGTACAGTACAGTAATAAATAGTATTATATCCGGGATGTATCCCCGCATCATAATTATATTAATAGAATATCACCCAAATGATAAATGAAAAGTGATTCTTAATAATGATTCTGGATCTTTTCATGATTAAATGTCTTAATAATAACGTATTCACTTTGATTTAGTTCTCAATGTAAAGGAACTATGTACCTACATAGTTCCTTCCATTCCATCGCTTACTGGCATTTACTTAACTTGCTATAATAATTATGCTGATTAGTTAGCTTGTTTAGGTGATATCCTGCAAGCTGAATTAGAAGCACTTCTTGACTTACAATTAAGCTGAATTTTGCATACACCGGCTTTAGTTCTGAGGGCCTACTACGAAAAACGATACACGATCAATTAGCCAATAGAATTGGTCAAAATTTTCGTCTCGTCAGTTTTGCGGCAATTCTATTGGTTAATATTTGACAACGATGATCGGACTATCGTGTATCGTTTTTCGTAGTAGGCCCTCTGGACGTTCTGGTGACAATACAATATAAAATCTTGTTTTAAAATATATTTTTTTACACATAATCCCTTTCATCATAAGCCATCGTATTTTAATTATTTTAGAGGTGCCAATATCCGAATCTGAATCCAAAAATTATATAACAAAGTATAACATTGATATTATAGATAGATAGATAACTCATTATTGTAAAAAAGTATATAACAAAGTTTATGTAGTTAAAATTACTGTAAGTATAGCACAAGAAGCGATCTCTTCCAGACAACCTTTGGATGGAGAGGAATTTAGACACTTACATTTTTTAATTATAAATTATTTTGGGAGGTATCTATAATTAATCGACTAATTATGTTTAGAACAAGCTAAAGCAATTTCTATGTAACTAAATATCTCATCTAGTTTGATTAAATTCCCAAGATTTATATTTAAATATAGTAGGTGAAATCAAAGTTTGGAAATATTTAGTAATAATAACGTTTAAGAACTAACTATAATTACATTTTTAATTAAGAGACATTTAGGTCCTCAATTTTGTAATTAATTATGTAAAACATGTTCTTTGTGAAACAATATAATATTGAAGATAATCTAAGGTCAGCAGGAGTGATGGTGTTGCAAGCGTATGAAGGCTATGGTAATCTGTATATCTAATAATACTATCATACGGACCTCATGCTTTTTTGCTTCCTTAGCTGTATAAAAAAAAAACCCGTGTAATATTAAGTAACTCAACTTTGCTATGAAAAGAAACGCCAAAAATATTGAATGAAAAGTAAATTGCGGTTTACGATTTATGACGTATTAAAAAAAACTACTAACTAGATCTCGTTCAAACCAATTTTCGGTGGAAGTTTGTATGGTATACATCATATATTTTTTTTAGTTTTATCATTCTCTTATTTTAGAAGTTACAGGGGGCAACACACATTTTAACACTTTGGAAGTGTCTCACGCGCAAACTATTCAGTTTAGAAAAAAATGATACCCCACATGTGTGTGAAATATTTTTGAGTTTCAGTTCTAAGTATGGGGAACCCCCAAAATGTATTGTAATTTTTTCTTATTTTGTGTGAAAATCTTAATGCGGTTCACAGAATACATCTACATACCAAGTTTCAACAGTGTAGTTCTTATAGTTTCGGAAGGCTGTGACATACGGACGGACAGTCAGACAGACAGACAGACATGACGAATCCATAAGGGTTCCGTTTTTTGCTATTTGGCTACGGAACCCTAAAAAGATGACTAGAATCGATACAATAGAAACAGCTGTTAATATAAAGATTCATGTAGAATGACCAATATTACTAGTAATATTAGTTTCCCTTTTAGTTCCCCATTAGTAGAAGCTCCCAAGTAAGAACGACCTTCATCAATTTGATAACGAAGTGAAGATTATATTTTTAACAAATAAAATATATTTGTGAACGTGTATCAATAGGGTTGTCGTAAAAAATGTTCATGTCTATGATTAATTAAAATTACAAAAATTACAGTAGTACCCAACTAATAAGGCGCATCATGAATCTTCGTTCGCACAGAAAAGAAAGTATGGCTCCGAAGATTAACGAACTTACAATCAACCTTACATCATTACTATAAGGTTCATAATACAGTGCAGCTGTTTGTTCCGTCTCACTCGCAAGTGACGCCCCTCCACAAAGCGCGCGCTAACATGGCGGCAGCTGCAGACCAATAGGAGTTGAGAATTCACCGTTGGTCCCATAGTAAAAGTTGTTCAGCATGACCTCAGAGTATATAAATACTACGTACAACAGAGAGACAGCGCCCATACTTTGAAAGTTACCACCATAACTCGCGCAAGTACAGCGCCGGTGGCGAGATTGGGGTACTAATTCCTATTCTGGGTTTGTAAGTGACTACAGCAATGTTTGTTTTTCAGTAAATGACAACAGATGACACTGTTGAAAGAATTTAATTTTAAAGAACAATGGGCACATTTTTTATTTTTTTTGTTTTTGTGTAAGCGTAGCATTTACTCGCACAAAGGCTTTTTCCCAAACTAATCCATACTTTTGTTCAAAAAAGATAAGAATTCCATACATTAAGTTTCACAAACTCCTCCATCGAAATTATCGAATTATTACTAAATATTAAGTTGCATTATACCACATAAGATGTTATGAAGAAGTCACAGTATTTATAAGCATAATAACAAAATCATGCTTATTAAACTTTCCTTTACTAGCTTCCGCCCCGTGGTTTCACCTGCGTTCCCGAGGGATATATTATTTTCCCGGGATAAAAAGTATTCTATGTATATGTTAATTCAGAATACATTCTCATACCAAACCATCTGTATACCAAATTTCATCTAAATCCATTCAGATGAATGAATCTAAGCTTGTTTTAAAAAGAGTAATTACAGATTTTATTTCCGTCTCTTCTCAGCAAACCTTCCGAACCGGTAGTATTAGAGTCAGACTTTCCATAATTGCCTATGAAGGTCTATTTGAATAAATGATTTTGAATTTTGAATTTTGAGATGTTGACGCATGATTGAGGGACAAACATCCAAACCCACAAAAATTCGCGTTTATAATATTTGTGAGATGAGATTAGAGTGACTAGATTTACTCGCTTATCCCGAACTCTGTCTCTGTTCTCTAGTCACTCAAAAATAATTTTTATTCAAATATAATACTAGGATAACATAAGCTAAAAGAGTTCTCTCTAATACCTCCAACAAAATTGGTAAAAAATCCTGGTCCCATTTTTTCCCAAGTTCAAAATATATATACAGGATACCCGGACAGGCGTCGAGCGCCACTCGTGACATCTACACTATAGAGGATTTTGATAATTTTGCTAGCAGTGGAAAAAATAGGCGACCAAGCGACTGACACACACATGTATTTTCTTTCTGATATATTACAATAGTTTTTATAAACAAAAAAATACAATAGAAAATACCATAAATTAATCTAACAAAGTAATTTTCAACAGTTAGTGTAGATGTTAATAGAGATAGTCCACAAAAATACAAATCTTTTTTGTATTTTTGTTTGTAAAGAATAAACTCAAAATCGAATGGAACGATTTAAAAAAATCTTTCACCAGTTGAATCATATTGTAATTTATCACTGAGTGACATAGGATATATATTTTTTTTAATTGGGAACCCTGCGAAATTTCCAAAAGACCTTGCTTGAAACTGCAGAATGAAAATATGTATAGTCATTTATATTTGCACACGAATTTCCGATCACTCTGGTGAGAATATTCCATTTTGTTCGTAGTCGTACTTGAGGGCGCCAGGGTATTGCTTGCACCCGGGCGCTATATAGGCTAGAGCCGGCCCTGATTAGGGAACGATTAAAAATAGGTTAAGATTTAAATTTTTCAATTTCTAAATCTACTATAAGTTTTAAAAATCACTTTAATACCAAGCGAGCGAAGTGTCTCCGTTTCAGCTTGGACAAAAATACTTTCGTATGTATGTTCAGGTCGCATTTCTCAACCGATTCTCCAGAAATTTTCTGAGCAGGTTTAGTGATTTACGAATGGCTTTAATCCTTTTGTCCATATAAAAGACTTATTAATTAAGTTGTTCTTATTTGATATTTTTTTGACAGTGTGAGCCATATGTCTTGGCAACATTTTACATGAAAATGTTTTTGGTGGGATACGTATATTTGCAAAATTATAAAATCGTGAATTTTCTACTAAAAGAAGTGCTTTAAGAAATTGTATAAATATTATTTACGAGGTCTCAGTTAAGAAACGCTTGGATATTGGTTTCCCGTTTAGCTACCTACCCGTTGGTACCCAGTGAGGAAAATCTACTGATTTCTTGCAGTCCTGAAAACAACTGAAAACGATTCAAACAGTTCACAGCACAAGTTCTCAATTGCGTACTGCAACAAATGTGCAGCAGTTTGCTCTTTATGTATTCGACATGTACCTACTTTAATTTCAGCAAGTATTAAGTTGGAATTGTAATCTTGTTTTTGCCGTACGTACTTCTATATAAACTCTGCAACAAGAATAAAAAATAATGCTCCAAACATAGAAATAGATATACCTAGAAAGAGCGTCGCCATACTACACAACTATACATTAAAACAGGCCAACTTTTTTAGGCTGGTTTACGTGAAAGATACGTTTTATGCTCGCTCTACGTCATCCTGCTTGTCATCGTGACGCTCATAATGATAGCAGTTGTTGAACTATTCCCATTAAATCGGGAGAAATTTAAATATTAAATATTATTGTGCATTTTTATTTTTTATACAACTAAGTTAGCAAACAAGCATATGGCCCGCCTGATGGGAAGCAGTTACCGTAGCCTATGGACGCTTGCAACACCAGGGGTATCACCCGACCCTGCAGAAATCTTTTCACACCCTTTTTGAAATACCCCATGCTCCATTTACTCCATTGGGAAAACCACGGCGGGAGCTCATTCCACAGTCTGAGCGTCCGAAAGAAGCTCCTTTTAGCCCGCACAGTACGAAACCATTCTGTTTTCAATGTGTGAGGATAGACTCCCAGTCGATGGCGATTACCCCCTAACAGTTAGGGGCTAATTTTTTCGACGCGTGAACAGCTTATGCACTCAATCTTGAAAGGCTCCAAACTATTTCCAAATGCCAATTCTGTGACTTTATTATTTTATGGCAATTGTTATTACATGCCAGTGTCAGTGTCAAATTCAAACAACACGTTTTTTTGTGATTCCTAGGTGATCCTGTTTTATTCAAACTACCTACACTGAAATTACGCATAGAAAATACATCAATGAATTATGAAAACGCGTCGGTAAGAGATGATTATCATTCATAGCACGTCCCGTGGCATTGTTGGTAAAAAGACCGCCTCGGGGAATTCTAATAGAATGCATAATTTCTGTATAACCGAAGTTTTTCCTACAATAGTGACGCAACCATGATTTTTTATGGGTTTGATAAAAAAGCCGGATGGGTTTGAGAGGGTTGTATAGGGTTTTGCTTTTAGATAGTAAAAAAAAACATGAATATCATGTATCTTTTAAATACGTTATTTTTGTTTATTCTTCAATTAACTGAACATTTTACAGCAAATATTTTTCAAGCAGACTCATTTTGCTTATTTTTTTTTGTTTTATTCTCAAGCATTTCTGTTTGTTTAATATGACCTTTTTTGTTGGGCTCTATTGATAATAAAATCTTATCCCGGCCATACATTCCTTCATTATAGCTGGCCGCAACCATTATGTTTTAATACCGACTTTTTTACTGGGTCGTGTATAGAAACAGCTAATACGATCCTTGCCTTTCACGATGTTTAAAAGCATACACATTAAATGGTGTTTTTTACTAGCTTAGTCGAAGGGTTGAGAATCCCAAAGTTTGTAACTCTTTAAAAAAACTTGACTACAGTATTACCAAACTGATATGGCGCGTCGTGAATCTTCGTTCGCACAGAAAATAATGTATGGCCCCGAAGATTAACGAAAGAATGCATAAAACTAACAATCAACCTTAAATCACTACTATAAGGTTCATAATACACTGCAGCTGTTAGTTCCGTCTCACTCGGAAGTCACACCCCTCCACACAGCGCGCGCTAACATGGCGGCAGCTGCCGACCAATAGCGTTTCCCGCGCTTTGAAAATGTATCTTCTGTCCAGGTACATCGGTAAGCCATATCAGTTGGGTACTACTGTAACACTAAAATAGCGATCACAATCCGGCAAACGTTGGATGTAGAGGATTTGTACAAAATAGTGATAAGTAATTATTTTTAATCAAAGTTGATTGGTTTCGTGATAGCTCACCGATTTTAAGAATTCCGTACCTAAAGGGTAACAACGTAACACTATTACTAAGCCCCTGTCCGTCCGTCCGTCTGGCTATCAGTGGGCTGTATCTCATGAACCGTAACAGGTAGATAGTTGAAATTTTCACATAGTGTGTATTTCTGTTGCCGCTATATTACAAGCACAAATAATAAAAAGAAATAAAACTGAAAATTAAAGGGAACCCTTTGTTTGAGTCTACTCGCACTTGGGCAGCTTTCTTAACATTATTTTTAAATAAAATATTCTGTCTTATATTACTACGTTCGGACAACAAGAAAACCAATCTAATTCAACTCAACCCGTCGTACACATTCGTACGTAACAAGCGCTTTTACGAATTGCATTGCTGTGCGGCAGTGTTCCCACGGTAAATATTTGATTTAGGCTCAAACCATCCGTTTTACGCGCCCCGCTGTTTTTCAATAGCGCGCCGCCCCGGCTCGGTGCACGCAGAGCCTATTTCTGCTAAAGTTGATACGCTTTGAATTTCCAACCTGATGAACGGTGAGCTTATAGCAAAAGGCTCGTAGAATTCGACGTTGAACTATATATTGATGCCACAGAACAGATAAATTCCGTGATTGATGCAATCATGCTTAAGAGCATATAAGCTAACCGGCCGCGCTCGAGTTTAGGTATTTGCCAGCGCCAAGCCGAGTCAACGCGGGGCCAACATTGGTGCGGCTCCTCCGCCAACATACTGCGCGCGTTATTATTTTGATACTTCAGTATGGCTTCATGTCGATGTAAAACTATAATATTATAAACAAGGTATCTGGTAGGTTGAATTAGGTTATAATTATATAGTTATATAGTACAATGTACTGGATACATTTTTTTTACACTAGTAAACAATGTAGTTCAGGTACCTATATACCTAATTTATCTAATTAAACTTTTATCTGATTTTCTTAAAATAATTCAATATTATTATTAATATAATTATAATAGCGACCCGCCCCGGCTCCCCTATGGGTATGAATAATAGTTTAAGTCCTATTCTAAGACCTACTGAATATACACACAAAATTTCATGAGAATTGTATGAAAAGCAGTAATTAGGGTTCCGTAGCCAAATGGCAAAAAACGGAACCCTTAAACGTATAAAATACAAAAAAAAATTTTTCATCAAACCCATACTTGTGGGGTATTTATGGATAGGTCTTCAAAAATGATCAAACTTCCACCAAAAAATTGGTTTGAACGAGATCTAGTAAGTAGTTTCTTTTTAATACGTCATAATACGTAAACCGCAATTTACCTTTCATTCAATATTTTTGGCGTTTTTTTTTTTCATAGCAGAGTTACTTAATATTACACGGAACCCTCCGTGTGCGAGTCCGACTCGCACTTGGCCGGTTTCCTTTGTTTTTTTTTTGCGAATTCCAAGTTGGTCCGATTGTAAAAGTTGATCGTATACATGAGTACTTTACATGGTTTCATTTATTGTCGTATTGTCGTATCCATCCTGTATAAAAGTCTCCTGTCACGGAGTTTGTAATAAAACTCCTCAGAAACGGCTTGACCGATCTTATCAGATTTTGTCTCATTGATGTATAGAAGACCTTTGGACCATATAACATGAATCTTTGCTCAAATTTGAAAAAAAGTCTCCGCCATTCATGTTATATGGTAACAAGAGTCTCTCAAAAATCAATTTTGATAGCAATCGGACCTCTAACAAAATATTCAAAATGGCGGACACTTTTTTAAATTTTGAGCAAAGATTCATGTTATATGGGCCAAGGGTCTCTCAAATATCATTTTTGAGAGCAATCGGACCGGTAACTAAATGGTTCAAAATGGCGGACACTTTTTTCAATTTTGAGCAAAGATTCATGTTATATGTCCCAAGGGTTTCTCAAATGTCAATTTTGAGAGTAATCGGACCAGTAAATAAATGGTTCAAAATGGCGGACACTTTTTTAAATTTTGAGCAAAGATTCATGTTATATGTCCCAAGGGTCACTCAAATGTCAATTTTGAGAGTAATCGGACCATTAAATAAATAGTTCAAAATGGCGGACACTTTTTTTCCATTTTGAGCAAAGATTCATGTTATATGTCCCAAGGGTCTCTCAAATATGAATTTTGATAGCAATCGGACCAGTAACGAAATAGTTCAAAATGGCGGACACTTTTTTTCCATTTTGAGCAAAGATTCATGTTATAAGGTCCAAGAGTCTCTCAGATATCAATTTTGATAGCAATCGGACCTGTAACAAAATATTTCAAAATGGCGGACACTTTTTTCAATTTTGAGCAAAGATTCCTGTTATATCGTCCAAGATTCTCTCAAATATCAATTATGAGAGCAATCAGACCAGTAACAAAATAATTCAAAATGCCGGACACTTTTTTGGATTATGAAGAAAGATTCGTGTTTTGTAATTCCAAGGCCTCTCAAATCTCAATTTTGGAAGCAATCGGACCAGTAATTAAATAGTTCAAAATGGCGGACATTTTGGCGGGCACTTTTTTCAATTTTGACCAAATGTTATATGGGCCAAGGGTCTCTCAAATATCAATTTTGAGAGCAATCGGACGAGTAGTTAACTAAATAGTTCATAATGGCGGACACTTTTTTATGACCTCAAATATATATTTTTTTTTATACCACAAAGTCGGTAAACAAGCATACGGCCCGCCTGATGGTAAGCGGTTACCCTAGCCAAAATATCACTTAATATAATATTGCCTATTTTACTGAGTGACATGATAGGTAACATGCAGAGTAGAACATGCATTTAGGGTCGGCAACGCGCGAGTGATGCCCCTGGTGTTGCAAGCGTCCATAGGCTACGGTAACTGCTTACCATCAGGCAGGCCGTATGCTTGTTTGCCACCTTAGTGGTATTAAAAAAAAAAAATGCATTCTAGTGGTGAAAGAACGGTACAGTCGTTTTTGAAATTTATTGAAATTACAAACAAACAAAACATACAAAAATACAAATCTTTTCTTTTATAGTAGGTATTATTATTAGTGTATATAAACGGAGGAATTTTCAAACATAAGGCCGCCCTTATATTTGATATTTATCCATTACTTCTGACTGGCATTGATCGATCGTGCCTTATTAGGCGATGATTTCCGGTAGAAGACATTAATTAACAATAACAAAAAAAAAAAAATTGAATATTTGTCAGCTTATTATTCAAAACAGTTACTGGCGTAACGTAATTTAAGAAACAGTTACCATTTATCAATATAACTTAACTTATCAACCCAAGTATCATAAGTGGTAAGAGCGCGCTATAATGCGGGCGATTGTAGCAATACTCTCAATCGTAATAATATGTTGGCGAACTTAGCGCGCGGAAAACAGAGCGATACGTCCTCTCTCTGAGACGGCGGAGCCGGGTCTGCCGAGCCGTGGCGTCCGCAATCGATTTATATAGCAGTTTTAAAATATTCGGTATAAAATAATTATAACATTTTTACGGATTTTGTTAATGTAATAATTTTAAGCATTAACTGCTACGTATTAATAAATAGTAATTATGAAGTTTGACATTCGATTTCCATATTAAAAACAGCGCTAAACATCGATAAAAATCTTAATTTTTACGCGGTATTGTTTTGTCATTTTCATAACAAAAATGTACAAAAGGTTATGATGTTATTTATTAGAAAAATAGAAGACAATATGAACTTTTTAACATGTATTTTTGTATTTTTTTGTTTCAAGTACTTTAATACCGATTTGACTGCAAAGACAGCATGTTCCGTAAAATTCAAAAAAGGTCTCTCAAAGAACTACTCCAAACTAAATAACACACAGTCAATTTAATGTTTTTTCCTATGTGAAAAGTAAAAAAATAAATTTCCTATTGGATTTATGACAACGCAAATGAATAACTATTAATATAACTGAGTAGTGTCACACCGAAAACCTGGAATATTGCGGCATTGTGCGTTATTACGTACTAAACCCTCTTAAGTTGTTTTCGATCTTTTGATGAATAATTGGACTGTTTTACAAAAACCTTAAACCGACTTCAAAGTACACTAAGCAGTAATCAAATCCTGATTTTATGGCAATGGGACCAAACGGAAAGCGTACCCTTTCAAATAAAAAAAGAATTTTCCAAATCGGTTAATAAATGACGGAGATATGAGGTAACAAACATAAAAAAAAAAAAAAAAAAAAAAAAAAAAATACGTTCGAATTGAGAACCTCCTCCTTTTTTTGAAGTCGGTTAAAAACCAGTTTTGGCTGCGGCTTTGTGTAGCAGTCAAAGTACTAAGATAGGTTGCAAACAAGTAACCGATACCGAAGCGTAAAGACGCTTGCAAAAACAGTGATGTAGTCATAGAGATAGTAATAGACTAGAGTAAGAACCAGTGGCGTAGCTAGGTAACCAAAGGCCATGGGGCAAAAAATAAACTAGGCCCCCAACTAAACTATTTAAAATGTTCATATCGACCCATCTCCTTTTTACACTTGGAGCAAGACTACACTCACACATTGAAAAAAGACAGATCGTAGCATGTTCCGCCATCTTGTCCGTCATGATAATCCGTATGAAGGGTCAACAACTGTTTGTTTTTATGCGAAATATTAGGCGCCGATCCCACAGAGAGAGTTCTAGAGTTCCGCGTTCACTATGGTACACACAGCGAGCGAGCAGCTAGAGTTCTAAATGGAAATGGGCCACCTGAGCTTGGGGGCCCCGGGGCACTGCCCCATTTAGCCCCTAGGTAGCTACGCCACTGGTAAGAACCCTGACACGTGTAAGATTAAAGCAGACTAAATAATTTACTACGAATCAATTTCTTGTTTTTTATCGATATTTTTACCGAGAACAAATGACAGGAACTTATATCGTAATTATTTCTGATAGTAAATCAGTGCACGAATAACTATGTGCAAACTGCTCAGGTTTCGCACAAGGTAACGTATCACTCTATTAATATTCCATCTCTATGGGTGTAGGGCAAGCTCAATTGAAAGACGCGCGAATGATACCCCTGGTGTTGCAAGCGTCCATAGGCTACGGTAACTGCTTAGCATCAGGCGGGACGTAAGCTTGTTTGCCACCTTAGTGGTATAAAAAAAATAAAGAAATATTGTCTATACTTGATAAGTTTTTACTTTCAAAATACAATACAACACAAAATTATATTGTTTACACAATCAGAACTATTGTGTCTATTCCTGACGTAAATCATATATCTTTAGACACATTGACACAAAATATGCCAGTATGAATTTGAATAAAGAGGATTTTGAATAAAGTTCAAAATTAATTAAGCGAGAATGTCAAGTTTTGCCGTTATGAATACATAATTGATTTTAATGTTAAATTTACTTTGATGTTGAAACCACGTTGAAACTAAAGTATTTCTAATAATAATAATATTTTGCCATGAACCATAATAATCTATAAATATAAAATTCAAAGTCCTGACTGACTGACTGACTGATTGACTGATATATCAACGCACAGCCTAAACCGCTGGTCCTAGAGACATGAAATTTGGAGAGTATATTCTTTGTGAAGAGTAGGTATCCACTAAGAAAGGATTTTCCGAAATTCCACCCCTAAGGGGGTAAAATAGGGGATGAAAGTTTGTATGAAAGTCCGTCAGTTTCGATGTTAGGATCTTCAAATTTTGTGTTAAGGCTGAAGATTAAAAATTAATTAATACGTGTCTCAGCGTTTTTAATAATTCCACCCTCGAAGGGATGAAAAGCAGGATGAAGTTGTGTATGGGAACTCACTGATTGATATATCAATGCACAGCTTAAACCGTTGGTCTTAGAGACATGAAATTTGGAGAGTGTGTTCTTTGTGAAGTGTACGAATCAAATATGAAAGGGTTTTTCGAAATTTCACCCCTAAGAGGGTGAAACGGGGGCTGAATTTTCTGAGAAACATATTATTGCACACGTGAGTTTTTGGTTTTTTCATACGTTTTTATGATTGCATATTATACTTTATTTTGTAAATAAAAAAAAAGTATGAAAAAAAAGCCAATATATTATAGTAATCATCAGTCAGAATATAAAATTCCAAGTCCTGACTGACTGACTGATATATCAAAGCACAGCCTAAACCGCTGGTCCTAGAGACATGAAATTTGGAGGATGTATTCTTTGTAAAGAGTAGAAATCCACTAAGAAAGAGTTTTTTGAAATTCCACCCTTAAAATAGGGGATGAAAGTTTGTATGAAAGTCCGTCAGTTTTGAAGTTGGAATCTTAAAATTTTGTGTTTAGGCTAAAGACTGAAAATTTATTCATACGTGTCTAAGCGTTTTTGATAATCCACCCTCGAAGGGATGAAAAACAGGATGAAGTTGTGTACGCGAACTTACTGATTGATATATCAACGCACAGCTTAAACCGCTGGTCTTAGAGACATGAAATTTGGAGAGTGTGTCCTTTGTGAAGTGTACGTATCAAATATGAAAGGGTTTTTCGAAATTTGGTGGTTAAATACACCTAAATAAGGAGCGGTTAGCGGACTGTAATTTTTGGGCTGTTTCTAGATTAATAAACCTGGATAATTCGATAAAAAATACTCTTTACCAAATAGCAAAACCTTTGTATGAAGTATAAAATTTTAGGGAAAATATGACTACGCTTTTGGGTAAGGTTTCAAAAAGAGGCGTAGCCAAAAGGGAAAGAAAACAGGTGGTACTCACAGTTCCAGCAATGTCGTTTGTCTTCCGTGGATCCACGTTTTCTTCAGATTTTCGAAATATTTGCTGCACTGAAATTAGGTTGTACGGAACACACACAAAATGTCTTTTCTTAGATATATGGTGACGGATTATTATAATAATTAAAGATTTAAAGGAAAAAGAGGCGGGTGCGCGCGCGACGACGACTTCAGCCTTCGAAAGATATTCAGAGAGTGCTGCCCTCGGTCGATTTAACACATACCACATGAAGGAGTCGGAAAAAAAGAGGGTAGGAAATATACTTCATACAAGGTGTACCCTCAATTTAAATATGAACGCGCAGCCAAATAAAAACAAAACCTAACAAAATTCGACCCCTAAAAGGGTGAAACGGGGGTTGAATTTTCTGTGAAACATATTATTACACACGAAAGTTCTTGGTTTTTTCATGCTTTTTTATGATTGCATAGGTATTATACTTTATTTTGTAAATAAAAAAAAAGTTTAAAAAAAAAGCTAATAATAGTAATCATCAGAATATAAAATTCCAAGTCCTGACTGACTGACTGATATATCAAAGCAAGACATGAAATTTGGAGGATGTATTCTTTGTAAAGAGTAGGAATCCACTAAGAAAGAATTTTTTGAAATTCCACCCTTAAAATAAGGGATGAAAGTTTGATGAATGTAATTGACGGGACGGAATGGAATTGATTGGACGAATGTAATATTTTTTTTTTATGTTTGTTACCTCATAACTCCGTCATTTATTAACCGATTTGGAAAATTCTTTTTTTATTTGAAAGGGTACACTTCCCGTTTGGTCCCATTGTCAACAGATCAGGATTTGATTACTTCTTAGTGTACTTTGAAGTCGTTTAAGTTTTTTGTAAAACAGTCCAATTATTTTTGTAAACAACAAAGTAATAAATTTCTGCAATTCTAATATCTAACCAAAATGGCGGGATACGACGTGAATTCGATTAACCTCTACGTTTTTTTTCTGATGGTATCCTTATGAATGTGGCTGTTTGATGAGTAAGGATTGGACCAGAAAAGCAAAAAAAAAGAGTTGCATAATGAAATTCAGTACAACATTATACACTGTTTTGGATGATATAATGGTTATCATGACACCGGATGTTTTAATGCTGGCAATAAGCAAACTGTTTCAGGAACTTTAGTAGAGGATTTATAGCTTGGGTGTAGATAAAAGGCTTTTATATAATTTGAACTGTTTTACAAAAAACCGACTTCAAATTGCACTAAAAAGTAATTAAAACCTGACCTGATGACAATGGGACCAAACGGGAAGTGTACACTTCCAAACAAAAATAAGAATTTTCCAAATCGGTTAATAAATGACGGAGTTATGAGGTAACAAACATTAAAAAAAAACCGAATTGAGAACCTCCTTCTTTTTTTGAAGTCGGTTAAAATACGTAATTGGTACTGTAAGCGGATTAAAATGAGTCCAGACATCATCAATCTACTGTTAGTCACTGAGAAGATACTTTATCTACCTTCCGTCTCCATCATCAGTTCAGCTCGCGGTCACCATAATATTGTATTGTCATCGGAATTTGACAGGCGCTTCGTTGTAAACAATATAAATTATTTATTATCCACTTCTGGCTGTATCCCAGAGATTAGTTTAGTTTTACGGAGAACTTCGTCATTATTTCTTTGTTTGGGATAATGTTAGTGTGTATATTCAATTGAGAGGGAGTGAGAGCGCTTATAATGTGTTTTTGAAGAAAAATATGTAATTTTTTTCCTGTAGGCCACGCGGGCGAAGCCGCGGGCAGAAGCTAGTCTATAAATATAAAATTCAAAGTCCTGACTGACTGACTGACTGATTGACTGATATATCAACGCACAGCCTAAACCGCTGGTCCTAGAGACATGAAATTTGGAGAGTATATTCTTTGTGAAGAGTAGGTATCCACTAAGAAAGGATTTTCTGAAATTCCACCCCTAAGGGGGTAAAATAGGGGATGAAAGTTTGTATGAAAGTCCGTCAGTTTCGATGTTAGGATCTTCAAATTTTGTGTTAAGGCTGAAGATTAAAAATTAATTAATACGTGTCTCAGCGTTTTTAATAATTCCACCCTCGAAGGGATGAAAAGCAGGATGAAGTTGTGTATGGGAACTCACTGATTGATATATCAATGCACAGCTTAAACCGTTGGTCTTAGAGACATGAAATTTGGAGAGTGTGTTCTTTGTGAAGTGTACGTATCAAATATGAAAGGGTTTTTCGAAATTTCACCCCTAAGAGGGTGAAACGGGGGGCTGAATTTTCTGAGAAACATATTATTGCACACGTGAGTTTTTGGTTTTTTCATACGTTTTTATGATTGCATATTATACTTTATTTTGTAAATAAAAAAAAAGTATGAAAAAAAAGCCAATATATTATAGTAATCATCAGTCAGAATATAAAATTCCAAGTCCTGACTGACTGACTGATATATCAAAGCACAGCCTAAACCGCTGGTCCTAGAGTCATGAAATTTGGAGGATGTATTCTTTGTAAAGAGTAGGAATCCACTAAGAAAGAATATTTTGAAATTCCACCCTTAAAATAAGGGATGAAAGTTTGATGAATGTAATTGACAGGACGGAATGGAATTGATTGGACGAATGTAATTTTTTTTTTTATGTTTGTTACCTCATAACTCCGTCATTTATTAACCGATTTGGAAAATTCTTTTTTTATTTGAAAGGGTACACTTCCCGTTTGGTCCCATTGTCATCAGATCAGGATTTGATTACTTCTTAGTGTACTTTGAAGTCGTTTAAGTTTTTTGTAAAACAGTCCAATTTTTTTACAAAGTAATAAATTTCTGCAATTCTAATATCTAACCAAAACGGCGGGATACGACGTGAATTCGATTAACCTCTACGTTTTTTTTTCTGATGGTATCCTTATGAATTTCAAAAAAAGCACATTTTCATGCAGGCGCGTTTCAGCCTGCATGAAAATGTGCTTTTTTGAAATTCATAAGGATACCACGGAGAATGTGGCTGTTTGATGAGTAAGGATTGGACCAGAAAAGCAAAAAAAAAGTGTTGCATAATGAAATTCAGTACAACATTATACACTGTTTTGGATGATATAATGGTTATCATGACACCGGATGTTTTAATGCTGGCAATAAGCAAACTGTTTCAGGAACTTTAGTAGAGGATTTATAGCTTGGGTGTAGATAAAAGGCTTTTATATAATTTGAACTGTTTTACAAAAAACCGACTTCAAATTGCACTAAAAAGTAATTAAAACCTGACCTGATGACAATGGGACCAAACGGGAAGTGTACACTTCCAAACAAAAATAAGAATTTTCCAAATCGGTTAATAAATGACGGAGTTATGAGGTAACAAACATTTAAAAAAAACCGAATTGAGAACCTCCTTCTTTTTTTGAAGTCGGTTAAAATACGTAATTGGTACTGTAAGCGGATTAAAATGAGTCCAGACATCATAAATCTACTGTTAGTCACTGAGAAGATACTTTATCTACCTTCCGTCTCCATCATCAGTTCAGCTCGCGGTCACCATAATATTGTATTGTCATCGGAATTTGACAGGCGCTTCGTTGTAAACAATATAAATTATTTAGTATCCACTTCTGGCTGTCTCCTATTTAGGTCTTTTCACACACGCTTCGAGTACTCTCATCCCAGAGATTAGTTTAGTTTTACGGAAAACTTCGTCATTATTTCTTTGTTTGGGATAATGTTAGTGTGTATATTCAATTGAGAGGGAGTGAGAGCGCTTATAATGTGTTTTTGAAGAAAAATATGTAATTTTTTTCCTGTAGGCCACGCGGGCGAAGCCGCGGGCAGAAGCTAGTATACTATAATATTAATGAAATATAAATAATTAATGTTTTAAACTAGAACATCGTTAACATCAGTTGCTCTTATTTATATATTTGTGACGTCATTCAGAATAATGAGGAAAGTCTTATCTAAAACAAAAAAAGCTAAATATTAATGGACACTGTCTAAAAGGTTTTCAATTATAAACCTTTTTGCTTTTATTGAAAAATATTAGCTCCGTAAAATACCCTTTACTCCTTGATACCTGTCCAACACCACAATGACGTACGGGGATGCCTTGGATGTAGCCATTGAAGTAGAATATTTATAGAGCGACGTGAGCATTACGTGCAAAATGTCCTGAAACGAATTGCGCGTTCATAGTTTGAACGACTAAATACAATAGCTCAGGTGGAAAATCGAGCGGTCCCGAAACCACAAGACCACGGTTCGAGTCCAGATGATTTCATTTTTCCCTTTTTTGGCTTATTCCTAAAATCTCCCCTAAAAATCTATCAAAATAGAATCTATAAAAAAAAGTCTAGAATTCCCCCATGATAATACCCCTTAGGGGGTAAAACTGGAAAAGAAAAAGCTACTTATTCCATAAATACCCCCTGAAAATCCTCCTAAGGGAGGAAAATGGAATCTTAAAACAAAGCCTAGAATTCCCCCCTGATAATCCCCCTTGGGGGGGGAACTAAAAAAAAAAAGTCTATGTCCAGAAATCCTCTTTACTTTAAGAAAATCATAAATTGAAAATACCTAGTTATGTCCAACCCGTTGGTTATCGTGAGGGACGCGCGACAAACATCCACCTTCTCCTTCCATTTTCCAACACCGATTCTGATTCATTACAGGTATCCGAAAAAGATGTCAGAGCCGCACTGATGTCTTTCAGGAATGATTCGGCTGGTGGCCTCGACGGCCTCACACCTCAACATATCAAGGATTTGGTGTTTGTGGTCGCCGGGAATACCGGCCGGGGCCTTCTTCAGGACATCACTGCGCTCATCAACTTTAGGCTTTTGGGGAAGGTGTATGAACAAATTGTTCCGCTTCTATACGGTGCTAACCTATTTACGAAGTACGAACCTTTGAAGAAACTTGCGAACTACTAAAATTCATTCTCATGTGGTGAGCCACTAAGTTATCTACGATTTGCAGATGATATTGTTCTTTTAAGCGAAAATGCAGCAGATATTGAATTGAATAGTACCCAAAAGAAATAAAAAGAGAAACAGGAAGACTAAACAGGAGGTAGAAGGAAGGATATATGACATAGTACATGAGTGACATGGGGAAGGAAAGTTAGTAATAGGAAAGAATGGGGGAGGTCTTTACCCGTACTCGGGTCGCTGTATAAATAAGAACAAATAAATTAAATATATATTTTTAATAAGATGGTGTAATAAAAAAATATCATGTAATTTTTTTTTGTAAATGTGTATCTGTATGCAGCATAAATGGCTTTGTATTTTTATAATACCATATGGCCACTTGATAGTATGCAGCGATAACATTTAAAGGGGCGTTGTAACGCCTGTCTCGCTAAATCGAAATAACAAGTGAATCAATCAGTCTACATTCAGTTTTCATTTGCAAAGCTCGTCGTTAACCGTCATGTCAAGAACAATCATAAAATGTTTATTCCTAACTGTTTGGTTCATACACCTCAACTGTGAAGTTTATCAAGATCGGCCTAAAATCAAGGCTTCTGATGGGGACCTAACATTAGAATCAGTTTTTGACAAAAATATCCATCTACTCCCGAATGGATCTAAGTCCAACATTTTTGTCGGTGAAGTAAACACACTCAAAACTGATTTTCTAAAGGAAGAAGAACAAAATTTACCTACTACAAATGATAATTCTAATACAAAGAAACTAAGTGAATGGGTTCAAAGTTCGGAAACTCGGGGTATATATACTTGTGGTGGTAAGGTAACAAATGAAACTGTATTATCGTCGAGTCATTTTGAATCCTACGCTAATAATGTTAATTGTACATGGATAATAGAAGCACCTTTAAATAAAATTGTTGTACTGAAATTTAACTACATTGATTTGGAAAGTAGTCCTAAATGTTATAAAGATTATTTAGCAGTTTATAATGGCATGACGAAAGATTATAAACCCATAGCAATATTGTGCGGACATATCAACTCTACAACTGTATTAAGAAGTAGCAATAATACAATGGTTTTAAATTTCGTTACTGACTCCAGTGTTACGTTCAAAGGTTTCAAGGTAGAAGTATACTTTAGTTCTTCTGAAACTGTTGGATGTGGTGGCATAATTGATATGACTTCTGTCACTACACGAACTTTGAAATCTCCTCTCATAGGAAACTCATCAGTCTATAAGAATAATTTGGATTGTTTTTGGGAAATTAGATCACCAGTAGATACCTATATTAGTATTGAATTTTCATCATTTCACATCTCGCCTTGTAACAAATGTGATTGCGGTTTTGTTGAGATTAAAGATGGAGTCAATCGAAACAGTGTCCTTATTGGAAGATTTTGCGGACATACTTTACCATCGAAGATACTTTCATCCAATACAATGAGTATAAGATTATCTACAACTGACAAAACTGCTGGTTCAGGTTTTGAAGCTCAACTGACTGTTCAAAGAAGAAAGTCTTGATTATAACAAATTATGGGCTAAAATGGCTAGTTCAGACATTCCAATCACGATAAACTAGGACTCTGAAATTTTGGTATGAGCATCAGACTAACGTTGTGAAATGGGGATACGCCATCTCGGACAGCTTCTTGTGGAGTGAGGCAAGGTGTAATTGCCTCTGTTTTCTTATTTAACTTTTAAGTAAATGATTTGATCGTGGAGCTCACTAGGACTGGCAATAGAGCACATATTGCAGATGTCTGTATAAATAATTATAAGTTATTTTAATGACGTGGAACGTGAACTACTAGTTTTCAGAGCAGGAAATGGCCCCGACTATTTACCTCCAGTATTTTTGGATGGTGTTCCTAAAGTTGGTGATATAGAACAGAACGAATACATAGGTTTCTGACAGTAAGAGGGAGGAAATATGATTAGTCGTAGATTTAGTCGCTATACAGCTGAGGTCAAGAAAACTTTGTGCCAAACCTATTGTCAATCGTTTTATACATGTAGTATGTGGAGTACACTATAATAACGCTCTCAGAACCATCATCAGATTACCTAAATGTTGTAGTGGTTTCGGAATGTTTGCAGCTGCTAGAATTGACGGTTTTCATGCAATAATGAGGAAGAGGATTTATTATATTATTATAATGACTTGTTAATTATAAAAATAAAGAAAAAGATACGTAGTAATTAATATGATAATATTATTCAATTAAGAGTTTAAGTAATATGACAACCATGACATTCCATTAAGCAACATTGTAATACCTACACGAATAAAAAATATGAGAAAAAAATATATAATGGCTTTATGTGAGAATGTTTTTAATGTAATTAACAAGAAATGGACGCGAATAGTGAAAACGCAAATCTGTAAAATGTATACATTGTTTAAGCTGTAACTAACATAATTTTTAAGACATTCTTTGTAACTACTAACACACTATGGGTCTAGAGCCTGAAAATAAATGCTTATTATTATCTCATTTATTCATCTTTTATTACTTATTTTAACATTTTTAAATAAAGATTTATAAAAAACAATACATATAATTAAAAGTATACTAAAAACAGATCCCACCGGCATCGGGAACGGGTCCAATAGTCAAGGCTCCAGAGAGAGGAACTTCCTCACTATGCGTGCCGTTTCCAGGAGCACTGCCTTCTGAATCTAGCCCTTGATCAAGCCACGCGACCCTCTTAAGGTGTTTGTTGAGACTCTTGGCCATTGGGCCATGGGCGGAAACGACTATCGGTACAATGATTGCCGTGTCAATGGCCCATATGTCGACAACCTCATGCAAGATCAAGATATTTGCTTTGTTTATCTTTGTCTGCCTTCACGAGGTTCTCGTCATGGGGGACAGTAACATCAACAATCATTGCACGGCGCTCTTGGCGATCTATCAATATTATGTCAGGCTTATTGACGACAATAGTCCTGTCAGTAACGAAAGATTGGTCCCAGTATGGTGTGATTAGGGCTTGCATTATCCGTTAGTTTTTAGTATCTGGATAAAACGAATATTAAAAATCTAACTATCCGGATATCTGGATAATTCGGATAATTCAAATAAGGTATCATCTGCGTAATTTCTAAAATTTTGTTTAATTAGTACCATCTGCTAATTTCCAAATCAAAGAAAATAAAAATGACTAACCTCTGGCGATGAAAATAAAACTCAGTAACAGGTGTTCAGCACTCAGCTGCTCAGGTACCTAGAGGAGCACCAGCTGATAAGCGACCGCCAATACGGCTTTCTTCATGGTCGCTCAGCTGGTGACCTTCTCGTTTACCTGACGCACCGATGATGGGCGCCATAGATATTTAATGCGTGGCTTTGGCAGTATCGCTAAGGCCTTTGATCGGCTAAGGTCATATGGAATTCCCTAGGGTTTGTGTACTTGGGTGACCAGTATTCTTGCTGATCGAAACATCAAAGTCACTGTTGACGGATACCGTTACGTCTGTTTCCTTACCTGCGTTTCTGTCTTCTGTGCATAGTATAAATGACCTTTTCAACACACTCGCTCGTAAAGTGACATTTATTGCACCGTTTTAAGTATCTTAATGCAGCTTATTACGCACTAGTGCTTTTTAATTTACATTACCGCACAGTTTTATGATAGGTATAATCCCGATTATGATATGTTTGTACCTCACTGCAAGTGATATGTGTGTAGACCAAGCATTCTTAATTTAAACGGGTAAAATAGTTTGACATATCACGGCTGCCAAAAAAAAACTTGCGCGCCATATTTGTTAACGTTCTCATTGTGTAGTTGATTATTATCAAATAATCTACTTAAAAAATACAAATCTACTTTTTTCCTCACATTTGTGTTTAAAAACGTGGCATGACACGCGTGTGCATTGATTATTAAAAACCAACTTTGCACACATGTATCATAATGTACTATTATCGCAAAATTATTGATAATTATTTTGGTGTCATTCCCATAATGTACATGACAGACGCCAGAGACGCATGGAAAATGGCCTGCCCGAATGAGAGCTTCCCAAAAAGCCTCCTTTCGCAGAAGCAAAGGGACAAGCCTCTTTGCAAAATTAAACAAAAAAAAACATTAATAGACGAATGTGGCGATATTAGAAATCGGGCTCGTATCCTTGCTACTAGCGAACGTGAGTCAGGCTTCTGGCTACAGGCAACACCTTCGGTCAATATAGGTACTTTACTTGATAATATAAGTTTTTCCATTGCAGTTGGGTTGCGTCTGGGCATCTCGAGAACTGAACCCCACATCTGTCATTGCGGTGGCATGGTAGATCAGTTGGGTCACCACGGTCTATTCTGTCACCGTAGTACGGGATGGCTTTCGCGCCACGCCACTCTAAACGATGTCATCCGTCGGGCCCTTACCACCGTCAGCGTGCCGGCTATCCAAGAGCCGAAAGGTTATCTCTCGTAATTTTAATGTACTTAGTTTTAGTTTAGTTTAAAATGGTTTTGCTTTTAAAATTTATTCAGTTTAACTTTTGTATGTGTGTTTATAGAAAACAATATTTAAATCAGTATAATTAAACATATGGTTTAACAATTTCACAAATTAATTGTAAAAACCTAACCTTATGGTAATATAACCTTTGGATTATACAAAGTACTATACTGAAAACAAAATTAAAAATATATTGGTGATAAACAAATGAAGGCAAAATAATAAATTCTACTTAAAAAGGATTGATGATCCTTAAAATTATTCGAAAAGCGAAAGCGAATGACACTTTTAATGTCAGTGTCCTTTTCTTTTGAAATAAAAGCTGTTTTGTTTTAATTTAAAATTACACTTTAAAAGTGTAATTTAAAATTAAACTTTAGGAGGGTCAATGTTACTCAAAGATTAATCATATTGAAGCTTGTTAAAAATACCCCTCTCATCGGGCCAGATAGGTTTGTAGGACTATAAATATTATGTACATAGTACAGCTAAAAAACAGCTTTAAATAAAAACAGACTTGTCAAGCATCATGTTCTAACCGCACAAAAATTTTCTCATTCCAAGCCCTCCCTGTACAGTCGCCTACAACCTTGTTAAGGTGAATAATTACCGTAATATGCCATATTATCACCCACTTTACAGTGAAGTTGTACAATCCGTGGAATGCAGCCATTTTTCCTTGTCATCATAAAAATCTATGGGAATTTTTCAGCTTCTACCTGTATTTTACCATTTTCTTTTATGGCGTATTCGCTACTCAAGCTTTGATGAAAATTGGCATTTGTTATTTAATCAGTACAGCGAGTATGACGCGATGACAGCCGTGCGCAGTACGAACTGAGTGCGATTTGCTCAGGAGCCCCTCAAGCGGAGTGATATTAAATGTCATGCTTTAGTAAGGCGGACTATCCATCTGGGTAGAGGCACGATGCCCTATGAAAATCTTTGATAACTGACTACTAGTCAGTAAAGAACTTTATTTACAACAAATATGTACAAAATACAATCTATATATAGAAAATTTCCTCAAGCCTGCCGCTGCTTCCGATTAACGGCAGGGTTCCCAGAAGGCTGGCAGCGTTTCCTCTTTGGATAGCCAAGCTGACGCGTTGGCGGAAAAAGCTCCCCGCCCGCTGGTCTCCGGAGGTCTCGATCAATTTTGATGACTAGTCAGTTATTTATTTTAAGATATGTATTTTTTTATGGAAATAGTGTTTTTATTTGAAATATTTTAGGATAATTACAATAATAAATAATAAAATATCCTGGGACATTCCTCGCACACGGTCATCTGATCCCAAACTAAGCAGAGCTTGTACGATGGAAACCAGATAACTGATATAATACATATACTAGTTTTTGTTTGTAAATACATACTTAATATACATAATTACACCCAGACTCAGGACATGCGGATATGTTCATGCACACAAATGCATGTCCTGTGTGGGAATCGAACCCACGACCTGCGGCGCGTAAAGTGAATCTTAACCAACTGCGCCAACTCGCTTATGATAAGGTACGTTTTTGTTAACTTTAAGCAATCTCGAAAATACCTTAAGACTCACTTAATATATCGTGAATGACAAGTCAACGTAATATTTTATCACGTCCAATGGATCGACAAATGGTGCAGTCGTACAAAAGTCTCATCAAGAATTATATGATTTAAAAATATTACAGAATAATGGTTTTAGTATATTTTTCTACAATTAAAGCTTAATAGACTTATCGGCTTCGTTTAGGTGCGCGACAACAAAGTACCCTATCACCAAGCTATGGTTTCCTCAAAGAATTTAAAACGTCCAGAAGGATAGTCGCCTCTATGGGAACACGAAATAAACAAGCCATAATTGACAGTATTTAAAACTAATAAGTTTAGGTAATTAAAAGTGACGAAATCGCAATACTTACACATGGAAGGTTAGTTCTTTAGTTTTTCCTTGGTTTTTATAAGTGTTGTGACAGTATTTTAATACGCAAGTTGATCAGTACAGCGAGTATGACGCGATGACAGCCGTGCGCAATACGAACTGAGAGCGATTTGCTCAGGAGCCCCTCAAGCGGAGTGATATTAAATGTCATGCTTTAGTAAGGCGGACTATCCATCTGGGTAGAGGCACGATGCCGTATGAAAATCATTGGGTTTCCTCTCATTATATAATTTGAATCAATTATTTTTTAAACTTATAAACTGCTCCAAATATATTTCACTTTCTTGGGATGCTTCATGGTAATATAAATGCAAATAAAACACAGTTTAAACTATAATATATCACTAACCTGTAGCCATTTAATCCTAGTGATGTTCTCTTCAGTGACTGTCAGCGCCCGTCTCTCCCCCAACTTATACGATTCATCATAATACATGTACTCAGTAAACGTCAATCCACTAGTGGTGTACTGCTGAGTGAAATATATCGATATAGTTCCATTCACTATATCGTGCTCGATAATCCATCGACATTTTATCGGCACGGGAAATGGGTTGGGGAAGTTCGGGGTCTGAATTACCCCCACGGGACCTCGTAAGTGACCACCGCAAGTTTGAGGTCCCTGGTGCTCCCTGTCGCCTTCTTGTGAGTATACGTGGTCTGCTACGATGGTGATGAGTGTAATGCTGAGAAGACATTGCATGGTTAGCCTGAAACAAAAAAAAAGTTTTAAATCAAAATGGTCTCGCAATGTGCGGTTTCAAAGGAACTCTCTATCGTGGACGATCAAGTCGTGCACTGACTGAGCCCCTCGCCGTGGTTTTCCTTAGAAAGTATAGCATGGGGCTCTTCAAAAAGGGACGTAGGCTTGTTAGCTACCTTAGTTACTTAAACTTTTATCCAATGGTCTGATAACAATCCTCGAGATGAAAATTTATTTATCCATTTATAGTAGTTTTAGTAACAAATAATATAATTCTCCTTTAAATTTATTAAAAAAATCTATCGCCAGTATATAAAAAAACGCTTACCTATTTAAATCATCAAATCAAAGTTATACATTTTAGTGTTAGCTATAATAATAATTTGTATTTTAGTTCCGACTGTACTATGTGATCGTGTTGGTGAATATTTTTGATACGAACTACGAGATTTAACAAACTTAAAATATATTAAACTCAAAAAGATACACTTGTAATTCAATTTAAGGAACGTAGGGATATTTGTAGCCTCTCGGTTGAGCGCGTTTGTGAGGTGTCTTGTGCAGAGTTAGAAAGCTATATAATTGTTTGTGTGTATAGGCCACCAGCATCAAACTTTTCATTGTTTTGTTCTACTATGGAAGATATTCTTCGCAAATTATTTAAATCTAATAAGTCACTAGTTTTATGCGGTGATTTTAATATTGACATTCTTACCAACTCAACTGATAAAAATATTTTTGTAGCTTTGTTTAAATCATTTAACTTAGATTTGTTGTTTAATGAGCCAACACGATCTACGGCCACTTCGTCTACTTGCATAGATAATATAATTAGTAACAGTAGTATATTAGATAAATCAATTATAAGTGGTGTTCGTTCTGATCATATGGCTCAGATTGTAATATTGCCCTACAAATTGAAAGTTTCTAAGGTAATTAAAGAAATTAGACCTATGACAAAGGTAAGACTAGATAACTTTAAAAATAATTTGGAAATGAAACTAAATAGTAAGATATATAGTAGTAATGACCCCAATGTCTTGTATAATGGTTTATTATCTAGTATTTGCAAAGACTTTAATAAATCCTGTCCCATCAAAAAAATTAAGGTAAACAGTAAGCTGGAATTTAGTGACTGGGCCACAAAAGGAATTCGGAAAAGTAGGGATAAGCTGTACGAACTATATCATTTAAGATCATACAGTCGTGACGAGAATTTCCATAACTATGTTAGAAAGTTTTCAAAATTATTTAAAATAGTATGTAATCGAGCTAAATCGATATACTTAAGTAAAAAAATAGATAAAGCATCTAATAAATCAAGGCAGTCTGGAACGTTATAAATACGGAATCAGGTAAAATTAAAAATAAAAACGAACAGCACGCGTTAAAAATTAATAATAAAATTTTGTCAGATAAGTTAGATGTTGCCACTGCTTTTGAATACTTTTTCTCGAGTATACCAGAGAAAACTACCGATTGTCTTAATTCGTGTCCCGACGTGGCTGAAACATTACTTAAGCAACATGTTAAGGAATCGTTTCCAAATTTTAATTTTAGTTATGTCACTGCTAGTGATGTCACAAAATCATTTAATGCACTCAATCGAAAAAATACTGAAGACCTATGGGGACTGTCAGTAACTATATTAAAATCAATTATAACAGTGATTGCACCAATTTTGTCAGATATATTTAATGAATGCATTGATCAGGGCTCTTTTCCTGATTTAATGAAGTATAGTAAAATAGTGCCAATTTTTAAGTCTGGTTGTAAGGATAATCCTTCTGATTATAGACCGATTTCTGTACTTCCAGCACTTAGTAAAATATTTGAAAAACTGTTGCTTAATCAAATGTTAGGTCACTTTAATAAATATGAGATACTACATAGTCATCAGTTTGGCTTCACGAAGGGGAGATCTACATCAGATGCAGCAGCAAAATTATTAAAGCACATCTATGAAGCCTGGGAGAATTCACAAGATGCAATCGGCATTTTTTGTGATCTATCTAAGGCCTTTGACTGCGTTGACCACCGTACTCTACTCCGTAAGCTTGGATTTTATGGTATTCGTGGAACTGCTCATGATCTTGTTTTATCTTATCTTAGTAATCGTCAACAAAGGGTAGGAATTAGTGGTACAACATCCAAGGGCTCTTTAGTCAAAATGGGGGTACCCCAGGGTTCAATACTAGGGCCATTTTTGTTTCTAGTATATATTAATGATTTACCATCTGTTGTAAATGGTCTCTCAGATATAGTCTTGTTTGCTGACGATACTTCGTTCATTTTCAAAGTAGATAGAAAAGACAAAGAACTCAATAAAGTAAATGACACCATGTCAATAGTTTCCAAATGGTTTGCTGTTAACAATCTGTTACTAAACTCGAAGAAAACTAAATGTTTAAGATTCTCTCTCCCAAATGTAGTGCAAGTAGACAGTCAGATATTAATAGATGGTAGCAGTTTGGAACTAGTGAAAAAAATTGTATTTTTAGGTATAACATTAGATAATAAATTACAATGGGGTCCTCAGATAGAATCTTTATCTGGTAAATTAAGTTCTGCTGCATTTGCTGTTAGAAAAATCAAACAATTGACGAATGTCGAGACGGCCAAATTAGTTTATTTTGCATACTTTCATAGCCTTTTATCGTATGGCGTATTATTATGGGGAGCTGCAGCAGATATTGAGACTATTTTTATATTACAAAAAAGGGCCATTCGTGCAATTTATAGTATGGGACCTCGTGAATCATTGAAGGAATTGTTTAAGGAAATAAATGTCATGACTTTACCTTCACTTTACATTTATGAAAATATAATGTTAGTACGTAAAAGCTTACACACGTTTAAAACGAATAGTGAAGTTCACAATATCAATACTAGACAAAAAGACAAATTAGTTGTTCCGTATTTTAGATTAGCGAAAGTTCAAAAGTCATTTCTTGGAAATAGTGTACGTTTTTATAACAAAATCCCACCTTCGGTAATCAAAATGACTGATTTTAAGTTCAAATCTCACGTAAAGAAAGTCTTGAAAGCACGAGCTTATTACAAGGTAGCCCATTATATTGAAGATAAAGATGTCTGGAAATAGCTTCACTCTGCACAAGCGCACATTGTACAAAATTCAGTAGATTACCTACATAATTATGAACCAGTGCAGGTTATTATTTTTTATTTATTTTGTATGTTGGTGTTTTGTTTTTTTTTTTTATGTTTATGCGTTTTTATGTTTGTGTATTTTATTTTGTAAAATAAAACGTATGTATGTATAATGTTTTGGAAAAAAATAGCCAATAGTCAGATTGTTCAAAAAAATATTTAAAAAATGTAACCTTGCTGAGTTTCTTGCCTGTTCTTCTCAGTTGAAGGCCGACTTACGAACTGGTGGTAACTTCAGTAGCTTTGACCTTCATAAGTGCCCTACTAGGGCCTAAATTGAATAAATGGCTTTGACTTTGACTTTGACTTTGATTCAATTTAGCTGCGACATTAACTGTAAAAGTTCAATTAATGAAATAATTTTAATTTTGCCGGATATTTTCAAAGTGACGTTGCGTTATCGTTTTAATTTAATTTCGTGTATTTTGAGTTTATTGGATATTTTTTCCTCATAAAGATATACATTATATAAAAAAAAATACGCCAGTCAAATTACTATGACGGCAAGAGATTCTGCAACAATAGTTCAATCTGGAAAACGTCATTTTGTATTTTAAAATCATCCCAAATGTATATGTATGGAACCTATACAAGCATAATTAATATATATTGTATAAGTATTTGGAACACAAGCTGTAATTTTAAAAGATCTTCCACATACAAAACAAAAAAAAAGCTGAGTTTCTTGCCGGAGTCTTCTCAGTTTAAGTGTATTCGGAACCGGTGCGGTGGTAAATTCAACTGTATGTAACGTTCATATGTGCCTTAAGCACTTATTACACCTTCCTATTTTTAGGATCCTAACTAGGAAATAGGAACGTGTAATCGCAGAAAGAACGGTTAGTGTCCTAAGTAGTGAGATAGGAAGGTCCCAACCGCTCTGCTTCCTTAAACAGGAAAGTGTAATCGCGTCGCTCCGATTTAGGACGTTTGGGGATGTAACATTGTTCTTCAAAACATCGATGTTTTGAAATAATTATATAAGGCTTCTAAAGTCTTGGCGTATATTTTGAGGGATGAATGTATAGGTCATTAGTAATCAAAAAACAATAATAGAATAATAATCCGTACAATATATAATTATTTCAAAACATCGATGTTTTGAATTAATTATATAAGGCCCTTCTAAAGTCTTGGCGTATATTTTGAGGGATGAATGTATAGGTCATTAGTAATCAAGAAACAATAATAGAAAAATAATCCGTACATTGAAAGTACTACATTATTTATAAATTAATACTTGGTACTTACTTACATAAAGTTCAATTTTGTTTTATTTTAACATAAAGGAGCTCATTTGTATTCATTGAAATTTTAATTTGTGTGATCGGTTTGAGAGAATAAAAAACTTAAAACATCGGAAGAACATCGATGTATGTATAGTTATACTTTTTAAATCGACCTTTGTTACATCCCTACGAGTCGTCCGTCCCGCTTTAAGTATAGTTGCTATACTCTTTGCCGCGTCCTAGTTAGAAAGCAAGATAGTGTAGTGTAATAAGTAGCTTCCTGCTTCCTTGTTAGAACCATCCTAGTTAGGATCCTAAATATAGGAACGTGTAATAAGCCCTTTACCAGGGCCTAAACAGAATAATTGACTTGTCTTTTGTTTAAAGAGGTCTCACGGCGCCTTATTGAGACCTCACGTGACAAGAAGGCTGGTGTCTATCTAGGACAACGGATCAGCATTGCCATTCAACGTGGCAATGCCGCCAGCCTTCTTGGCACGTTTACACAGGGCAGCGATCTGGCACAACTTTTTTACTTGTAAATATTTAGATTAGATATATTTTGTAAATAGGATTTTCTTTTAATTATTATTTAAGTATTGTAAATATTTAGTAGTTGTTTTAGTTTCAAAAATTAACTCGAATTAAATATTGACTTTTTGATTTTTGGATTTATGGGATGATGATGATGGTACCTAGGGAAATCAAAAACAGGTTTCTACGTTTTGGAACTTATTTGGCACTTGAAAGATATTTCGGCGAAGTAACACAATACCATTTTTAGTGTACCTACCCAACAAGGAATCCTTATAGTTTCGGCATGTCCATTAGTCTGTCTGTCTCTCTGCGGCTTAGCTCAGAGACTAGAGTACTAGAAAGCTGTAATTTGGCATGGATATACGTATGAATCACAATGACAAAGTGATAAAATGAAACCTTAATTATTTTAAAGGTATCTGCCTCCCATACACTTAAATTGGGGATGACTTTTTTTCTCGTCTATAATTCGATCAAAAATATTGCGGCTTGTGCTCATTGCCCAACCATTCTTCGATTCAGGGATCCGTTTGCTATATATCTATCTATATATATAAAAATGAACCCCTATTTCTCCTGGTCACACTATAACCTGAGAACGGCTTTACCGTTTACATTCATCTTATTTTGAAATGTTTTCTAATACTTAGTAGAAGGTACAGTAAAAAATTAAGGAAATTGCGCAGAAACTTAGAAAATTTAAGAAAACTTAACAGTAGTGTAGATTAGGATATCCGGGTAGGGTAGTTTAGGGTAGGGTATAGGGTAGGACACCACGTGAATGAAGTCGCGTCGGGTAGCTAGTTATCATATAAAATGTACCTACTTGGAGGAGTAAAAAGGAAAATTACGTTCAAATTCCATTGAAAATTACTTAGATGAAGTTGTTAGTTGTGTAAAACGGGTAGTAAATAGCCTCCTTCTAAGTCCACATATTGTGACGGGCAAATACGGAAACACTGCACGTGGCTCGAAACGCACTTGTCCCATTTTTATTTAAGAGGGGTTCCTAGCTGCGAGGAATTTTAAAAATAGGTATTTGAAGAAACTATTTCCGTCGCGCTATGTCGCTATGCTATGCGCTATGTGCGATAGGGACATCTGCAACTCTGACCGATTTATTCACAAAAAAAATTACGAAATCGGCGTTTTGTTTTCCCCATTTTCCTCCTCGAAAACTGAGCCGATTCAATTATTTTTTACATTAAAATTTTAAGGAAGGGGTTATCTAGGTCCCTATTACTTTCGTTTATGTTAAAATCTTTTCGAATTTGTCTGGTAGTCCTTTTAATCACGGCGGAAAAATAGGGCATTTATTGTAATTTTTAGAGGGCCATCATTTCTTTAATCATTAGTTGCTGAAAAAAAGGAACTAACAGGGACGTGTCCAAAGCAGAACTTGATTATATGAAAAAAAAATGATGACTCTAGAGGCATTATTCAGGAAGAAAACAGGGGAATACATTTGTATGGAATAATCGCAGCCCGACTCCCGTCTTAATATATCAAATGACTCGTCAAGCGGTTCCGATAAAAATAATTTTGCAACAAATTGAGATAGAATGACGTCATTTACCCCGAGTGACATTTATCATGAATAGAAAGTATTTCCTCGCAAAAACTACGCTTTATAGGCTTTTAGTTAACTGCAGTTCGTTTTATATTCGAGTGTATTACTCCGCCGACTTTTACCGGGGAAATTTCGGTTAAAAGTAACTGCGGATAAAAAAGAAACGTGGGGTCGATTCGACCTGAATTTTTCAACATAGGGTTGATTTTTTCGCGTAAAATTTAACAATTCAGATGTAGGTTGGAAACGGATGTGTGAAAATCCGATGTTTGAAATTACGCGTAAAGAATCTTTTTTTTTTACCTACAGTTATAAAGTTAAGCATTCAAACAAACAAAAAACTGTTCAGCTTTATTATATAGGGTGACTGGTAATTAGTAAACGATACTTAGACACATGATTGTACTCATGATAACAAACAACTTTTCCAAAGAAACATTTTTTGTTTAAAGTTACTTAGCACATGAGCCCATAATATTAAGTAGGTACCTAACAAGAATAAGAATACACCATCAGCTTTTATTTAATTTTGTTATTTATCCCTATTTGTTTCTTTGGGAAAGTTATCATAAGTACAATCATATGTTTAAGTATCGTTTACTAATTACCAGTCACCCTATATAAGTATTTTTTGTTTAATTTATAGTACCTGGAACTACCAGTCGGCTTCGAACAATTCATTCACTAATTATACATTATCTCCGAGTATTTTATCCCGGGAACGCGGATGAAACCGCGAGGGACAGCTAAGTATATACAATTTTGATGAACTAACAAACTCGCAGATAAATTAAATTCTCATGATACCAGTGGTATCTGAACCAATACCAATTATTATGATTTGTAATATTCATTAAACTTTAATACAATATGCGGACAATTTGTTTTGATTTGGATCGAACAATGGGATTCGATTAAATGATTCCAATTACTTTAACCTATATTTGTAGTAATGTTTTGATTGATCTTTTTTTTGTAATGAAACACTCTCACGTATTTAAAAATCTTCATTGCGAAATATGTAGGTACCTCTGTCCTTAAAAAAATGTTTCTTTTATAATATTGATATATGTACAAGCAAGTGATTATAATAAATCGACTCCCAAGAGAAACCGAGAGAAAAAGCTATTAAATAATTAATTAAGAGGAAAGGATGGCTTCATGAAATTTGAAAAATAGGTATTTAACAAATCTATTGCTGTCGCACTGTTGCTAGGATATAAATGTATGAGGGACGAAAGAGACAACTGTAGCTTGGATCGATTATACCTATTTAAAATAGACGAAATCGCTAATTCGTAATCCCCAGTTTCCTCCTCCGATACTGGATCGTTTTATTTTATTTTTTCAAGAATATAATAAGAAGGGCTTTGGCTATGTCTGTCGGTTTTCCTTTTATTTTTTTTATTCGTCTTTGTTTGCTGGACGTCTGATAAGGGCAGTAAAAATGGACAGTTTTTGTCATTTTAGAAGGCTCCTAATTCTTATAATAATTAATTAATGGAGAAAAACACAACCGAGAGACATACAGTGGTACCTACAGATTGCATGGTAAAATAATCATAGCTCTAGTGTCATTATCCAGAGAGGAAACTGAGGATTACGTTTGTATGGAACAAACGCCACCAGCGTTTCCTCTTAATGCCGCCACGCGCTCTCCGCACAAGCTAAGTCTCTCTTGAAGTTACCGCTACATTGAAAGCTTTTAAATAGGGTCCAAGATACCTCCTATAACTGTGCCTTTAATAAAATATATGGTTACTATGGTTACGGTCAGATACGACAAGTTGGTATAAACCAGTGGTTCCCAACCTGTTTTTGACCAGGGACCACTTTGATGTTTATGTTATTACCACAATGTAGGTACAATAAAAATAAACTGTATCAATCCGAAAATTAACGTTAACCAAAAACTCAAACCTTTTTAGAAAGTAATTTTTAGTAGAAAGTTAAATAAATCTTTACTACATGCAAATCACTTACTTTCAGTCAACTCCTGACCTTATTTTCTAAATCAGTAGGAAACCCATGTTCACATAAATTAGTTGTTGTGAAAACAATAACATAGAGGAGATTTCTCAAATTTTTGTGACAAAGAAATTCCTTTTTTACACCAAAACTTCTCAAATGAATGAGATTTAAACGCAACCTTTAGTTTCTATAATATTGAAATTGAAAAAGTTCTTCCTGGATTTCTCCTGAAAAGCCTGTGAAATCGTTCGGGGACCATATTTCGGCTCCCACGGACCACTGGTTGGGAACCATTGATATAAACTAATCCTATACTCTACTAAACATTAATTTATCCATTTCGTAGATTTGTAGTGAGAGGCTATCTTTTCTATGCCCACCAGTAGCCCCATTTAGCTTACTTTTACTAGAATATCAATTACTAAATAAAATTGTCGTTTTCTTGGAAATATAAATTTTATTCTCTCTTTCATAAGTCCCACTTGTAAACATCAAACGTATTGAAATCATGTTTTTAATATGTAAGTACAAATGTATGTAACTTATTAATAAGAATGTTTGTATTGGGATTTCAAAGGAGAATGTGGATTTGGGGATATAAAATTTCGTTTCAACAGCTACGTGAATTGAAATAAGACATGAAAGCTTTTGTGTGGATTTATAAAATGATATTTTTTTAAATAAGTATAACGATTCGACGACTAAAAATTAACGATGTTTTGCTATGAAACATATAAAAATTACAATCGAGCAAGTATCGCTGGATATATTTCTATGGATATATTTATTTTGGACGTTTCAATGTATGCGAGAATGATTGATAGTTATTATAAATTAAATACCTAGGTACTATAGGTGCATAATACTTAAATAAATTAAGTTTCCACCTGCTTGAAATTGGATTGAATTATGTTCGTTCAAGGATTTCCGCAGATATATCTGGAATTATTCACCTACCTACTACTACCTAATACCTGGATGTAACACCAGCTTTAATACGCTTAGTTTACGTTGCTATCGATATACGATATTAGCTAGGATGAAATTCAGTTACTATATTCCAGGAATAATTTACAAAACAGTATACTACGGAAATTAGCTGAATTATTTACCTGAAGCCTTTATTATTTTTTAAGTTAATTGAAATTAAACCTTATATCCTATACAGGTCGTTGTTTTGGTCAGCGACGAGCGACTCAGGGTCGATAATACAAATGATACTGGTGCTAAAAAAAAAAAAATACTTTATTTTTTTAAAAAATTAAAATTAAAATTTTGAAAATCATGTAATAAGCTAAAGTGTAGACATAATACTCAACGGGAGTACGAGGGAGTAAAGGGGTGGGGCGATGGCGGCTTGCGCCTAGCTCTAGTCTGTGCACGTGCCTAGTAACCATACTTTGCAGTTATTTTATTTCAAATTGAATAAGGTATTTCTGAACATATTTACAGTATTTAATGGAATTAAGTCCATTTTTGGGGAATATATATTTTGTACTACCGCTCCTGGGTCGCTTGTCGCCGACCAAAACAACACCCTGTATAATAATATTGACTCAAAACTTGACTTGAGCATTTTGATTGACGTTCTAAAATGTGGTTCTAACATGTCGATACAACACAAACGGACCGTTTTTATTTGTGTCTCTATTTTTCGTATAAAAAAAAATTATATTCACAATTTGAACTCTTTGACCTGGCGCCAATGTCACTTTTCTCCTGTTTCATCGTACGCCAAGGACATAGATCTCATCATTTTTCCGAGCAGTCTCACTGGTCTAACGCAAAGATTGTGATGGATGTTCCTATTGCGGACTTATAGGATCTGGAATGGAGAATGGACCCCCATTATAGTTTTCATGAAGGTTGGTACGGATGACTCGTTTATGAATGGAATGCTCTAAAACACTAACCCCCTTACTCATAAAACGTTATTTAACTAATAAGCTGATTAAGTGGTCACCTAAATAACGTCAAATTGTTTGACAATGACAGCAAGGGACGTTATTTATTTGACCATTTATTCAGTAGATTTAGTTAAATAGCGTTTATGAGTAAGGCCGTAACTGTATTATTGAATGTGAAGCTCCAAATAACGTAGCCTGAAAATTCTGACAATTTATACAGGCCTAATTTTTTCATCCATTGATAAAAGATTACATATAGGAAACCGCTTCTAAACAAACATACAAGCACTTGATAGTATTATGTTAGTACATCACTTTTATGTCATGTTATTATTACGTTTGATATAAAATATTCATATCCCTTATTCACACAGTCGGATCCGAAGTATTTCGAAGAGCTTTTGTTTGCCGAAGGCGTCTTGAGACTATATTCTCGGCTCTAGAGGCGTACTTCTCGCATCTCCGGAGTGATATTCGTGTGTCAACCTTTTATCTCATTTTATATTAATAAGCGATTACTAAGACTTATGCGGTGGACTATTATCGTTTTCTTATGAACGTCATATTTGTAAACTTTGTGGGGACTTATTTGAGTTTGCTTTGTTGTTTACTTTGTATGACATACAACAAAGAAAAGAGTACTTACTGGCTTTTCTCAGCATTTTTTTTTTCCGATTCAAGAATTTACGTGAATATAGTCAACCATCGCTCTTTGGCCCTAAAAATTTGTTTAAGAGCAATATACTCATATTTTGTTAGTTATTTTGTAGTTTATAAACCTTGTAGTAAAACAATTCTATTAAAATACCTCATAGTCCGAAATAAGTAAACTGAATTGTAGGTTCAAAATATAATAGCAAAATCCGTAAACTGATGAATAAAATATATGCATAGAATAGGAATATTACAGATATTTTTATTAAAACATTCCTGCCTCACGTAAAATATGAGGAATCAATGGAATTTTATTCGACAATCTACCTAGGCTTTTGACATTTCAATCTATTTAATGGTTCAAATGAAGCTTTGTCAATAGGGTTTGGCAGTGATTTTTTCTATGTAATAAAATTTATGAAAACCCAATTTTTAATAACTTCTTTGTTCACACTGACTCAACCATGACGTAAAATTTTATCAAAAAGACAAATCCTAAAAAAATATAATAACGCAAACTTTATTAAAAGTTATTCTGAATGCAATCCATATAGAATAAAAAGAAAACAAAAATATATTTAAAGAAATATCCGAAGGCATTGGTGCTGATTCTGTTTTTTACAACTAAACTAATTTAGTCTCACTATATATCTTTCTAACAAAGAACATAAGAAAAGGATGTAAGAAATTTAGCCGTGTCAAATTAGTCCAATGCTTGTTTTCAATATAAATTTAGCCGCCGTCTATCGCGGTTACGTCTAAATACTCGCAAATGAAGGCGGCAAAGACTAATTTGACAGTTTTAAATATGTTCTATCCTTTTTCAAGATTCTTCGTATGAAAGAGATGTGATGTGACTAAAACTAGTTTAGTGCGATTTATAACAGAATCGGCACCAATAACTAGTTAACTGGTATACTATCCAAACACAGAACAAACAGACATGACTACGCACACTAATGTGTATTCAGAATTGAAGCCATGACCTGTGGTATAATATCACAGTTTTATCGGTTCGAAGAAAGAATTAAATGTACGGCTTACTCCGAAACACTTGATAAAAAAATACACAAATTTAAGAAAAATACGTCACTAAGATGTAATATATTTTTATATCAAAATGTAGTTATATAAATAAGATCGTAAGACTGAGAAAATAAAGACGAGACATTCACATTTTCTGCCCAATAAAACATATTTTCCACCACCGGACCGAATAATGACTTTTGTTTATTATTTATTATATCATTTATTTTATCTCTATTTACATTCTCGCTATAGTTTCTCATCTATCATAAAGTTCTATATTTCACGCTGTCATAAACTTTGCGGGATTTACTTACCTGAAAATATTATGAAAGTTGAATGAAATAAATATGACAACTTAAGTTGTTTGTTTGTCTCGGCCAAAAACTTTGACAGAACTTTGGCTGTGACTTTAACTTGTTATAAATAATGCACATTGTTGTGAAATACATTGTGTAAGTAAATAAATATATGCAACGAAAATCAAACGTGAATTATAAGACAAACATATAAATTAATAAATATCCTGGGACATCCTTCACACACGGCCATCTGATCCTAAACTAAGCAGAGCCTGTACTATGGAAACCAGATAATTGACCTACTACACATATGTACTACTGTTTTTTTTGTAAATGCATACTTAATATACATAATTACACCCAGACTCAGGACATATATACACATGTTTGTTCATGCACTGGGTGGGAATCGTACCCACGAACTGCGACGTGATAGCCAACCACGCCAACTGGTCTTGTCAATGGAGCAGAGGTTCTAGGTTTCCTTTTTTACGATGTATAGTCTTGTCTTTGATCAGAATATTGTGATGATGTGGCTAAAATGAAGCTGACAAAGCCCAGAAGGAACAAGGTTCTCAAGCGGTAGATTCTCAAGTTAAGGATGGTCAGTCAGGTTAGTAGGCTTCACATTATCCCACCACCGTGGTTATTAAAATAGAGATAGGTACTAATATTTTTTTTTATTGAAACATATAAAGTAACTTGTACAAACCCAACTAATATGGCTTACCGATGTACCTGCGCAGAAGATACATTTTCAAAGTGCGGGAAACGCTATTGGTCGGCAGCTGCCGCTATGTTAGTTCGCTCCGTGCGGAGGGGCGTTACTTGCGAGTGAGACGGAACTAACAGTTGCAGTGTATTATGAACCTTATAGTACTTACCTAAAGTTGATTGTAAGTTTCAAGCATTCTTTCGTTAGTCTTCGGGGCCATACTTTCTTTTCTGTGCGAACGAAGATTCACGACGCGCCATATCAGTTGGGTACTACATAACTATTATTTGAATGCAATCTAATGTTTATAAACACGTAATAAGCAATGTTTTTTTCTAGCGTTAGGCTTTGTTTCCAACTAAGTAGAAAAGCAGATATTATACATAGTTAAAAATCTCGAAAATATTTCCCGTATCACCGTCTTTTGTCGTAAAATAAAATGAAAAATAAACAGAGACAGTCGTAAATAAAAACAAATGTCGCCTAAACGTCGGTACGTGACGCCGCAGCTAAGTGGAACACCTTTCGGGGCTTTCAGGAGCGTATCACGTGACATTTACATATTCACCCCGCAACGATGAAGATGCTGGCGAAGATGTAGTTGATAATTGTGAGGATTTCCTAGATGAGACTGCGTTATAGAGTCAAGGGATCACTAAGCTAAGAATCAGTACTCACTTATCGCGGTGGAAAACGCGGGCCGGAAAGCACTATATTCTGGTGAGCATTAAATATTGACCTAATTGAATGGCTTATTCTTCACTAAAGAAAAACGGTTAAAGAATCAAGAATAATTCTTCAAACGTATAACGGGATTTCCTAGCATGGAGTTTTTTTTTTTTTTTTTTTTTTTTTTTATTGTTTATAGGCCTGTGTTTGACCACAATCTCACCATGATAAGTGATGATGCGGCCGAAGGTGGTAAGCACACAAAGCCTAGAAGGAGCTGGCTCTCAAGTGCAGCTATCGGAACACACCGAAAGGTGCTTGGCGACAGATTTTCAACTTGAGGGTGGTAGCCAGCCAGGCGGGTACTACAAAGTACCCTACCACCGTGCTATGGTTTCCTCACGATGTTCTCCTTCACCGAAAGCTCAAGCTCATTGTAGGATTCGAACCCGAGACCTTCATCTCGGTATCCGACGTCACTACCACTGAGCTATCATTGCCTTAAAAATCTAACAACCTAATCTAATTGTGTAATCGAACAACGCAATTTGTCGCCTCTATCAGTGAGTATCTGTGCAATTGAACGTACAAACTGTCACGACCGAGACTCGACGGTTGATGGTAACCCAGTTAGTAGGATTGAGACCGTTCTGAAACTAAGAGTCACCATGGGAATGTTGCTGAAGCTTTTAGACTATGTTTTTACAAACGTTTTTAGAGGGTTTTCGGTTGAATTTGAGTTCAGTTTTATACATTACTTTTACGTTTTTTATGATTTTTTATGAGGTTGTCATATAATAGACGAGCTGTTAGTGGCCGGCGTAGCCCGGGTGAAATTTTTGTTGCATTATTGGAGTTTTCCTAAACTGCCATCGACGGGGAGTCCATCCTCACACACTGAAACCAGAATTGTTTCGAACTGTGCGGGCTAAAAGGCTAACTAAATAGCGAAACGGCCAAGCCACATATTTTGACTACGGTGTGTAGAGTTTGTGAAGTTAGGACTTGTAGAGTAAGTGCATGTGGAGTTATAAGCTTGGCTCTACATGAGATCTGATAACTTTTTGACAGTACGAACCATATGTCTTGGCGGCAACATTTTACATAAAAATGTTTTTGGTGGGATTTCACTTCTTTTTGTAAGTTGCTTATGTTTTTTTTTTTTGATTGAAATTTCCAAGTTTTATAATTTTTTTGTTGTTTGTGTACTAATACAAGCTTACATACCAAATTTCAGCTTTCTAGGACTTCAGGAAGTACCCTATGAGTTTTGATGATCATCAGTGAGTCAGTGACGAAATCGGGGTTTTTTAGATATCAATAAAATCTAAAGTATAAGAGCTTTGTTAATGAAACTTAACATGTTTAATAAGTTCACTATTGACATCATGTCCTGAGAATGTTGTTTATCTGGTATAATCCAAACCCAAGTTATGAGGGTTCAAAAAAACGACGAAGCGCTTCGAGAAAAGGTAGGTAGTGCCCTTTCGCTTCGCTTGGCTGTCTTGGCGGGGGGCACTTCCGTGCTCCCAGATTTTTCTAATTTCTTGCAGCCATCCTGCTTTCCTCTACGATTCTTTCGCTACGACATGGAGCTTCTTCAAGGTTGATAACACATTGGCGATCACCGTGGTTTTATGAATTTCTATCGGCGGCGCTGAACACTACCATTAGTTTATTCATCTGTTGGCCCACTGACTTGCCAACCTTAGAGGGAAAAAAATTACTACTTGACATAGCACATCCAGCATAAACAATATAAAGGCCAAACTTTACTTCTTCGTCGTCAGTACAATCTCATGTTTATTTACGTTGACATACGCGAAATGCGTGCGATATGACATCACAAAGTCTGTAACTGTACCTTCTAGCTATGAGATAAGCCCGTTATATTCTTCCGTCATATGTCTTTGATACAACTTTTATGAGATCACTATTTATTATTTGGCACGATAGGATTCCCATGGGTTATCTATCAGTTAAGTTATTTTAGTTTTATCAAAAACCATAACTGGTAACTGTGAATTTTCGTCATTATCAGTGTTTCTACCGTGTAATTTGACTAAAATCCATATTTTTGCTAGAGAAATGTTTAATTAAATTCTATTTGAATATTGAATTTACTTAATTCGTTAGATTTCTGACTACCTGTACCTATAGACTGAATTATTCGAGTACCTGCCTAGTTACTGAGAATTGTTTACTTTAATTTCGATACTTACTCAATTCGGCATTCTGAATTAAACTTGTAATTTATACTGAACTTAACCTACTGAACAAAATTTTAAATCTACACAGCAACAGATTTTCTGTACCATTTACTCCAAAAGAAAAATTTAAGTTGACTTAAAAATGGCTGCGGGACAAATGACCCTGAAGCAAAAGTTTTGACATAAAAATGCTGCTAAGCGCTTTTATCCATCCTCTTGCTTTTGGAAGATGATAAAGTCATTTCATACTGACCTCATATAATCTATTCAGTGATATAACGCACTTCACACCCCTGGTATCAACCGCAAATGTTCCCCAAGTCCATCTCTGCGGGGCTGCGTAAGGATTTAGTTCCCGTTATCTAGAGCTATATAATATTTTTAATATTTGAAGCACTTGTGGTGTAGCATGATAAGCCGTTCTTAATCGATCTGCAAGTTAAGCTACTACCGTGTAGAGTTATTTTGCTAACGTTCATAAGTGCCGTATCAGGGCCTAAATTGAATAAATGCTTTTTGAATTTTGAATTTGAATTTGACCGTCGTGGTCGGTACCTGGATGGGTGACCGCCTAGTGGTATTTCAAATCGAGCGTTTCCGTACTTCGGAAGGCACGTAAAGCCGTTGGTCCCGATTATCACTTTGTTATAGTCGTTAAGCTAGTTGGAGGCCTTCTAGGCGCCTTGAAAAACTCCAACAGTAGGTTGACCACTAGCCTACCTCCACCGATCCGCAGTGGGCATGCGTGTTGGAGTATTGCCCATTCCCTTTTACCCTCATTTGTGAAGGGAGGCCTGTGCTCAGCAGTGGGACATTATAGGCTGATGATGATGATGATAAAATATTTAGACCAAACTAGGCGAGTCAGTGGATATTTCGTTTGATATTTGCATTACAGGCATCATAAATTATGTGAAAATCAAAGATGTACCTACCACTAATTTATACGCGGTATAGCTCCATTAGTGGTTAGTTATGCATTGTGATTGTAGATTATTTGAAAACACGGTCTCGATGTAACACACGCTCTTACTAATTTCTATAGAGTATAGACCAAAACAATGTTTTAGTATTAATTATGATTCTTTATTGAAAATGAGCTTACGTTTGTCTTTTATAAATACAATATTGGCACCATTATTTACCAGTATTATCTCTTTCAATGCTGCGACTTGCGAATAGTACAGTGGGAAAGGAAATGTGCGGTCCATGTACAATACACTTTAGCATTTATCATTGTCGTAAAAAAGCCACTAGCTCCACAAAGCTCCGCAACTAACCTAGTTGTATGAGAATAAAATCCTCAGGATTTCATTATAACCTAGACCTGTAAGAAAGCCACTGTATATGTTTGAATTTTCTGAATTAAACTTGGAACTTCTGTTACATTTTATTCGGCTAATATGTATGTATACATTTCTTTGACGATTAGTCAGAAATTTAAGCAGTTACAAACTATAACATTGGTTTGGAACAAATACACTTGAACTAAGAAAACTGGGAACAAACTCAGCAAAGCATTTTTTATCTTTTATTTATATTACTTATTTATACAGGTCAGTCAGTCAGGGATATGCCAGTGCAGATATACCAGCTACTGCAACTATATATAGGGTGACTGGTAACTAGTAAACGATACTTAGACATATGATTGTACTCATGATAACAAACAACTTCCCCAAAGAAATATACCTACATATACTTATTTATACAAGTCACTCAGGCAGGGATATGCCAGTGCATATACAAGCTACTGCAACTATACAGGGTGTTGTTTTGGTCGGCGACAAGCGACCCAAGAGCGGTAGTACAAAATATATATTCCCCAAAAATTGACTTAATTTCATTAAATACTGTAAATATGTTGAGAAATACGTTATTCAATTTGAAATAAAATTACCGCAAAGTATGGTTACTAGGCACGTGCACAGACTAGAGCTAGGCGCAAGCCGCCATCGCACCACCCCTTTACTCCCTCGTACTCCCGTTGAGTATTATGTCTACACTTTAGCTTATTACATGATTTTCAAAATTTTAATATTTTTATTTTTATTATTTAAAAAAAATAAAGTATTTTTTTTAGCACCAGTATCATTTGTATTATCGACCCTGAGTCGCTCGTCGCTGACCAAAACAACGACCTGTATATAGGGTGACTGGTAATTAGTAAACGATACTTAGACACATGATTGTACTCATGATAACAAACAACTTTCCCAAAGAAACAAATACGATAAATAACTAAATTATATAAAAGCTGATGGTCTATTCTTATTCTTGTTAGGTACTAAATATTATGGGCTCATGTGCTAAGTAAATTAAAAAAATAATGTTTCTTTGGAAAAGTTGTTTGTTATTATGAGTACAATCATGTGTCTAAGTATCGTTTACTAATAACCAGTCACCCTATATTGTACAAGTTGATCCCACCAAAAATATCTACACAGTATGACTTCTCATCAAGACTCGTTTGTCATTACAATTTAATCAAAGAGGTTCCAGTTGCAATTACAATTGGCTATCAGTTAATTACAAAACCGTAATATTCAATTAATTTATATGTACAAAAAACAGTTTTAGAGAAGGCCTAACAATAATATGTATCCTTGGTAACTGTTGCCGCTGACTCTACCATCGAAAGTCGTTTAAACACATTTAACCATTTTGTCGGCACGACATAAGGAATAATTTGAAGCATTTAAAATAATTTTAGAAACCCAAAATAATTACGTGAGAAATTTCAGGGCAATATAGCTAGAATTCTTTAATGTAAATAATTATACGACGCGAAACCTACTAAACGAGGGTAATATTTGTTGAATATTTTAATAATTCGGTACTAATAACATGTATATTAATATTTTGCCAAGAATGTTGGAAGACAAGTTAATTAAAGTACACATTTTTTAAGTTCTACTACTATTTTACCGTCACGTTATTAACAGAGTTTTGGGTGAGAACTATGCGAGTTTTCCAATACTCCTTTGTGAATATTGTGCGACAAGAACACCCAAATTATGCTCCTTGCTCCATCATTTCCATTAACTAGGAAACCCATTGGTAGTAAAAATGTGCACAAACTGGCAACACCTTATAATATAATGTAATAACAGTCTCATCAAATCCGCAAAACGGCAATATGGCAAAATGACACAGCAGTTGAAAATACATCATCTCCAGTCCGCTATGAAGTCACGGCGACATCCAGCTATATATCAGCGACGTGAGATTTCACTGCTAGCTGCAGGCTGCACATTTTTACGTCACATCCGCGATACGGCAGCCGAGTGCACTGCATAAATTATCCGTATTGTTCTTATGAGAAATAGGCCGGAGTACTCCGTAGATTTTTTATATACGACTCTGGTGGAATCGGAAGAAATATATGAAATAAAGGAGCGGTAGGCTTTTGAATATTTTAATTATATGTTTATATACCTTGTATTCGACAGGTGACTATGAATGACTTATATGGCTGCTATGGGGTTCTACTATCGTTTCAAGACATTATATATACCGCAGCAAAAAAAGTACTAACATAAAAATGACATTTTTAATACAAGGTTTCTATGGTGACTGTACTTTTTCTTGTTTGTACACACGGCTACAGATCAAGCTATACATTTCTAGTATAAGCTGACCTCCCATTGTACCGAAATCCTATACAATACGAGATCAGCTTATACTGGAAATGTATAGCTTGATCTGTAGCCGTGTGTACACTTGCATTGTCATCCAATATTCTAATGTATACCAAATTTCAGCTCAACTGGTCACTGCGAAGTGGGTCCTTAACTGGCAAGATTCGATTACAGACACCGGACAGGTGAAACTTAATAAAAGCTTGTAAAAAACACAAGCCCTGCTTACTTAGTAACTAACTACGCAGAGAAAGTAACGCAGAATACTTATAACAATACTGTTGTAGGTAAAATGAAACCAGAAACACTAATTTTGAAAGAATGCCCAATGACCGTAGACCGTAGTAAAGTAGATACTTTACGTATATAATCATTTTATATATTAATCTCTATTTAGTTTGGTTTTAAAGTTCCTGTCACGTTTTATAAATGACTTACTTAATGAGCATACGAATATAATAAAATTAGACAAACAAAAGCTCAGAACAAGTTGATATTTGTTTTAAACCTGAATATCAATTTACTTTATGATAGACCTACGACTTACAAAACATAGACTGAATAAATGACCTACGACTTAGACTGAATCAATTTCAAATATAATTATCTGGAGGATGAAATCTTGGTTCCATTATAACTTTACTAGACAATTTCTTTTTAAATAACTGCATAACTATTCTTAAGAAAAATAATATCATACAAGCAAGTAGTATAAAGCCCGTGGAGTGCGCGTCGACATGATTTTGTTTCAAACACAACTCAACGATTGCTATGGGGGAACCGAGTTGATTGGCAGGCGCAAAGGAGACTGGTGGTCACTTATAATTTGTTTGAGTTTTGTAATCAGTTTTGATTATATTATTATTTGTATTAGAAATAACAGCAAACGTAAAAGGGGACTGGTCTGCGATGCTGAGATTATGGGTTCAATTTTGAAAAGAGGTTATATGATTCTAAAAGATAATTTTATAATTACTCACTGGATTTTGAAATTAATAAAGATTTGAGTACGTTTCTCCTACATTCTTTTTTGGGATTTCTTTGTTTTTTGTAATAAATCTCCGTCTGTTATCAATAGAATTAACGAAAATTAACATATGCGCTAGAAATCATATGTTTGACGAGTGCGGTATCTCCGCACGCGCTTTCCACGGGTTTGATACTTCTTGCATCCAAGGAATAATAAAGTTATAAAAACATATAAGTTTGTGTTAGCTGTGACTCTAGGATAGTAATTTAAACACAACAAGATTGAACACGTTATTAATAAATTAATAAAATTAGGTTAACAAATTGCAAAATGGTGGTCGATTACAAAATAGTATGAAAGATAAATAGTTCGAGATGAAGCGCCCTCGATCGCTGCTGGAGCCAAAAGTGTCCGCTCGCGGCTAGTCCCTGTTCCAATACAGCTACCCGTCAATGTTGCCACTCGCTGAGAGATGACACCCGAGTTCGCCCGACAGCCGGTCAGCTCAAAGTTGCTAACATTTGTTTAACTAAATTTGGTTGATATATATTTTGATGACTTTTAACTATCTTCTCGTTTAAATTGTGATTCATTCGAGAAGTACCTACCAAAAGACCAGAGTTCCCAATCTTAACCTTTTTCCTACTGAAGTCAATTAAACCTTTTATAGGGTTGCCATCCGTCCGGGTTTCCCAGGATTTGTCCTAGTCTTAGTTAAAGGGCGTCCGGAGAGCGTCCGGGCAGGGTTTCATTTTTGTCCGGGTTTAAACGTTTTCAAGTTAAAACAATAAAAACTACTTTTTATTTTTTTTATTTTACTGAGTAATTAAAAAAAAGCACTATGAACATGTACAGGTTCTAAGTTCAAAAATCACGCTGGTTGCCAGATTTTACAGATGGCAATCCTACTTTTATTCAACAACAATACAAGAATAATATTGGTTTTTAGGTTACCGGGCCTTAAAAGGAAAAAAACAGAACCCTTATAAGTTCACTCTGGTGTCCGTCCATCCACCTGTTACAGAGGTTTTACTCGAAGACCAAGCAAGTAGAAACAAGCCATTTACTTGCATTGCGATAGATCTTGACGTCGTGCACAAAATTAATACATTTCGTGATAAGAATTGTCAATTTTGGTTAATAACAAGGTTTTTGGTACTTTGAAATTTTGCGCCTACTATTCATTTCACAGTCAATTTGAGTAAGGTTACATTATCATTATTATTGCACGAAACCCTCCGTGTGCGAGTCCAACTCGTACTTGGCCGGTTTTTTTAACTCCAAATAGTACCTTGGCTTTTTCAGCTGTATTCCCGATAGCCCATGGCCTGATCAACTTAGACTTGATTAGACACATTTCAACCTAAGATTTATTGTAGTAGCCATCTTTACCAACATTCCGTTTATGAAAAACAACTAGAACAGTGCCGTTGTCTATGGCCCAAAGCATACATACTGGTATAAACATCAGAATTTCAGGAAATGGCAGTTGGTACGTACAGTAGTACCCCATGGTAGTACCCAACTGATTTGGCGCGTCGTGAATTTTTGTTCGCACAGAAAAGAAAGTATGGCCCCGAAGATTAACGAAAGAATGCTTAACACTTACAATCAACCTTAGATAACTACCATAAGGTTCATAATACACTGCAGATGTTAGTTTCGTCTCACTCGCAAGTCACGCCCCTCCGCATGGCGCGCACTAACATGGCGGCAGCTGCCGACCAATAGCGTTTCCCGCGTTTTGAAAATGGATTTTCTGCGCAGGTACATCGGTAAGCCATATCAGTTGGGTACTACTGTACTCTAGTAGATGACCGGTAAATATCACGTATTAAAAAAACAGGTCAAGTGCGAGTCGGACTCGCACATGACGGGTTCCGTAAAAAAACATTCTGTGAAAATTTGAAATGTCTACCTATTACGTTTCATGAGATACAGCCTACTGACACACAGACGGACGGACGGAAAGCAGAGGCTTAGTAATGGTCCCGTTGGAACCCTTTAGGTACGGAACCCTAACAAAAAAAAATAAACACGTTTATGGGAAACATTTGCAATACGTTGTGTTTTTTTTTCGTTTGCGAACCTTTGCTCTTTGCCAAATACGAAATCATGTACATCACATATTTTTGTTTAACATACAAACGGTAAAAGGTACATCCCGAGAGAATTTTGAAATACACGGGTTAAAATGTTATAGAAGGGGAGCGTTTGTAAAACAAAAGGTATTATTGGTTTCACTCCGAGCTTATGGGAATTAGTAAACAGGTGCGCTTTGTTTTCAGTGATTACACAAAACACTCGCACTCGGAATAGGGATGTGAGTCGATTCGACTCACTGTTTGCATCGAGTCGATTGAAGTTCGCACCATTTTTTGAACTGCTAAGGTTGCTTACAAGCATTCCGGCTGATGGTAAGCAGTTTCCGTAGCCGCTTGCAATACCAGGGGTGGGTAATACCTCTCGCTGCGTGTGCATGTGATTTAAAGCGCAGGTAGGTATACATTATAGTTCATATTGCAACATCGAGTCCCATTTAGTCGTGAACTCGCAGTTGTTATGTGAGTAGTTTGACAAGCAGTATCAGAATACATCGCTATTTCTGCTTTGAAAATAAGCCATGAACACTATTTAGGCTATAAAATGATCATTATAATTTCAAACAGAATTTATACAGAAATTGGGATTCCACCCCGCGTTTTCATCTGCAATAGGCCCCTATTTTATTAAAACACGTTACTTCCAATGCGAAAGAGACTTTTATTCCAATAGACAATGCACAGATAATACATACCTATAGATAACATAATATATTTTGATACATATCAATATTACCATATAAAAAATAACACCCCCACTTATCAAAATATGGCAAACAAAATCTATATTAATATGTTTACTAACATCTCTAAATTATACAGACATACAAGTATATGTTTTCATACAAAAGGTTCAACAAATCTATTTCACATCAATTCCTAACATTCTCATAAATTTATAATGTTTTGTTGACATTAAGCCCTTTGTTAACAAGTCAGCAGGCATTTCTTGAGTAGAAATATATTTTACAAAAATAAATTTATTCTTAATAGCATCTTTGACATAATGGTGACGAACATCAATGTGTTTTGTCCTGTTAAGTGACTGCTGATTTATTGCTAGCTTTATGGCACTTTGATTGTCACAATTTAAACATATAGTGCACAACTTTCCGGTAATTTCATACAATAAATTTCTTAAATATATAGCTTCTCTGGAAGCCTCTGAGAGGGCTACATACTCTGCCTCTGTACTTGACAAAGATACAGTAGTCTGTTTCCTGCTCTGCCATGAAATCACAGATCCTGACATGGTAAAGCAGTAACCGGTATAGGACTTCCTATCAAGAATATCGGCAGCCCAGTCAGCATCTACAAAACCTTCTAATTCTATATTTCCTCTACTATACTTTAAACAATAATTTTTGGTTTTATGTAAATATTTTAAAACTCTTTTAGCATAACTATAATGATTTTCATTATAACAGTTATTAAATTGACTTAAGTAGCTTATAGTATATGCAATATCAGGTCTTGTCAAAACCGCTAGATACATTAAACTGCCTATCAGTTTTTGGTAAGGAATATCACTAACACATGTTTCAGATCTTTCGATATTTAATTTACATTCTATAGGAGTATCTATAGATCCACAATCAGCCATATTAAATCTTAACATTAATAATTCTATATATTGCTGTTGATCTACAGTTATTGTTTTACATTCTTTATCCATAGAAATTCTCATACCTAAATAACGCCTGACAGGGCCTAGGTCTTTCAATTTGAATTCAGAACCTAAAGCATCTTTTAATATATCTGTTTCCCGGGAATTATTCGAGAAAATTAAAAAATCATCAACGTATACAGTTATAATGACTTTTATATTATTATTAATTTTTGTAAATAAACAAGGTTCAAATTTACTATTTTTAAAACCCATTTTACACAAACAATCTTTTACTCTCTCATACCATACTAAAGAAGATTGCTTCAACCCATAAATTGCTCTTTTTAGTTTCAAAACTTTCCCATTACATTCATTTACAAATCCTTCAGGTATAGACATGTAAATAGTTTCTTTTAGATGCCCATTTAAAAATGCAGTTGTTACATCTAAATGAGATATATCCATACCCCATTTCACACTTAATGCAAATAACATTCGTAAAGTCGAATGCTTCACAACTGGAGAAAAGGTTTCCACATAATCTATGCCACGTTTCTGTGTGAAACCTTTTGCCACAAGCCTAGCACGGTATCGTACTTTATCATTCACATCAAGTTTTTTATTGAATACCCACTTACATTGCACTATTGACGCACCACTAGGGACATCTACCAGCTCCCATGCTTCATTATGCTCAAATGATTGTAACTCTTCTTGCATAGCCAGTTTCCATTGTGCTGCCTCGGGTCCTATCAATGCCTCTGTGATGACAATCTGCTCAACTTCTGGAAAAACACTAGACACATACATATTAACAAACCGATCTGGAGCTCTTCTAACTCTTTTGCTCTCAACAATCTCTGGATTGTCTATAGTTGACATATCAGTTTCAATGTAAGAGGAACTTAATGTCTCATCACTTGAGCCACTAGGGTCTGTATAGTATAATGATGTGTTAGAACTTGAACTGGTCAGAGATTCATTTACTGAAGGCTCCCCCACTGAAGCTCTGATCTCCTCAATATTTTGTGATGGTTCTTCACATTGAATCCATGTCATTTTCTCTTCAACATTACTCTCTGTGTTTTTTAATTCTTCCATCACTATAACATCTCTCTTGATGGCAACAATATTTTTCTTCGGATCATATACTCTATATCCTTTTACATTTTCTGAGAATCCCATAAGTATATACTGCAAAGCTTTCTTATCCCATTTAAGTCTTATTTGTTTGGGAATGTGAACCATCACTGGACTTCCAAACAGACGTATATGATTCAAGTCCGGTTTCTTCCCATACCAAACTTCATAGGGAGTTTTGTTTGCTAGACTTGAAGTAATCGATCTGTTTTTCAGATATACTGCTGTATTTGCTGCCTCAGCCCAGAACTTCTTCTCGAGCTTTGCATCAAATAATAAGCATCTTGCCTTTTCTATGACCGTTCTGTTTGCTCGCTCGCAGACACCATTCTGTTCAGGCGTGTATGCAGTGGTTTTCTGGTGTATTATTCCTGCTTTGGTCAAATAATTGTCCATTTCACCATTACAAAATTCACCACCATTGTCAGTACGCAGTATTCTAATTTTCTTTTGTTGCTGATTCTCAACCATGGCTTTAAAATCTTTAAATTTCTGAAACACTTCATTTTTATTCTTCATGAAATAAATAAAATTCATGCGACTATGATCATCCACAAATAATAGAAAAAAACGAGCACCTGCTAGCGACTTTGTTTCCATAGCACCACATACATCAGCATGTATTAACTGTAGTGTTTCAGTACTCCTTTCTCCCACATGTGAAAATGGTAGCCTCATCTGTTTGCCTTCGCAACAGGTTACACATTTTTCTTTCATCATGTTGCAGGTTGAAGAAATACGCAAGCCGTTAACAACTCCATTTCTCATTTTATTTAAATCACAACTGTTAATGTGTGCTAGCCGCCTATGCCACAAATCTGCACTAGCTACCGCTGGTGCTACCAACATACATTCTGTATCTTTCAACTTCAATCTGTAAACACCATTAATTGATTCTGCTGTAGCAACCAATTCATTTTTGTTGTTGCGAATATAGCAATTATTGGCGTCGAAACTAACACTGTTTCCATTTCTGATTAGTTGATTAACTGATAACAAGTTAGTTGACAAATTTGGAACGCATAACACATCTTTAACTGTGATGTCGTAATTACATTCAGTTGTAATATTTACGTCTCCGGAACACACAACAGGCAATTTCATTTCGTTTGCAACTATGATTTCTGATAAACTCAACGTGCTGTTTGCATTGCTTAACCACTTTCTGTTGGCCGTCATATGGGCGCTTGCACCAGAATCTACGTACCAATCGGCCTTTGAATATTCTCCACTCAAGAACACCGCACTAAAAGCATTAGTCTGCTTATTTTTATTTTGCAAAGGACATTGTGTACGATAATGACCAGGTTGTTTGCATTTATAACAGGTTATTTTTTTTTTTACATCTGTCATATTTGATGACATTCCACCATGTTTGTTATTAGTGTTGCTACTTTTCTTATGGTATATCGTTTTTTTCGCAGCGAATGCAGCGCCACTGGTATCCGTGTCGGCTGAAACTTCCATATCTAGTAACTTTGACTTAATAGCATCTGTGGTAATCTGAATGCCAGAGTGTTCTATAGCCATAATCATTGGCGAAAAACTCTGTGGCAAACCTGCTAATAATAATGACCCGATCCACTCATCAGTGATTGCAAATCCTGTTCCTTTTAATCTTTGCGCTGTTTCAATAATTTGCGTTACATATGTAGTCATGGAATCGCAGTTTTCTTGACGCAATGAGATTAAATGCCGTAACAAGGTTATTTTTCTCGAATAACCTGAATCATCGAACATATTTTTTAACATTTTCCATAATTCATCCGACGTTTTAGCTTCCTTGATATGCACATACAATCCGGGATCAATCGTTAAAATTAGCTTCGCCTTGGTTTTTGCGTCGTCTGTAGGTTTTCTCTCGGTCTCCGGCACAATTTTAATGTAATGAACCATGCCATCGAGTACCAACAAATTCTCCACTGCAAAACTCCATTCATCGTAATTTTCTCTGCCTTTTAACTTTGGAACACTTTGAATATATTGCGGGTTCATGATTTCGCGAAAGTAAAACGTAAACTTTAAACTGTAACTTAGAGAAATTACTTAAAATTCGGGTTTATGCCCATAACCTATTAAAACACGTTACTTCCAATGCGAAAGAGACTTTTATTCCAATAGACAATGCACAGATAATACATACCTATAGATAACATAATATATTTTGATACATATCAATATTACCATATAAAAAATAACATATTTTACCCCCCTTAGAGGTAAAATCTAACCCTTTTTTAGTGCTGGACGTAAAAAGCATAAGGGTCAAAGTGATATATTTTTTGCATTCACTTTGGCCTTTATGCTTCTTACGTCCAATGGATTACGATGTGATACGACATGACCTTATTTATTGATTTATTTTTGGAGTTATTAGAGAGAGCTCCTTCGAGCTTATGTTATCCTGGTAGATTTTTGCTATTTTTCTTTCTATAAGTAAAATAGAGAGGACATGATTTTTCATATTTAGCCAGTACCCTAGTAATATCAACCACAGTAAGTAGGTATATTTTGTTTAGCAACTGACAACCAACCTATCATATTGATCAGTGATCTAACGATAATACTTACTTTTATAATAAAACTGTAAATTATTATCGATACGTTTTATAAAACACCACATCACTAAAAGCTACAAAACCGTCGGTGCTCAAAAGATAATGATTTCGAATTTAATTTTTGTTCCCATTTAAGCACCGACCCAAAATATGGATTGGTGCTCAAAAAGGAATAGCATCGGTGCTCAAATACTTCCTATAATGTACCCTACACTACTGTGGTTTCCTCACGATGTTTTCCTTCACCGAAAGCTCAAGTTCATTTTAGGATTCGAACCCAGACCTTCGTCTCGGAATTCGACGTCAATACCACTGAGCTATCATCGCCTTTAATAATCGCCTTTCTTGTTGTCAAATAATGCGTTCCTTGCCAATTCTTGCCGAGTTCCGAACTTTGGCCTTCGTAAGCGCCCACCTAGGACCAATTTATTTTGTATAAAGTTATTTGACTTTGATTACAATGTCAATTCAATTTATGTAAATACTTACCGACTTTATTGTTAAAAGTAACCATTATTTTCAAGCTGTTTTAACTTTAGCTATATAAACACCTATTTTAGAATTCCAACGACGAACTTTCCATACAAAAATACTTTAATGACAGTCGATTCCAGTTAAAGTTTATTATGAGAACTGTACTCACAATAGGTTCAGTTTGTTCGAAGTTTTGCTCAAAACTACAATTCCCAATAGCACTTATTTAGTGAGGCTATATTGTTGAGCATTAAATAGTTCAGGCCAAGTTGAGAATTCTGCTGTATTTTTAGAAAATGAATAAACAATTGTTCTTTTGCCTATAGGAGGTCAGTTTATAATTTTATTGGGACGTTCTCTTTGTCAAGTTCGGTTTGAAGACGAGTTGTTTCTTTACAGTTCTTTCTTTCTTTCAGTGATGGTTATTATTTGTATGAGTGTGCTTGAATGTGCTACTGTCTTATGTTCAAGAAAGACCTGTAACAATAATCATGATAAGTTGAGATTTTTCCAGAGTCGAACTCCTACCTCGGGTGTTGTAAGCGTCTATTAGGGTACGGTAATCCTAACAGGCGGGCCTATGCTTACCTATACTAGTATTTATATACTCTGAGTCTATACTAATCTATCTATATATACTAATGAAGCTGAATAGTTTTTGTTTTATTGCTTATTTGTTTGATCGCGCTAAGCTCTGGAAACTACCAGTCAGATTCGAAAAAATATTTCCAAAATTAACCTCGTTTCTTATAGGCTTTTTATCTCGGGAACACAGGTGAAAATGCGGGGAATAGCCTTTTCGCTAACCTTCATCATACATTTCTCTTTTCAAAATATTAGCAGAAAACAGCCTAACACATAAATCTTTTCTCTCAAAACACGCATTGTATTTTCCGTTTCTCTCGTACATAGAGTACATCTCGTACAGATAATCCGATCGCCTCTTCGCAGTGTTCACGTCACGCTGTCGTCCCGCGGGGCGTGAAGTGATCCATTCTACTTCACAAGGGCTCTCTCTAGAGACAGTACACTACGGGATATTTCACTCCGCTCTCTTGCTTTAAACATGCTGAGAATTTCTTTAAAATTAATGACTGCTTTTGAAAACTTAATGAGTGCTAGCGAGTTGTTTTGTAAGCCAAGATGTTACTTTATATGTTTATAAATGGTTCGCATAGTAAGATATCTCATTCTTACTACTGTTTGTGTTTCTCATTTTTCTCATTATCATGATAATATCACGAATTATGTAGTTTAAAGGCGCCGATCCCACAGCGAGCGGTCTAGACTTCTGCGGTCAGACTTCTACGTAAGTTCTCTGCCGCGGTCGTTGTGTACAGTGATCAAAAGCGCCGCATAGATTACGTGAACGCGGAATGCAGAACTCTAGATCGCTCGCTACGGGATCGGCGCCTGAGACTGGGTTTCTTTGTGCGCGGTTTCACGGACCCAGATTCTTATTTGACAGTATATTTAAACCGTATAAATTAAAAATCTAGATCAAAGGACCGATCGTTATATTATCTGTATATATAAAAGGAAACCGTGACTGACTGATCTATCAACGCATAGCTCAAACCACTGAACGGATTGAGCCGAAATTTGGTATACCGATAGCTGTAATAACGTAGGCATCCGCTAAGAAAGGATTTTTGGAAATTCAACCCCTAAGGGGGTAAAATAGGGGATGAAAGTTTGTATGAAAGTCCGTCAGTTTTGAAGTTAGGATCTTCAAATTTTGTGTTTAGACTGACGATTGAAAATTAATTTATAGGTGTCTCAGCATTTTTGATAATTACAACCCCGAAGGCGTGAAAAGGGGGTAGAAGTTGTGTATGAAAAGTCCTTAATGTCAAAGTAAACATCACTAAATTTATAATTATATAGTGAGGGCATCTACTTTAGAAGGATTTTTGGAAATTTTACCCATAAGGGGGTAAAATAGGTGATGAAAGTTTGTATGAAAGTATGTCAGTTTTGAAGTTAGAATCTTCAAATTATGTGTGTAGACTGACGATTGAAAATTAATTGATAGGTGTCTCACGGTTATTGATAATTTCACCCCCGAAGGGTTGAAAAGGGGGATGAAGGAGTGGCTGTGGGATATATAATCTGTATATATAAAAGGAAACCGTGACTGACTGATCTATCAACGCATAGCTCGAACCACTGAACGGATTGGGCTGAAATTTGGCATACAGATAGTTGTAATGACGTAGGCATCCGCTAAGAAAGGATTTTTGGAAATTCCACCCCTAAGGGGGTAAAATAGGGGATGAAAGTTTGTATGAAAGTCCGTCAGTTTTGAAGTTAGGATCTTCAAATTTTGTATTTAGGCTGACGATTGAAAATTAATTTATAGGTGTCTCAGCGTTTTTGATAATTCCGACCCCGAAGGGGTGAAAAGGGGGATGAAGTTGTGTATGAAAAGTTCTTAAATGTCAGAGTAAACATCACTAAATTTATAATTATATAGTGAGGGCATCCACTTTAGAAGGATTTTTGGAAATTTCACCCCTAAGGGGGTAAAATAGGGGGTGAAAGTTTGTATGAAAGTCTGTCAGTTTTGATGTTAGAATCTTCAAATTATGTGTGTAGACTGACGATTGAAAATTAATTTATAGGTGTCTCAGCGTTATTGATAATTCCACCCCCGAAGGGGTGAAAAGAGGATATAAATGTGTATGGAAGTCCTTCATTTTCAAATTAAACGTCACTAAGTTTACTACCAACGTATATCGGTATTGTTGGAATTTCAACCCTTAAGGTATTTCAAGTTTCAAAGTAAAATTATTTATTTAAGTTGTTTATGCACATCTATATATATAAAATTCGTGGAGATAATCGAGATAATCTGATTTTCATCAAATTTCTACTTGACATCTCTGAGTATGGTTGAAAGAGTGATAATTTTGTTAACTACTCATAGAATACGTACATTGAAATGTATATTTAGACCGCGTGTGACTACCACGAATGCCGTGGTCTTTATATTTTCTATTTGTGGTAACGCTGTGGGATATATAATTAACCCGTTGGTTCTCGCGAGGGACGCGCATCCTATTATAACAATTGATATCATTGTTATATTTTTAACCGCGAGCCAAGCAATTAACTATAATTATTACTATAAATAATTGTTATTGTATATCTGTTTGTTTACCAAAACAAATAAAAAAAAAATTCAAAGTCCTGACTGACTGACTGATATATCAACGCACAGCCTAAACTGCTGGTCCTTGAGTCATGAAATTTGGAGGGTGTATTCTTTGGGAAGAGTAGGTATCCACTAGGGAAGGGTTTTTCGAAATTACTCCTCTAAGGTGGTAAAATAGGGGATGAAAGTTTGTATGAAAGTCCGTCAGTTTCGAAGTTAGAATCTTCAAATTTTGTGTTTAGGCTGACGATTGAAAATTAATTTATACGTGTCTCCTACCCTCGAAGATATGAAAAGCGGGATGAAGTTAGGTATGGGAACTCACTGACTGATATATCAACGCACAGCCGCTGGTCTTAGAGACATGAAATTTGTTCATGTCATGTGTTCTTTGTGAAGTGTAGGTATCCAATAAGAAAAGGTTTTTCGAAATTCGACCCCTAAGAGGGTGAAAAGGGGTTTGAATTTAGTTTGATCACGTGTGTAAGTTGTTGGTTTGTTATTAAGTATTATACTTTATTGTGTAAAAAAAACAAAATGTTGAAAAAAAAAATAGCCAATCCTATAGCCCCAATTAAAAAAAAAAAAATTTTACCTATAAATTGAAGGCCGACTTACGAACAGTTAGTAGCTTGAGTAGCTTTGACCTTCATAAGTGCGCCCTATAAGGGCCTTAATTGAATAAATGGCTTTGACTTTGACATTGATTCTCGGTGTCGATTAACTCTAAAATTGGTACATACTCTTCAATTAAAATTATGAGACACGTGTATCAGTTTTTCCAAAATCATCCCCAAAATTCAAAGTGCTGACTAACTCATTAACTGGCTGATATTTAGACATATGCACAGACTAAACTGCTGGTCCTAGAGACATTAAATTTAGGGCGTGTGTTCTTTGTGAAGTGTAAGTATCCACTAAGAAAGGATTTTTTTTGATTGTTGTGTGAAACGGGGGTTGAAATTTCTTCGAAACTTATCGATTTGTATTCATTTTTTTAGTTTTATTGTTTGTATCCTTTGAATCGATTTCAAAATCGTAGTAGTAGCTAATCGTAGAAGCAAAATTTATTAGTACCAAAATTTACCTTAATTTTCAACTTTTTTATTTTTCGGAATTTTCCCATTACTTGTGCTAAGACCTTGCTTTTTGCCAAATTTCGTGATTCTAGGTCAACGGGAACAGCGATATACGTTTTCGACCCAAAACCTATAGGGTACCTACTTCCGGTTGACCTGGAATTGACAATTTTGGTTAAAAGCAAGGTTTTACAGCACAAGTAAAGGGAAAATTCCGAAAAATAAAAAAGTTGAAAATTAAGGTAAACTTGGGTACTTACAAGTTTTCGCGAAAATCTAAATTTACCCATATCTTTTTATCGTGTTGAATCAGGACCTAGATTTTTGAAGATAACAGATAATTTTAAAGCTTTTATATAATTTGAACTGTTTTACAAAAAAAATAAAGCGACTTCAAAGTACACTAAGAAGTTATCAAATCCTGATCTGATGACATTTCGTCTCATGACAATGAGACGAAACGGGAAGTGTACCCTTCCAAACAAAATTATTTTCCAAATCGGTTAATAAATGACGGAGTTATGAGATAACAAACATAAAAAAAAAACGAATTAAGAACCTCCTCCTTTTTTTGAAGTCGGTTAAAATACGTAATTGGTACTGTAAAAGTATTAAAATTAGTCCAGACTTCATAATTCTATGTTTAGTCACTTTGTCTACCTTCCGTCTCCATCCTCAGTTCAGCTCGCTGTCACCATAATATTGTATTGTCATCGGAATTTGACAGGCGTTTCGTTGTAATCAATATAAATTATTTATTATCCACTTCTGTCTGTCTCCTATCTTCGAGTACTCTCATCCCAGAGATTAGTTTAGTCACAGAGGTATGGTAATCTGTGGTTTAGTTTTACGGAGAACTTCGTCATTATTGCTTTCTTTAGGATAATGATAGTTTGTATATTCAATTGAGAGGGAGTGAGAGCGCTTATAATGTTTGTTTGAGAAGAAAAATATGTCATTTGTTTCCTGTAGGCCACGCGGGCGAAGCCGCGGGCAGAAGCTAGTGATCTATATTTACTATATATCCTATATATTATGAAAATAGTAAATCATAACAAAAGCTTGTAGGTACACCTACAAGCTTTTGTTATGAGCTTTATAATCATAGTTATCCTAAGGATATCCTCAATATCATAGATTTATAATGAAGATATAGATAAAGAAATTATGGAAGTGGTTCCCGTTTGACAAATGCGTGGTCGCAGTTATTCTTAGTTTTATCGGCACATTATACCATTCGATGCCCAATACAAATATTGTCTTTATTACAGACCCAGCTTACATACAGGTTAAAACAACAAACAATTTAAATTTTCAGAACAAAAAGGCATTATCCATTATCAGATTTTGTCGGCCCAGATAATATTATTTAATATTCACAATACAAACAAAAGTATGGTATAGATAACAAATCTTGAATACCGATCCTCATTTCGAATCCGGGGTAAACACATTTAACTTGGATCGTGTAAAAAAGGACGGGTATTCAGTAAAATCGGCTAGCGTTGCGGTGGGCGCAGCGCCAAGTACTGAACTTGGAAAACCTTGGCAATGCTTGGCGTCTTCTGCATGCAGACACTAACATATTTAATAAATGCATGCACTTGCCAGTCTTCTGATCCAGGTTTTTAAGCCTATACAATTGTAGTACAGTCATTTTAGTGATATAAGTTGCTGTGTGTACATTTTTGAATTTAAATGCAGATGGCGATGCCAAAGTTTAAAGTTAGAGAGCTAATAACCACGTTTGGTATTTCTCAATGGCTTTGTTTTGGCTAAGATTATTCGTAATTCAGTGTTCAGTAGGATTCCGTAGCCAAATGAAATTTTGTAAAAAAGTTGTTTTGATAACCGCCATATAATCGTGTAGTAGAACAGAGGGATTAAACATAATTTAGTCCACATTTTCATTTCATTGGATAGGAAATTTAAAAGGAATAATTCATAATAAATAATATATTTTCGTTCTTTAAGACTTTTTATATAGGTGACCACCATGGTGAGATATAAACTCCAAAAATCGTTGGCAATGTGTCTCTTTTATATTTATCGTATTAGAAAGGACAATAAGGTCTTTCATTCGAATCCATTGACACTGCATCTTGCTCAACTCCGGAATCAACCCCCAACCTTCTAAGTATCGCTCGACCACTAAAGTTAAAGCGATATTTTCAAAAAAGTTTTATTTGATTGTCCTTTATCCTTTCTTTAGAAAACATATAACGTAAAGCAACACATCAAAGGGAACGCGAAAAATAACTAACGAAAAAGTCGTGTTAAAACTCGCTTAAAAAAGGTAGTTCAATATTCAATCAAAATACAACACACACTATACTACGATATGACTACGTTATCCGTTAATCCATTTTTATTTACATTACTTAGGCCTATTTGCGTCAGCCTGGATTTTGTTTAACTTTAACCTGAAGTTACATAGCCCGATGGTACGCCATTTAATCCAATTGCAACCTGAGAATATAATAATATTTTTTTTTTAACTCTAAGGTGGCAAACAATCATAGGGCCCGCCTGATAGTAAGCGATTACCGTAGCCTATGGACGCTTGCAACACCAGCAGGGCTATTTTAAAACGTCGGAATCGATATCGGAAACGGATTCAAAAAATTACGAGGCGAATTTCAGCCATTACTATTTTAATTTCCGAAAACTTTTCGATGAGTCGAATTGATATTTCCGTAAAGAACCTTCAAAAATATTCGAATTCGGAAATTAAAAAAGCAATTGCGGAATATCGCCTTGGTTGTTTTTGAATCCGTTTCCGATATCGAATCCGAGCGTTTTAAAATAGCCCTGCAGGACCATGCAGGGATATCACTCGCGCGTTGCCGACCCTATAATATGTTAAGTCAACCTCAGGTTTACGTAGTAACCTGTGCTCAGGTAAGCAACTCATTCTGAGTTATGAAGTTAACCCAGGTTGACGCAAGTGGGCCTTAGCCGTCTACCTCACAGAGAGCGAACTCCAGACAGTTCTACGTGCGGTCTCCTTGACCGCCGCGTCGCGGTCGCTGTGTGCAATGATCAAAAGCATCGTATAGACTCAGAGTATATAAATACTACGTACAAGTATAGATTACATTGAACGCGAAATACAGAACTCTGACCGCAGAACTCTAGACCGCTCGCTGTGGAATCGGCGCTTTCGCCGCGGTTTTACCTGAGCTACCGAGAAGTATAATATTTTCCGGATTTATCCGGAAAATCATCTTTAATTTTTTGTCTGTGAAAAATATACTGATATACCTAATCATAAAAATCAATGGATATAATATTCTTTATTTTTATTTCAGGGTACGCTTAATCTGTATGTAAAATTTCATCCCCATCCGTTCAACTAAAAAAAAACCTTTTATTTTTAATTCACGGTGCACAGAGCAGAATTGCGTTTGCCCACAAAGACCCGGCCAGTCACTTATTGCCTGACTACAAACACGTTTCTTTTATCTGAGAGTAACACCATAACCGCTCATATCAAAACTTATGTAATACCGGGGGGATAACGCTCTTTGAAGTCCCGAGGATCCATAAAGGGATTCCGAGGGGATCTCGATATGTCCAGGTAACCGTAGCACAAAGGCCATCTTTATGAATGGGTTAAATCAAGCGGTTGCGGGCGCACTCTATGGGAATTTTATTGAAACTTCCAACAATGTGGTGTCCCAATCGACGTAATACAGGATAAGGCAGTATATTTTTATGGAAATATTCGGTAGATATCCTAACTAACATTATAAATGCAAAAGTGAGTTCGTTTGTTTGTTTGTTACGCCTTCACGCCTCAACTACTCAACGGATCATCATGAAATTTGGCATGCAGATAGCCTACGGTATGGAGATGAGACATAGACTAACGCGGGTGAAACCGCGGGTGACAGCCAGATACACATACGAAAGTATCTCTGTTTGTTTGTTTTCACGCCTAAACCGCTGAAACGTTTGCGATGATTTTTGGAATGAAGATAGCCTATGTAATGGAGAAGGACATAGACTACTTTTTATCCCGGGAACGCCGGTGAAACCACGGGGGACAGCTAGTTACAAAACAATGGTGAAATTTTGGATTTTTGTGACTCAATCACGCATAAATTACTAAATAGGTTCTAATCGTAGTTCCAGTAACTCTGTTTCTGCTGCGATACTGCTGTGATAGTTATGTTAATATAACAGGTGGAGATTTCGAGATGGCATATTTTCAGAATGACTAACCCAACAGGTTTCGAAAATATTATGCCATCTCGAAATCTCCACCCAGTATTGTTATAAAACGGGCCCATCTGCGAGCCAATGGGTTAAGAGGAAATGCTAGTAGCGTTTGTTCCATACAAACGTAATCCTCAGTTTTCTCTCTGGATAATGACACTAGAGCAATGATTATTTTACCATGCAATCTGTAGGTACCACTGTATGTCCCTCGGTTGTGTTTTTCTCCATAAATTAAGATAAGAATTAGGAGCCTTCTAAAGTCACAAAATTTACCATTTTTAACGCCCGCCGTTATCAGACGTCCAGCGAAAAACTTTGACGAATATGAAAAAACAAAAGAAAACCGAAAAACATAGCCAAAACCCTTCTTATTATGATTATTATAATTAATTTTTTTAAATCGATCCAGTTTTGGACGAGAAAACCTGGGATTACGAAATAGCGATTTCGTCTAATTTAAATAGGTATGATCAGTCCAAGCTGTAGTTGTCTCTATCGCCCTCGGGCGGGATAGCTCGGACACAGCGCGACAGCAATAGATATGTTAAAAACCTATTTTTCAAATTTCTTGCAGCCCTCCTTTCCTCTTAATACAAAGGTACACAACCCCTCGTGTACGCGGGTAAAACCGCGGAAACTACACTAAACTTACATAAATGTTATAAGCCAAATCAAAATGTCAGATTCAGTCACATACTAAATCAATCAATTTGTTACAGCATAGAGATGGAATATTAGTAGAGTGATAGCGTAAGCAAAATTACCTTGTGCGAAGCGAGAGCACTTGAGAGCAGTTTTCATACATATGTACAGGTTCATACAGGTTTCATTCATAGATTTATTGTTAATTATTTGGAAAAAAAAGCCAAACATAGTCAGATTGTCCAAAAAATATTTAAAAATGTAACCTTGCTGAGTTTCTTGCCGGATGCTTCTCAGTTGAAGGCCGAGTTCCGAACCGGTGGTAACTTCAGTAAATGTGACCTTCATAAGTGCCCTTCTGGGGCCTAAATTGAATAAATGGCTTTGACTTTGACTTTGACTTTGATAGATATATCGTACACTAAAGTAGATTTCAAATAGCATGAGTTCGGTGAACTTCGGTGGTATTTTTTTAGATTTCTCAATGGTTAATGTTAATTTCGATATAATAAAGGAATACTATGATAGAGCGAGGTTTCATGAAATATTGTGAGTACTATTTCAGAGTAATCAAAGGGAATTTTACTAGATATTGGTAAAAACCCTTGACCTTGACGACTAATCCTATGTGAAATAGAGTATAGTTGAACTGTTCGTGCCGCGGTTGCGTTGACCGTACTTGTGTCACGGTACATCTTTAGCTAGTAACAATCACTCTACTAATATTATCTCTTTGGTTACAGGTAATAGCTGATGCTACTATAGAGAGCCCCTGTCAATACCTATCAAATTGGAACCTCCATCAGAGTACCATAGTTTATATTATATCGATACCCACTAATTGCTTAGTTAATTGCTACCGTTAATCGAAGTGCACTTTGTATTGCGATTAATCGACTATTCGAAAACAAGTATAATAAAAAGGTGGCAAAAATAACAATGATTTACACTTTGACGCAATTTTTACACGCTCCTAGAACTTTAGCGATGTCTGGCTTTTTTGTGCTGGCAATATTGCTCAACTCTCTGTGGATACGATAAGATTTTTTTGCAGAATTTTCGGCGCCAAATTTTGTCAATTACTGTTAAATTTCGTATTTTTCTCTCGTAATGCTAAAAATAGTTTCATTTTTAAACAGTTTTTATAAGGATTTTATGAAAATGTACCTACCAGAAAAATCTACGTACACACGGCTACAGATCAAGCTATACATTTCCAATATAAGCTGACCTCTCATTGTACGGCTATCCTATACAATGCGAGATCAGCTTATACTGGAGATGTATAGCTTGATGTGTAGCCGTGTGTACATTTTTAACCTGCATATTTTTTACAGTGAGTACCTACTTATTTAATTTGAAATTCAATTTTTCTTTTTTTCACGTATGCATGGTTTTTAAGGGATATAATTAATCAAACAAAAACAGATTTCCGGCGCCAAACACAATGTGAGAGCCATTAATTATCCCTTGTTAATTATGATGATATTGCAATAACTCACGCCAAACTAATAATATTTTAATAATTTTATTTTGGGGCAAAATGGCCATGTCCTTACATAACTTAATTAGGTATTCCTTATTTTCCATCCTGTTTAAAACACAATCGGTCAAAATTAAGATGAGCGTGACGAGACTAAATGTAAGTGTTACTTGTTTCACTACGTAACCCTAAAAATAGTTCTACAAAAATTAAATTCTCTCTCAAAACTAAATCCCCAAATGTTGTCAAAATGTTCGCTCTGTAATCCAAATATTCTATGTTTACAAAACCTGACGCGAATGTAGTGTCGTAATACAACTAACTTTCGAGCTTATATAGCAATGTTCTAGAATGTTCCAGAATGTTCCTACTTGTTCTGAGCCGGAAATATGTTAGCACTGTGGGTAAGATGCCGATGAATAAACATAAACTAATTTGTATTTTCAGCTGGTATTAACCCTCTTTCAGCTGTAAGATGAGGTCTCTAGGTGTGAGATCTGTGGAGGAGAAAATTATATAATCTATGTGTTAATTGCAAATACATTTCCATTAAAATAAAGAGAAGTGTGAAGAATATCTGCCGTACAGAATTAGAATTTAATAACTACCAGTAATTCTGTCTTTATTTATTGAATAGCTATAGAAAGGGACAGGTGTGTAGCGATGCGGCCTTAACAATGGCTGTACTATGTTTTTTAAGTATGTTTAGGCCAAAATACCTATAATAATATTTATAGTAGAAACCTACTCATATTGAGTATCAATGACGAGCCTCTACTTCCCGATTCCTCTCCTTTTCCCACATCATATGTGAAAGCGAGAAAAGAGCTTCGGGAATCTTCTACATACTTCGGCGACGCATCGCCAAGCGCGTGTGTGCGAGTGAAGCGAAGCGCGCGCCCCGCAACATTCAGTACGAAAGACGCTACAGACAGAGAAGCAGTGAACTTTGTGATTTGTGAATTGATATGAAGAAAAATAGTGCTTATCACTGTGCTGGATTACAATAGGAGTTCCTGGAGTTCCTGGTAAGTCCTTACCTTTATCCTAGGAGGCTCCTCGTTTTCCATATTAATATTTTACGCAAAAACCCATCAAGTAGGTACCTATAGTTAACCCTGACGACTGGAAGACGAGACGCCGACGACGCGACGTCGTTGTTCGTGACTCAAATCTGTTAGCTACTGGTAATTAATAAGTTATTTTTTTATTAATAGTAATTTTATTAATAGGTTATTAATAGTAAATGTATATTGGATGAATCTGCAATCCACATGCTCACTCACACAAATAACGTGTACAATTATTTATGGTCGATAGAATGACTGCTCATTTAATTGAACAGAATGATTCATTATTATGAATTCTTAATTCAACTTAGATATTTTAATTTATATTTTAATGCAGAATTTAGACATTTATAATAATAAGTATTTATTTTACTTTAGTTTGGTAAAGGATGACGTTCGGCCGGCCGAATGTCATTTTGTTGTCTACCGTCACAATATAGTTTAGAGCATATGCCTGTGCCAGGGGCATTCGTTGTCCTGCAGTCGTCTTGTTAACATCAAGTGCTAAAACGTGATTATATGGCAAATATAAGAATTGTGAGTACATTCTATTATTTATTAGCAATTATATGAAAATAATAAACGAGATCATAGTTAAATAAATAAATATAGTATAGAATAGAATAGAATAATATTTATTGTCAAAGATGCAGTCACAAACTAAAATACAATGGTACTTAAGTAAAGTGCAACATGCCATGGCTCGTCTATATAGATGTTTGGATATATTAAATAAATCGCATAGATAAAAGTAGTTTCATTAACACATAAAAGGTAAAATGTTAAATAAAATGCATCCAAAAAAATCTAAATAAAACCAGCATACAAAAGAAAAGACTATAAATTATTTTGTATATTTTCAACACCAGTACGTTGCCAAGTTGAAGCACCCAACCGAGAAAGTTTTCAAACTAAAAATCCACCTCATTAGAGTGTGCCACACTTTGAAAATGATCTTTGAAACAACTGCCGCTCCCGCCGTCTCATTAGAGTAATACGAAAAAAAAACCGCGCTACCCGCATCTTTTATAGTGTTTATTATGAAAATTATATGAAAGTCACAAGTAATAATGTAGTGGGAGCGTTTCAGAGTGAACAGCGAGGTACCTGGAATACAAATGGTGGATATAGGGTTGTCACTACATTGGCCTTTTCGAGGCTTTCGGAATATGCCAGGAATTTCATCTCAGGCAACGTAATGATTATAATTTTAGTAAAGGAATCTTATATCATACACATGGATTTGTAATATTTGGAGTCATTTTGAGAACGGCTTTTTGAATTGATCCAAGGTATTAAGGTAGGTATCCGTAATTTCAAACATCTTTGATAAAATCTATGTATGACTAATACAGGGTGTTGTTTTGGTCGGCGACAAGCTACCCAGGAGCGGTAGTACAAAATACATATTCCCCAAAAATGGACTTAATTCCATTAAATACTGTAAATATGTTTAGAAATACCTTATTCAATTTGAAATAAAATTACCGCAAAGTATAGTTACTTGGCACGTGCACAGACTAGAGCTAGGCGCAAGCCACCATCGCCCCACCCCTTTACTCCCTCGTACTCCCGTTGAGTATTGTCTACATTTTACCTTATTACATGATTTTAATATTTTTTTTTTTATTATTAAAAAAAATAAAGTATTTTTTTTATATTTTTTTAGCACCAGTTATTTGTATTATCGACCCTGAGTCGCTCGTCGCTGACCAAAACAACGACCTGTATAATAATGCTGAAGAGTTTTTGCTTGATTGTTTGTTTGTTTAAACGCGCTAATGTCTGGTCAGATTCGAAAAATATTTCACTAATAATAACGACATTATTCCTGGGGCTATAGCCTGCTTTTTATCCCGGGAACGCGGGTGAAACCATGGGAGACAACTAGTCTTAAATATATCTTCTTTCAAATCGGTGATGATAATTTAATCATGTGTTGGAAATCAAACAACGTTATACCATCGCTTCGGAAAAGGTCCCGTATGAGGAGAAGAAGCGACGCAACAAACTCCTCATGGGCCCAATAGCTTTATTGTCGTCTTTTTCACAAATAAATAAGTCACTTTAATTATCCGTACATTATTCAAAAATAGCAACTCCCTACCGATGCGCCCAGCTCGAGCGCCCGCGATCGAATCCTCGACTCCCATCCCTTTCCCGTGCAACCACCTTTTTTCACGAGTGTTGCCACTCTCCTCCCAATTCCATCCAAAACTCCAATTAAATAAAATTCAAACTTACTCATGCTTCTTGAAAACGATCTTTAAATCAAATGGTTGATATTTCAGATTTTCAAAAACTACAAGTGTAATAATTATACAGTATCAAAACTTCAAATACACAAGTGTGAAGAAAATGTAGTCGAATTTAAAATAAAACATGATAAAAGCCTTATTTGTATTTTTTGACAGCCCTACCGGGGCGGAAGCTCGTTGCGGCACATCTCGCGTACTGCCTCGTCATCCGCCCGCCCATATATTAACGGGTGCATACATAAAATTACGTATGTATGTATGTGCTGACAATCGCAAGTTTCGACAGACGAGTGGTTGGTTTTTAACTTTATACAAATACGCAATATGGTCGCAGTGTGGATGGTATTTAGGTTATCTGTATATATAAAAGGAAACCGTGACTGACTGATCTATCAACGCATAGCTCGAACCACTGAACGGATTGGGCTGAAATTTGGCATACAGATAGTTGTAATGACGTAGGCATCCGCTAAGAAAGGATTTTTGGAAATTCCACCCCTAAGGGGGTAAAATAGGGGATGAAAGTTTGTATGAAAGTCCGTCAGTTTTGAAGTTAGGATCTTCAAATTTTGTATTTAGGCTGACGATTGAAAATTAATTTATAGGTGTCTCAGCGTTTTTGATAATTCTGACCCCGAAGGGGTGAAAAGGGGGATGAAGTTGTGTATGAAAAGTTCTTAAATGTCAGAGTAAACATCACTAAATTTATAATTATATAGTAAGGGCATCCACTTTAGAAGGATTTTTGGAAATTTCACCCCTAAGGGGGTAAAATAGGGGATGAAAGTTTGTACGAAAGTCTGTCAGTTTTGATGTTAGAATCTTCAAATTATGTGTGTAGACTGACGATAGAAAATTAATTTATAGGTGTCTCAGCGTTATTGATAATTCCACCCCCAAAGGGGTGAAAAGAGGATGAAAATGTCTATGGAAGTCCTTCATTTTCAAATTAAACGTCACTAAGTTTACTACCAACGTATATCGGTATTGTTGGAATTTCAACCCTTAAGGTATTTCAAGTTTCAAAGTAAAATTATTTATTTAAGTTGTTTATGCACATCTATATATATAAAATTCGTGGAGATAATCGAGATAATCTGATTTTCATCAAATTTTTAATTGACATCTCTGAGTATGGTTGAAAGAGTGATAATTTTGTTAACTACTCATAGAATACGTACATTGAAATGTATATTTAGACCGCGTGTGACTACCACGAATGCCGTGGTCTTTATATTTTCTATTTGTGGTAACGCTGTGGGATATATAATTAACCCGTTGGTTCTCGCGAGGGACGCGCATCCTATTATAACAATTGATATCATTGTTATATTTTTAACCGCGAGCCAAGCTACTACAACTATTATTACTATAAATAATTGTCATTGTATATCTGTTTGTTTACCAAAACAAATAAAAAAAAAATTCAAAGTCCTGAATGACTGACTGATATATCAACGCACAGCCTAAACTGCTGGTCCTTGAGTCATGAAATTTGGAGGGTGTATTCTTTGGGAAGAGTAGGTATCCACTAGGGAAGGGTTTTTCGAAATTACTCCTCTAAGGAGGTAAAATAGGGGATGAAAGTTTGTATGAAAGTCCATCAGTTTCGAAGTTAGAATCTTCAAATTTTGTGTTTAGGCTGACGATTGAAAATTAATTTATACGTGTCTCAGCGTTTTAGATAATTCTACCCTCGAAGATATGAAAAGCGGGATGAAGTTAGGTATGGGAACTCACTGACTGATATATCAACGCACAGTCGCTGGTCTTAGAGACATGAAATTTGTTCATGTCATGTGTTCTTTGTGAAGTGTAGGTATCCAATAAGAAAGGGTTTTTCGAAATTCGACCCCTAAGAGGGTGAAAAGGGGTTTGAATTTAGTTTGATCACGTGTGTAATTTGTTGGTTTGTTATTAAGTATTATACTTTATTGTGTAAATAAAAACAAAATGTTGAAAAAAAAAATAGCCAATCACATAGCCCCATTTTTTTTTTTAACCTATAAATTGAAGGCCGACTTACGAACAGGTAGTAGCTTGAGTAGCTTTGACCTTCATAAGTGCGCCCTATAAGGGCCTTAATTGAATAAATGGCTTTGACTTTGACTTTGATTCTCGGTGTCGATTAACTCTAAAATTGGTACACATACTCTTCAATTAAAATTATGAGACACGTGTATCAGTTTTTCCAAAATCATCCCCAAAATTCAAAGTCCTGACTAACTCATTAACTGGCTGATATTTAGACATATGCACAGACTAAATTGCTGGTCCTAGAGACATTAAATTTAGGGCGTGTGTTCTTTGTGAAGTGTAAGTATCCACTAAGAAAGGATTTTTCGAAATTTTTCCGACAAAAGTGTGAAACGGGGGTTAAAATTTCTTCGAAACTTATCGATTTGTATTCACTTTTTTAGTTTTATTGTTTGTATCCTTTGGATCGATTTCAAAATCGTAGTAGTAGCTAATCGTAGAAGCAAAATTTAATAGTACCAAAATTTACCTTAATTTTCAACTTTTTTATTTTTCGGAATTTTCCCATTACTTGTGCTAAGACCTTGCTTTTTGCCAAATTTCGTGATTCTAGGTCAACGGGAACAGCGATATAGGTTTTCGACCCAAAGGGTATATCTACTTCCGGTTGACCTGGAATTGTCAATTTTGGTTAAAAGCAAGGTTTTACAGCACAAGTAAAGGGAAAATTCCGAAAAATAAAAAAGTTGAAAATTAAGGTAAACTTGGGTACTTACAAGTTTTCGCGAAAATCTAAATTTACCCATATCTTTTTATCGTGTTGAATCAGGACCTAGATTTTTGTATAATAGGGACTATAGACCTCAGTATCTGGTATAAATTTGAACTTGCTAGGTCCACCCGTTCCTGAGAAAATTGGTGGTGACACACGGACAGACAGACAGACGGGCAGAAGAGTGATCCTATAAGGGTTCCTTTTTTACCTTTTGAGGTACGGAACTCCAAAAAGTATATTATGATATAAGTGTGACTTTAGTAGTCTCTTTCACGCCGTGCAAAGTGTGTGCGCTTAAGTCAAGAGTATCGTATAGGTACTATTTTATAACACGTGTGTAATAAGTGCGGGTTTTTTACACGCAGTAAAACAGATAATTTAAAAGCTTTTATATAATTTGAACTATTTTACAAAAAAAATAAAGCGACTTCAAAGTACACTAAGAAGTAATCAAATCCTGATCTGATGACATTTCGTCTCATGACAATGAGACGAAACGGGAAGTGTACCCTTCCAAACAAAAAAATAATTTTCCAAATCGGTTGGTCGGCAAATAAATGACGGAGTTATGAGATAACAAACATAAAAAAAAACGAATTAAGAACCTCCTCCTTTTTTTGAAGTCGGTTAAAATACGTAATTGGTACTGTAAAAGTATTAAAATGAGTCCAGACTTCATCATTCTATGTTTAGTCACTGAGAAGATACTTTGTCTACCTTCCGTCTCCATCCTCAGTTCAGCTCGCTGTCACCATAATATTGTATTGTCATCGGAATTTGACAGGCGTTTCGTTGTAATCAATATAAATTATTTAATATCCACTTCTGGCTGTCTCCTATTTAAGTATTTTCACACACGCTTTTCGAGTACTCTCATCCCAGAGATTAGTTTAGTTTTACGGAGAACTTCATCATTATTGCTTTCTTTAGGATAATGATAGTTTGTATATTCAATTGAGAGGGAGTGAGAGCGCTTATAATGTTTGTTTGAGAAGAAAAATATGTCATTTGTTTCCTGTAGGCCACGCGGGCGAAGCCGCGGGCAGAAGCTAGTTTGAATAATAAAATGGACTAAAGGAAGGTAATCTATGGGATTTGCGATAAAGTTAGTAAAAATGCGATTTCTAGAATACGTACTCTTCACATAATTACTGAGATTTTGGTCATACAAACCTAGTTCATCATCATCATTATCTGCCTGCCCTGTTCCCAATCATTTGGGCTCGGTGCAATATGTACGCTTCTTCCATTCGTCTCTTCTATCCGTCATACCAGCATCCACTCCTTTCTTACCCATATCATCTTTCACACAATCCATCCATCTCTTTCGGTCATCCTCTTCCCGTATATCCATCCACTTTCATATTCATAACTCTTTTAGTCGCGTGGCTTCATTCCCCCTCATGACGTGTTTCAGTCACTGGCGCTAGTTTCAAGGTTCCCTTTATGTGGGTACTCACAGTTTAATGAAACACAATACTAGTTAAAATAAATAACCCTACCTAAACAACAATATCTTGACAAACATTTTTTTTTATGTTAAATGGGCTTGCGTTTGACCTTCGACTGACCCCATGAGGAGTTATGACGAGGCCGAGGATGTAGCACGCTTACCCAGAAAAAGCCTAATCACTCTCGCCTTGAATAAATCTAGGTTATAGGTGTCGGGAAACACAGACCCCGGAAGAGAGTTCCACTCCTTTGCTGTTCGTATAAGAAACGATGAAGCGAAACGTTGTGTCCGGGTACGCGAGATGTCGACAACGTATGGGTGGAAATTCTCCCGACGTCTTGTATTTCGATGGAGAAACGGGGATGGAGGAATTACCATCTATTAACTGATATAATTTATCATTACCATCTGCCTATAATATCCCTCTGCCAAGCACAGGTCTCCTTTCACAAATGATGTGCAAATACTCTACCACGCATGCCCAATACGGACTGGGACCGGATTTACGTGCCTTCCGAAGCACGGAAACGCTCGAGTTGAAATACCACTAGGCGGTCACCCATCCAGGCACCGTCTTCACCGTTGGTAGCATTAAGGACGGCAAATCATGCTATATACACCACGCTGCTATTAAATAATGAATACCTACATTTTATTTATATAATATACATGTGAAAATATAATTTTACGTAAAACATACATTATATACAACAGGTAAATATCCCAAACTAAGCCAACATTCCAGAACTAGCTTAAAGAATTACGGCTGTCCTCTGTTTGAAAATAAATTTTAAGAGGGACAAAGCCAAAGAGGACATTGTAAAATCATTTAAATTCAGCCATTTGTTGTAGTTGTCAAGTAAAATAAGAAAGGATTTAAATCGGGACACGCAACATAGCCGACATACCAACTTCTGTCCAAATTGAGTGGACGGTTGGACTCGGCCTTTTGTCTTGTCTGAAAAGGTTGCCCAGAATACATTCACTATTTTATGTGAAATTGTCAGAATATTTTAAATCAGGGACGTGGACTTTTTGTCTCCGCCAGTGTTTTATCGTTAACCTACTATTGAGTTTCGTCGTTTTGTTTGAGAATATTTATTCCATTTCATTGTACAAAATTATTTTATTATAATATAATATATTTTACTAGTTGAACGGCGCCGTTTAATAAAAAGGCTAGGCTGTTAATTTAACTGCTAATTAAGACGGGAATTGGGCTGCGATTATTCCATACAAATGTATTCCCCTGTTTTCTTCCTGAATTATGCCTCTAAAGTCATCTTTTTTTTTTTTCATATAATCATTTTCTGCTTTGGACACGTCCCTGTAACTTCCTTTTTTTCAGCAACTACTTATTTAAGAAATTATGGCCCTCCAAAAATTACAAAAAATTCCCTATTTTTCTGCCGTGATTAAAAGGACTACCAGATAAATTCGAAAAAATTTTAACTTAAAAGAAAGTAATAGGGACCTAGATAACCTCTTATTTAAAATTTTAATGTAAAAAATAATTGAATCGGCTCAGTTTTCGAGGAGGCAAAATGGGGAAAACAAAACGTCAATTTCGTAATTTTTTTTGTGAATAAATCGGTCTGAGCTGCAGATGTCCCTATCGCACATAGCGCATAGCATAGCGGCATAGCGCGATGGCAATAGTTTCTTCAAATACCTATTTTTCAAATTCCTCGTAGATAGGAACCCCTTTTAAGCTAGAAGTACCTGGGCGGGACCGAGGCCGCCGAACCATTTTATATAACCCCTCTAAATCCATATATGAAAACACAACTACAACATAAATACAAAAAACTGCCAACACTTCACAATAAACCTATGAGCATGTTATTAAATTTTTCGACAAGCTCTAACAATACAAATAACACTTTATCGTTGAAAACCCTAGGGGACAGCTACATTGCTCCGTCCATACTGACAGCGTTTGTTCTTTATGCTCACAATGTTTTACAGTATTAGCATTATCATATTCCACCCATGTTTTTTGGGATCCAATTTCAGAAAAAGGATTTTGAATATACAGAAAATTTTAAAGAAAATATTTACTGGTTTTAAATTTACGGCCTCATTTATAAAACACTATCCTCTCTTACTTATTAAACGTTATTTAACTAATAGCCGCGGTAATTTCAAAATCGCTCCTATATCAGAGAAACTAACCGAGAGCCGTCTCAGATGGTATGGTCACGTGATGCGAAGAGACGAGGAACATGTAATGAACAAGGCAACTACCTGAGCTTAGGAGAGGTAGAGGACGACCTCCGGTTATGTGGCGGAGCAAGGAAGAAGAGCCACCTAAATAACGTCCAAGAACCTTATAAGCTTTTTGATAACGACACAATTGTTTGACAGTGACAGTGAGGTTATTTAGGTGACCATTAATGGCCGATTCCTATAATTTACGGACCGTTATCGGTTAAAATGAAGACTCTTATATCTTTACTTATAATGAAGCAAAGTCCTCACAACTTTGCATAGCAGACTCTCCCATATGGAGCTATCACAGGTAAACCTAGCTTACGAAATGATGTATATGCCCAGTTTGGCAATAAAAAACCTACTATTGGTAAGCAAAACGATTTGTTTTTGTTTGTAGGAACCGGGCATTAATCAGTAGATATATTAGTTAGAGAATTTTATGAGTAAGGCCATTAGTAACTAAAACACTGTTTACGTTGTCACATAGTATACCGCGATCCCAGGCTCGCCATCGCTTATTTTCTGACGGACAAAATGTATAGAATTGAGTATTGCTAGTACGTACTTCAGACGTATGAACTTGTCCCATCGGCAAATTTTCAGGTACCAAGCATGAAAGGTAAGTTATGTACATTAAGTACTTTTCTTAAATTCTACGAGCTGATTTTTATACATGATACTCAAAGAACTATTGCAATACTTTTTGCAAGCAGCCAGAGCAATCGTCGTAGACAAACATCCCCTAAACACTATTAAAATATCGCTGGAGTATTTGCGCGAGGGCATTACTTTAATACAAAAAAGACGATAATTGGCATTTTTGATCCATAGTTTTGACGGGCCAGCTGGCGCGGTTGGTTAAGACTCTGGTTAAGATTCCACCTATCGCGCCGCAGCTCGTGGTTTCGATTCCCACACAGGACATACATTTGTGTGCATGAACATGTCTGTATGTCCTGAGTCTGCGTGTAATTATGTATATTAAGTATGTATTTACAAACAAAAAGTAGTATATGTATTATATCAGTTATCTGGTTTCCATAGTACAAGCTCTGCTTAGTTTGGGATCAGATGACCGTGTGTGAGGAATGTCCCAGGATAGTTATTTATAGTATAACTAGCTTTATAGCCCGCGACTTCGTCCGCGTAGATTATTTATTTTTTCTAGATATTAATCATTGTAACAATATAGAGCTTTGTTCATGGCTATTGTCCGCCACTACGTGTGATATTGACAAAAGTTCAGGTAGATTAAGAGCTCATATGCGAGGATGCCACATAAAACTGAAACAGTCTTGCCGCAAAGCAACTCTAGCAAATTTCAGAGTTTTTCCCTGTGACTACAAACCTTAATTAGGAACTGTTATCTTTTAAATTCAAACGGATGGTGATTTGGGATCAATGGTATACGCGGCAAGAAGACTGTTTCTCCTCTGGCAGAACCAGTAAATATTTTGGCCTCAATAACATTGCGACGGAGAGTTACTTGTAGTCTAGTTCCACAGCACAATTTTGGAGGCCTTATCTTTCTTTCCCTCATGTCTGAGGATCGTGGTCAACATCGGGTTTGCTTCTAGAGCGAATGATCTGCCTCCACTGGTTTCTGTAAAACTTGGAGGACGATGAGTATTTTACTTGATCGGACCATCTTGTTGGTGAACGACCACGTAGTCGTTTTCCTTCCGTGTTCCCAACTATGATCAGATTTCCAAACTTTCATCGCCTTTGCGCACCATGTGGCCGAAATACGAAAAAATACTTCGGTGGCATATGGTGGACAATCGTGTTTTAATTTTGAGCTGCGATAGGATTGATGCATTGTTGCGTTTAGCGGTCCAAGGTATTTTCAACATCCGTCTCCAGCAACACATCTCGAATGCATCAATCCTTTTTCTTTCTCGGGCCAGTATAGTCCACGCTTTCACTCCATACATGAAAATGAGGAATACCAATGCTCGTATTAACCGGATCTTTGTTTTAATACCGATTCCTCTCTTTTTCTTGATGTTGTTTAGGCGAGTCATTTCAATACGCCAATACCATAAGCTGAAATAATAAATTTTGAAATTTTCACTCCGAAAATAAATAACTTCATATACTAAATTTAATCCCCCTTTTCACTCCTTAAGGGTTCAAATTCCAACAACACCGATATTCGTTGCGTTAGTTTATAACCATAAGCTTAAATAATAAATTTAGTGTACTTCCATACACAAATTCATCCCCCTTTTTACTCTTTCGGGATCGGAATTATCAAAAACGTTGAGGCACATATAAATTAATTTTCAATTGTCAACCTAAACACAAAATTTGAAGATCCTAACTTCAAAACTGACGGACTTGCATACAAACTGCCAACACTTCACAATAAACCTATGAGCATGTTATTAAATTTTTCGACAAGCTCTAACAATACAAATAACACTTTATCGTTGAAAACCCTAGGGGACAGCTACATTGCTCCGTCCATACTGACAGCGTTTGTTCTTTATGCTCACAATGTTTTACAGTATTAGCATTATCATATTCCACCCATGTTTTTTGGGATCCAATTTCAGAAAAAGGATTTTGAATATACAGAAAATTTTAAAGAAAATATTTACTGGTTTTAAATTTACGGCCTCATTTATAAAACACTATCCTCTCTTACTTATTAAACGTTATTTAACTAATAGCCGCGGTAATTTCAAAATCGCTCCTATATCAGAGAAACTAACCGAGAGCCGTCTCAGATGGTATGGTCACGTGATGCGAAGAGACGAGGAACATGTAATGAACAAGGCAACTACCTGAGCTTAGGAGAGGTAGAGGACGACCTCCGGTTATGTGGCGGAGCAAGGAAGAAGAGCCACCTAAATAACGTCCAAGAACCTTATAAGCTTTTTGATAACGACACAATTGTTTGACAGTGACAGTGAGGTTATTTAGGTGACCATTAATGGCCGATTCCTATAATTTACGGACCGTTATCGGTTAAAATGAAGACTCTTATATCTTTACTTATAATGAAGCAAAGTCCTCACAACTTTGCATAGCAGACTCTCCCATATGGAGCTATCACAGGTAAACCTAGCTTACGAAATGATGTATATGCCCAGTTTGGCAATAAAAAACCTACTATTGGTAAGCAAAACGATTTGTTTTTGTTTGTAGGAACCGGGCATTAATCAGTAGATATATTAGTTAGAGAATTTTATGAGTAAGGCCATTAGTAACTAAAACACTGTTTACGTTGTCACATAGTATACCGCGATCCCAGGCTCGCCATCGCTTATTTTCTGACGGACAAAATGTATAGAATTGAGTATTGCTAGTACGTACTTCAGACGTATGAACTTGTCCCATCGGCAAATTTTCAGGTACCAAGCATGAAAGGTAAGTTATGTACATTAAGAGTTTACACTACCCCAGCTCAAATCCAAGTTTTGCCCCCGCTACACGGCCCGGCCGTGCAGCCTCCGCATCGCGCAGTCGCAACTATCTCACTCGCACTAGTTCATTACGCGGCAGCGCAGGGGTCACGACGCACGACTCACGAGTCGTCCGTACGATAGGGTAAATACATCATTATTTGACCCAAGTATGGAAATAAATAAAACGATTGTAGAAAATTACTAAAGCGCCGCACGATAGGGTAAATACACCATTATTTGACATCTTGTAACTAGGTATGGAAATAAAATCAAAAATCAAAAAGTATTTATTCAATTTAGGCCCTAATGAGGCACTTATGGACGTAAACTTACTCTACACCGGTTCCAAATACAACTTGAACTGAGAAAGACCCCGGCAAGAAACTCGGCAAGCTTTTTATTTTAAATGTATACTTAGAAGTATTATAATTTACAAACGATAAATTATTATATAACAATAGCCTGCGAAGCGAACAATTCATTCAAATGCATTCTCGTCATCTACAAATTCAGAAACTTTATAGTACCCTTTCTTGCATAATTTATGTTTTAATATCTTTTTAAATGTATGTATAGGTAGCTTTTGGTTATATTATGGGTACTATATTATAGAAACGTATACATTGCTCCTTGAAAGAGTTTAGGACTTTGCTGAGTTGATTTAAAGGTACAGCAAGTTTGTTCTTATTTCCATTGTTCAAAATTAAAAAAATTAAATTATTGTAGAAAAGTACTAAAGCGCCATATGATAGGGTAAATATACAGTTATTGTATAACTAGTAGGTATGGAAATAAAATTAAAATTTAATTTCAATTCTAATTCAATTAATATTGTAGACAAGTACCAATGCATATTTTTTTTTTACCTAAAGAAGACATTATTTTTAATCGACTTCAATAAAAGGAGATGATCTATTCGACACGCATGTACGTAATATTAGTATAATTATTATTCACATAATACTGCAATATATTTGTGTTATAGGAGCGTTTACTCCAGAGACCATCGGTGATGACGTCAATGCAAGCAATGCCGTTTTTGTTTGTGTTCCGTTGGTTTTTGCATTCTGTAACAAAATAGGCTTTACTTTAGGTGTTCATACTACTATAATAATATGTGACCGTGGCCAATTACTGGGACAACTACTCTAATATGAGGTGCCGACATGTACTGAAAAATTGAATTAGTTAGTTTTTTTTAATTTAACTTATTTATTTAATCAAAATAATTGCCATTATTATCTATACATTGCTGCCATCTAATAGGAAGGTCATTTATGCCTTTGATAGAACTCTGGTGATCTAAATTCTACAAACTGTGTAATTGTGCATTTTGTACTGCCTCCTGAGAAGAAAACTAAATTACGCAAAAACACGGATAACGAATTTCTAATTGCAGTTCCTGAAGAGTTAAAACGGGTTCTCGTGCTGTATGAGGTCTCGTGTTATCATTTCACTGCTAGTTTTGCTATCATTGTTCGGAGTTCGGCACAGTAGACATCTGCTATTATTGCTTGACCAGATCGGAGAAAGCTATAGTGAATAACACCATACTAAGACCACCAAACAGTTACCATTACCTTTTTATTGGTAAGCTTTGCTTTAGGACACTGTTGCGGCGTTAGACCTGGGGTCAGCCATTACATTTTTCGCTAACGATTATCGCAAAGAATCCACTTTTCATCTCATGTCACAACTCACAATTGGATCCAATATTTCTTCATTTCTGTATCGATTCAACAAGGCAACACAAGTTTCAACACGCGTTTCTTTCTACAGATCAGTCAAATCATGAGGCACCCATTTTTCATATTTTTTTATTTTATTGATTTGACGCAAATGAGTCAATATTGTTGGTCAATAAGGTAACGTTAAACCATGCCGCTAATTCCTGGGTAGTTTGGCTCGGATCAGCTTCCAACATCTCTTTCAATTCATTGTTATTCCTGTGTGGGCGGTCTTCTACGTGGTTCGTTCTTCAAATCAAAGTGTCCATCACGAAAGCGTTTAAACCAAAATCGCATGGTACGTTCATTAGCAGTCCCCTCTCTAAACGTAACATTGATATTGCGAGCTGTTTTGCCGCGTTATTTCCGCATCGGAGCTCGTATTCAAAAATCACTCGAATTTTTGAAGTATCAGAAAGTCGATAATCAAATTTTGCACATTAAAAATAATCTTGTCTAAGCTCAATAAAAAATAACTGAAAGTCACTAATCGAATGTTGCGCATTTTTAAAAGGAGGACCATGGAGGTTCAATTCGAAGTACCTATTACAATAAAACGGCAGTTTCATACTTTAACCCCTATTATTTAGAGGTAGGTAGGTAAGTATGTATGTACCTATGAAACAGAGAAGCGAATTACCAGATAAACTCACAATTCTACCGTTTGTAAAGTCGTCAAAGCAGGTTCGTTTCCATGTTTGGAACTACTGGTATCCATGTGTTCCGTTGGTATTTGCAATCTGTAACAAAATAGGCTTTACGTTTCTTCTTTCATACTACTAAAATGATACGACCGTGGCCAATTACTTAGACGAATACCCTAATATTCAAACCTAATATTTAGAACAACCAATAAGATATTAATCGTAGTAATTCAATTCACTACATAATATACACCTACCTAGTAGGCAAACTTTATTTAGTCTGTTGTGAAAACATTTAGTATCTAACCTACTTTACTTAGCTAGGCGGTTGATACTCACGGGCACGGGTCCACGTGCGGTACATTTTCTGTATTTGCAGTATTTGCAGTCAGAATCGAGTACATATTTGTTTATTTCTGAAAATGAAAAATGTAAGTAGGTAGGTGCAATTATGATTAGGTACGTAAGTACGTACGTAGGTATTTGCATTATGTAACAAAAAAGGCTTTACTTCTCTTTTTCTCATACTAATAAAATAGTATGTGACCGTGGCCAATTACTTGGACGACTACCCTAATATTTATCAATGAAATGTTTATTGTAGAAATTCAATTTACTACATAATATGTACCTACCTAGTAGGTAGGAACCTAAATGTGCATGCTTTGCTTACCCTGTTGTGAAAACATTTTAGTATCTTACCTACTTAGTTAGCTAGGTGGTTGATACTTACGGGCACGGGTCCACGTCCGGTATATTTTCATTATTGCAGTCAGTATCGGGTAGACATATTTTTTTTTCTTCTTCCGATCATTTCTCATTTTAAACAAAATACACTTCACTTATAATTTATTAAGTACGTATCTACGTGGGTCGTGAGAGCAAGAGACGCGGGTTCCCCGTTCGAGCGCCGGAGCGCGACTGAATCTGTGCGGCGGCGCTTCGTGCCACTCGCAATATTTGGGAATTTAATTTCTAACAATTTAAAAAAAACATGATTTTAAATTCAAATCATATAGTACACGTATTGTACTAACTACAGTCTATATAAAAAGTTTCATTAGTATAGGTAAAGTATTAATTGACTAATGCGGTTTTCTTGTAAAATTCAGAGGGAAGTTTGTGATTTTTTTCTATCGAGAAAATGTTTAGGAATCGTGTTTTCACATCATATACGACTCAGTATATATCCTCAACTTTACTATATATTTTTTTCAAAATTATTGATTCATTACTTTTATTGATATGGAGGATCAAACGTGAGAGGTGGAGCAGTTTTGAGGTGGGGTAAGGCCTTAAGTACTTTTCTTAAATTCTACGAGCTGATTTTTATACATGATACTCAAAGAACTATTGCAATACTTTTTGCAAGCAGCCAGAGCAATCGTCGTAGACAAACATCCCCTAAACACTATTAAAATATCGCTGGAGTATTTGCGCGAGGGCATTACTTTAATACAAAAAAGACGATAATTGGCATTTTTGATCCATAGTTTTGACGGGCCAGCTGGCGCGGTTGGTTAAGACTCTGGTTAAGATTCCACCTATCGCGCCGCAGCTCGTGGTTTCGATTCCCACACAGGACATACATTTGTGTGCATGAACATGTCTGTATGTCCTGAGTCTGCGTGTAATTATGTATATTAAGTATGTATTTACAAACAAAAAGTAGTATATGTATTATATCAGTTATCTGGTTTCCATAGTACAAGCTCTGCTTAGTTTGGGATCAGATGACCGTGTGTGAGGAATGTCCCAGGATAGTTATTTATAGTATAACTAGCTTTATAGCCCGCGACTTCGTCCGCGTAGATTATTTATTTTTTCTAGATATTAATCATTGTAACAATATAGAGCTTTGTTCATGGCTATTGTCCGCCACTACGTGTGATATTGACAAAAGTTCAGGTAGATTAAGAGCTCATATGCGAGGATGCCACATAAAACTGAAACAGTCTTGCCGCAAAGCAACTCTAGCAAATTTCAGAGTTTTTCCCTGTGACTACAAACCTTAATTAGGAACTGTTATCTTTTAAATTCAAACGGATGGTGATTTGGGATCAATGGTATACGCGGCAAGAAGACTGTTTCTCCTCTGGCAGAACCAGTAAATATTTTGGCCTCAATAACATTGCGACGGAGAGTTACTTGTAGTCTAGTTCCACAGCACAATTTTGGAGGCCTTATCTTTCTTTCCCTCATGTCTGAGGATCGTGGTCAACATCGGGTTTGCTTCTAGAGCGAATGATCTGCCTCCACTGGTTTCTGTAAAACTTGGAGGACGATGAGTATTTTACTTGATCGGACCATCTTGTTGGTGAACGACCACGTAGTCGTTTTCCTTCCGTGTTCCCAACTATGATCAGATTTCCAAACTTTCATCGCCTTTGCGCACCATGTGGCCGAAATACGAAAAAATACTTCGGTGGCATATGGTGGACAATCGTGTTTTAATTTTGAGCTGCGATAGGATTGATGCATTGTTGCGTTTAGCGGTCCAAGGTATTTTCAACATCCGTCTCCAGCAACACATCTCGAATGCATCAATCCTTTTTCTTTCTCGGGCCAGTATAGTCCACGCTTTCACTCCATACATGAAAATGAGGAATACCAATGCTCGTATTAACCGGATCTTTGTTTTAATACCGATTCCTCTCTTTTTCTTGATGTTGTTTAGGCGAGTCATTTCAATACGCCAATACCATAAGCTGAAATAATAAATTTTGAAATTTTCACTCCGAAAATAAATAACTTCATATACTAAATTTAATCCCCCTTTTCACTCCTTAAGGGTTCAAATTCCAACAACACCGATATTCGTTGCGTTAGTTTATAACCATAAGCTTAAATAATAAATTTAGTGTACTTCCATACACAAATTCATCCCCCTTTTTACTCTTTCGGGATCGGAATTATCAAAAACGTTGAGGCACATATAAATTAATTTTCAATTGTCAACCTAAACACAAAATTTGAAGATCCTAACTTCAAAACTGACGGACTTGCATACAAACTTTCATCCCTTATTTAACCCTGTTAGGGGTGGAGTTTCCAAAAATCCTTCCTTAGTGGATGCCTACACCGTATAATAATACATTTAGTGAAGTTTACTTTGAAATTGAAGGACTTGCATACACAACTTCATCCCCCTTTTCCTCCCTTCGGTGGCGGAATTATTACAAACGCTGAGATAACTTTATATTAATTTTCAATCGTCAGCCTAAACACAAAATTTGAAGATTCTAACTTCAAAACTGACGGTCTTGCATACAAACTTTCATCCCTTATTTTACCGTGTTAGGGGTGGAGTTTCCAAAAATCCTTCCTTAGTGGATGCCTACACCGTATAATAATATATTTAGTGAAGTTTACTTTGAAATTGAAGGACTTGCATACACAACTTCATCCCCCTTTTCCTCCCTTCGGTGGTGGAATTATTACAAACGCTGAGATAACTATATATTAATTTTCAATCGTCAGCCTAAACACAAAATTTGAAGATCCTAACTTCAAAACTGACGGACTTGCATACAAACTTTCATCCCTTATTTTACCCTGTTAGGGGTGGAATTTCCAAAAATCCTTCCTTAGTGGATGCCTACACCGTATAATAATATATTTAGTGAAGTTTACTTTGAAATTGAAGGACTTGCATACCCAACTTCACCCCCCTTTTCCTCCCTTCGGTGGTGGAATTATCACAAACGCTGAGATAACTACACATTAATTTTCAATCGTCAGCCTAAACACAAAATTTGAAGATCCTAACTTCAAAACTGACGGACTTGCATACAAACTTTCATCCCTTATTTTACCCTGTTAGGGGTGGAGTTTCCAAAAATCCTTCCTTAGTGGATGCCTACACCGTATAATAATACATTTAGTGAAGTTTACTTTGAAATTGAAGGACTTGCATACACAACTTCATCCCCCTTTTCCTCCCTTCGGTGGTGGAATTATTACAAACGCTGAGATAACTATATATTAATTTTCAATCGTCAGCCTAAACACAAAATTTGAAGATCCTAACTTCAAAACTGACGGACTTGCATACAAACTTTCATCCCTTATTTTACCCTGTTAGGGGTGGAATTTCCAAAAATCCTTCCTTAGTGGATGCCTATACTATATAATAATATATTTAGTGAAGTTTACTTTGAAATTAAAGGACTTGCATACCCAACTTCACCCCCCTTTTCCTCCCTTCGGTGGTGGAATTATCACAAACGCTGAGATAACTATATATTAATTTTCAATCGTCAGCCTAAACACAAAATTTGAAGATCCTAACTTCAAAACTGACGGACTTGCATACAAACTTTCATCCCTTATTTTACCCTGTTAGGGGTGGAATTTCCAAAAATCCTTCCTTAGTGGATGCCTACACCGTATAATAATACATTTAGTGAAGTTTACTTTGAAATTGAAGGACTTGCATACCCAACTTCATCCCCCTTTTCCTCACTTCGGTGGTGGAATTATCACAAACGCTGAGATAACTACACATTAATTTTCAATCGTCAGCCTAAGCACAAAATTTGAAGATCCTAACTTCAAAACTGACGGACTTGCATACAAACTTTCTTGCCCTATTTTACCCTCTTAGGGGTGGAATTTCCAAAAATCCTTCCTTAGTGGATGCCTCCACTGTATAAGGTATCTTTGTGCAAAATTTCAAATCTCTAGGTCCAGCGGTTTGGGCTGTGGGCTGATATATCAACAATCAGTTTATCATTTTATATATTAAGATGGGTGAACGTCAGATGATAATCAATACAATCTATGCTATTTGTGGTACAGATGAATGGAAAAGTGTATGATAGAAATAATTAATAATTATGATTATCTATAGTTTATAGGCAAAGATAAATCTATTACTATATCATTAAATATTAAATGTGGTCTATAAACACGATTTCGAAACCCCTGCACTGAAAAATGCGTCGAGTGCCGAATAAAAAAGTTGGGAGTTTGAGTACGTACTATCCGGCTTTGTGCATACCAAATAGATCTGAGTGATTGAAAGAGTATGTTTGTCGATTCATTCCATTGCCTTTTGAGAATAATTTATTATTGTGATGATATCAATAAATAATGATGTCATGTGGATAATTGATTTTGAATAATCATCAAGATAGCAACGTAATTTTCGAGATAGAACATAAAATTAAAATAAATATTGTAATAGTTTCGACTTGTTAATTGTCTTTTTATTTGCCATGATAAAGTAATACGTACAGAAAACTTTAGTTATTTACTATGGTTAAAAAATAGAGCCCTGAGACAGACAAGTCGGAAGGAGGGTTAAAGGACAAAAGATGAACGAAGAACAGACGGAAAGACGGGCGGACGCATACATGCTGTTTTCGAGGTATAAAAAGACGCAATATTTAATGAAAAAAGAAAAAGAAAAGTTAACAAAATTTTTCTTTAAGCGATCCTTTGAGGATTCAAGGTATTGGAAATATCGTGAGGTGAACTTACTCGTGTAAGGGTAAGTGCATTGACCTGAGTTGACCTGAATCCTACAAGATTTTCGGAGGTGTTTGGTTTACTTTACTGAAGGTTTATTTGCGATATTCCAACGAAATATTATGCAAAGTAGCTAAAACCAATTTCTGGAGGATATCTGACAGCAGATTTCATATTTCTTGTCACTTTAGGATGGCTTAACAACATTTAAAAAAAAATTGCTCTCCTAATAACAGTAAGGTTTTTTGGGTGGTTATTTTAGCATGGTGAGATTTTACACAACATAAGCAGCTCTCGGAATTTCTCTACGTGACAGGGTCCGCAATGAGGAAATTCGTAAGAGAACGAAAACGACGGACATAGCTCGTAGAGTTAGTAAGCTGAAGTGGCAATGTGCAGGCCACATCGCTCGAAGAGCCGATAACCGCTGGGGAAGAAAGGTTCTCGAGTGGCGACCACGTACTGGAAAGCGCCGAGCAGGACGCCCTCACACCGAGTGGACCGACGACCTGGTCAGCGTCGCTGGGCACTGCTGGATGCAAGCGGCCCAAAACCGTTCGAAGTGGAAGTCAATGGGGGAGACCTATGTTCAGCAGTGGACATCCATAATGATGATATGATGAAGCAGCTCTAGGGACATTAAATAGTTTATTTCACGCCTTTTTAAGTAACCCAACGTTGTTTCTTGAAATCGTAACGGATACTGCTACAAAACTCAAAGATTTGTGAGTGGTAAAAACGAGAGCATAATTCAAGATTTCTTCTGTTGAAAAGGTATTTGAAAAAAGTACGAAGACGGAAAAGTAAATTGCTTGATATAACAGAAGTAGCACAACTTGAAGTGAGCTGAATAATAATCCTGATATTTGTATTCAGACAAAACGTTTGGTTAGCACAGAAAATAATTTAATTTCTACATTTTACCCTCCCGTCCAGAGTTCTGCCGAAATGAAATTAAAGTGAGGCAAGGATACTGTACTGAATAGTCCAACTTTCAATTTGATAATCTAAATGCTTATTTTAAATAATTCAAATTGTTTACTCGAACTAACACAGACTACCGTATTTCTTACACACGGCCATTGAATTCGTTGTTCATGATGATTTATTAGATAGCTAAGTCACTAAAACTATGTATTACAAAGTTCATCCACAGCCATCTAATCCAATATAAATAAGTCTTTGAATTGTCAATTAATTTAAAAACATTTTCAATAGTGCTATTATGAACGTTCTTCCACAGCATTCGTTGATACAATACATCTACCAGTTTTGGTTTCGCACCTAAATATTTCTGAATATCTACTAAATTGTCGCAGTCGATAATATTCACGTGCTTTGACTATTACAGCTCTGTAATAGTCAAATAACAATGCTACAATATTAAAACAGTGACACTAATAGCCAAAGTACGCTTATCAGTATATTCTAGCAACTGCACTTGAGAACACGTTCTTTCAATAGGCTACTTTCCTGAAAAAAACCAATAAGTCCGTCATTTACATTATCAAAAAATATTGGACACGTATTTTTTCTTTTGTCAATTAAACAAAAAAATACGAAGATATCGTGTGTTGAAGTTCCGCGTGACGTCACGGTGTGGTACACTTTTTAGGAAGAAGTGACGTCACGAGCCCCCACTCCCGAACTTAGTCGCGCTTTATCTTCGCCAATTGTTAATGATTTGGTAAAGCAAAAAATACGTGTCCAATATTTTTTGATAATCTAACTGACGGACTAATAAGAGTTATTATATTTTTACCCAGGCAACTTCCCTATTCTAGGATTTGACACAGTACCCATATTATTTATGTTGAGATTGTGGTTAAACACAAGTCTAACAGAAAAAAAGTTTAAGCCATAAATCTCGGCAACTTTAACATTGTTCGTAGTTCAGTTGAACAAACATACCGGCCGTAGGTAGGAGGCACACGTTAGCACCAGCCTAATCAAATTGTCGGTGCCTGAGCGAGCGTAATCAGGGAGGCTATAAAGATAGCTCGAGGAGTGGAGCAAACATTACGCAGTATTACGGCTGTTCATTACACCGTCTCTGGATTTGGAAATGCAATGGACGTTGCTAAAATGATTTATACGAACGTGAACTAGCAGGTTTTTACGGTGTGATTCAGGGGTTGGTAAACTAACAGATTATTGAAAGGGGTTCTAAAATAGAAGTTTTTTTGTCCTTGATGTAGATTGTATTAATTTCAGAGAGTTTCTGGTTTTATGATTGAGTTTATCAATGGGATTTCTTTTGTAAACTTTGTTTCTTATTTAAGCGCTTATTTTAGTTACCTTTATCAATATTGTAAGCTTACTGACTTTATGTTCTTTTTATTCATGCTATTATTGGTCCTAATTTTGCCAGGGATCCATATTGGCTTAATCAAATCCTTTAAAATCACATCGGAACATTGGAATGGTACCATAGGTAGTTAAGATTCCTAAGAAATATTTGATTCTATATTTTGACCACTAACCGCCAACCAAACTATAATTTGCTATGATAGTCAATCAGATATGTTTAGATATATAACTTTTTAAGTCATAAAATTATAAATTAGAAGTGTAGTATCGCTTATCACTCGCAATTCCTAAAGTAGCTCGAAGACGATACATATAACATCACAGTTCATACGTAATTGTTTCCTGCTGTAGAGCACCGTAATGGATTCACTATACATCAGAATGTGCAGAGTGTACTTTCGACGAAGCAAGCTTTTCGTTGCAAAAGATGTCGTCGTTACGTCTACTCGAGAAAATGTCTCATGTTAGCGCAGCGTAAGAATTTCTCTCTCTTTGACAATGCAATTAATCTTTTGTTTAGTTGCATGAGATTTTTTTTATCAAAAGCAGACAATCAGACTAACGTTTCATCTGAAGGGAAGGGACCACTGTTAGCTATCTCACTCTAAAAGATGGTACCTATGAAAAGACCGAGGAGCGCGCTAGCCGAAAAAAATACTTATTCCTCTTATTAATGTGGCCATTTTAAGTTACATATTCTAGAACTTCAATCAATGCTGAAGTCAAATTTTGAGTCGAGATGAAACAATTGAATTTGGTACACACGGCTAAACACCAGTATAAGCTGATCTCGCATTGTAAAGGATTTCCGTACAATGAAAGGTTAGCTTATACTGGAATTGTATAGCTTGATATGTAGCCGTGTGTACATGCAACAATAATATTAGGCTTATTTACCTTATTATTCTTAAGACTTGATCTGAGTTTTGATCTCTTTCTATGAATACAGGGGGTTAGTGTTTAAATCTTCCGTAAATAAGTATAAAGTTCATATTGTTGTATCCAATTTGATTACTATGCCACTTGTAATAGATGCACTCTGTGCTTGAGTCACACTGCTCTCCCTTGTTTAAACAGTGTGTAATTGAACGTGCATTGCCTTATTAAATTGATTAAAACCATATAGAGCTTATCAGAAACCCACCGCACCATTGTTCACTTCGAGAGTATCAAACCAATTATACAATAAATGCGAATGTGAGTTTGTTTGCTTATTTGTTACCTATTGACGACTCAGCGGCACAACCAATAGTCATGAAATTTTGCACGCAGGTAGATCATAACCTGGAATTATATATAGGATACTTTTATCCCGGGAAAACAGTCCAAGGGAGCACGTATGAAACCGCGAAGTTAAAACTAGTAAAGAATAAAACAATATAGTTAAACCGTAAAAAAAGACTTAAGAAATAAATAATATGAGGCCGAGTTATTATAAGATATTATTCTTCTATTTAGAGATGCTTTGTGAGTTTCAGACAACCTTTTCACGGTCACTGGACGAGGGGAGCCTGGCGTAATACCTGTTTACCCAGACTACGCTTTGACTTATGCTATTTATTGCTTTGACATTATTTACTCAATTTTATTCTCAGTTTATTTTCTCACCAATCAAAGTAACTTTTATAACTGTTAGTGTTGTTAACTTATCATATAATAATAAATTATGTACCTGGCAAAATATAATCCTTACTATCCTAATCCTAACTAATATAATATAATATCCTTACTTAATATTATAAATGCGAAAGTAACTCTGTTTGTTTGTGTGTTTGTTTGTTTGTTTGTTTGTTACGCTTTCACGCCTTAACTACTGAACCAATCATTATGAAATTTGGCACGCAGATAGCCTATGGTATGGAGAAGGACATAGGATACTTTTTATCCCAGTAATATGTTCCTGTGGGATGATTTTCAATGTTAAGTTATTTAAACGACTATAACTTTATATAACTTTATATATCTATAAATGTGTATATCCTACTGCGAAAGTTTGGATGGAACTAATATTATAAATGCGAAAGTAACTCTGTTTGTTTGTATGTTTGTTTGTTTGTTTGTTTGTTACGCTTTCACGCCTTAACTACTGAACCAATCATTATGAAATTTGGCACGCAGATAGCCTATGGTATGGAGAAGGACATAGGCTACGTTTTATCCCGGGAACGCGGGTGAAACCGCGGGGGACAGCTAGTCTATAATAATCTCAGCAAAATCAACCTTCCGAACCGTGCATTAGAGTATTAGAGTTTGACTATCCATAAGTGCCTGCCTGCAGAAGGCCTATTTGAATGAATAAATTATTTCATTTCATTTCATTTCATATTCTAAATTAGTAAAGTTCATATGTAGGGCGTAATCTCTAGGACTATTGATCAGATTCTGAATCTGATGAATTTCTTTCACTAAAAGAATGCTACATTTCACCAGAACGCTTCTTTTCATCCCGTGAACGCGGCAAATATCGTGGCGGACAGCTAGGTAGTTGTTAAATTACCGCATATTTTTGACAATACTTCCATTGCAATGAATTGATATTACCTAGTTATACGCATCTAAATAACTAATTATCTAAAATTAACTTCCAATAATATTCAATAATTTGTATGAGATATTCAATTTTTTAGGAGAACTCAATCCCAGATACCTTTATAAAACTATTCGCCAACGAGATTCTAATTTATATACCTACGAATTCTATCTGAGCCTACGAACTTGATGAGAATATTAGTATCTTTGGGTTCAAATACAGATCCATAATTAATTGTTTTAACTTCATAAAGTGAATTTGGTAGTGAAATATTGAATATTAATTCCTCATTGTATAATTTACCACAATTATCTTCAAACACTATTTCATAGTTTCTTACTATGCTGGCTGCTTTTAGACTATTTGCGTTGACACAGTTGCTAGCTAGCTGCTATTTTTAAAGGGTTAATTATCTAAAAAGGTAAACGTTTGTAGTGTTGTTTGTTTTGTGTTATTCGTACAAATTACTAGCAAAGAAATCCAGCTTTAAAAAAAGACTCAGTATTAGGAACTTTAATTATGATTGACCCTCAGCCCTCAACCCATTGGCTTGAGGATTGGAGGCGCGTACTATCCCTAACATATGAAAATATAACTAAAAGCCCAGGATTTGTGTGTCAATCTGTCAATGCATTAGGTGACCATTAAGCTAACAAACTAGCGAAATTAAAACAAAACAACGAGTCTCTTTTTTAGAAAAATTGTAATATAATGTCAAAATATACGTAAATTTTGATGCTGTTATAAAATTTGTTTACATAACAATAATTACAATACACACATCACTAATATAGGGTAACCCGCTCAAGGCAGTTAAGGGTTCGTAATTAATTAAAATGAAAATGGCTTTTGTTGAGTTTGTGCGAACATTTAATTGTTCAACTACTTAGAACTTCGTACTGTCAGCGACAAAAGTAGTTTAACCCCCCCAAACATTCGCAAGTTACAACGAAGAGCTGTCACAATCGTGCACGTTAGTCGCTGTTGCTTTAAGACAATGTGTAATGACTTTTAAGCTGGCAGGAATGTGACACTAACACAGTTTATTAGAATTTCAGTAACGCATATAAAAGCCGAAAATAAAATTATTTTTCAACACACTCGATCGTAAGTGACAATTATTGCAAAATACAAGTCTGTTTTTTTCCTCGCAAGTGTGTTGAAAAATGAAGTATGACACTCGTGGGCATTGATTTATTACACTCTCGGCTCCCTTACCGCCTGGAGTGTGAATAATCAAATTTGCACACATGTATCATAATGTACTATTATGGGCTTTTTACTAAATATATGTTGTGGCTTTTTTACTGATGATAAAAAAAGATTGTTTATCTTTTTCAATATTTCCAAAAAACTGTCGGTATCTACTATCGACTAAATTTCATATATTCTATACTAATTACCTACCTACCCTACACCAGAAAATGTAACATACATTTGAACCCTTTTGATTATAATGACTGTACATCGACCGTTCTCTAATCAAGTGTTATTGAATATGTCCTCATACAAGCCCGTGTCACGAATTAACATATACGTTAAACAATTTATACCCTTATTAATATATAGATAGGGTTAAATTTACAGTGATATTAGCTATGAATAATTATACCATAAATCAGTAGAGGATTAAATAAGTGTCTGATGCCGACAGATGTGTCGTATTGCAATACCGTGACTTGCCTGCCTACGGAGATGATATTGGCCATATTATATTAGATTGGGTTATATTTTACGAGGTAATTTGTTAGCGTAACCCTCCAGCTGTGAGGGATGCTTTATACGAGTTATTGGGTAAGTGAAACAATGTATACTTACGTAATATGTGAAATAAATAAGATATATAAAGATAACGCTATACTAAAAAACATGTGAATAATAACTAAAAGTTTACATCTATGACACTACTGTTAAAGTCTTCTGAACTGTAGATGCTTTACTAAAGTTAAGAGTATTAAATAAGGTCATAGACAAAAATAGTAGATTAGACACTTATATACCTACTTCGGGATCCGATACGGCCATACCACCTTCTCAAGTGGATTCGCACGAACGCTTTTTCAATCATTCAACGAGCGTTATTTTTGACACAATACTCCCGAAACGCAAAAAAGCATCAGTATGCGAACACGTATAGGAGAAGTCAAACGTTCTATTCATAACTTTAAAAATAACGCGCGTTGAAAGATTGAAAAAGCGTTCGTGCGAACGTAGGCGTATAAAAGATCGTCAAGGAAGATTGCAATGTATAGGTATTTAAACGCACGTGTAGTTGATAATGTCACACGACATAGCAAGCCGCTAGTTTAGTAGGCAAAGAGATCGATTAGTAGATATTCATTATCAAAAAACTCTTCTCTACATTTTTTTCCTTTGATAGTCTTATATCACCATAATATCTTCACATTGCACCTATATGTAGATAATTTATTTACAACAGCACAATTCAATGTAAGTCAAAATTCAAAATTCAAAATCATTTATTCAAATAGACCTTCGCAGGCAATTATGAAATGTCTGACTCTAATACCGGTTCAGAAGGTTGCATTTGCTGAGAAGAGCCGGTAATAAACTCAGCAATTAAGTACCCTTTTCAAAACAAGCTTAGATTCATCAAATAATATTTACATTCTAATCGCACTGACAAACATTGCGTGCCCCGGCGCGGTGGCAAAACTACAAAGTAGACTGAATCTATATTTAATAAGTAAATAAAGAGAGAGACCAGCGGGCGGGGAGCTTTTTCCGCCAACGCGTCAGCTTGGCTATCCAAAGAGGAAACGCTGCCAGCCTTCTGGGAACCCTGCCGTAAATCGGAAGCAGCGGCAGGCTTGAGGAAATTTTCTATATATAGATTGTATATTGTACATATTTGTTGTAAATAAAAATTTGTTTAAACAGTAAATAAATAAATCGCAAACTTAAGCAGACCAGCCCCCACAAGCAGCACCTGTTCACAAGTATGACGCGTGTGGCAGCCATTGCCTTCCTCGCCATATTGGAGGGAAGTGAGCGACCCGTCACACGACCAGTCAATAATAATATTTCCAAATTAATATCTATAACAATTAATTCGAATACTGTACCTATCATAGATAATAATTAAATAAGATACGGCACTCAGTTTACTGGCAGATCCAGCACGATCAATTGCAATACATCCAGCATTATATCCGCTGAACTAAGCGAGCAATGTTTCAAGCTTTATAGCCCAATCCAGCTCTTTTTAGAAATTCCTTGTAAGTTAGCCCATTCGGGGCACCATGTGTGTTATTAAATCTAGCCATGTTATACTTTAAAGAACGTATTTTTGCTTTATCGCTTCAGTTTGCCCGTCTTGCGTATTTTATGTACAAAGTTTAGTTAAGTGAACCCTGAGGGAATTTAGGGTTCATAATTTAGGATTTAGGCCATAACTCAGGTTTCACGTCGTTGAGATATTAGAGGGAAAAAAAAGCTTAAAAAACTTAGTGCCTACGTCTTGAAATTAATATTTATTTTCATTGGTGTATTATGGGATGTTAAGAAATTTGCTATTATAATGGTAACTTGAGTAGTGTAGCCTAGTTCAATTGTACTTCCATCAAAAATAGACTAAGAAGATCTTTAAGACATTATCACTGTTATTTCTGGTATTATTTTCTATTTAATGTGATGAACCAATAGATTATAAGGTCTATATATATCTGTATATATAAAAGGAGAAATTGACTCTCTGACATATTACCGCATACCAAACCGCAGGTCATTTTTTTTTAGATAAGGTACCTTATATAATTAAAATATCCACCACACTTTTTTTGCGGAGTGCGTAAAGCTTGTATGGAGAAAACAGCTCCTCTACTACCCATTAGTCATTTTCTAATTGTTTTTTCATAAAGAAAATTCAAGACCCAGCTTCTTAAGCAACCTTACACCAAACAATTTATATCTTCATTCACATAACTGAAGATAACTTAAGCATATAACTGTTTGAATAAGTTACTTCAATCCACCAAAGGGACAGGCAGTTTACCCTGCACCGACCATCTCGACGTTCATTTGAAATATCTGTCTCTACTTTATCTATGCGTTAGAGAGAGATAGGTGATATTCATAGAGTAAAAGTAATGTATGGTCTGGTCCATAAAGTAAATTAATCTATACCTTGGTATGAAACTTTGGAATGTTGGTTACTTAAGTTGAAGTTTTGGCGCAGTTGAATATTTGGCTAGGTAGTCATTTCATTAATTAATTAATTGATAGTATTTGAATAGCAAAATAAAATGAACTGGTCACAGAAAGTTTGAGGCCGACATTGGATTGGCAGTGATTGGAAAATAATTCTATTCTAGTCTTTATCCTGCCTAAGGATGTCCACTTCTGGACATAAGCCTCTCTATAGATTTCACTACTGAAGATCTGGCTGCTTATATCCAGCAACTGTGACACAGCCGGGCTTTCGAGTATCTTTAGTGGTGATCGTAACAAAAGAAAATGATGAAATATATTAATGGTGTTTGTTACGATTATTACCAAAGATACGCGGTAGAGCCTCTGGTCATTCTTCCACTAGGTGAGAGTTCGTCCCACTGAACACTTTCCGATACGTGGCAGTGTTGCCAATGCTACGGCAATTACCGTGTTCTACGGCTTTCAGGCCAAAAAATCACAAAATCCACGGCCTACGGCTGCATCCCTGTGGCCGTTGCAGATTCTACGGCTTTTCGCAAATTCTACGGTATTTAATTAATTTATGGGTTGGTACTAAAGGGTTACTCCGATGTACGAAATGTGACTGTCGTGGAGTGCCGTGCCATCCCACTCACCCAAATATTTTTTGACAGGATCACAGGAGTTCGAGAGGAACGGCACGGCAAGATTGTCGAATTTCGAACATCGGAGTAGGCCGTTTTTCCGTTTTTCCATTTTTTAAGCAGTGACACGGCCCACCGTTGGTCTTTTTCATTTATACACGGCTTTTTTAGCTCAACTACACGGCCGCCTAAAAATTTGCATTGGCAACACTGATACGTGGTCGCCGCTCAAAGTCGCCGTTTATTCAGTTTATACCCTATGAAGTAACTTTACCACCGCTATGGCAGTCAGCTTTCAATTGGGAAGATCTACACTGAACTCATTATGGTACACTTTTTACAGTTGGGGTCCCCATGGATAAATTAGAGCCTTATAAAGTTATAATACAAGCATTAATTATGACTTGAACAAATAGTAGGTACAAACAAATTAGGTCTTATGGTCTTACCATGAAGCGAGGTCTTACTAGCGACATCGTGAATATATATACCAAGATTCGTAATAGGTAACCCGGTCCTGACTTACCATTTATGATATTTTTTCTGTTGTGGCTCTATATGTGTTACTTACCTGAAAAAAAAGGATTTATGTAAAAAAAAAATATCGGTTCGATTTCTTTTAAGATAAAACACAATTACAAAAGCAATTTTGTAAAAATATTTGTCCAAATAAAAAAATATTTTTGCGTTAGATACTCAGTACATGGTAGTAGCTAGTTTATTGAGGAAGCTTATAGGGTGTTTGTACTAGCTGTCGCCCGTGGTTTCATCTGCGTTCCCGGGATAACCCATTACACTCGGAAATAATGTAATGTTTCCTATTACTGAAAGAACTTTTCGAATCCGACTGGTAGTTCTAGAGATAAGCGCATTTACCAAACAAACAAAAACTCTTCAACTTTATTATAATTATGTTGTCAGTATTATAGTATCGACAACATCATGGGCAAAACCGCGGGGAGCAGTAAGTATTATATAAACTGTGTAAAATTGTAAAAAAGCACGAATACAAAATAATACATTCTAGGTACAACCCTAGTAATTTCGTTATCCCTGATTAGTAGAAATAAGTTGATAAATCACCACCGAATACAAATAACGTAGGGACTGTACCAAAAGCACCAAATAATAACTTTATAAATCATTTAGACATAGTTAACAAGTGCAAAACTTTAAAGCTGACCCTTAATAATAAACACATAATATAATAATTGGTCTGGTAAGCACGTAGCATGAACTCATGCCCTGCGGGACGATACGTGACCACGACGTATCCGGGACTTGACCGAGACGTGATCGCTCAGTGTTTGCTGCACCTTTTGTGCTCATGGAACTGTTAGTACCTTGTATATATTCTATGCAGCAGGGTGGGAAGTGGGTTAGGAATGAGGCTTTTGGTACAGAACACAACAAGTAGGAGACAATATTGTTTTATTTTTAAGACAATAGAGCGTAGCGTTTATTCGCTCTAGGAGCAGCTCTACTGAGGAAGTACCTCCACCTTAACAGGTGTAGGTACTTCAACAAAAATAACTTCATGTTGTGTAAAGTTGTGTTCCTGCGCGTGAGTAAGGTCGTCAGAGCTCATAGGGGAGGGGAAAAAGGTCGGTAACGCGTGAGCGATGCTTCGTGTATTGCAAACGTGCCGTACGTTAGTTAGTTTACTAGTTTAGTTTATAAAAAAAAATACTACTATATGAAGACTTCAGGCATTAAAAATGTGCTCCTCCAAAAATACCTTTTAACTACAAAGATAATGTATTTGATTTTATTAAAATTACTTTTTCACGGAAACAGCTAATCTGATTATGATGAGAATTTCACTTACTATGCTATGCCTTAGAAAATACTGAACATTCCTGTGAAACTCCCATCGCAATAGGGTTACCCGTTTCCGAGAATAGCCCAATATTATCAGGTGTCAGAAACACATTCTCTCGGCGGCCGTACTGTACCTGGTCATACTGATTCTGACTGAACAAACTAATATCTAGAACCCATTAAGTACCCTGATAATGCAAGTGAAATTTGCTTTTCGTACCTTATCTACTTTATATAATTTCATTTGCATTTCCCTCATTAGCAGATGTAGGATAGGCAACGTCCAGGTTACTGCCCAATTTGTTTTCGTAGTTACAAAGGCCATTAATGCGTTGTTTACGTAAGCTTCCACAGCCGGTTATCACAAAGCACTGATAACGGCGCGGCGGCGTGAACAAAGCCGTTTGTAAATCACGGCGTAACGCCACGTGTATAAATAGGTCTTATGTGAACAACCGGGGCGAGTGGTCGCATCAATCGTGAACGGTAGTAACGATAGTCTGATAACTCATACGGGAATTGGTCGACGTCGATGGAGAATATAGCAATAATGAGCATTTTATTATGGCAAAAAATAAAATCTCTTACCCCAGTAATACATTATTAATTTCCCTGGTAATACAAATATCATGTATAATGTAAAGTACATTGTATAAGTATTTGGAACAAAAGCTGTAATTTTAAAAGATCTTCCACAAATAAAACAAAAAACAAGCCTTGATGAGTTTCTTGCCGGAGTCTTCTCAGTTTAAGTGTATTTCGAACTGGTGGTAAATTCAAGTATATGTAACAACTTAACGTTCATAAGTGCCTTACCAGCCCCCCTAGACAAGATGGTTGTCGACAATCGTTATCGTTAGTAAACGATCAACCTTTGGGATTGACATAAGAGATTGTTGAAAAAATCACGTGATTTTTCGTTTTTTTTTTTTTTTTTTTTATACCACTAAGGTGGCAAACAAGCATATGGCCCGCCTGATGTTAAGCGGTTACCGTAGCCTATGGACGCTTGCAACACCAGGGGTATCACTCGCGCGTTGCCGACTGAAGAAACCTCTTCACACCCTTCTTGAAGAACCCCATGCTGTACTCCTTTGGGAAAACCACGGCGGGGAGCTCATTCCACAATCTGAGCGTCCGCGGAAGAAAACTCCTTTGAGCCCGCACAGTTCGAAACAATTCTGGTTTCAATGTGTGAGGATGGATTCCCCGTCGATGGCGAGAGTTGCGATTTGAAATGTCAATCCCATACAAAGGTTGATCGTTTACTAACGATGACGATTTTCGATAATCATCTTGTCTACAGGCCCAGGGCCTAAACTGAATAAATGACTTTTTGATTTTGATCCATAAAATTAAGCAGCGTGTTCCCATTGCACTTTCCATGATTTAAATATGGAGCGATGTTGATGTATGGTAAAAGCCGATAATTTAAAAAGAGGCACTTATTTATATCAAGGACCTAATTTTATTGACTTTTAAAGTAAAACGTCACAACTACTTTCACGTTTCAGGGTGAACCGATAACTTTTACAGGGCAAAATCTATCTGTGTAATGCAACCCTCTAAATGGGTGCAAATGGTCGGCAACATTAATCAGAATAACACAAGAACCGCTTTTGGCGCAGTCATTCCTCAGATTAGTAATAAAAATAAGTACATCATTTGAGATTAGGAAGCACCTGCATAAAATATTAGTGGCATTAACTTGATGGCGTAGAGAGGAGGAAATGGGGATATATTTCATGTCTAGTTTGAATGTGCAGAAAAAACATGCATATTACGCTAATGAAGTGATTATGATGATGAATGATCAAACCAAAACATTATCTGCAAAATAACTAGAATCACATATACAGTGAGTGAGTACTCACACCATTTATAGATCACACATTATCACAAAAGCCAGAGACAATTTTGCCATGTTTAAAAAATAACATATTTCCTAATACGTGTTTTCTTTGAAATTATCCTTTTCGTGTGAAATAGTTGAATACTCACAAAGATTTTCATACGGCATCGTGCCTCTACCCAGATGGATAGTCCGCCTTACTAAAGCATGACATTTAATATCACTCCGCTTGAGGGGCTCCTGAGCAAATCGCTCTCAGTTCGTATTGCGCACGGCTGTCATCGCGTCATACCGCTGTACTGATTAAATAAAAAATGTCAACTTGCGTATTAAAATACTGTCACAACACTTATAAAAACCAAGGAAAAACTAAAAAACTAACCTTCCATGTGTAAGTATTGCGATTTCGTCACTTTTAATTACCTAAACTTATTACTTTTAAATACTGTCAATTATGGCTTGTTTATTTCGTGTTCCCATAGAGGCGACTATCCTTCTAGACGTTTTAAATTATTTGAATACTCACTATAAAAGTGACGGGAATGAGCTTCCTATTACACTACGAAATAAGGTTCTTCAAAATGAGAGTAAAATAAAAAGATTTTGGTAACCCCTGGTGTGGCAAGCGTCCATAGGCGACGGTGACCGCTTACTATCAGGCGGGCCGTATGCTTGTTTGCTACCTTAGCAGAATAAATTAAAAAAAAAAACTTGAAAATTTCCCTCTGTTTTGCAAACCATAGGGTATATCATAAGGTCAGCCTTTCAAACTTAAAAGTTATTTTCGTTTTTCTATAGAATCTTGAATTTCAAAAATATACGGCATAACATTAGGTTCTAAACCCATAATACATGATATGTTTACAATGTATAGTTTATGTCTCTGAACAATTAATTGAACAAGTTGAGTTAGTTGGACTTCTGGGGCTATTCCAGCTAGACGATTACGATCGTGTGACTCACTCAGTGTATTTATGTGAGCGATTTATGTCATTGCTTTATGAAGCATTGTTTGAAAACTTCACTTTGATTCTAGTTAAGTTACTGAAAAAAGAGAACTGTAGTTTGAGGATTAATTTATTAATAAATAAAATAAAAAATAAAAAAGCCTTTTATTTCTTGCCAATTAAATTACATAAAATTCATATTAAAATTTAAATAAATTCATAGCATAATTAAAAGTAAACATGCATAATCAATTACAATTTATTATTATCATTTTAATCAGATTAGTATTAATTATTATTTATTATATAGAATTTATTTTATTGCATTCAATTGGGATATAAGTCAATTATGCTGTGTTACAATTGATATTTCTGGTGCAAGAACCCCAATCAGGTAAAGGCCTCCTCCAGAGAGTGCCATGTGTCTCTATCGTTTGCTACTCTTAACCAATCTCGGCCTGCTAGGCGGGTAATATCGTCTGACCATCGTGCAAACGGTCTGCCTCTTTTCCTATAGCCTGCCGGTCCTGGCCACACTGTGGTCCGTAAAGTCCATCTGTCGTCTGTTGTTCTGGCTACATGGCCTGCCCACCTCCATTTTAGTTTCTGTGCGTAGCTTAGAGCATCTAACACATCAGTCTTCTCACGTATTTCTGTATGTGGTATTTTTTGTAATTTTCTTATTTTCATCATACTTCTCTCCATACCTCTTTGACTCGTCCTTATTTTGCTTTTAATCTTATAAGTAAATTTCCATGTTTGGCAAGCATATGTCAAAGAAGGTAGAAGACAGGAATTCATTATTTTTCGCTTCAATTTTACAGGATAGTTTCCCTTAAGCACTTCTTTGAAACTCCAAAATTTGTTCCAGGTCTTTTGTACTCTTCTATCTACTTCTTGTTCGTTGTTTAGTATATTGAATGAGATTTGTTTTCCTAGATATATATACTCGTCTACGTATTCAAGTTGGACGTTATCAAGTTTTATACTTTTCTGAGTGTTGTTAGTCATTACTTTAGTTTTATCTAGGTTTATTTCTAGACCAACCTCATTGCTAGCTCTGTGTAAAGTAGATATCATGTGCTCTAAATCTTTGTGGTTTTCAGATAGAAGTACAATGTCATCAGCGAATCTTAGATGTGTGAGGTAATTTCCTTGAATATTTATTCCCAATTTGTTCCAATCCAGCCCGCCAATGACCGACTCTAGCACTGCTATGAAAAGTCTAGGCGAGAGTGGGTCACCCTGTCTAACTCCTCTTTTTATTTCTATTGGTGGCCCCACTCTTTCCAGTTGAACTCTACTTTGGCTCTTCTCGTAGAGATGCTTTAGTATTTTAATGTAGGTTTTGTTTACATTTTGAGTAAGCAAAGTTACCCATATTGATGAGTGTGATATGGTATCAAAAGCTTTTTGATAATCAACGAAAGCTATGTAGAGCGGCCTTTGAAATTCTTGGTACTTCTCAATTATTTGCTCCAATGCGTGAATATGGTCAGTGGTACTATAACCTCTTCGGAAACCTGCTTGTTCTGTAGGTTGTCTGCTGTCTAGTACTTCACCAATCCTTTTTTCAATGACTGAGGAAAATAATTTATATAGAGTCGGTAGCAAGCTTATAGGTCGGTAATTAGAAATGTCCTTAGGGTCTCCTTTTTTGTATAATAGAATTATGTTAGACTGTGACCATTGCCTGGGAGTGGAGGTAGTTTCAATAATCCTGTTAAAAAGTCGTGCTAATGGAACTGCAAGTAGGAACTTTCCTATTTTTATAGCTTCGTTGGATATTTTGTCTGGGCCTGGGCTTTTATCAACTTTCATCTTTTTTATTTGTTCGAGTATTTCAGTTTCATCTATTGGTTCTATTTCCTCATTCATATCTATTACTGATACATCTATGTCGTGAGATGACCGTACCTGTGTAGAGCGATTGTATAATTTTTTGTAAAATGTCGTTGCAGTATGCAGTATTTCATCCCTGTTAATGTGAGTCTTTGTCAGCCCATGTAAACCTTCTATCCAGTTTTTGTGCGGTTTTAATTCTTTATATGCTCGTTTCAAGCTGCCAGTTGTATTTAAATGTCTCTCTATGATACATGATCTGTAAGTAGCATAGTCACGTTTTATATATTTGCTTATTAATTTGTAAAGTGCTTTTAACTCATTTTTCATGCTCCGAGTTTTTGGTTTAGAGTTTTGTAGTTCATGTCTACGTCTTATTAACTGTCTTGTGTGGTGAGTAATTACTGGAGACTTTTTCGTATCTAGGTTAGAGCTACGGGCTTTTCTTACACTGGTTTCTATGATGTTTATCAATTTATCATAATATTCCTGCGTTGTGTAGTTTGTTTGATCTTCTAATAGACTTGTTATGTTATTGTTATGTAGAGATTCAGAGTAAATGGATATTTGCTCTTCAGTTTTCAGTGAGTTTGTAGGATTATTACAATAACTCACCCTACTTTTTTTATGGAACTGTATTTTAAATTTAACTCTGACAGGTCTGTGGTCCGATGGATACTCTATGTTTAAAACTTCAATATTTTGGGCATTCCTAGGGCAGTTGCACAGAATATAGTCGATTTCATTTTTTGTTTTGCCATCAGGAGACCTCCAAGTCCATCTATTACTTGGTTTCTTTTTAAAGAAGGTATTAATAATTGAGAGTTTGTTTTCATACGCAAACTCCACTAGTCTTTCACCTCGGCTGTTCCTGACTCCATAGCCATATTGTTTCATTATTAAATGTTCTTCTGGTTTGGGGGATCCAACTTTAGCATTAAAATCTCCCATTAATATTGTATTTCTGTTTTCTGCCAGTGTTATAGCTTTATCTATAGTTTGGTAAAAATCTTCTACATTGCTTTCATCTGCAGCTTCCGTGGGTGCGTAGGCCTGAATAACAGCAAGTTTAAAGTTGTTAATATTTAATGTTAATAGGGCAACTCGTTCTGATAACCCAACTATTGACTCTATGTAATTTTTCAGGTATTTTTTTATAATGAATCCGACTCCGTAAAGTCCTGCGGTTTCACCAACAAACTGTAGTATAAAATCATCATATTCTTGAATTGAATTTCCGACTCTCCTTACCTCGGATATACCCAATATATCGAATTTTGTATTTTTCATAGAATCTACAAGTTCTATTAGTCGTTCGTAAGACGATAGTGTTCTCACGTTGTAGGTTATTATGTGGAGTATTTCTTCTGGAGGGTTTTGGTCGCATATCTCCGCAGTGACCAGCCGTACCGGAGATGTTTGGAGAGGGGCTCGTGCTCGTTGCTAATAACTTGATGTTTCTTTCGGTTTATAATGATTTGGAGTTTTTTTGTTGATCGATGACATGTTCTGATCTTTTTGTGGGAACGGAGCATCTCGTTTTGGTGTAAAGAAGGTGCTGATATCTTTTTTGTTTTTTTTCTGAGATTGTGTGTTTAACCTGTTACTAGTGTGAGTAGTTTCATCGGGTGTGAGGGATAAATTTCTTTTCTGGTTCCTTTGCATGCTTTTTTCTTCCAGAATTATTATTTTGTCGTATTTAATAACAGCTTTAATACCTTTTTCTTTGTAGTCAGATAGTTCTTTTTGGAGCTCTCTCCTTTTTCCAAGTACTTTTAATGGGTATTCTTCTTTTAGGTAGTATTTTGTATTTTCCAGTCTCTTTTTATTGCGCAGAAGTTGTATCTTCTTACCGAGAGTAGAAACTGTTATGGAGATAGGTCTTGGTTTAGTACCCTTTTTACCAAAACGATTTGCGTATTCTAATTCTTGTTTCTCGAATGGTATCTTCATTTGATTATTTATTATGTTAAGGATTTTTTCCTCTAATTGCACATAGCTTTTTTCAGTATCTTCAACCCCAAATAACACAATGTTTTTCCTCTTACTCTGTCTTTCTAAAGAGTCAATACGCACTTCCTGGTTTTTTACTTGTAATTCCAAGATATTGTATTTATTTTCAAATTCAAGAAATCTCTTGTTCATGTTATTATTTATATTGTTAATAACGTTTGATTCCATCTCTTTCCTTTCCATTTTTTGCTGTGCCAATTCTTGTTGGATTGATACAAGTATTTTTGTTATATCTTCCATTTTACCACTCGTTAATATAATAGATGGCGTTCAAAAGGTACTCGCTGATAGATGGCAGTTGGATATATCAATCTATTAGTTTGGTATTCTATTCCACGATAGATGGCGTTACTATACTGTTCTTTGTTGATTAATTTTGCTTTGTAATATGTACTTTTAGGTTATGATGATGATATTTATTTCATAATATTACTCACTTTTATAGTCGTTTCCTGGAGTTACTATATGAAATATTCTTATTGAAGGCTTGTTTCGATGAATATTTTAATATTTGTTCACTGATTCACCGGATTTGATTCAAAATAGTGGTCTTCGTTTTGATGTTGTATTGTTCGGTTAGTTCTTACTGTTTTGTATTTCCAATTTATTCACATGTGTTTTTGTCACTATAGTTCACTATTTCAACAACTTTCAATATCGTAATCGGATAAAAAACAATTATTTTGTAATTATTTGCACTGAGGAAATCGTATCAGCTGTCATTGGCACGACGGCAGCGCCCTCTCTCCATTAATTTATTAGTGTCAATAAATTTTTCACTTGTTTCTTTTTTCGCACTCGGCTCACTTCTCTTCGGCCTCAAAGCAGGCGACTTGCTTAGCGCCTAGAGGCTAGCGAGTCACCTAGCGCTATGGGCCGCTCTTTGCACTTGGCGCCTAGCTACTCGCTTAGCGTAACGCAGTGCGGCCGGTCGCGTATATTTTAGAACGTTCGTTCTACTAAGCTACTCGCTAAGCGCTAATAAAGTGCGTTTGAGGCCTTCGGCTGAGCAGCTACTGTAGGGACAGTATTTGATGAGCACTAGTTAGTATACACACTATTGAGTAATTTCATTACTTTTACAATACGATTTCTACGATTTATAGGAAAACTATTGCTTTTAGCGCACGAGTCGTTTACTGCACTGTGGCTGCCGAGAGAATGTGTTTCTGACACCTGTTAATATTGGACTATTCTAAGAAACTGCTAATACTGGGAACAATTTTTCATTATTTTATTCAGTTCCCAACGGACCCATCAATTTGGATAGTGCAATGGGGCGATTGGGAACAACTTTAAATACATTCACAGCGGCCCCATTAATGGGGATAGAGCAATGGGGTGGTTGGGAACAATTTTAAATAATTTTATTAAATTCCCAACGGCCCCATTAATGGTGATGTCGGCAATGGGGTGGTTGGGAATACACCATACTATTGCGATGGGACTTTACAAGAAGGTTCAGTATTTCCATAGCAAAATTTGCTGTTTCCGTGATTTGACCAATGTCAGAAAAGCATTCTCTCAGCGGCACTGTAATAACAATATTTTGACTATAAACACTCACATAAATTATTGTTCTTTAGATAAATATCTAGGTACCAATTCATGTCGTACGTAGGTTTATCTACAATTTGCCCCGAGCACGTAGGTATGCTACATCGTTCCGTCTCCATCATGTGGTCTGTCGACACTACATTTGCAGACCGCAATGTATCGGAACAATGGCGATCCATCAGCGAGCAGTGAACTGGACCCAATGCGAAGACAAATAGTCGTGTATTTTCGTTAACAATGGCCTGGGCAGTGGGCAATACACTATCAGTACGAGAAGCAGCACTATAATATTTTTTTTTTTTAAATAACCCTCGTTCCGGTTCAGGCGGGTAAAAATGTGCTATATGCCGTTTATTAATACCTATTGGTAATAATGATTGAGGTTTTATTCTGAGTTTATTGCAGGAGTTTAAATTTTCACGATGGCCACAGATCTGCAACCTTATATGGTCATCATTTATCTGCCTTGTTGTACCAATAATTGAGGGTCAGCGCAAATGTACGCTTATTCCATTCGGCCACCTATCCGTCATATCAGCATTCACTTCTCTCTTATTCATTTCATCGTTTATCCAATCCATCCATATTTTTTCCGGTCTGCCTCTTCTCGTATATCCATCCAATTTCATATTTACACGTAAACTTAATAGACCGGGAGATACTGGCACAAAATTCCTAGTCATTTGTACCAGTATGGCGACCAGTCAGGGGTCTAATTACGTAATGACGAAAAGGAATATGATGGTCATAGCGCTGGTATCTCCCGGTCTATAAACTTTTTGTCAGCTTTCATTCTTCCATATAAATGTCCATAAGATGGCAAACAATTCCCTCTCAACTTTTCAGTCTCTGGCACTACTTTCAAACTTCCTTTTATGGCTTGACTGACAATGAATGAATGTAAATATTTCTCAAGGTTTTATTCTTGTGTTATTGTAACAGTCTTGCAAAGTCGTAATTATATGAACTGGTTAGTTTTATTTAATCATCCATCTCCTACTGCCATGTCAGATTCATAAAATTTTGGGTATTTGAATTATAAACATACCTAACATATTCTATTCATTTTTATATTGTACTAGCTGCCCGGCGCAAATTCGTACGTGTGGTGCTACCCTACCCTACTCTACCCTACCCTATTTGTGAATCTAAACCATCCAGGGCACCTCACAAAAACGCATACAAAAAAAATCATTCAAATCGGTCCAGCCGTTTAGGAGGAGTTCAGTGACATACACACGTGCAGAAGAATTTTATGTATAAAGATGTCATTTTGCTTTAATATATCTGGATCTTTCACACTTTACACCTTTTGAATAATTAATATAAGCAAAATTACTACTTAGTCATTGTACCTAATCCTACTAATATTATAAATGCGAATGTATGTGAGTATGGATGTATATTTGTTACTCTTTCACGCAAAAACTACTGAACGGATTTGGATGAAATTTAGCACACAGATAGAATATGTTCTGTATTAACGAGAAATAAATTGTTCCTCAAACCGAAACTAGTCTTATTTAAGGTAGGACAAAGAACATTGCAAAATTCCCAACCTATTCAGGATTATAAATACAAAACAAAACAGTTTAGTCATTACGAAAACATCGCTTCCACAGAATGACAAGCCTCGGGAGATTTTCAGCATCAAAACCAAAGTAATTCATTTCTTATTCATCGTTTATTTCGGTTATACTTACAGGCTCTCAAACATGTTTTTGGGTAATAAGTACCTACTTGTTTCTGAATTACTGCGGGCTGTTAGCTTGTATATAAAACTGATGTTGAAATATTGTGACGCTGCCGCAAACTGGTTGGTTTATTAATTCCACACAAACTGCCATATCCTTACTTGCATTACAAATGCAATGTTAGTTTGTTACGCTTTCACGCCTCAACTATTCAACAGATCACGATGAAATTTGGTATGTAGATAGCCTAAGGTATGGAAAAGGACTTTTTATATCGGTTACGCTGGTGAAACCGCGGGGACAGCCAGTTTATATTAATAGTAAAGATTGTAAAGTGCAGTAGATATATTAAACCTTTTATTAAGTCAGGAGGTTGACAAGCTGTTAAATGGTCTAATTAATGGCTACCATTGCCTAAGCCATAAGCATGACCAGTGGATTATCTTCATACCATTAACCTGACAAACAAACATATGCCCCGCCTAATGGTAAGCCTGTGGACTCTTACAACATCAGTAGTATTACTCTCGCGATGCCGAACTTCAAACCAATTTTAGATTGACAATAAGCCTAGAAAGCTACTAAAGCTCTCAAGTGTAACTTCCGAAACATACTTATAGGGAAGGTATGGGAAGGTACTTTGCAGATTTTCTACCACCTTTACCTTATTCCGAATCACGGTAGACGCTTCATTACCTACAGTTTGTGTAGTTATATTCAGGTCACTGGTCTAGAATAAGATCTAGGCGCCCCAAAAATAAGCAGTCATTTGTGAATCCTGTTGTCTTTTGCCAAATGTTTTCTGGGGTATTGTTCCTTTCATCCGCTTTTTGTGAAAATATTTTATTCCCTTTCAAAGGATTATAACATAGGTACAAATATTTCACCTCTGACATTTCATAAAATTATATCATCTACGTTTATTTTTATTTGCAGTAAACTGTATAGATAGGTTTAAACAACTCCTGAATTTTGTATATTTCATTTAGAAATAACTGACTGCAACGTGAATATTTGATTACACCAATTATTTTAATTAAATTCCTATCCGTATTGTATCACAATCTGTAAACCTGCAAAAATTCCACCTTTCCTGTAGCTTAAACATTCTCCATGCTAATTCCCCTAAATTGGTTTCGTATCAAAGCACTTTCCTTAAGAATATCCAAACCGTATTTTGACCGTCAAACGAGTTTCACGTGATGAGATTTATATAAAACATCGTCCCTCAAACTTTGCCGAGGGAAGATATAGAATTCTTTATGGCAACATTCCTTTTGACCCTGAGCAGGTCAAGCGTGTGTCGAATTATAAGAAGAAATAAATTCCGCGGATCTGATTTTCTTGATAGTGCTCAATCCTTCTGGGATGCGGGATAATCAACTGTTATGTTTTTATGAATAATAATATTCTTGGGCTATCAAAATATATCTCATGCAGATATTACAAAATATTATAATTACCTACGTGGATTATTGGATATATTTTTGATATTAAAATCCTAGTTTCAAAATCTTCATCATCTTCTGTAACATCTTTACAATGTCCTGCCTGACCTGAATATATCACAATTTTAGCTTCTGCATCGATACCATTTGGTTTGAATATCTATTTAAAAGACAGACATACAAGTTCACATTATTATTACTATCTCCATTAACGCAAAACTATTTTTTTCTATATCTTTTAAATATGTTACATTATTTGAAGATTCTTTCATATAAAATAAATATTCGTATCCAAATCCAACATCAAAACAAACAGCAGCCCACAAACGGAATCCTAAAAAGGTCTCATGAATCTTTCAAACCACTTTGGCAACTATCTCAGCTGCCCTTTTCACATGTTGTTCGTAGATCAATCGTGAAGTTGTCAACAATAGGATTTAACCGTGACGATTGCTCTTAGTCCCGCCCTTCACAGGGCCCTTACGGGACAAGTTAAGTGAATTGCTTTTTATCCGTGGAACTGAAGTGAGGAATGAAGTAGTTATGATCCGTTTTACGCCTTTGCTTACGCCTTGACTTACGCCTTGCCATACGCTTCAATGCCTTTGTTATCTACAGTATTTGGTTTAGACGTGGTATCAGATAGGTGGCGGCTATCTTACTCCTTCTCTGTTTGTCTCAATAATTATACTTTGTATATTTTATGAGGACTAGGAGCTTCTTCGCTCCGCTTCTTCATTGGGGCGACACGACACGACACGACGCGGTAATAATGAGAGCCGCGGGGGCGCGCGCGGGCGGCGCGTCCACTCGCACGCCCACATGCAAGCTTGCGAGACTTGCTGCCGTGCAGGCCCAGTGAGACAGCGTGCAGTACAATCTCATAGAAATATGCATCCACTGATGTGGACGGCTGCCGTTGCCGTGCGGTGTCGTGTCGCGTCGCCCTATGAAGAAACGCTCAATATCTGAGTGACAAAACCATGTTACCAAATGCCTAAAAGAAAGTTAAGGAGCTTATAGACAGTAAAGAACGAAGTACCGTCGAAGTTGAACCTAACGAGGCAGAAAACTCCACACGACAAATAATACCATACCATATTCTATTGATTTATCATAAAAGTCCATGTGAAAAACCCTAAAAAGTTTTTACATGTGGAATACCAGTTTATTACTTCTCGACAAGTGTTCATAAAAGGTACATTAGGGAGGATAAATAAAGCGATTCTTTTGTATTTTCTTTTTACAAACACTCTCTTTGTGTTTTGTGTTAGTGATAGTAGAAAAATATGTTGGTACCTTTACTTTTTAACCGACTTCAAAAAAGGAGAAGGTTCTCAATTCGGTTGTATGTTTTTTTTTATGTTTGTTACCTCATAACTCCGTCATTTATTAACCGATTTGGTAAGTTATTTTTTTGTTTGGTCCCATTGTCACCAGGGTTTAATTAAGTTTTAGTGTACTTTGATGTTTAAGTTTTTTGTTAAACAGTTTTCAATTATTACATGAGATGGGTTAAGCCAAGTTTAGATTAAACCCTGGTTATTATATAGGCAACCTCCTTTTGTTATATGACGTAAGAAAGTGACGGAAATATTTAAAACGTAGGTTGTACTAGACGTCTGGCTTTAAAACCATCTTATGTAATAAGAGGGTTAATTTCTGAAAAACGATCTAGTTTTACGTTAATGTTATTAAATTAAATTTGGAAGATTGAAAAAAATATATTTGGTCCTTACCATAAAACTCGACCTTAGGTACCATATTCTAAAATGCCAGTTAAAATTTGGAATCGCGGCGTCTTACGAAGATCTCATCCCATTCAATCGACCTGTCAAATGTCGACCTATTCACAACTTAAATGTAGTGGCATACCTACGTATGCCAAATTTTATACTAAATTTTCTATATATAGATTGTATTTTGTACATATTTGTTGTAAATAAAGATCTCACCTACGTATTTGTTTATAACAGTCTTATAAAAACAGCCACAGTCATCACATCAAGTTACGCAGACTTTAATTCACAAGAAAAGTGACTTTGTCTGTTTGTTTATCACCTCTTGACGCCGCAACGGTACATCCAATCGCAGGCAGGTAGCATGACCTATGTCATAGGTTATTTTTTAATCCGAGAACGCAAGCAAAACCTCGGACGAAAACTATAATTCCCACTTACTTACACTAGCACTAGCCAGCAAAAAATTAAATTCCAACTCCATCCAACCTCCTTTAACTTTACTGGAAGGCAAAGAATGGAGTCTGTGAAGAATGACTTCAAGATTGCTCACTTAATGGACGCGCCCTTCAACAATGGGAGACAAGACGAGGCGAGTATAACGTTACACTGAGTGCACACCGCTGAGGCACACGGAGACACGGTGGGTTAGTTGGAAACACTTTCACATGGATTGCCAGTTTCCATTACCCTTTATTGCAAGGGTTTTGTCGCGGGTTGGTTTTATTTTGGCCTGTTTTTTTAGGTTTTTCTTAAATATTTTTTGTGAGCAATGTTTTATGTAGAGGTAAAGAGATGACGATTTTTTTACGTAGTCGTTTTTTAGAGTTGTATATATACAGTGTGTAACGGAAAGGTCATATACATCCGAAAGGGGTGAAAACTACATCAGATATAGAGTCTCTATAAAAAGTTTCAGCTTTCAGCAGAGCAAAATAAATTACTCAAAGAATTCATACCAAAATTTTGGTTCCATAAGTTTATTGAATTCAAATCATACCAAAGTGTCACTGCACTACGAGGGTTATTATCCTTGCAAATAATATTATTAAAATCTCTTTCGTGATCTGTGCGCCTAGTACAAGATGTGCCGTCGCCGCCTCGTGCCGCCGCGGCTTCTCTTTGACGGCGCGAACTAACAGGGATCAAACGAGCCGATAAGCGGTAGTTAGCACCGACATGACGAGCACGTGTCATCTTAACATACCTACTTTAGCCCCATGCTTTAGCCAAATAATTGTTAACCATTACTTTAGGTAGTATTGAGTAGTTTAGTGTATTAAGTAATAATGCGTTATAATTTAATTAAACGTAAATATCGAGCCAGAATTAAAAATTATGTAAAAAATCGGTTTAGATAGGTACCCTAGCTACTTAGCTATTTTTATTTTATTCCTTAATCCTACCTAGTAAACTGTAAAATCTAAAGCCATGCTTAATCTTGTAAATTAACTTACATTTTTAAAGATAGGGTTCGATGTGGTGGCCTTGGTATTGTATGCACAAGGCCACTCGCTTGTTCATGGACATCTGAACATTCCGCAGCATTTCTGGGGTAATTGTCCTAAAGGCGGCTTCGATCCGGACTCTCATTTCATGCACTGTATCGCACTGCACTGCGTACACCACATTTTTAATGTAACCCCATAAAAAAAAAGTCTAAAGGAGTTAGGTCTGGGGATCGCGGAGGCCAAGCCACGTTCCTACTACCGCGCCCGATCCATTGAGAAGTAGGTGTAGTAGAAGTAGGTGCGTGGAAGGAACCGGTTTGGTGCAGACGATGTATCATCCGATGGAAACTGGCAACCGAAGGCAGCTGCCGATCAGCAGCGATCAGCATCTGGTCTGCCTTCGATAAATCTTTGACGATACAACCAAATCAAATCAAAATACTTTATTTGTAACACAACACAGCCACAGATTTATAATACAATCCTCTGTGACACAACTCTCGGGCAGCGCGCACATTGCCATCCTCGGCCCCGACACACAACATCATTTCCTAATATTCGCTATTACTGAACGACATTTTACGTAACGAAATCAAAGCGGATGGAGAGAGCGACACAAAGCACAACAAACTCGAGGATAGCCTACGTACGACTGACGACTTCTGTGAATCAAAAATATTCAAAAATGACCCTAAAAATTTCTTCCCTCCTGGTACTAGGGTAGCTAGGCCAATTTCGTATTATTCAATCATTTTTCTTATCAACTAACTCGGCCACTGCTGGATGGACATCACTCGATACTTACCACATCTAGTCAACCCAGCTACCTTCTTCAGGTCGTGGCTGAGTAGGTACTACCTAATAATAATAATTTAATGAAAACTCTGAATTTAATAGGTACATCGACGCACACTAGGGCGCAGATTGAAGAAGAGCTAGGTCAGGATACTAGTTAAGTAAAACCCATGAGCTGATCAGATGAGTTGACAAACGATACCGATTAGATCACTTGTTGTTGACTGTGCTGGGGGTACCTACATAAGTCCGTCCGTCCGTCGTTGTATTAATTTGTAAGTACGGAATAATCACATAAGTTGAGGTTCGATTCAATCGGGGGCACGGTTAAGTGCCCCCGCCCCACTCTAAGACGAGCCATTTTGCTTGGTTTTGCTTTAAACCATGTTTTGTAAGGGTGATAAAGTTTCAATTGCATAGTTTTATTGTTATCTAAAAAAACCCGATTTTGTCACTGACTCACTGATATGGTCTCGTCTTGGAAACATTTTACGTGAAAATGTTTTTGGTAGGATTTATTTATTGATCAAAATCGAAAGTTGTACCAGGAGTTATCTCCACCTTCGTAACTGCAACTGGCCTATTTACCCTATCGTTGTATTGTATGTATGCATCATCGAAATTAGGGTTCATTCAGTAATTTTGTTATTATTGTGCGCAAACTCTATTCGTAAAACTCTCGTTGCTCATGAGGTCCTAGTACTTTTAATAATTATTTCCTTAATTAAAATTAATAAACTTTATTATTATTTATTATTATTATAATTTGATTAGCGGAATATTAAGGAGAGACTTTTGCCTACTTAATGTGTCTTCTTACTTATACCACCTTTTACAACGAACAGGACAGTGTTCGGAAGAATTGTTTGACCTGATGCCCACAGCTACATACCTTATAAAAGCCTTATACCACCGCAACTCTCGCCATCGACACGGCGCCGGCGCCGGCAGCGACGCGACGTCCATTCTCCTTCATACCAAATAATAAATAATAGTACAAGTAAGTGCTCATACATTGGAACCGAAATGGTTTCGTACTGTTGGTACTGTGCGGTTTCAACGGAGCTTCCTACCACGGACGCACGCTCAGGCTAGTGTGCATTCCCCGCCCGTAGTTTTCCCAAGTGAGTACAGCATGGGGTTCTTCAAAAAGGCTGTAAAGAGATTTTTGCAGGGTCGGCAACGCGCGAGTGATACCCCTGTAGTTAAAAAGCTACTACCTACCAACTTATAAAAGACTTTTCATAAGTGCCTGCAAAGGTCTATTTGAATAAATGATTTTGAATTTGAATTTGAATTTGAAAAAATACATGGCAAAAGCTACCAACTAGTACCAACATATTCATAATACAACATACCATATCAACATATCATGTATCATATTTAAATTAAAAGCGGAACCCACTGAAATTATTGGTACCAGGAGATACATAAGTTGCATAGGAAAGTCATTCAGGGTTCATTTTGATATAAATTTATGTTATAAAATCCTTTTTCGGTTCTGTTCCATACATACGGTACAACTTTCGCAAAACTTACCTACAAAACGTCTTTTTTGTGTATTAAATAATTTCTAATTCCAATCTTTACCAAAACAATTAAATTCTGATACTATGGGTATCAAAAATTCAAGATTCAGAAGGAAAGAAAATTAAAATAAAAAAATAAAATTACTTTGTACTATGTACTTCCCCGATGGCGCCCGTTTTGTACTACAACACGACTGTGACGTCTCACCCCCCCTCAGATCACAACGTATCGCGCACGGGTAGTATGTACACAATTAATAGGCACCTACATTTACACGTTCATCGAAAGTCGCGTAGTCGTGAGCTAAGTACTCCGTTATGTTCAACAATCCTAGCTTTCTTAAATCAAATTTAAACTAAAAACGGAACCCTTTAGCATTATTTTTGTACCAGGACACACATAAGTTGCGTAGGAAAGATATTCAGGGTTCATTTGAACATAAATTTGTGTTACAAAATCCTTTTTCTGTTCTAAGTTCCATAATTTACTTTCGCAGTACCTACCTATTTACCTAGTTATCTAAGCAATTAATTTCTGGTACAGTATGTATTGCCAATGGCAACCAATAAAAGATTAGATACTTATTTGAGAAATTGTGTGGTAGAAGATTACTGTGGATAATAGTGCGTTTACTCATTTACATTACATACTACGTTATGTTTATTATTTTATGTAGGCACGTTAACGTGTTAGGTGTTTTATCTAAGGAGGTACCTTTTATTCCGTAGTCCCTACTAATTCGCTACAATATTTGTATTTTAACTTGTTCACAAACATAATGGTCGCTTTTGTAAGAGAAAGTAAGAACTTATTAAAAATAAAATAAAAATCCGGAACCCATTAAAAAAATATCCAAAAATACCAGGAGTAAGAAGTTTGTTTTCACGTTTGAATAGGTCAATAACACCGACCAGCTGATTTGAGCTAGTGATGTGTTTAATTTCAATTTGAAATTTTTGGTTTCTTGGTATCATTGGATTGGAATTTCTCATCTTCCTAACAGTTAGACATAGGATTTAAAAAAAAATATAGTATGGTTTATTATCATCCAAAGAAGTCGTGCACTTTATATGTATATGACCTTTCCGTTACACACTGTATAATAAGGTTTCTAACTTCTTGATTTATTACTGTATAATAAAAAGCCTTTTCTATATTTCTGTATAATATAGGCTACGAAGGCTAAGGAACTACCATAACCTATTATTAAAACCTAATTTAAAAACATCAGAGTTAAAATCCCCATAAAAAACCACGTACAAATTAAATTTAACTTAATGCGCTCTCTCTTATAGTAGTTACCTGCGGTCTACTAACTAAATATTCTAACTCCATACAAAAAAAAATATAACTATGATAGTTTTCTTACAAAATCTAGTCTACACTAAAACACTTATTGTGTTCTGTTCCTACTTTGAGATAAAGTTGAAATAAGAAGCCACAAAATCAAGTAGGCTTTATCCGACTACCACTAGGACGATATTTTTACCCGACTGACCCGGAAGGTGGGTTATGTTTTTCGAGTGTATGTATATATGTATGTATGTCTATTTCTTTGTGCCGCTCTGCAGCCTAAACGGCTTGATGGATTTAAGGATATGAGATATCGTTAGATTCGTCTTGACTGGGGGAGTGTCATAGGGTATATTATTTTTATATGGCGCCTAAGAATAAAAAAATAGGGGGGTATTAAAAATTCAAGTTTCGTTATTATAACAATATGGGTATCAAATATGGGTAGAAAGCTTGTAAATAGACCATTCCATATATGTATATATTGTACTACTTTTATGCTACCATTTTGACGTAAACTGCAAAAAACCACGTTTAATGCAAGGACAGTAGGTACTGAGCCGTTACCATACGTAAATCACAGAGTTGCGATGGTTGTTAGCGTTCCTTTACCGTACCGCTCATTTACTTACTAATACATACAACTCTTTCTGTATAAAACTAAAAAGTCTGAAATAAATTAAATTATTAAAAGAAACAAAAAACCCGACTGCGTAAAACATAAATTAACTGAAAAGAGAAAAATAAGCTCTTAAATCTATAGAATTTTGAATATAACTTGAATTTTATAAGGTATTGCAGTCGGGGATAAACAAATATTACAAAAAAAATAGATACTTAGGTTATTGGTTGTCCCCGATTGCGATACCTTATAAAATTCAAGTTATATTCAAAATTCTATAGATTTAAGAGCTTATTTTTCTCTTTTCAATTAATTTATGTTTTTCATAACAACGAAGCAAGATTGTCAAAATTTATATAATATTTAAATAAGACTGTACCCAGTTCAATGAGGAACTTCCACTCTCAGGATTGAAAATAAAGCCACAAACACAACTGAAACACTCTATAAACCGACTGAAAATCTAATTAATTTTCCCAACTAATTAATTATTGTATCTCGCTGCTTGCAAAAACTTGAGAATATACGTCAAAATAATAAAACATTTCCCTCTGTTTCCTCATTGTATTATTAGAATACTACATTACATTATTATTTGTGCTTTATGGCATGACGCGAAATCTAGAAAACCTATTCATAGAGAAAATCTGTTTAATTGAACATAAAAAAATATATAGGGTGACTGGTAATTAGTAAACGATACTTAGACACATTGCAGTCATGATAATAAACACCTTTCACAAAGAATAGTAGATTATTTGTTTATTTAGTAAAGCTGTTTTTTATCATGAGTGCAATCATGTGTCTATGTATCGTTTACTAATTACCAGTCACCCTATATAATAACATTATTTTGTTTACGATTTAGAACTACGTTAAATATTTTCATTATCCTGCGACATTCCTCACACACGGTCATTAGATCCCAAACTAAGCTGAGCTTGTACTATGGAAACCAGACAACTGATATATACTTGTATAGATAATCGTTTGTATAAAAAAAACATCAAACAAAACATTTATGTTATTCTTGTTGTATTCTTTGAGCTTTAGTTGAAGGTACTTGAACGTTGTAGGTACTTGCTATAACGATGACGCCTTTCTTTCTTAGTCTTGTTCTCCAGTTTGATTTGATCCTACCAAATAGTTAAGCAATATGGTTTCCCGATCTATAATTTAAACCTAAATCAATAGCTTCTATCAACTATTGCAACCAAAATCTCAAACTTTATACCACAATGCCTCAGTTACCTTGATAGTAACAATGTACTCTAACTATAAGTAGGTAGGGTACAAAACATGCTAATCCATTGGGGCTGAACTTCAGTCAGTAATCCATCGGTTAGTAAACTTAGCTAACTGCGAAGTTTTGCCCTTTGACCACCGGCTAAGGCACGGTAGCGTGGTAGCGCACAATATCGATACTTTAAGATTATGGATTGGACGTAGGGACGCACGTACTATCGATGGAAATAAGTATCGATATAGCATGATGTTTCAGATAAGAATTATTTGTTTAACATTATAAAATGTAGAGATTATAATTTATTGATTCTTTAATAGCTCGATGATGTCACTTTAAAAATAAGTACCTAGAAAATTTGGCTATCCAAACAGAAAACGCTGCCAGCCTTCTGGGAACCTCACCTTTAATCGAAAGCAGCGGCAGGCTTGAGGAAATTTTCTATATGTAGATTGTATTTTGTACATATTTGTTGTAAATAAAGAAGAAAATGTAGAAGAGTTTTTAACCCAAAATAAAATTGAATTGAATTTTATTGCTTTTATTCGCTCTAAAGAGCAGCTCGACTGGGGAAATACCTCCACCATACAGAATACCGCAGCCAAATAACTTTATGTTGTGTTCCAAAGTTTGAGTAAGGTCAAAATTGGGGATGCGGAAAGAGTTGGTAACACGTGAGTATTGCCCTGAGTTCAAAGCATCTATATTGCTACGGTAACCGCTTACCATCAGGCGGACAATACGCTTGCTTTATAAAAAGAAATAAAAAACACGTTCTATGACAATTCAAGTAGAGTGACATACACTAAAGTGTCACAAATCATTATTATTTGTTCAATAAATCTAAAAGTAAAAGTAGACAAGCAATGCCATCCTCAATCTCTCAAAACTGAGAGAATTTGTACAAAAATTATTTTGAGACGTAAGAGTCCAAACAAATTGGAAAATCTAAGCAAATTAATACAGAACGAGTGAACATCGCCCCCTTAATTTTAAACAAACTCTGGGGGCCTACCACAAGCTCTTAAGAGTGCGTATATTTTTATATGGGTATTTTTATTATATACGCGAGGGTTCTATCTGAACAAAAACATAATGGAATGAAAATTCCTCGATAGAAAAAAATCACAAAGATACCTCTAATAATAATGAATGTTCGTTTTTATTCGTTCATGGTGTATCAAATTAAAACAAAAATTCGATAAATAATATCACTAACATGCTGCTACTAACGATTTTTTTTTAATATTCTATACTTTACGAGTTATTTAGATAAGAAGCGCTAAGTTCATTTTTGTTCAGCGAAACACGCTATCGCCGTCTCATGCCACGCGAAGATTATACTTAAGTTTGTTTCATCTGACATTGCCATATTTTTCTGGCTTTGTACGCACTCTTAAAACAAGGTTAAAATAACCTTATTTGTCTTTTGTTCCGTTTTGACGTCGGATGTCAAAGAAAGACAAAAGTCAAATAAGGTTACTATAACCTTGTTTTAAGAGATTGTGGTTCGCCCTCTGATGCCTAACTTGCACACTTTCTTTATAAAGTACCGATGACACCCACCGAGGCGCAAAGTAGGTGAGCGTTCTCTAACGTTCTGAAAAAGTCATTACAATGTCAGCAAAGCATTCTTAGTGCAAATCGTATGGAAATACTCCCGATATTGTTACCTTTGTCGAGTCTAGAGTACCGTGTATAGACATTTTCAACACTTTGATATCTGTCTGTGATGATATCGAATTGCTATCGTTCGGGGAACCACCTTAAATGAAATCTCGATGTTACATTGTTGTTAGCGTAATATTTATTGAAAACCTATACTGTATTAACCTATTGTAGATAATAGGTTTTTGTTTTTAATTAATGGAATAGTTTTGTTATTATTTTAAGTTTTGATATGTGTGGTTTATTAATTAATTGAAGTAATTTTTGTATATTATTGACCAAGAAGATGGACTTCTTTTAATCATTAATGAATTGAAAAATAATAATAAAATTAACCACAGCTAACCCAAGGAATAAACTACCAATGAAGTTTTTGGTGCCAATAAATGCTAATTCAAATATCTCATACACTTACAAGAATTAATTACATTAGGTAATTCAACTTTTAAAGAAAAAGCTTTATATACAAACTCTAATAAAACTAAATGTTTAAATTTTAGCCGCTGAACCGTCAATGAAAATCCTCAGAGCGCGACGCCTCGAGGCACCCTGCCAGCTAAAGTGAGGCACAAGTATTTACCAGGGTACAGTGTAAACGGTGCCTTCTGTAATTAGGCGGATAAGTGTGAAGTTTACGCTAACCGTCGCTGCAGGTGTAAGAATCTTAAGTCTTGGCGTTCATTAGAGCAATGTTAATTGTCCGTTCCGTTTTATGTCTGGAAAAGATGTGGTATTTACCTACATACGAGTTAATGAATTTTTATTAGCTTTCTTAAGCCCTTTGTATTTTTCAGAGATAATTCTTGACTTATATATACTATTATTATGAAACAAAAAAATATGTTTACTTTAATAAAATATAACAATTTATAATGCAGTGACACCTAAGTACCTAACGAAAATCCTGTCTGAGAACATGCTAAAGAATCATATTAAAAGTTTGCAAATAAACACCTTGTAATCTAATAAATTTACAAAAAACATCAAAACCTTATCTGATAGAAAAGCGTAAATGTTTATAGCTTTCGCCCCATATACCCGAAAGAGCTAATGATTTATCGGATCTACCTGCGCGCCAAATTTCATCACGACTAGTTGGATCGTATACGCGTCAAGAGGTAATTTTTTTATACCTATTTGTAGGATTTTTACACAATTGTCTCGTCTTGTTGAGTTCTATTGCCAACAAACAACTCAAAAAAAAGGTTCAATCAAATCCAAGTGCAGCATCTATAAAAGAACTAGACAAGTACATAATTTCAAATAATGAAAAGAAGACGCTAATACTACAGGACCAAATAGCTGGCGCTTACCTCGAGCAACGCATTGGCCTCGCAATCCAACAACCTAACATCACCAGCTTTTGAAAATCCTGCCTGCGGGCGGCAATTTTTTTATCTAAAATTATTGTTTTTTTTTATAATTTTAATTGTTGTTTCTTTATTATCACGACGCTTAATTTAAACTTAATTTGATCAACAGACAGAGATCTTTTTGGGTATGTATTATAAAAGCGAATCTGACTGTCTATTAGCTTGAACCCCGGGGATGAAAATAATGATACTTTTAATTCTGGTAACGCGAGAGACATCGCGGGGACAGCTATGTGATTATAACAAAGCTTGTTATAAGTAATTTCTTATTGAAATAAGCCTGAATTCTATTATATAGGCTTAGGTGTCTCCCGATTGGGTGTTACCGAATTCTGGAACAGCAATCTAAGTAAACTAAAAACAATACAAGAGTAATTATTATAGTTAACTCCAGAAATGTGAGACAAAGGTTCGTATTGTTGATGAAGAATCCAACATAAGTCAAGCCTCAAGGATAGATTGTGTTAATCGAAAATAACCTCATTACTAAAGGTTCAGGATCCAAATTCAATTGTGTCTTAGAATCTAAATCCCACCAAAAACATTTTCATGTAAAATGTTGCCGCCAAGACATATGGCTCGTACTGTCAAAAAGTTATCAGATCTCATGTAGAGCCAAGCTTATAACTACATGCACTTACTCTATAAGCCCTAACTTCACAACCTCTACACACCGTAGTCAAAATTTGTGGCTTGGCCGTTTCGCTACCGTCACATGGGAGTAAGGTGAAAAATGTGTTCACTGTTCATTGCTTTTTTTGTTATTCAATAGTTCTTGTAGTATTGAAACGGCCAAGCCACAAATTTTGACTACGGTGTGTAGAGGTCAAAAAAAGTCAAAAGTCAAAGCCATTTATTCAATTTAGGCCCCAGAAGGGCACTTATGAAGGTCAAATTTACTGAAGTTACCACCGGTTCGGAACTCGGCCTTCAACTGAGAAGAATCCGGCAAGAAACTCAGCAAGGTTACATTTTTTATATATTTTTTGGACAATCTGACTATGTTTGGCTTTTTTTTTCCAAATAATAAAAAATAAAAAAGATATACCTAAGCATAGATACAGAGGTTGTGAAGTTAGGGCTTATAGAGTAAGTGCATGTAGTTATAAGCTTGGCTCTACATGAGATCTGATAACTTTTTGACAGTACGAGCCATATGTCTTGGCGGCAACATTTTACATGAAAATGTTTTTGGTGGGATTTCACTTCTTTTTTTTTGTTTGAAATTTCCAAGTTTTATAATTTTTTTGTTGTTTGTGTACTAATACAAGCTTACATACCAAATTTCAGCTTTCTAGGACTTCAGGAAGTACCCTATGAGTTTTGATGATCATCAGTGAGTCAGTGACGAAATCGGGGTTTTTTAGATATCAATAAAATCTAAAGTATAAGAGCTATGTTATTGAAACTTAATATACTTAATAAGTTCACTATTGACATCATGTTCCGAGAATTTTGTTTATCTGGTATAATCCAAACCCAAGTTACGAGGGTTCAAAAAACGACGAAGCGCTTCGAGAAAAGGTAGGTAGTGCCCTTTCGCTTCGCTTGGCTGTCTTGGCGGGGGGCACTCCCGTGCCCCCAGATCTAGAGAAGCTATAGAAGGCTTGTGAAAGGATGCTCCAAACAATGATTACAAATTGTTCCTCTACTAAATCAATTTGCGTTACTAGCTTTATAAGTCTCCATTGAAAGCGGAGAGAAAAGCAATGAAGACTTCAGCAATATACTGGATGTAAAGAAAAGGGTATGATAAGGCTTAAGGCGATGATAGCTCAGTGGTAGTGACGTCGGATACCGAGACTAAGGTCCCGGTTCGAATCCTACAATGAGCTTGAGCTTTCCGTGAAGGAAAACATCCTGAGGAAGCCATAGCACTTTCAAATATAAACTAACTGCTATTAAAATACGTCATCCACGTTCAGTTAACAAAAGCGTGATCGCATCTCGTTATAACGCTTTTGACGTGCAATCATCTGGTGTTCATACCTCGGTAGTCTCGTGCATTTGTCACGTTTGGACGCACGCACGTAGACATATGAATTATTATCATTTTTACTTGGTTAATGTGATGTACCACTATCAGTTTGTACGACCAACTTCTATCTTTGAGAATCTCACCATGGCTTTTAACTGTATCACTATCACTATCTCTACATAGTATAAAATGATGTTTCTTTACGCGTCTGTCTGTCTGTCTGTTTATCCGCTAACTCCTTCGAAACCACGCAACGGCTTTTGATGCGGTTTTCACCATCAGTTAGGTAGGAAGTTTTATACAAATAATGCATGTAATTAAAACACATAGTTTTTTTTTGCGCTTTCTTTGCTAACGCTGAATAAACTTCACGAGATATATCAAAATGATGTACTACGGAATTGTGTATGTTAAAAAAATCTACAAAAAAACCGCGATGGTATATGTCTATATCCTATCGATAATCCAGAGTAACCAGTTTTATGATATTGAATTTCTTGTGGGTTATTCTTTCGAATTTATAAGTTAGTTACGACGGGCACTTAATATAAATAAAGTTTGCTCTTTACAGAAAAGCATTATCATTTAAATTTTAAAATATCACAGATTTAAAATGAGCAAGAAACAGTATTCGCGATACCGTGAACGGGCGGGCCGAGACGGGCGCGGGCGCGCAAATCGCTCGACACCACACGACATTGCACCCGTGCGAAGCCGGGGCGGGTCGCTAATCGCTAGTAAAGGATACATTTAACTCGTGTTTTCTGTGCTTCGGAAGGCACGTAAAGCTGTTGGTCCCGGTTATCAGTTAATTGTGATAGTCGTTAAACTAGTTGGATGCCTCCTAAGCGGCTTGAAAACTCCAACAGTAGTTTGACCACTAGTTTACCTCCATCGGGCTTGCATGGGGGACTATTCAACTATTCATCCTCATTTGTGAAAGGAGGCCTGTGCTCAGCAGTGGGACATTATAGGCTGATGATGAGCTGGCTCTCGGTAAAATCCTCTTATCCAACTATCTTTCAATTCAAAATAAATAAAACGCTATATACCTTTTTCTTATAATCGAATCGTAAACTTTGTTTTTACAAAATATGGAGACCCAAATGTGCAATAGCAAATTGATATAAACCTTCAAAGTATAAAGTTGCGTTTCATAAATGTAAACCTGAGCTAACATATTAGTGGGTGATATAAATCTGTGTACAGCGGGAGCGGGATAATCACCGATTTTCATACTAATGAACTGTGACACCGGATGCAGACACCATTTTGTAGGGTTGGCAGTTTTTGTAAAAATGATAATTGTATTTTATGATGCCAATTAAGCTCTAGTAGAGATATACATGCATTTGACTTCAATGGATAAGCCGATTGCGGTAGATATAATTATGTGGCGGGAAGTGGTAAAGAAAAAACAATAATTGAAGGGAACTGTATTTAATCCCTGGTTGAGAGCTTGCTCGCCGATTTGTTCGCGTAAGGCTAAATCTTGGGTCGGCATCTTCTTTACAATAAAAAAAACTGTATTTAGTTACTGTAATACCAACGGTAGGTCCTTGGTATAGTTGGTACCATAGAAGCTCATATAATAACTAATACTTCATTAGTAAATGAGGGTTATATACATAAAATAATTCATTTAACTATTTTAATGTAAAATAATACCAAATATTAATAAAGGTTAAATTAATGTTAAAGGTTTACTATAGGTAGGTATAATAAATTTATGATCATAATTAAAAGGTTAATTTGTTCATAATTAATAATGCTTTTGGCTGCTAACGATCGGAAAGCTGATATAATGCCTACGCGTAATACATATTTTATTAAGTCTGCCCTCTAATTAACAACAACTAGATATGTTTATCCAATTAATAACATAGTTTTCTTACTTAAGACACTCCCATGTAGGGAGCCCGGCCTGGGGACCGTACCATCAACTCATTTTGCGATCCAAGTCAGCCTATATTGAATCATTATTGTGTCAAAACTCGTCAGAATATTTGCAAAAATTTTACAGAAAAGCAATTCAGTGGTAAAGTTGATATAATTTTTGAAGGTAAGCGATTACCGCAGCCATAAGGAAGCTTGCAATACACGGGGCATCACTCACGTGTTAGCGGCCTCCCCCCTCCCAAATGAGCACTTACTCACGCGCAGGAACACAACATAAAGTTAAAGTGATCCTAGACAGGGAAATTATAGAGAAAACATCTACAATTATAAAGAAAATTAAGTTTACAATATAATCAAAAATAATAATTTGTATCTAAATCCGAAATCCGAAAACCCAAAGAGCAAGGAGTCCCGCGCGCTCATACTATAGAGACGAAAACAATGACATTACTCGAGCTCTGTGAATTGTGAAAATCGTATTACCGAGCGGCCGTCAGTCTATTATCAACTCTATATCTCAGCACTTATTTACTTAGTACTAAAATCAATCAATTCTCCGTGCTTAATCCGCTGGTCATGCTCGTGAAATAGTTTGCTCCTGACTGAAACGATCACTAGTATTTTGTGCCAACCCTACAATTTATTCAAATATGTTACAGAACACACAATTTCAGTATGCCAGAGCAACAACAAAACCACACATAATTGAATATGAAATTCAATTCAAACTGCCGCTTTACTAAATAGCAATACTGTGTACAGATCCCAATACCGATTTAGTGATTCTGTGTTATTCAGGTCAATTGATTGATACAGTTTACCCCTAATTCACCCTCCACCACCCTTACTGATAAATGCTCTTATCTAAAATATAGTTTATAAGATTTAATTCTTTGCGGTATATGGCTGTGTGTAAAGAATCATCCTATAATGTCTCACTGCTGAGCATAAGCCTCCTTTCACGAATGAGGGTGAACGGGAATGGGCAGATACTCCTCCACGCATGCCCACTGCGGATTGGTGGAAGTAGGCTAGTGGTAAATCTACTGTTGGAGTTTTCAAGCCACCTAGGAGGTCTCTAACTAGGAGGTAACTAATTTAACGACTATGACAATTAACTGACAACCGCAACCTGACCAGCGACTTTACGTGCCTTCCAAAGCACGGAAAACGCTCGAGTTAATCCAGGTACCGGGGCCTCTCCGTAGTAGCTTAACTTTGGCGATCGATTAAGAACGGCTAATCATGCTACACCACGAGAGTCTCTTGTGTGAAAAAATATCCCAGGAAATTAAGTTGACCGAGCGAGAGAAGCGAGCGAAGCGTCTCCGTTCAGCTTGGACAAAAATGCTTTCATATGACTGTCCAGATATCCGGCTATTCTCCTCTACAGTCGCATTTCTCAACCGATTCTCATGAAATTTTGTGAGAAGGTTCGGTAATTATATGGTTTATTTTTGTTATACGGTATTCCACATAATTATCGAGACTCGTGAGGTCTATGCTTACAGAGCCACTAGTAATAATAATCACATAAATGTCAAATTATGTAAAAAGAGGTTGGTTGATAAAATAAGTGATAAGCAATCCCAAGCAAACTAGTCCAGTACAATTAAAGAAGAGTTTTAAGCACCCAACGTTATTAATAAAATGGCGATTCAGCCTACTGAGCTACACTAAGGATTAGCATATCAAAAGCATTGCCCAGTGCTGGCTGAAGACAAAGTCAAAGAGTTACGGAAAAAACAGGCGATGGCGTCACAAGCGGTGACGTCACAAACGTAGACTCGAAAGTATGCAGCCTTTGAGGAAAAAACTCGAGCGTCATTCGCCGTGATTGCGGCGGCCGCAAAGCGTTCACAGTTGGTGGTAATTTGAATCACTTAAGACGATTACATTCAGCCAATTTGCTATTTTGTAGCTATAATAATCAATTGTCGGCAGCAATTACACAGAATAGCTTTGTATTATGGATGGAAGTTTACGATTGACCTCCATTAGGTAAATATTGGCCCTGATTCTGTTGTTCACAACTATATTAATTTTAATCTCACTATGTCTCTTTCTAACAAAGAACATAAGAAAAGGATGTACGTAATTTAGTCCTGTCAAATTAGTCCAATGCTTGTTTTCAATATAAATTTAGTCGCCATCTATCGCGGTTACGCCTAAATACACGCAAAATAAGATGGCAAAGATTAATTTGACAACTTAAAATATGTTCTATCCTTTTTCAATAATGTTCGTAAGAAAGAGATGAGATGTGACTAATATTAGTTTAGTGCGATTTACAACAGAATCGGCACCATTACCTAGAATCATGTTTTTAATAACAAGGCATATCATATTGTATAGAAACTTGATAATCATAGTTCTCTCTTTAAAATCGACAAATATATACGACTTACTTTGAACTGGAAGCAAGGGCGGATCCAGGGGGGGTCATGGGGGTCATGACCCCCCCTGGGGCTCGGCCGTTCCAGTGAATCTACGGGTAACAGCTATAGTATTGTGTATTTTGAAACCCATCCAAGCTGGATATAAGTATGTGACCCCCCCTGACCTGAAGGCTGGATCCGCTCTTGACTGGAAGATATACATGATCTGGATATTTCATCCATATACATTTACTAATTAGTTGTATTAAATAACAGTCAAGTAAAAATATACTTTAACTGTATTTAATCAGCATCACAATGTCGCATAATTACCTGGAGGTTGAAACGTCGCATCCCTTCGCAGCGGGATTATAAAAACGTTGATTGTTGCCAGCGAAACAATAAAGGGAGGGAATGAGAGCAGCCACGGAGCGGTTCGCATACGAATGAGTTGAAACAAAGTTGCATATTTACTGTGACCCAGACGGGCCCTGTGCCTGTACTCTGTGCAATATAAAAGCTGTAGAAACTTCTTTCAGACACTCGGTCTTGGGGAGTATTAAGAGATAGGTATGATGTATTTAATTATTTCATACTTTTTAGTGTATTTTGAAGACGATATTTTTTTTTAATTACTTTTTTATTTCGTCATTTTTAGTTTTTCTTAAAGTCACTAGAATTTGACCAAAGTTTTGAGATGTTTTTCCTTTGACACCACTAGCTCGTATCAATAAGCCAGACCGTCACACATATTTGTCCATATCTTGAAACGACTGAACCGATTTCGATGAAACTTGCACTGTTCCCTAAGTTGACGTAAATGTAAACCAATAAAAAAAATGGTTACAATCCGATTAATATCTTCGGAGATATGCGTGGAGAAACATGCATAAATACATACATACATAGAAGCCCTAATATATCATTATATGTGAATATATTGCAGTTCCAATAATATTACATACATACGTGTCGAATTGATAATCTCCTTTTTTTTAAGTCGTTTTTTTATTACTTTTTTTGAAGTTGATTAAAAAGGAACAAACCCAGTAGGTACCATGACCTTCGCGCAATATCTTTTAAAAATAAAATGTTGCCATTTAAAACCATAAAAAAAATGACTTGAACTTGGTGGCTAACCGGACGGGTACTACAAAGTACCACCGCTTTTAGTTTCCTCGCGATATTTTCCTTCACTAAAAGCTCGAACTCGTAGATACATCGCCCTTCTCCACTAGACATACCTTCTTGTGTATATACGTCATCCCACCAAAAACATATTTATGTAAAATGTTGCCGCCAAGACATATAGCTCGTAGTGTCAAAAAGTTATCAGATCTTATGTAGCCAAGCTTATAACTCTACAAGCCCTAACTTCACAAACTCTACACACCGTAGTCAAAATATGTGGCTTGGCCGTTTCGCTACTACAAGAACTATTACATAACAAAAAAGTAATGAACAGTGAATACATTTTTCACCTTACTCCCATGTGACGACGGTAGCGAAACAGCCAAGCCACATATTTTGACTAAGGTGTAGAGTTTGTGAAGTTAGGGCTTGTAGAGTAAGTGTATGTAGAGTTATAAGCTTGGCTACATAAGATCTGATAACTTTTTGACAGTACGAGCTATATGTCTTGGCGGCAACATTTTACATAAAAATGTTTTTGGTGGGATTTCACTTCTTTTTGTAAGTTGCTATAGTTTTTTTTTTGTGTTTGAAATTTCCAAGTTTTATATTTTTTTTGGTGATTGTGTACTAATACCACGGACTAATACAAGCTTACATACCAAATTTCAGCTTTCTAGGACTTCAGGAAGTACCCTATGAGTTTTGATGATCATCAGTGAGTCAGTGACGAAATCGGGGTTTTTTAGATATCAATAAAATCTACAGTATAAGAGCTATGTTATTGAAACTTAATATATTTAATAAGTTCACTATTAACATTATATCTTGAGAATTTTGTTTATCTGGTACAATCCAAACCCAAGATATGAGGGTTCAAAAACACGACGAAGCGCTTCGAGAAAAGGTAGGCAATGCCCTTTCGCTTCGCTTGGCTGTCTTGGCGGGAGGCACTTCCGTGCCCCCAGATATATCAAACAAACATTAGGCTTTCGAATTACGTAAATCAAAGTATTATTTTCACATCAAGCGCTCCAGCAACATTTTCATTATATTGAAGAGTTTCCATTTTCGACTACATACTAATAGGCCTTAATAAGGCTAATGGATGGCCCGTAGAATATTAAGCACGTATGTATTTGGCGTAACGTTAATTTTATTACACTCTCTAACGTTTTAATCTTTAATGGGATTCCTCATTTCTAGAACTGTTCAAAAATGGTGTATCTGGATATTTTAGAACGTGGAATGTACAGTTATTTCAATAATCCGTATCTTTTTAAATTAATGAATGTCGGTATGTTACGTATTGTAGGTTGCTATGTACCTTCTAGCTATTTTATTACAGTAGTACTCAACTAATATGGCTTACCGATGTACCTGCGCAGAAGATACATTTTCAAAGCGCTGGAAACGCTATTGGTCGGCTGCTGCCGCCTTGTTAGCGCGCGCCGTGCGGAGGGGCGTTACTTGCGAGTGCGACGGAACTAACAGCTGCAGTGTATTATGAACCTTATAGTAGTGATCTAAGCTTGATTGTAAGTTTTAAGCATTCTTTCGTTAATCTTCGGGGCCATACTTTCTTTTCTGTGCGAACGAAGATTCACGGCGCGCCATATCCGTTGGGTACTACTGTACCTGCTTAATTTTTTAAACTTTATCAGGTGGCACACAAATAATAACAGCTCCTAGATATAAATAATAGATATCCTGGGGCATTCTTCATACACTATCCGATGCCACTAAGCAGAGCTACTATCGAAACCAGATGGCTGATATACCTACTACTTTTTTGGTTATGGTATAAGTATTTGGAACACAAGCTGTAATTATAAAAGATCTTCCATAAACAAAACAAAAAAAGCCTTGTGGAATTTCTTGACGGAGTCTTCTCCGTTTAAGTGTATTTCAAACCGGTAGTAAATTCAACTGTATGTAACAAATTAACGTTCATAAGTGTCTTATCAGGGCCTAAACTGAATAAATGACTTTTTGATTTTGATTTTGATTGTAAATACATTCTTACTATACATAATTACACTCACGTCATGCAGACATATTTATACCCTCAAATGCATGTCCTGGGTAGTAATCGAGCATACAACCGGGTCTTATTCCATAGTAGACACCAAAACAGCAATTTCTACTAAAACTTAAAGCAACACACTTAAGTACTGAACTATAGAACCAGTATTACTTAACAAAGAACTTACCTCATCAAATATTAAATTCTAATACTAATCAAGATCCATTTAGCGGAATTTAAACCGAAATATCTCGGAAATTGGCTCCTCCTGTAACCCCTCGCTTAAAGCCTTGGAGATTCAGATTTTGCATAAATAACTTACCTGGAACAAAAGAAAGGTTATTTATTAATACAGGTTCATTAATATCCAATAAGGTTGATTCAAAGAAATAATCAAGCTTCTATTTTGCTAGAATAAGGCTCAAAATCTAGATAGAGATTCGCAGAGATTTCGGGTACAAAAAATATATCTGGTTTATCTGCCTATGATATTGTTCCGTAAATTTCTAGTATAGTGTGAGGAAAACGTTCTAATTTTACTAGGTTCCAGATAGATTTATATCTATCCTATTTTATTCCGCACATCTTTGGATCACATTCATAATTATTCTTGCCATGAAACATGTATGTACGCTTCATTCCCGCACGGTTTCCGACCATCAACGTTATCACCCTCACTGTATACACAGATTCATCATCATCATCATCATCATATCAGCCCATGGATGTCCACTGCTGAACATAGGCCTCCCCCATTGATTTCCACTTCGAACGGTTCTGTGCCGCTTGCATCCAGCGCAGATTACTATAACTATACTATATAGGGGAGAGGGGGGCATAACGGGGACGTTAAGGGAAATAAACAATAAAACAATAAAGATAAAATATTTTTTAATCAAAACTAATGACAACTCTTTGGTTACTTATTAATTAAACATTTGGTACCGAATTTGGTGAAGTAAGAAATCAAATAATATTTTTAATTTAAATTTCACAAAACTTTCATGAAAACTCCATCGTGCCCCGGGGTAGGGGCAGTATGGGGTACCCAGTTCGGGGCAGTACGTGGTACACTATTTTATTTGTCACAGAATAAGCAGATGTGGATTTCTTCTAAATCTGCGTCATCAACTCCTGCACAGGCGGTATGGGTCCACTGTCCACATAGCTGGCAGGCCACCCAACGCTCCAAAGACTTCAAATAAGTGTGGTTCGAGTCAACACAGTAGATGCATAAGACATCCTCCTTAATATTTTCTCCATCTGTCTGAGTCTTCTGTTTTTTTGATTTTTTTCTCAACCGGGGATCATTCGGATTTGAACACTTCTTCGTCCGTTTAAGAGCTGAATTAAGAACTTCTTTATTTTTGCGACGCGACGCTCCAATGTGGTCTGTGGAACACCGTGCAATTGAGCTGCTTTTCTGAAACCTGCGGATTTGCTTAAAACTGCATCAATTGCGTGTTTCATGCTTTCTACAGACCAACTGCCTCTCGATGTCTTCATTTTATAAGTACGTACCATTTTTTAAAAACCTAAAACAAAATAAATAATATTATCAAATGAACAGACCATTCAGGGGCATAATGGGGACGGGGCACAACGGGGTACCCCATTATGCCCCATAGCCATGTCCCCGTTATGCCCCCATGTCTAACAGAATTTTAAATAACAAACAAAAAATTGAATTCAAGGTCAGAGTGATTTTGTTCAAAACATATCAATAGTTGATGATGGTAGTAATACACATTAAAAAAACTATAGTAGTAATCTAAACACTTACCTTTTTAGACGCGTTTTGGTAACCACTCAAAATTAGATGAAATGTTGCCAGAAAAAAGAATTGGTCGTCAAAAATAAACGCGTGCACTCTGGTCGCCGATCACTATCGCACTGAAGTTCGTTGCGAAATACCCTCTTATTGGCGAAAACAAAACACGGCTAGTGTGCGTAGTTACTTGTAGGTGTGGGTGGCCCCGTCCTGCCTCGCGTCCCCGTTATGCCCCCCTCTCCCCTATTAGCTGTTTTTGTGTCGATTTCGTGACGTAATCACGACTGAGATTTTTCAACGAACGCCTAGTTAATTTTATACTGTACATTTAGGCCTATATGTACGAATATACAATACAAAACAGTCCTATTTTTTTTATTGACAAGAAGATGCTGGCCCATTTAGCCTTAGCACCCTTACGCGGACAAATCGGCGAGCAAGCTCTCAACCGGGAACTGTTCGTGTACTGGAACTACTTACACTATATATACAGGAGCCCAATTCTCGGGTATTCGACATCAATGTCGTATTATAGCTATAACATCTCATGTACAGTAGGTATAGGAGAGTAACTGGACAAAATCTAAGGTTTGTTGAAATATGTACTATCTGCTTTTCACTGGCTCTCTAGCTTTAGACATTTGGTGCAAAACATACATTTATCAAAATGTCTAGAATTTCTATGAGTGTCTTCCAAATGCGACATTGAAGTCATTGTATACTCGTTTTCCAGATTTTTTCATGAGTCACCAACGTCAGACATTAAACCATTGTAGCGAAAACGTGACAGTATCAATTGACACTCAATATTCGATTTAATCATTTCTTATGTTAATAAAGAAGCAATTAATTGTCAGTTACGAATAATACCGCCTTCTAAAGTTTCATAAGAAGCTCTTTATATTAGAAGTTGGAGGCCAGATGCCGCTACAATTAAATTGACTTTGTGTTTGAGTTCTTACTGAGGGGTAATTAATGACCGTGTTTTTATATAGTCTATACTAGCTGTCCCCCGCGGTTTCACCCGCGTTCCTGGATAAAAAGTAGTACCATACTATAGGCTATCTGCATGCCAAATTTCATGATCATCCTTTGAGTAGTTGAGACGTGAAGGCGTAAAAGCAAACAAACTCACTTTCGCATTTATAATATTAGTTAAGATTAGAATAGCCTATAATGGCCCTGATTCTGTTGTTCACAACTAAACTAATTTTAATCTCACTATGTCTCTTTCTAACAAAGAACATAAGAAAAGGATGTAAGAAATTTAGTCCTGTCAAATTAGTCCAATGCTTGTTTTCAATATAAATTTAGTCGCCATCTATCGCGGTTACGCCTAAATACACGCAAAATAAGACGGCAAAGATTAATTTGATAACTTAAAATATGTTCTATCCTTTTTCAATAATGTTTGTAAGAAAGAGATGAGATGTGACTAAAATTAGTTTAGTGCGATTTACAACAGAATCGGCACCAATGTCTTATATTATATTCAATGTTACTAATATTATAAATGTAAAAGTTTGGATGTTTGTACCTCAATCACGCTTCAATAACTCAACAGATTTAGATTAAATTTTGCAAACAAATAGAATATCTTCTGGATTAATATCTTTTATCCCGGGAAAGCAATATATCCCTCAAGTAAGCGGGTAAAACTGCGGGGCGCAACTGCGGTTCATTATAGAAGTGGCAAATATTTTTATTAATAATACGTTTATATTGGTGCCGATTCTGTTGTATATCGCACTAAACTAATTTTAGTCACATCTCATCTCTTTCTTACGAACATGATTGAAAAAGGATAGAACATATTTTAAGTTGTCAAATTAATCTTTGCCGTCTTATTTTGCGCGTATTTAGGCGTAACCGCGATAGATGGCGACTAAATTTATATTGAAAACAAGCATTGGACTAATTTGACAGAACTAAATTTCTTACATCCTTTTCTTATGTTCTTTGTTAGAAAGAGACATAGTGACATTAAAATTAGTTAGTGTTATAGTTTTATAGAAGTCCTGAAAAGCAATCGCTGCTAAATAAGGATAAGTAAAAGCTACAGAATATCCATACAAAGCGTTGGAATTGAATATAACTCACATTATACCAACAATTAAACAGGAAAAAGATGCCTTTCTTTTTGTTTCCCCTTTGTTATTGAAAGTTAGCATTCTCTCAGAATTAAAATCGGAGATTGTCAACACGATTGGTTTTAAAAGCTTTTCCTTATTGTGTTTTGGAAAGTTAACAGTGGAAAAACTGAGGCGTTTTGCGTACCGGCGCAAAGTATTTCCATTACCTATTTCAATTATTATATTCTTGAAACTTTTGAATTGAACATTTGTACGGAAAATTTTGCTCAAATACATAATAATTAGTTTCATCATCATCATCATCAGCCTACCATGTCCCACTGCTGAGCACAGGCCTCCTTTCACAAATGAGGGTGAAAGGGCATGGGCAATACTCTTCCACGCGTGCCCACTGCGGATCGGTGGAGGTAGGCTAGTGGTCAACCTACTGTTGGAATTTTTCAAGCCATCTAGTAGGCATCTAACTAGCTTAACGACTATCACAATTAAGTAATAACCAAGACCAACGGCTTTACATGCCTTCCGAAGCACGGAATCGAATTTGAAATACCACTAGGCAGTCACCCATCCAGGTACCGACCACGACGGTGGTAGCTTAACTTTGCCGATCGACTAACCATGCTACACCACGAGCGCCTATTTAATCATTTGTTTACAAAGAACAAAATATTAAAGTTAATCTTTATAACTGTTTAGCTAATATGCAGATTTAAACATCTTTGTCCGCCAAAAGATAGGATATAAAAAAATCAAGCCGATTAATTAGTTTTGCTCACAGATATAAATCTAAATAGATGACACGAGTGTATTTACTTCGCGTGCCAAAAGGGAGAGCAATGCACATCTTTTGAAACTGTTTCGCGTGGACAGGGCACTCGCATAAAGCTGCATGTCCACCAGAGATATGTAGCGAAGAATGTATTTAGCTGACAAATAGGATTGCTTCATTTTCACGTTATACCTCTAATGACAGCCTAACTAAAGCGCTCTTGTACAGTGACATTATGGTAGGTAGAAAAAAAAGAGGCTTTCATATGGATGGAGGGACTTGCGTTATCTATTTAGATTCATGTCTGTGGTTTTGCCCTACAATTCGTAGACTCGATGCGTGTAGCTGCTACGAAGCGCTACGAACCTCACCGTAGCACGGACCGATGAAGCGCGCTTGTCAACACATCGTACGGAGATGTCGCACCTCGTAGCGAAAGCGTAGCATATTCAAGTAGCTATAAGTGTACAGTCGAAGACATTAATATACACTTAGCGAAATTCAACTGCGATTTTCTCTTAAACTGTTGCTTAGAATTATATTAGAATTAATTAACATATTATAATGTTATGATTTGTGTAATATTTCAAAATTTGTGAGAAAATTTCTACTGAATTTCACAAAGTAAGTATATAAATATTTATGTACCCTACTATACAGTTAGCACATCACAAGTAACATATTCCTGACTATATGTAGTCACATTTCTGACATGTTTAATTAATTTTGGTGCCGCGTATACTGAAAAGCAGCGCGATAATTGCTTGCGAATTTACAAATACATACATAACAGGATTGTGGATATTTTCTTTCTCTGAAAGATCAAACAAGTCAATTGAGAATAATTAGTATGGGTAATATGATACTATAATTAAATATCACTTGTTTGAAATTACAAACAAGATTAGCTTTCGTAGTTCTAAGAGTAGATTCACTCAGCGTCGTTCTTGTTCTAGGTTAAACTAAATAACCTAATTTACAAAATAATAGGACTAGGACATAAATTTCGTAAGCCATAACTTTGAAATAGTGAGCTATTTACATAGATTAAGTACTCTAAGTCTGTCGCTATTTATAATTCCTAACATGCTAGTGAAAATCAAGTAATAAAACTACCAATATTTTTATTCTTCTTATAGCAGGTTTATATGTGTATAATTGTGATGTGTGTTATTTCAGAATAAATGTTTATTTCTTTCTTTTCTTTCTTTTCTTTCTTTTCTTTCTTTTCTTTCTTTTCTTTCTTTTCTTTCTTTTCTTTCTTTTCTTTCTTTTCTTTCTTTTCTTTCTTTTCTTTCTTTTCTTTCTTTTCTTTCTTTTCTTTCTTTTCCTTCTTTTCTTTCTTTTCTTTCTTTATTTTCTTTTCTTTCTTCAAGTATTGAATAGAGCATCCATTCATAACCTTTAACTTTTTTTCCTCACGCTTCTATTTATTTATGATAATAAAAACCCTTCAAACATACATAATGCTACTTTTACTTTCATGTAGACTACGATGGATACCATAACCATACATAGCATATCTATACTTATTCTGTTCTGAGATGTTCTGTATACTGATAATTTAGCATTAAATAGATGGAAAGTTCGCTACTTTGATGAATAAAAAAGTTTTTTAAGAAACTAGTCTGTCACAAAAAGCTTCTTCTGATAAAAACACCTTCACAAAAAATATACTCTCGAAGATCGTGTTTTGTCATCTAAACTTTGATTTGAGAGTCTCAAATCTACATACAGTCGAAAATATAACTTTCAATCGATATTATTTGTAGTATTAAATAATAAAATCGAATTGAATAGATTGCCTCGATAAAATCGATACTCGATCTGTTTATTTCGTGGTGATTCTAAGATCGATCTGTTCCTAAAAATCGATTAATAATTTCGAAGACTGAAAACCCGACCTCTAAAAAACGATCTGCGATTAAATCGAATTGAGATTGGAAGTCCTAACTCAGGCTACCTATGCTATGTACCAACTCGCGAGCTAAGGTTAGAATTTTTGGGTTCCAAAATTATACCTCAAGAATGCCTGTAAGTACCGTTTTACGCATCACTTTGGCTGATAAAATTAAAACACTCAAAATGTTCTGATATTCTTAAACTCGCTTAAGCTTAATTTGAACGAACTTGAAATTATTTCAACATTAATAAATAATTACAAAATTATCTTCTTTGTGAGACTGTCTACGCTATTTTAAAACATAACAGTGTAGACATAAAATTTAATATCAGAACCGATAAAACAATTCGTATTGTTGACTGCACAGTGGAAAGAGTCAAAGGGGCAAAACCAATTTGGCTTTGCATATGGATGAAACCTACCGTAGTGTCGGAATGAATAATACTTGAAATTTGCGAACAAAATATCATGAAAATTGTTCTCAAAACATCGAAAGACCGACGGATTATAGCAAACATTTGTCTTGCAATAATATGAGACTAACAAGTTTATATTTTCTTTGTATAGAATAGTATAACGCTTTATTAAAGTATAACGGAAAGTATAAGAAAAAATAAAATATAACGATAACAACATAGGCGTCCTTATCGCAGAAACAATTCCTACTTGGCAACCTGGGTTAGGTAACGACGTTTATAATTTACGTTTATATATTTATACGTAAAAAAAAATAAGGTTTATACTATGGCTTTTGTCGAAATACCAATCCTAATAAATTGTAAGTTATATACTATGTGTGTGTTACAGTACCCAACTGATATGGCTTACCGATGTACCTGCGTAGAAGACACATTTTCAAATCGCGGGAAATGCTATTGGTCGGCAGCAGCTGCCATGTTAGCGAGCGCCGTGCGGAGGTGCGTCACTTGCGAGTGAGACGGAACTAACAACTGCACTGTATAATGAACCTTATAGTAGTGATATATGGTTGATTGCATGTTTTAAGCATTCTTTCGTTAATCTTCAGGGCCATACTTTCTTTTCTGTGCGAACGAAGATTCACGACGCGCCTTATCTGTTGGGTACTACTGTACGTAGTATGTTTATATGGTCAAACACTAGCCAGCATATTTGACAAGAATCTCACCATCATAGGCGCTCAGCTGCAGCTGCATGAGCATACCAATAAGTGTGGTAGCTAGCCAAATGGGTAGTACTTGTATCATACCTGCGTGCTATGGTTTTCTCAAGATATTTCTCTTGTCCTTCGTCCTAATTTAACATCACTACCATTGCCTTCGTTATTTTACCCACCTCAGAAACTTATTTGGTACTCGATAATATCTTAACTACATCTAGAAAAGTAACACTAGTCTTATACTTTTACAATTACCATGTAAAATTGTATTTTCATTATTATTTTTACCACAAATTTTTAGGTAGCATTGCGTGAAAAATGAGCGAAATGTGCGTGTAAAAATATTATGGGTCAGAACTTTGGGGTCATAAAACTTTTCCAATTTATCTCAACCTTTTTATCATGACACTGGCTCAGGAAAAGCTTCGGGCCTTTTGAATTTTCCGTTTACTTTCACAATGATTGAATTGGAATAAAAACATCATGTGGATTTTATAATAGAACTTCTACCATGACTGATAATAATTGGGTAGGTTTCATTTCAACAACAGTTAATATAATTATAATATGAATGAGTGAATGAATATTTACTCAACTGAACTGCATATCTCAGAAGTTTTTGCGTAAATAGATAGGGTATAAATAACAAATATTTTAGCTCTCTCAATACTGACTCTACGTACTTTTACTGCTCTGAGAAAACTTACAAAGACTTACTGTATCAGAATTTTAAACGATCGTGAACAATTCTAGATTCACCTACATCAACAATGTCGCAACTTTTTGAAATAGGAAACAATTTTCAAAGACTATAAAATAATACTTTAATACCTAAAGCCGTTGAGAACATCTGAATGGCAAGTGTCGGTACGTACAATAACTTCAACGTCTAACTTTGTACTAGTCTTCGTACGAGAGAAAGTTATGAAAATTTCCCATTACTGTTACTAAGGACGTGAGTGTGTTACTATATACTTGTTCTACAGTTTATTGTATAATTTATTCTTGTAATAAATTTTGAGGGAAGGCAGCATGAGATGCCTGTCGATGAACTTTTCACCAAAGACGCCAATAAGTAAGATAAGTGATTACTAGAACGTAGGGGTTTTTCTTGGATTACCATTTAGAGTTATCATGTACAAATTCAGCTTTGTTACGGATCAGATGGCCGTGTGTTAAGAATGTCTAAGGATATTTATATATTCTACTCTCATAAGGCAAAACCGTGTAAATGTCTAGTCTAATATAGGCCGTTAAATAACGGGTAAGCTATTAAATTTTACTTTAAATTTACTCAGTATAATGTCTACTCAATTCTCGATTTGCTGAACCTCAAATATTACCCTAAACTAGACAATTAAGCGCCGGAAATTAAGCAAAGGCTTGACCTCTCTGCGAAAGGCGTATTATTTACTCTCTAAGGGTCCTTAGTGATGTGACTCTACTGGGTCTCTGTCAATATCACTTCACTACTTTAATGAAGGCCTTATTTCACTTCTAGGGTATTGTTTTGGGCTTATTCAATCTTCCAACGATTTGTATTTAACAAGAATAAAGTTCCCTTGGAATTCTATATTTATATTTGTCGGTTTAATGTCCCTTTTATTAGTGTTAAGGCAGCCCTCTGTGGCCGGCGCAACTTCAACGCAAGCATATTCTAAAAGCTTGTTGTTTCATCCAACATAATTTTTGACTGCGAAAAAAGGGAGACAGCATTAGAGCCATCGGTTATCAGTCGAGAAATTCCGCTGATCACTCGCGGCCACTTCGCTAGGTCGTCATTCATGATTTCGCATATCATAAAACTTGTTCCAGGCGTATACTTCTTGTGAAAAAATCTTACAAGTTAGTGAAAAAAAAGTTAGTTATTTAGAATCTCCAATACATTTGCAAGCCTGGTATCTAAATGTTTTCTTTTCTTTTAAAATTTATAGGTACATTAGATAAGGCCAAAGTTCAGGTAAAATTTGAGCAAAAACGCTGCTTTTCGGAGGCTTTTACTGAATTTGTTTCATCCTTATTTTATTTCGCCTAGATATACGGCTAGATATAGTGCACAAGATACTAATTCATCCAAAACATCTAACGAAAAATGTTTAACAACGCCATAATAAGTACAGAGGTGTGGCAGAATAAACCGGGCCACGCGGTATAATATTTTCTTTGGACTGTATTGGGTTGGTGATACTACTAGAACTCCACGAATGCTTTCTCTGCCCCAAAGACGAAAATCAATGTAAAAGGAACACTTACCTCGTCTGGCTTCTTCACCGGCAAAGCACCGCGGGTTCAGGAATAGTTCTTCACACACTGGTTTGAATAAAGCACAATGCACAATAGTTCTTATACAGACGCAGGTCTAGACCCTGTTTTAATGTTAATTACACCACAAAACTCTTTTAGTAGTAATAAAGTAAATAATTATAGTTATCCGAAACGTTCGGAGGCTTGCTGCGCTCGCGATCAAAGTTGGACTTGTCCGGTGTGGAGAGTGGCGCTGCTCGACGGCCGGCGGGCGCAACAAATACGGTTGCGTTCCGTTTCAGCTGACTCAGCACAGCGTTCAATGAACATTATTTTAATCTTTGAGGCAGATATCGAACACCCCCCACCGAAAGCTTCGTGAAGCTTTCTCATTAAAGAGAGAGGAAAAAAAGAATAACTAAATATAAGATAGTCTGGTTCTAAACCAGGTTTAAAGATTAAAGAAAACTAAATTGTAAGAAGGTACACTAGTCTAACAAGGGATAACAACTAGGTAATATTTAATTGACAAAAGGCAAGAGACTAAGTTTGTTAACAGGTCTCTGAAAAGTATTTCTTTTAGAAGAGCTTAAAGTAACTTTTCTAATGATACCATCTGGACTAGGATGGATTTTCTCTACCCTAGCCAGCGGCCAATTGCACGAATGGGCTTGATCGTCTTTGACTAGCACTAAATCTCCTACTTTAAGGTTAGGAGTTGAAGTGAACCATTTAGATCGTTGTTGAAGAGTATTTAAGTAATCATGGCTCCATTTTTTCCAAAACAATTGAGAACAGTTCTGTAAATATTGCCAACGTGACAAGTGCGTTATAGGAACGTCTGTTAAATGATATTCTGGTACAGCAGTCAGACTTTTACCTATCAGGAAATGCCCTGGCGTCAAAACATTGAATTCGTTTGGATTATCACTAGTTGGTAGCTCACACAACGGACGTGAGTTCATTATGGCTTCAATTTTACAAAAGATTGTAGTAAGCTCTTCGAACGTCAAAGCTTTGTTACCAACCGCACGCACAAGATGGTATTTCGCGGATTTAATGCCGGCTTCCCAGAGCCCTCCCATGTGAGGGGCGCTGGGAGGATTGAACTTCCAACAAATTTGACGCTGAGCGCAACCGTCTAAGATATTAGCATGATTAGAATCATTCGATAGAAATTTTTGAACTTCAGTAAGATGTTTACTAGCCGCAATAAAATTTGTGCCTTGATCCGAGTAAACGTACGCGCATAAACCACGACGAGCTACAAATCTGTCTAAAGTAGCTAAGAAACAGTCCGCGCTCAATGAAGATAATACTTCTAAATGGACCGCTTTTGTCGAAAAACAAACAAAGAGTGCTAGGTACGCTTTATCTACCTGGGCGTTACGACGACGTAAATTTTCTTTTATATAGAAAGGACCGCCAATATCTACACCTACATGTTCAAAAATTTTGTTAGGTAATAAACGCGTGGAAGGTAAATCAGCCATCCGAGGTTGAAGCATCGGAGGATTACATTTATAACAAGTCTTACATTTAGACAGCACCGAACGAATAATACTACGGGCCGAAAGAATCCAGTAGGTATTGTTTAAAATATTTTGTAAATTACGTGGACCCGTATGTAAATATTTTTTATGAAAATGTTCTATCAAAAGTTTTGTAAATCTACTCTTTTTTGGTAATAAGAGCGGATGTTTGGCATTGTAAGGTAAATCTGAGTAAGTCAAACGACCCCCCACCCTGAGGTAACCACTTCCATCGAGGAAGGGACATAGTTTCCTTAACGAAGGAACGTAAACGGAGCCCTTGGCTAAAGCTGTGATTTCTTGATCGAAGTGTGAACTTTGTACTAATTTTATCAAGCAATCGTGAGCTTGATTCAAATCAAAAGTTGTCAACATGTTTTTATTTTCAGTTAAATTATCTTTTTTATGCATTCGAAATAATTTTAAAATACGAGCTATGGTTCTTTGTAATTTTGTATACGATGAAAATGAATTAAGAATTCGATCAAGAAATTCAGATTTACTTTCAATATTAATTTGTTGTTGAGTAAGAAGGCTAAACGCGTTTGAGTTAGGTTTTAATTCCGGAATGTCAGATTCATTTCTGTTTAAAAAAATATTGATAGGCCAATTTTCTCTACAGTCACGTAGCCATTCCGGGCCTTCTAGCCACTGAGTTTGAGAGTTCAGTAGATTAGTTGGAGATGTCCCACGGGAACATATGTCAGCTATATTGTTTTCAGTATTTATATGTTGCCACGACTCAGGTGAAATTGTACTAACAATTTGTATAACACGGTTACACACAAAAGTTTTCAATTTAAACGCAGCCGTTTGTATCCACGCTAATACTATACTTGAGTCAGTAAATGCCGTGGTGCGAGTCACTGTAACACGGGTTAAAATTTGCTTAACGTAAGCAATTTGCTTGCTCAAAAGAACAGCACCCATAAGTTCTAGTCTGGGAATCGTCATCGATTTAACAGGAGCAACTTTGGATTTAGCCAATAGTAAACGAATCTTAACTTGGTCAGCATTACGAGAAATAATGTAAACACATGAAGCGTACCCACGCGAGGAGGCATCACAAAATCCCACCAATTCACATTCAGACTGCTCTGGAAGCAATATATGGCGTTCAATGTGCATTTCAGACAATAGCGGTAGTTCAGAAATAAATTCTTGCCACTTAACACAAACGTCATGTGGCAGCTGCTCGTCCCAACCGATACCTAACTTCCAGAGGTCCTGTAAAATGCATTTAGCGACAAAAGTACATGGCGAGATGAATCCGACGGGGTCATAAATGGACGCTAAAATTCTCAGAACTGACCTTTTTGTTGTGATAATATCGTTTTTATTCACGGAAAAACTAAAACTGTCGTGTAAAGGTGACCAATGCCACCCAAGTAATTTCAGCGAACCGTGCGCGTCGTTATAATTTTTATCTAACGCGATAGTTTTTTCACGATATTCCTCCGGCACACGTGATAGTAGGTCCTCGCTGTTACTAGACCATTTCTTCAAAGTAAAGCCTCCGCATTTCAGAAGTTCGATCATTTCGTCTTGTAGCGCACACGCTTGTGAAAACGTTTCACAAGACCAGAGGGCGTCATCCATATAAATACCTTCTCGCAAAACGCGAGCTGCTGAAGGGAAACGTTCACCTTCATCAGCGGCTAATTGAAGTAATGTTCTAATAGCAAGGTATGGACTACTACTGATTCCGTAAGTAATTGTTTTTAATTCGAATACTTTAGCAGTCTCGTCACTTGACGACCTGTAAAGTATATGTTGATATTTACGATCGTTTTCATTAATTAAAATAGCCCGATACATTTTACAAATATCGCTCGCGAAACAATATTGAAACAATCTAAAATTTATTATTATAGCATTTATATCACGATATAAGTTTGGTCCCGTTAACTGAATGTCGTTCAAAGATATATTGTTACTAGATTTAGTCGAAGCGTCGAAACAAACACGTAAAGGCGTGGATGTACTACTAGGTCGCAGAACAATTTGTAGAGGAATTAAGTATGTACTTGGCTCACTACTTGTATACAACTCCATGTGACCAAGTTTTTCGTATTCTATCATAAAATCATCGTATGCTTGTCGTAGTAGTGGATCACGTGCGAGTTTACGTTCCGTGGTTAATAGTCGACGCTCGGCTATGGTGCGCGTATCGCCGAGGGGCGGCCGCTCGGGCACGAACGGTAGCGGAACCACATACCTACCGCTAGCATCGCGACTATGTTCGTTTACAAATATTTCCTCAGCTAATTGATCGAGAGGGTTCAGTACAGGTTTGCACGGCAATTCCTCCACTTCCCAAAAATCTCGCAATAAACTATCTAAATTTTGTTCCTGAGATAATGACAAATGTACGCACCGCGAGTTAGTTTTATTTTCGTAGTACAATTTGCCACTAACTACATAACCAAAGATTGTAGCGATAAGGTTTGGAATATTTGAATTAATATTAATCGGTTTGTCTTTTATCAATTCCGGCGCTATGTCATTACCGAGTAAAATATCAACTGGCGATTTTTTATAAAATAATGGATCAGCCAAATCAAAATCTTTGTATTTTTCAATTACATCATGTGAAAAGGAAATATTGGGCATGTCCGAAGATACCTTTGACACTACGACCATATCAACCGAATAAAATGAAACGTCCGATTTTATCGATTTTAAATTACAATTAATCATGCCGTAATTTTTTACTATTCCGCCACCTAGTCCCGAGACTGTAAACGGACATTTTTTACGAATTAAGCCCAAACGTTGAGCGCATTCTAACGTTATAAATGAACTTTGCGCGCCAGAATCGAGAACAGCACGGCAGTTCTGATACTGGCCGGTAACGTCCACAATGTGTGTACGCATCGTACCCAACACAACGCCATAATCAGGGTTCTCATTCACGGAATGAAAACTTTCCATCACGGCGGCTGCAGCATGCCCGGCACTCACGGAGTGCGACGGAGGTACCGCAGCGCCTGCGTCTGAGCGAGACGGATGCGAGCGCGCGTTCGACGCCAGAACGTCTGCGTCGTGGTGTAAGAGATAATGATGAGGATTCGAACATACTCCACAAGTCATATTACTTTTACAATTTTGTGAATCATGACTAGGGAATGCAAAACCGTGGCAAAATGAAAACCGGTTTTTATTTCGGTTTTGAGAGGAAAAAACCGGTTAACCGGTTTTAAACCGGTTTTTTTAATGTTCGTTTTTTTTCACGTTATTTCTATAGTTCGAATTATAGATAATAAGCGTGCCTAAGATTTAAAAATCGCAAACTGAGGAATTATTGTCAGTTAAAGTTAATGAAGTGGGTATAAAAGAAACATCAAAGACACCATCACCATCTGCCTGTCCTGTTCCCTATAATTTGGGATCGACACAATATGTACGCTTCTTCTATCCGTTATACCAACATTCACTCGTTTCTTACCAATATCATCTTTCACACAATCAATCCATCTCTTTTTCATAAAATTTATGGAAATAATCGTTTATTTAACTCTTTAGATCAGATACTCGTTTATATAGACTACACGGTTCGTTGCTTTTGATTTTATTTTAAATGAATGAAATCATAAAAACATATAACTTTTGCTTTATTTTTAATTGCTATGAGATATTATGACTGTTAAAAAATAGATCAGTATTAAAGAAGTAATTATTTAAACATTTATTAAATTATGTTTCGTAAGTTATGATATTAATTTCACACGTAATATACATGGCATATTGTAGCGGCACAGCAACTTGCGAGTACACTTAAACGTGCTTATTATTATACGAATGTTTCCTTAGATAAAAAAAACAGTTTTTGCCGTCGTGCAGACGGGTAAAAAATAACACCAATCAGTCCGCTTGCTGTCTGGCAGATACATAAGAGCCTTCGTTGACAGTAGTTGCTCCGATAGCATGACATTAATGCTGGCGTCCCGAAAGGCTCTGAATTATCCCCAACACTGTTCCTCCAGCATATTAATGATATACTCTCTATTGCCAGCATTCATTGCTATGCTGATGAAATTACATGGGACGCTCATTACACGAACCGTGCAAATGTCTCACGTTCTATATTGGAGAAAAGGCGCGAAGGACTTGTCTTAAATCGAGAGTACACAAACTAGTAACTCCGATTAGGGTCGACTAAACCTAGTCTATTTCAACCCCACTAAATCACACGCAAGCCTGCGCATTCACCGTTGAGAGAAGTCCATTTGCTGTGGCTCCTCATTTCTAGAACATGTCCCTCAACATCACGAAAAGCATTGGGATCCTTCACGTTAATATTTGTAGCGACGTTCTGTTCCAAAGTCATCTACAGATATCCAAAAAACTCGGTGTGATTAATAGAGCGAAGCAGTACTTCTTATCGAGACAAAGACTGCAACTATATAAGTCGCAAGTCTGGCCCAAATGAAGTAATGCTGTCTTCTGTGGGCACCTGGATACCAGCTTGGGTATTTAGACTCAGTTCAGCGACGTGCCGTTAGAATTGTCAATGATCCCGAGCTCACAAGTGTTTTAAAGCCCCTTAGTCTGAGGAGAGACTGCCTTCTTATGTGTGTTAAACCGCTTTTCCAACAGTGTTCTGAAGGTTTGATTGACCTGATGCCCAGTTACCTTGATCCATCGTAGTCACCGATGGGGAGTCTATCTTCACACATTGGAACCAAAATGTTCTCATACTGTGTGGTTTTAAAGAAGCTTCCTATCGTGGATGCTCAGGCTGTGGAATGAGCTCCCCGCTTCAAAAAGGTTGAGGGTTGGTAACGTGCGAGTGATAACCGTTATGTTACAAGAATCCATAGGCTAGAGTAACTGGTTATCATCAGGCGGGCCGTACGCTTGTTTGCTGCCTAAGTATTGAAAAAAAAAGTTTTACATGTTTTATATCTATCATAAAAACAATCATTATTTTAAGTTATTTTCTTACCAGCTCAACAAACTACACATCAACACACTTCAGTTCATCACAAAAATACTCACTGCATTGCACTCAGTTTACAAAACGGCGGCAAATCTTCCTTTTTTAGTTTTTCCAAACATTGAGAGAAAAACCGAAAAAAATCGTTAAACCGGTTTTGGTGTTATGTGAAACCGGTTTTTTTGTTGGTCAAAACCGTACCGAATAACCGGTTTTTCGATTTTCGGTGAAACCGGTTTGCATTCCCTAATCATGACCTGTTTTTAAACAATTTACACATAATTTCAATTGGTAGACACGGTCAAACCTATTTTTTTGAGATAGTTTACGAAACTGTTCACACCTGTATATCATGTGATTTTGTTGACAATGAACACAGACAAATTTATTATTATTATCACTACGTGCTGTAGTTAAACCTACCTTGGGCGAATTTTGTTTATACTGAGAATATTTATTATTATAAAAATCATTTGTTTTACTGTTTTTATTTTGATTTAAGTTTTGTGACGACTTCGATTTGTACTGATAAGGTGTAGGCCAGGAGCTGGTGCTCGGGGTTGTATGTTCGAGCACTTTTATTTGTTTATTTACAAAAGTAATTAATTCGAAAAATGTAGGTAATTCATTTTGATCACGACTTTCTTCAAATAGTTTTTTAGTGTGACTGTCGAGACTACGTAATGCTATATGACAAAATAAGTAGTCATCTAAGTTTTTAATATCTAAAGCTTTAATAGCCTTTAAGGAATGATCAAATGTTTCGATAAATAATGTTAAATTACCGATCGTATCCTTTGATAATGGTGTAAAACTCAGCATTTTGTCTAAATACCTTCCGGTCAATGCCCTTTTATCTTGGTATTTATCTACTAAACTTTGCCAAACTACCATGTAATTGTTGGCAGTGATCGGAAGATTCTTAACCATATTCAATGCTGGTCCCTTTACACATGATAAAAGATAGTGAAATTTATCAATGTTATCAAATTTACGATTATGTACTAAGGACACAAATGTATCGTAAAATGTTGTCCAATTTTCAATTTGACCGTCGAATTCAAACAAAGTGAGCTTCGGTAATGATGGTCGCACTAAATCACTATTTTTATTATCATCAGATTTTTTGATACCTGGCTCCTGGTCTAACTTTTTGCAATTTAACGCAACTCGTTTGCAAGCAAAATATAAGTCATCGAAACTATCCAAAGCGTTCGTGTTTGGTTTAGTTTTAGGATTTAATTGTAATTCAATTATGCAAATATCCATGACAATTTTTTCGAAGTCAATACGACCTTCGTCGAGTTCTGAATACTGTATCAAAAATGATTGAACTGAATCTAAACTGTTGAACTTAACTGTTTCGGACAAATTGTAAGCCTTTTGTAATTTTGCAAACAAATATTCTTTCTTTAATGTTAAAGAATTTAATTGTAATAATAAGTCGTCATTAGAATCCATTTTAGCCATTTTTTATTTTGTTTACAAGTAGGTAGACGGTGTGTGCTAAATGAAATGGTTCGAAAAAATGGACTCGCCCAAGTGCAAGTGATCGCAGATGAAAAGAGTATGAATATGTAAATTATATTGAAATATCCTGATAAATACGATTTATCAGTATGGGAACTACGTACTTTATATTGTATATATAGAGGAATACGGTTCGATGGACCAAAAAATGTGGCAGAATAAACCGGGCCACGCGGTATAATATTTTCTTTGGACTGTATTGGGTTGGTGATACTACTAGAACTCCACGAATGCTTTCTCTGCCCCAAAGACGAAAATCAATGTAAAAGGAACACTTACCTCGTCTGGCTTCTTCACCGGCAAAGCACCGCGGGTTCAGGAATAGTTCTTCACACACTGGTTTGAATAAAGCACAATGCACAATAGTTCTTATACAGACGCAGGTCTAGACCCTGTTTTAATGTTAATTACACCACAAAACTCTTTTAGTAGTAATAAAGTAAATAATTATAGTTATCCGAAACGTTCGGAGGCTTGCTGCGCTCGCGATCAAAGTTGGACTTGTCCGGTGTGGAGAGTGGCGCTGCTCGACGGCCGGCGGGCGCAACAAATACGGTTGCGTTCCGTTTCAGCTGACTCAGCACAGCGTTCAATGAACATTATTTTAATCTTTGAGGCAGATATCGAACAAGAGGGTTTTGTATGAAAAGTATGACGAATTGAGTGCTCTTAAGGTCCATAATCAACCTTTTTAGCACACTTAATTAGAGATTAAGTCTCGTTCTTGACTGAGTTTTACATATATTTTTAACCGACTTCAAAAAAAGGAGGAGGTTCTCAATTCGAATGTATTTTTTTTTTTTTTTTTTTTTTTTTTTATGTTTGTTACCTCATATCTCCGTCATTTATTAACCGATTTGGAAAATTCTTATTTTATTTGGAAGGGTACGCTTCCCGTTTGGTCCCATTGTCACCAGATCAGGATTTGATTACTTCTTAGTGTACTTTGAAGTCGGTTTAAGGTTTTTGTAAAACAGTCCAATTATTTATTTAACGAGGGCGCTTTTGTAGTAACTTATTTCACGGATCAACCACCTTAAGCTATATATTAGTTACAATAAACACAATTATATAGCATGACGTCTGTGAACATAACTAATCCAACAAAATTAACACGTTAATAATTAATATTTGAGCTGGCTTACGTACCTTTGAAGTGGTTACATTAAATTGTTTACAGTTATAATTGAATTCGTGTGACGCCTTTGCTATTGTCAATGAAGAAATGCTTTATTTTCTGGCTTGTGTACATGAGATTATAATAACAATTATTGTTTCTGCGTTGGTAATTAGTTAGTTCAATTTCAGGACTGTGTGCTACTAATATTATTACTATATAAACTATCTGTACATCGCAGATTTACCTGTGATATTGGGATTACATGTCATTCGCATTTACAATATTAGTTTGATTTGAATGTGTGGTAATGTTTGTGAATGTTTGTTACTTTTGTGTGATTTGAATGAAAGTTTTGCACACAGATCGATATCCTGAAATAAAACTTAACTTTTTCGTAACAATGAATACCTCGGGAAAGAACTTAGCAAAAGTTGATCCCAGTAACTACATTGCCCAATGCAGTTACCCAACACCAAGTTGCAACAGTTTTATAACCAAGAAATAATCTTTCTTTCCTTTGGACTTAAATAGATTCGAAGCAAGAATAAAACTATGCAAATATATAAAAGAGTATTCCACACAATCTATTAAGAAAAACATATTTTTCACTTAGAAAATACTTGCACTGGAAGATACTCAATCTAAATTGTCCACAAATGGAAATTATTCAAATGAGGTCCGAACCCCACTCCTATTAACCGGAGTCCTGCTCAAATATCGACAAATTGCTTGCGGTGGCCAGCGGGCCCGGATGTCCACACACTGCGGTAGGGTCGGGCCAAACTGGTTAACTTCAGCGGACCTCTCTATTATGGGTAACTTTGTAAGTGTATATATTTTTGGCATCTAATCCTAACCAAATAACCCGTTGGTTCTCGCGAGGGACGCGCGTCCTATAATAAAAATTGATGTCATTGTTATTTTTTTACCGCTAGCCAAAGTATGAGTTATGTAGTCATCAATTTTACTGATATATACAACTATTCGAAGCGCTCGTGGTGTACCATGATTAGCCGTTCTTAATCGATCGGCAAAGTTAAGCTACCACCGTCGTGGTCGGTACCTGGATGAGCCTAGTGGTATTTCAAATCAAGCGTTTCCGTGCTTAGGAAGGTACGTAAAGCCGTTGGTCCCGATTATCACTTAACTGTGATAGTCGTTAAGCTAGTTGGATGCCTTCTAGGCGGCTTGAAGCATTCCAACAGTAGGTTGGCCACTAGCATACCAATCCGCAGTGGGCATGTCTGGTGGAGTATTGCCCAGTCCCTTTCACCCTCATTTGTGAAAGGAGGCCTGTGCTCAGCAGTGGGACATTATAGGCTGATGATGATGATGATACAACTTACCTCCTTACAATGTGAACAATAATTACACTGGTAAAGAAAAACGTGTTTTTGGAAATAATAGACTAAATTCCATGTGGCATAGAGATGAACTGTTTATGATTTGGACAAAAGATAAATATAATGCTAAAAATAGACTTTTATACAATAAATATAGGAATATAACGAATCACAATGCACAGTTTTTAAGACATAAGCATATAAAAGAAGATGTTTGTAATAAAAAAATTAGTGTTCCGCAAATTAAACTAGATAAATAGACTGAACCTTTATCCTACATTAGATACGAATGGGACGATGGGGGATATTATTTCATTCAATCATCAATGTTCTTATACACTGGGACGCAGAAATAATGGATCACTTGGAATAACTGTGATAGTTCCAGAAACACGTAAGATTGATTCGTGAAATTGTATTAGTGTACAGTAGTACCCAACTGATAAGGCGCGTCGTGAATCTTCGTTTGCACAGAAAAGAAAGTATAGCCCCGAAGATTAACGAAAGAATGCATAAAACTTACAATCAACCTTACCTAACCCTAACCTTTGGTGTAGTCCCAGCATCCTGAAAACTACATCCCACCAAAAACATTTTTATGTAAAATGTTGCCAAGACATATGGCTCGCACTGTCAAAATGCTATCAGATCTCATGTAGAGTAAACCTTATAATTCTACATGCAATTACTCTACAAGCCCTAACTTCACAAACTCTACACCTTAGTCAAAATATGTGGCTTGGCCGTTTCACTACTGTCACATGGGAGTAAGGTGAAAAATTCACTTCTTCACTTCACTGTTCATTACTTTTTTGTTATTCAATAGTTCTTGTAGTAGTGAAACGGCCAAGCCACATATTTTGACTACGGTGTGTAGAGTTTGTGAAGTTAGGGCTTGTAGAGTAAGTGCATGTAGAGTTATATGCTTGGCTATACATAGTTACATAGATCCTGGGTCATGACTTAGGATAGGTACTTTTTATCCGAGGAACGTGGTTGAAACCGCAGGGGACATCTGAACATATAGTACAAAAACCTTGGTATACTATCTCATACAAACTTAAAAAAAAATCTTTTTTTATAACAAACAAACTCACTTTCGCATTTATAATATTAAGTTAAGATTTATAATACTAAAAATTATATTCGTGCTGACAAAAATACATGTTGCGATGGATGGGCATTTTTTGGCAAATTGTGTCAAATAATAGATTAGTTCATGCATCTGCTATTATGAAAATCTTCTTGCACATAGAAAAGCGTGGTCTAAAGCAATTGTATGCTTATGAAACCTAATATAATACTTACCAGAGTTTCTTGCCGGAGTCTTCTCAGTTTAAATGTATTCCGAATCGGTGGTAAATTCAACTGTATGTAACAATTTAACGTTCATAAGTGCCTTACTAGGGCCTAAACTGAATAAATGACTTTTTGATTTTGATTTTTACCCAGTAATCGTCTCATTATTTTTAATAATGTGTAATTATTATACTGGCAAGTTTAAGTATCATTTGGTAATGGTGCCGATTCTGTTGTAAATCGCACTAAACTAAATTTAGTCACGTCACATCTCTTTCTTACGAACATTATTGAAAAAGGATAGAACATATTTTTAAGTTGTAAAATTAATCTTTGCCGTCTTATTTTGCGTAACCACGATAGATGGCGACTAAATTTATATTGAAAACAAGCATTCGACTAATTTGACAGGACAAAATTTCTTACATCCTTTTCTTATGTTCTTTGTTAGAAAGAGACATAGTGAGATTAAAATGAGTTTAGTTGTGAACAACAGAATCAGGGCCAATATGCATTAAAATAACTAAAATTTTACAGTTTTGTCGACGCTTCCGCTCAACAAGAAAGTCTCAGTTGAATACTTCAGCACCCTCAAAGGGTGACTCTAATAGGTCCGTCTGAAAGCCTTTTACTTACTCTTTAACAAAGTATTTTGCTGCATAATTAACTGGGAAGCGACTCTATTTTCTTGGAGATAACTTTTATTTTTGTATTAAAAAAATAAATAAACGGTTATCAAGCTAAAATAACTCTCTGAGTAAAATTTATTATATTGGGACGTGTGATAAATCAGTGGATGTTTCATATTACCTTTAGGTTAGATTCAAAACGACCATCGCTATGGAATTTGACGTAACTACACTGATGTATCATCGCCTTCAAAGAAGCATAAAGTCCGCCAAACCATACTGGGCCTGGACATGGGCTTCTGGTTTTTAGGAGAAGCTTGGTCCACGTGTGAGAAGCTCTTATTGTTGTAATATAATATATTTAGTTTAATTATTAAAAAAAATAAGATTAATAGTGAATTTCACACTCACAACTAGAGTAACGACGATTGCCAATTTGGTAGAAACAAGAAACATTGTATCCTCAATATTGTATCTATCTTCAATATTCAATCAAATAGCCTATCTTCTAAAGATACTGAACTTAGAAACAAACTAATATTCCATTCCTCTATACTGTAGCTATAAAACCATTAAATCTGTAGAATCAAAACGGATAGTCACATCGACAATGCCTTAGTTTTGCTAATGGAATTTCTATTAATGCATCACACAACATCCCATACTAAGGTTGATTGTTTACTAACGATGATGATTGTCGACAACCATCTTGTCTAGGGGGGCTGGGCCTGTAGACAAGATGATTATGGACAATCGTCATCGTTAGTAAACAATCAACTTTTTAATGGGCTTGACATAAGATATTGTTAAAAATCACGTGATATTTCGATTTGAAATGTCAATCCCATACAAAGGTTGATCGTTTACTAACGATGACGATTGTCGACAACCATCTTGTCTAGGGGAGCTGGGCCTGTAGACAAGATGATTATGGACAATCGTCATCGTTAGTAAACAATCAACTTTTTAATGGGCTTGACATAAGATATTGTTAAAAATCACGTGATATTTCGATTTGAAATGTCAATCCCATACAAAGGTTGATCGTTTACTAACGATGACGATTGTCGACAACCATCTTGTCTAGGGGAGCTGGGCCTGTAGACAAGATGATTATGGACAATCGTCATCGTTAGTAAACAATCAACTTTTTTATGGGCTTGACATAAGATATTGTTAAAAATCACGTGATATTTCGATTTGAAATGTCAATCCCATACAAAGGTTGATCGTTTACTAACGATGACGATTGTCGACAACCATCTTGTCTAGGGGAGCTGGGCCTGTAGACAAGATGATTATGGACAATCGTCATCGTTAGTAAACAATCAACTTTTTTATGGGCTTGACATAAGATATTGTTAAAAATCACGTGATATTTCGATTTGAAATGTCAATCCCATACAAATGATCGTTTACTAACGATGACAAATTCAAATTCAAAAAGCATTTATTCAATTCAGGCCCTGATAAGGCACTTATGAACGTTAACAATTGGCTCTATACCGGTCAATGTATTATAATAAAAAGAGGTAGATATCGCATTAACGCACGCTAATTGTTGCAGACAAATTCAGACAATTGTCGTAATTTTGCTTAGCGGCTACATATAGCTATCTCTTTCTGTACCATACGTTCCATATTATCTATCGCATTCACCTAATTCAACAATAATTGAACGCCGCTTAGTATGAGGGTAGCACATCTCTATTATAATATCATTGATACCGGTTCCAAATACTTTGTAAGTAACTTTGTAAGTGTATATATTTTTGGCATCTAATCCTAACCAAATAACCCGTTGGTTCTCGCGAGGGACGCGCGTCCTATAATAAAAATTGATGTCATTGTTATTTTTTTACCGCTAGCCAAAGTATGAGTTATGTAGTCATCAATTTTACTGATATATACAACTATTCGAAGCGCTCGTGGTGTACCATGATTAGCCGTTCTTAATCGATCGGCAAAGTTAAGCTACCACCGTCGTGGTCGGTACCTGGATGAGCCTAGTGGTATTTCAAATCAAGCGTTTCCGTGCTTAGGAAGGTACGTAAAGCCGTTGGTCCCGATTATCACTTAACTGTGATAGTCGTTAAGCTAGTTGGATGCCTTCTAGGCGGCTTGAAGCATTCCAACAGTAGGTTGGCCACTAGCATACCAATCCGCAGTGGGCATGTCTGGTGGAGTATTGCCCAGTCCCTTTCACCCTCATTTGTGAAAGGAGGCCTGTGCTCAGCAGTGGGACATTATAGGCTGATGATGATGATGATACAACTTACCTCCTTACAATGTGAACAATAATTACACTGGTAAAGAAAAACGTGTTTTTGGAAATAATAGACTAAATTCCATGTGGCATAGAGATGAACTGTTTATGATTTGGACAAAAGATAAATATAATGCTAAAAATAGACTTTTATACAATAAATATAGGAATATAACGAATCACAATGCACAGTTTTTAAGACATAAGCATATAAAAGAAGATGTTTGTAATAAAAAAATTAGTGTTCCGCAAATTAAACTAGATAAATAGACTGAACCTTTATCCTACATTAGATACGAATGGGACGATGGGGGATATTATTTCATTCAATCATCAATGTTCTTATACACTGGGACGCAGAAATAATGGATCACTTGGAATAACTGTGATAGTTCCAGAAACACGTAAGATTGATTCGTGAAATTGTATTAGTGTACAGTAGTACCCAACTGATAAGGCGCGTCGTGAATCTTCGTTTGCACAGAAAAGAAAGTATAGCCCCGAAGATTAACGAAAGAATGCATAAAACTTACAATCAACCTTACCTAACCCTAACCTTTGGTGTAGTCCCAGCATCCTGAAAACTACATCCCACCAAAAACATTTTTATGTAAAATGTTGCCAAGACATATGGCTCGCACTGTCAAAATGCTATCAGATCTCATGTAGAGTAAACCTTATAATTCTACATGCAATTACTCTACAAGCCCTAACTTCACAAACTCTACACCTTAGTCAAAATATGTGGCTTGGCCGTTTCACTACTGTCACATGGGAGTAAGGTGAAAAATTCACTTCTTCACTTCACTGTTCATTACTTTTTTGTTATTCAATAGTTCTTGTAGTAGTGAAACGGCCAAGCCACATATTTTGACTACGGTGTGTAGAGTTTGTGAAGTTAGGGCTTGTAGAGTAAGTGCATGTAGAGTTATATGCTTGGCTATACATAGTTACATAGATCCTGGGTCATGACTTAGGATAGGTACTTTTTATCCGAGGAACGTGGTTGAAACCGCAGGGGACATCTGAACATATAGTACAAAAACCTTGGTATACTATCTCATACAAACTTAAAAAAAAATCTTTTTTTATAACAAACAAACTCACTTTCGCATTTATAATATTAAGTTAAGATTTATAATACTAAAAATTATATTCGTGCTGACAAAAATACATGTTGCGATGGATGGGCATTTTTTGGCAAATTGTGTCAAATAATAGATTAGTTCATGCATCTGCTATTATGAAAATCTTCTTGCACATAGAAAAGCGTGGTCTAAAGCAATTGTATGCTTATGAAACCTAATATAATACTTACCAGAGTTTCTTGCCGGAGTCTTCTCAGTTTAAATGTATTCCGAATCGGTGGTAAATTCAACTGTATGTAACAATTTAACGTTCATAAGTGCCTTACTAGGGCCTAAACTGAATAAATGACTTTTTGATTTTGATTTTTACCCAGTAATCGTCTCATTATTTTTAATAATGTGTAATTATTATACTGGCAAGTTTAAGTATCATTTGGTAATGGTGCCGATTCTGTTGTAAATCGCACTAAACTAAATTTAGTCACGTCACATCTCTTTCTTACGAACATTATTGAAAAAGGATAGAACATATTTTTAAGTTGTAAAATTAATCTTTGCCGTCTTATTTTGCGTAACCACGATAGATGGCGACTAAATTTATATTGAAAACAAGCATTCGACTAATTTGACAGGACAAAATTTCTTACATCCTTTTCTTATGTTCTTTGTTAGAAAGAGACATAGTGAGATTAAAATGAGTTTAGTTGTGAACAACAGAATCAGGGCCAATATGCATTAAAATAACTAAAATTTTACAGTTTTGTCGACGCTTCCGCTCAACAAGAAAGTCTCAGTTGAATACTTCAGCACCCTCAAAGGGTGACTCTAATAGGTCCGTCTGAAAGCCTTTCACTTACTCTTTAACAAAGTATTTTGCTGCATAATTAACTGGGAAGCGACTCTATTTTCTTGGAGATAACTTTTATTTTTGTATTAAAAAAATAAATAAACGGTTATCAAGCTAAAATAACTCTCTGAGTAAAATTTATTATATTGGGACGTGTGATAAATCAGTGGATGTTTCATATTACCTTTAGGTTAGATTCAAAACGACCATCGCTATGGAATTTGACGTAACTACACTGATGTATCATCGCCTTCAAAGAAGCATAAAGTCCGCCAAACCATACTGGGCCTGGACATGGGCTTCTGGTTTTTAGGAGAAGCTTGGTCCACGTGTGAGAAGCTCTTATTGTTGTAATATAATATATTTAGTTTAATTATTAAAAAAAATAAGATTAATAGTGAATTTCACACTCACAACTAGAGTAACGACGATTGCCAATTTGGTAGAAACAAGAAACATTGTATCCTCAATATTGTATCTATCTTCAATATTCAATCAAATAGCCTATCTTCTAAAGATACTGAACTTAGAAACAAACTAATATTCCATTCCTCTATACTGTAGCTATAAAACCATTAAATCTGTAGAATCAAAACGGATAGTCACATCGACAATGCCTTAGTTTTGCTAATGGAATTTCTATTAATGCATCACACAACATCCCATACTAAGGTTGATTGTTTACTAACGATGATGATTGTCGACAACCATCTTGTCTAGGGGGGCTGGGCCTGTAGACAAGATGATTATGGACAATCGTCATCGTTAGTAAACAATCAACTTTTTAATGGGCTTGACATAAGATATTGTTAAAAATCACGTGATATTTCGATTTGAAATGTCAATCCCATACAAAGGTTGATCGTTTACTAACGATGACGATTGTCGACAACCATCTTGTCTAGGGGAGCTGGGCCTGTAGACAAGATGATTATGGACAATCGTCATCGTTAGTAAACAATCAACTTTTTAATGGGCTTGACATAAGATATTGTTAAAAATCACGTGATATTTCGATTTGAAATGTCAATCCCATACAAAGGTTGATCGTTTACTAACGATGACGATTGTCGACAACCATCTTGTCTAGGGGAGCTGGGCCTATAGACAAGATGATTATGGACAATCGTCATCGTTAGTAAACAATCAACTTTTTTATGGGCTTGACATAAGATATTGTTAAAAATCACGTGATATTTCGATTTGAAATGTCAATCCCATACAAAGGTTGATCGTTTACTAACGATGACGATTGTCGACAACCATCTTGTCTAGGGGAGCTGGGCCTGTAGACAAGATGATTATGGACAATCGTCATCGTTAGTAAACAATCAACTTTTTTATGGGCTTGACATAAGATATTGTTAAAAATCACGTGATATTTCGATTTGAAATGTCAATCCCATACAAATGATCGTTTACTAACGATGACAAATTCAAATTCAAAAAGCATTTATTCAATTCAGGCCCTGATAAGGCACTTATGAACGTTAACAATTGGCTCTATACCGGTCAATGTATTATAATAAAAAGAGGTAGATATCGCATTAACGCACGCTAATTGTTGCAGACAAATTCAGACAATTGTCGTAATTTTGCTTAGCGGCTACATATAGCTATCTCTTTCTGTACCATACGTTCCATATTATCTATCGCATTCACCTAATTCAACAATAATTGAACGCCGCTTAGTATGAGGGTAGCACATCTCTATTATAATATCATTGATACCGGTTCCAAATACAACTTGAACTAAGAAGACGATTGTCGACAACCATCTTGTCTAGGGGGCAGGCTTTGGAACTCGCAAAATCGATCAAAAATGCACTAGCAGACTCACCGTAACTTTGATAAACATGCACCAGAATACTAAAAATAAAATAAATAGAGTCTATACGAAGGATACTTCAAAGTAAACCAATCAAATGTAGTAAACAAATCTGAAAATCACACAGACAGTGTTTTTATTTTAAACTGAAAAATTAACCGTAACGTGAATTCACTAGACTCTAGAGCCTTTGATACACTTTTGAGCAGTTTAAAATTCATAAACAACAGCCACAAAACGCAATTTCACAATGAGGCGTTAACATCAACGCCTCGCAGTTACGCTCGTTTGACCGATTGATCCACAGTAAATTAATCCAATTAATAATTTACCAAGAGGGCTCATAAATCACAGGGCAGATTGTTCCCCCATCCCGATAGATTCGAGTTTTAATTAACCCACCTTTGTGTTCGGCAACAGATCCTTGTCGACGCCATAATTATACTCACCTTGACCTGTATTTCTTAACGAATAAAATAAGCTTGCACCTAAATATAAGCTTTAAGAAACGGCGTCTACAATTATATAAAATGTATATCAGAAAATAATACCTGTGTATCAGTCACATATTATTATGAGCATGCTGCCGAAATCTCTGCCTTACTGTAGAACCAATTATACTTTGTATATTCTAGAAACTTCGATGTATTTTAAATTACATCATTTTAAAAGTACAGTCTTTTAGTTATTTGATAATATTACAAATTGGACTGGATCTGGACACAAAGAGAAAAGAAAATATTAAGCTCTATGTGATATTTTTATAACATAATATTCCCAGAGAGCGTCAAAGAAGGTTGTAAAGTAATGTAAATTAAATATGAATGTGCCAATCGAATTCGCACAAACAATAAAATAAATACGCGTATTAATATTATTCTTCATTAGTGTAATCCTTTGTATTGTGACACAGCATACGTTTCACACAATTAAACTAATTTTCAGTGAATTAAACGACGACCAAATTGCATTGCACATCAAAATACAGGTAATATTAACATCAGTTCATTAGTATCTAAATAATTAAACAATCATATTTGTATATTGCGGATTTATTGATGACGTAGGTACACATGCCTTTTAACTTTTTATATAATTTTATTATTTAACTCTATTGACCTCAACACTATTGTGTTTTGTTTATAGTTTATGAAAACCTCTACCTGCAAATAAATTTATGGTTTATGTTTAACGAACCACCAGATCTAGTAAAATGTAACGGAAAAAATCACTTTGTTTTCTTGCCATGAATAAAAATAGTATAAAGAACGTTTAACTCACGTCATACATTCTCATTATCTAGTTGGTTGATGATTTTACTTTAAAATATTTCACGATAAAAAATCACTATACATTCCCAAAATCCTCTTTTTATTATAATATTATTGCCCAAAATATAATAAACATAAACAAAGCTGCAATTATTTGGAGCGTGTTTAAAACTGCTATCTAACATCAACGAGATAGGAGCACGGAGCACGGACAGCGTTTGGCAAGTCCTAAACTAAAATATACGGTGAAATTAAACACCCGGGCAGTTTTGATAGGCAAGTTATTTATTGCGACGACGTGCTTTAAAACGCAGCTTAAAATATCACCGCCCTCGCGTCGACTGGTGATCTATTTCATGCAAGTTCCGTTAGTTTTTTAGTTTCAGTTTATTTTGTAGTATGGTGATACTAATTTAACGTGACAATTTTCTGATGACATTGGAGAGCGATTACACTTGGCGGTGAAAATAAAATATGTCTGGGCCCAATATCATATTTTAAAACAATAATATTTTTTAGAGATGTTTGGCCCCTGGAATTAATAAGGCTTTTTTGGTGTATAATTAAATAAATTCCGCCAATAGCTTCAAGGAAGATTTAATACTGAATTATTGTTCGTCCAAATACTTACTAAAACTTAATTAAAATAAAAAAAATAGATAATAATCCCAACAGATTTCAGCTTGTTTCGGTAAGCAATAACTTTTTGAAATTTAGTTAACGTTTATTCCCTTGATATCAGCCATTATAGATATTATTAGAGAATGGAAAATACGTTTTTAAAAACAAGAATTGTCTATATTTTTATTAAACTCTATGTCCTATTTTAATTTTGGAATAATCGAAAATACTGATCCGTTTCTTAAAATTCTTTCAGTATTAGGAAGCTACATTGACCCCGAGAGCTTATAGGCTTATCCCGATAACACAGGTGAAATCGCGATAGCTAGTTAATAAATATGATGCTAAAGATACAACGTCAGGGCCAGTAGACAAGATGGTTTCGACAATCGTAATCGTTAGTAAACGATCAACCTTTGTATGGGATTGATATTTCAAATCGAAATATCACGTGATTTTTAACAATATCTTATGTCAATCAATGTTGACGGGCCAGTTGGCGCTGTTGGTTACGGTTCACCTTACGCGCCGCAGGTCGTGGGTTCGATTCCCACACAGGACATGCATTTGTGTGCATGAACATGTCTGTATATCCTGAGTCTGGGTGTAATTATGTATATTAATGATGTATTTACAAACAAAAAGTAGTATATGTATTATATCAGTTATCTGGTTTCCATAGTACAAGCCACAGAACAGATAATTTATCTATTCCGTGGTACAAGCTCTGCTTAGTTTGGGATCAGATGACCGTGTGTGAGGAATGTCCCAGTATATTTTTTTTTTATAATCCCATACAAATGTTGATCGTTTACTAACGATGACGATTGTCGACAACCATCTTTTCTAGGGGGCAGATGAGGAGAGATTGATCATGCTCAAAGAGAGTCGTATCACAAATTTGACGAAACACATGGCGTATATTTTAACAATTCTCTATTTTGACTCTGCTGTCCGCCAATGTCTAATTCTACATCGATGTCGAAAGCGCGTGAATCGGGGGCCTGAGTTGAGTTGCCGGATACAATAAGCGACTCTCCCATTTATGGTGGGAACCCATTAAAGTTAAAAAGTCGTTTAGCAGCTAGAATGAAAACAAATGAAAAGTAAACAAATAATAAATGAAGTTGACTCAAAACTTAATTACAAACAAAATATCAACTATACCGTTCACCGGACAACAGGTCAACTATCCCGGTTCGAGTTAAAAACATATTTGTAAAGATTACACGAGCCCTCATCCCCCGGGGCAGATGCGGGGCACAGACACGGATTATATCCTTCAACCTGCCCCTTGTCTATTTGTCTAACTTTTAGAACGCTAAACAAATATAGAACTACTCTTTTATGTTTTTCTTGAACCCGCCTGAATGAGCTCATATGCCGTTTACTCAAAATTTACTTTTAAAAGCCCACCGCGCCACTTAAGTAATACGACTCCTAAGATGTCAAACACAAATAAAAAATAGGATTTATTACCATAACTAACTTATGTATTGTTTAGCTATTGCTGCCCTTTAGTCTGCTTCTGTCTCCTTCATTCACGACAAACACAGACAATTATTTACTAAGGGTTAGCTCACACCGAGACGCGACCCGAGACGGCAGGGCAGCGGCGCGCCCTTTTTAATAAAGTTCTATATTTTATCACTATTTACAAAAATGTGTGGTGTGAGCTTACTCTTAGGCTCAGTTCACACCGAGTCGCGACGCGACGAAGCAAGCTTAGATAGTAATAGAATATATAACTTTATTTATTAAATTAAAAGATGCACATTTCAGTGAGAGAAATCGTGACAAGTGACTCGGGCCGCCGCGAGGCGTATCTGAATTCTCTCCCTGAAATTTGTACCTTTTTGTTTACTAAATAAAGTACCTACTACGTGCGATGCTTTGAGGCGCAGAGCGATGCCGCGGGACGTGTAATTCTCTCATTGAAATTTGTACCTTTTTGTGTCGTAAATAAAGTTCTATTTGTATCGCTATCTAAAAAAGTGCGCGCCACGTCACGGTGTGAACTGACCCTTAGTCTGCCATTTGACATAACTTTGAAGCGTGTATGTTAAATAAATAAATAAATAAATATAAAATATGGCGCGAACCACAGCGAGTGCAACAGTAATCACATCGCTATCTCTCAAAGCACTAAACTCGCGAATGCATCCTACTTCTAATTGTTATTACATTTCTATGAATTCTAAGCTAACACAAAACAAGGGAGGCTAACAGGAAGAAGGAAATTATCGGGCGTGTTAAGCTCTGCCCATTGTTTTTCAAGGCACGTGTAGGTATATTGCGGACAATAGAATGCTACGTTTGTAATGATCATAGTTCTACGTTGGACATGGCATAATTGTTCTTTCGTACGTTATTATGGGAGGATAATTATCTTTTATTATGTTTGTTCAAAGCTATAAGTATTATAGAAATTAGTTTGACCAGTATCATGATTATAATCGATCCCCATGAATTTTATGCTATGCTATTTTGTGACTAATTATATTCACATTAAAAACGTATTTTGTAAATAATACAGCATTTTCATCATATAATATTGTTATTTAACACTGATTCTCATACGAAGTGTTCCGTAAAGAAATTTCTTGTATGACCCTTTTTAAGATAGGTGTGAAGAGAGTTTTACAGTGTTAAAGCTCATCACTCAATATAACATCACTTAAGCTTGTTTGCCAACTTAGTATTTTGTCTTTTCTCTCTCTATAATCGTTCCCTCATATCTGAGGATCGTGGTCAGCATCGGGTTTGCTTCTAGAGCGGATGATCTGCCTCCACCGGTTTCTGTCCAACGCGTCACTTACGACCGTGTAAAACTTGGAGGACGATGAGTCTTTTACTTGATCGGACCATCTAGTTGTCCATTTTATCTTTTACCCGGTGATAATTAAGTTATCTATCGTAAATCCAATATCTAGTCAATAACACAAAGAAACTAAAAACTTATTGCTATAAGAAAAAGGAATAAAACGAGAATTAAGAATTCCAAACGCTTTAAAAGTCCATTTGAAGTAAGTTTTCTTGTTAAAAATTTAAATAAAAACCAAAGATTTAAAAAGATCTCTGTGAACAATGAATAAAATAGTATAATACCAGAGACTTGTTAATCCTCAGATGTTTCTTGTTAATCTGCAATAGTTTAACAATACTCCATTCGAGTGCTCTTGATTGTATCGAGCTGAACAAACATTTTAAGTTGGTACAAAGATAATCTAGTACCATCGACAATACAATGATGCACTTGTAACTTTAAATGTAGCAAAGTTAATAGGTAACGTACTGACTGAAAGGATCATGGCGAAATTTGTACAAAAAAAATAAAGATTTTTAGAGACGTTGGAATGACGTCTTAATTGATCCTTGGTGCCAACTTGATCCATTTAAAATATTTTTAAAACCCCTTGATAAAAATGCGAATTTCTATGGTTTGCCGGCGAATCGCGACTATTCGCGACCAAATCCGTTATGTTGCTGTTATGCTTTGCGGGGTTTATAAAATACTTCATGTATAATAACATATTGCTGGTAATGTAATCTCAACATTGGAAGTGATTCAAAACTCTCTAAAATGTTTTATTTTTTTGTACAAATCAATGTATGGAGCTCGCCATGATTCTTTTAATTGAAATGAAATGACAAACTATTTCTGGTAGAGACCTAAAATAATGTATAAATAAACCAAGTTCTTACTCTAATTACATTTGGCGAACTATTTCCCTCAGCCATGAATAAGATTAACTGCGGCCGTACACTATTTTGCCTTTATCAAGAGTAATTGGGAATTTAAAGTTTCGACAAATTGCAATCATCATATAATTAACGAACAATTAAAACTGGAGCAAAAGTTTCGTAATACATAAATTAAAGCCTGTAATTAAGCGGAGGTTTTTACGCGATTCAACCACCGGCTGTTGATTGAACAAGAAATTGATGTTTTTTTTTTTCGTTTATCAATATGATACATAAACTTTTTTTTTTTTCAAAACGTTTGACGGCTAAATGTAGAGCCAAACTTATAACTCCACTTGCCCTAACTCTACAAGCCTTAACTTCACAAAATCTACACCTTAGTCAGAATACAAGCCACATACTTGGCCGTTTAGCTACCGTCACATGGGCGTAAGGTGAAAAATGTTTTCACTGTTAATTACATTTCTGTAATACAATAGTTCTTGTAGTAGCGAAACGGCCAAGCCAAATATTTAAACTACGGTGTGTAGAGATAGTGCCAGCTCAGAGTATATAAATACTGTGCCAGCAATAAATCAGAAAAGAGCTCTTACTTAATAATATTTAATGTGCAATAGCTTTGAATAATTCCTGTTAGTGCCGTTTATTGTGATCCGTGGGTGATTAAATTCCCATTTCATCCGCTACAGTTTAAATATTGATCCTTTGACCAGTATTTCAGGGAAACTTACTTGTAACTTATTATTACGTAACTTATTATTATTAAAAGTAATTATGAAAAACATGTTACATTAATTAATATGAGAAAAAATATTCACTTCTTTATTTCTGTTTAATTAATTAATCCCTTGACTTGCGGTTAAAAAATAACAATTGATTCTATTGTTTTTTTCGCCCACGCTGATCACTAAGCAGTCAAAGGATCTAAAGATTAACAAACCCCTGAAAGCAATTTTGAGCTGTCTTTTTCGAGGAAATGAGTTGCACGAGTTGAAGGCAGAATTTTGAAATAATTTATGTAAATGTAAAAATCCAGCCTAACTGCGAATCATGCTCCAACTGCGTGTTGACTGCTGTATGGTTGCGAACTAGCTACCAACCAAGGGAAAATAGAGGGCGCTAAATCCTATTTGGGTTTCGAACTAATTACTACATATAAATTAGAGTTGTCAAACTCCAATTTATATGTTCGGAAGCAGCCCCTTATGCGAACGTTTTCTCAACTATTCTCTCTCTTCTCGTTTACTTCTTTTCAGTTACTTTTTACATGCAGTCAAGATTAAAGCCTTTTTATAAAACGAGTAACATCAAGAGCAAAATAGCAATAAATAAACCAAGAACAAAACAACAGTTAAGTTTCGTTTACCAGTTTCATAAACGTTACGACAAAATGAATCACCTGCGATTTGACGTAATTTATCATCCCATAAAATTAAACATTCGGCTTCTTATCGGGACTTGAGTGAATTTAACAGCTTAACGGAATACGCCGTGCCGTCTAAGTATATTCTGAAGTATGCCAAAACCAATGATTCAAAAAGTAAAGATATGCCCGTCCAAACTTTGTTTCAATTCTTCAGAAGAACTATGTTATCTGTCACATATATTGTTTGAATGCTTTTGGATTTGTCATAGATTTATATTATATTATTTATTTGTTTGTCTATTATTTTATTTATCTGTAGCGTCAGTTAATTTTCTTTAAGGAAAATGACATTTAAAGCTTTGGGCGCAATTAAGTTACTTTACTTATTATTATAGTATTTTTTCTAAACTGAGGACTCATTGAGGGGTTACTGGAATCCTAAAAGGCCTGTCATGTTGCCAAAAAATGCATCGTTAGCCCCGTCCTTACGTTGTTACATTATTATAAATCACAACCAAAACGGGATGTGATCTAAATTCGTAATGAGTACCGGTTTCGATTCGTAATTGCTCCTTTGTGTTTCAAACAATTGGAGAGATTATGTCTGGATTAAACTCTCAGTTACTCAGTAAGTATATATTGATAATGATGATCAATTGTCTGTCGGTGTCGGCTGTTTATCTAATTCAGACTTTCGTCTATCTTTGTGGAGAAAGGCTTAGTTTAACCTTGTTTGAATTTAGTATAAGATTATGACAAATCCTAACTATTATAAATGCGAAAGTGAGTTGGTTTGTTTGTTACACCTTCACGCCTCTACTCAACGGATCGTCATGAAATTTGGCATGCAGATAGCCTATAGTATGGAGAAGGACATAGGCTTTTTAGGACTTTTTATCCCGGGAACGCGGGTGAAACCGCGGGGGACAGCTAGTAATGGTATATTTTACAAGGGATTTAAGAACATTGTTAGAAAAAAAATTATAAGAATTTTAAAAAATCGTATGGTATGGATATGATGCAAAAAACAGTAATATCTCTTATAATAAAATTAACATTTATTTTAAAGACACACGTATTATATTGGACATTATCCTTGCTACAACACAAAGGCATAAAAATAAAGAGCTGTATAAAAAATGCATTACATAAAAATGAAAAAATATACAAGAAAAAAATTAAAGAACACTTCTGTTTTTATTTCCTACTTGCGCAGTTTAACAATGAAACAGTGACCTTTGCAGTAGGAGAATAGGGTACAAAAGGGAAAGAGGGAAGAAAGCCTAATTTACGTTTTGTTCGGTCGGCGAACACAAACGCCCCTTGAATGCCGCTACAACATTTTGTTTAGAATAGATGCTACAAGGAAAATACTCGGTTACAATTTCAGCTGTCCTACGACAATGTCATACTAATTTTGACCAGAGAAATACAATAAAATTCCCCATTTAACATTTGATTTATGTCAGCGCGATGTAAAGTTACTTGCAAAATATAACAGCCTTTTTTCTGGAATGTAATTTTTCAGATTAGAGTGCTTTGAGCGGCTGAACATTTGGAAGAGTCATTACGTATAGAGGCGTGCTGATGGAAAAAAACTTGACTCATTTTAGGTAATAATTCAGTGTTGCGCTTGTAATACAAATCTTTGGTAATTTGAGTGATGTACCAATTTATTTTCTATTAATGCAGTTTAAGAAACTTTGTTTAGTATGCTGGTTGGCTAGAAACTAAGATAAAATAAATAAATAAATATCCTGGGACATTCCTCACACACGGTCATCTGATATCAAACTAAGCAGAGCTTGTACTATGGAAACCAGATAACTGATATAATACATATACTACTTTTTGTTTGTAAATACATACTTAATATACATAATTACACCCAGACTCAGGACATACAGACATGTTCATGTACACAAATGTATGTCCTGTGTGGGAATCGAACCCACGACCTGCAGCGCGTAAGGTGAACCTTAACCAACTGCGCCAACTGGCCCGTCAAATAATATCATGTCATTTGATAAATGTGACAGGTCAAGATGAAGAAGAAATTCTGCATAAGGTATAGTTGTTAGCTATGTTTAGTTTTATTTTTATACGACTTAGTCGGTAAACAAGCATACGGCCCGCCTGATGGTAAGCGGTTACCGTAGCCATATAGACGCTTGCAACACACGAAGTATCGCTCACGCGTTACCGACCTTTCCCCCTCCCCAATGAGCACTGGCGACCTTACTCACGCGCAGGAACACAACTTTACACAACATAAAGTTATTTGGCTGCGGTATTCTGTAAGGTGGAGGTACTTCCCCAGGCGAGCTGCTCTTTGAGCGAATATAAACGCTACGCTCTACCTCTCTCAAAAACCATTAGTAAAACATTTTACGAAAATATTTTCCAAGTGTCAGTTATACGTGTGATTCGGAATGCCTATTTTATGCCGAAATCTGTGGATAGAATATAGCATTACCAATAATCCTGAAAAGTTTCAGTAGTCGTAGTACTACCAATACGGAGTTATAACGATTCGAAAAATATTGCGTAAAAGCGCTGCCTCGCGTTGGTAACAACCCTGATCAGCTGTTTTTCTGACACTATCTGACTTATGGGAGTATTGCACTTGACCTTGACATTTACATCGATTTCTGTCAGCCAATAGTAACGTTACCAGGCGACCATTTTATTTCTTAAATATGGCCGCCTGAATCCGTCTAACAATAAGTCAAGCCACTTCATAATATTGCAATTATGGTTCCGTAGGTAAAGGTTTTTGTTATTGATTACGTATGAAACTTTTTTATTCCAATTTTCATCATTGCGGGTATGTATTAGTGTCGCCTAATGATATTAGTTTAATGAAAATTTTAAATAGCCATAACAAAATTTCAAAAAACATGTTTGAAAAGTTAATCAAAGTCTGTTGATGATGATGATGCCGGAGCGAAAGCTACTTCTTACAATGACGAGACTAAGGCCTTAGTTCACCATTACTTCTTTGCGACAGGGATGGTACGATTGATAAATGAATGTTAGAACGATGAATGTAATGTTAAAAAAAATGTTTTTGATTTTGTAGCGTTTTGGCTGTTTAATAATGCTATTAAGCTGCAGTAACTAATAATAAATAAATAAATGCAACCACAGCCACCAGGCCACGTTGCCAGTTGCAGGACTCATTCAAGATCACTTAATGCATAATTTTATTTGAAGTTTTCATCAATGATTATGGGTATCATAATAGGTATACGGTTTTTTTTTTACCTTTTTGGTTGGGAACCCTAAAAATAGTTTTTAATAGTTCCATTACCGAAAGCTGGCAGGTCAGGTGGTACGTCTGAGCCATTGGAAAAGTAAATGATTGACACAAGCGACATTTAGAAATAAAATAAATAAAATATTAAATATTGTAGAAATCTAGAACTTTAAACCAAAATTCCAAAATGTCGTTTAGATGCGTCAGAGGATCCTGGCTGCTTTCGTGACTGTGGCACCAGATATATTAAAGAATACGATGAAATCAATTTCACGGCGTGCATGATATAAGTGGGTGAAGTAAAAGGCTGGTATTTACATTGATAGTGACAATAGTGATTGATTACCTACAAAGTTGACAAAATTTTAAGTAATACTGATTTAGGAAAGTGCAATAATAAGAAAATAATTTGAAGCGAGCTATAAGACTAAAGGTAAGACAATCAAGTATTCGGTCTGCATCACGGTGTTGTTATGTCAATTGTCGATAGGCGGGAACGGGATTACGACGTCCGCCATTTTTATTTATGATACACATGCTCATTAGGGTTGACACATAATGATTTGGTTGATTATTTTATTTTATTTGTATGGAAATATTTATGTGCTATTTTCCGTTGTATAATATTGTTTTTACGTTTTAAATAAGGTATACTTCAATACCCTTTCGGCCTAAAATAGACATTCGGAATCACCCTATATATGAATAAATATTTATCACTCAATCACCCCGCCCCTTAAACACTAATTCTGACAAAAACTAATTAGCCTCTGAAAACTGGATTCTGTTGGTAAATTAAGATATCTGGCTGGGCACTTAATAAGATTGCATGCTAATCCAAAATCTCTAGAAATAAAACTTAATTAGCTTACAAAGTTTTCGGACTTAAAACTAATCTTAGTGATAAATGCTTAGGTATGATATAAAATTAGATTTACTCCTAGAGTTCAATGATTGCTTCAACTCAAAATTTTGCAGAGGTTTCTGAACTTACCTATTATAGGTACAGGATGTTTTTTTTTCAGCCAGTTAGGGCCACTTCTGAACTACAGGTCTTGGAGAAAAACGTTGAAAGGAACCCTGATCTAAATTTTGAAGAAAATAAAAATGCCATTAAAAGAATAAAAAAAAAGTGTTTTCTTAGATATGAAATATTTCGATTTATTTCTTCTTTTTCTACTTCTACGTCACAAAACTAACAAAATTATGTATGACTGTATAATACTACCGTTTATTTTCGTTCTTCCGTTTTATGGAGATGAAGAATCAATGTAGTTAGTCAGTCATTATCCCCATGCATCGAGGACCAATCGCTATTGAATAATAATAGCGAGCAATCCAATTCCGCAACTAGTCAGCGATTTTGCACTGTTTTTAAACAGTAAGAACCAATCACTGATCTTGTATTCTTGACTTGGCCAATCATAGCGCACGTGTTCTTGACTTAGCCAATCAGAACGCATTTTCGGTGGTGGGAAATTGGCAAAATTAACGTCATTGCGCTTCTTTGGGTTGATTGTTTGATGTTGCCATGATATCCTAATGTCAATTGATAGTACCGTATTACAAAGATTCATAGCTGTAGGTTTTCAGAATCAATCTTGTTAATCTTCACTCAAAACTTGACGTTGTTTGATTGACGTTATTTTGGACGTTCATTTCGGGATATTTTTAATTGCACCTCTGTTTAAAAATTACGCAAACTTAAGACTCTCCTCTAATGAGCTTACAAGTGGTCTAGAGCCCCTTAGTCTGAGGAGAGACTTTGCCTCCTTATGTGTGTTCTACCGCTTGTATAACGGAGAGTGTTCTAAAGAATTGTTCGACTTGATGCCCACAGCTACTTTCCACCATCGCAACTCTCGCCATCGACGGGGAGTCCATCCTCACATATTGAAACCAGAATTGTTTCGAACTGTGCGGGCTCAAAGGAGTTTTCTTCCGCGGACGCTCAGATTGTGGAATGAGCTCCCCGCCGTGGTTTTCCCATTGGAGTACAGCATGGGGTTCTTCAAAAAGGGTGTGAAGAGATTTCTTCAGGGTCGGCAACGCGCGAGTAATGCCCCTGGTGTTGCAAGCGTTCATAGGCTACGGTAACTGCTTACCATCAGGCGGGCCGTATGCTTGTTTGCCAACTTAGTGGTATAAAAAAAAAAAAAAAAAAAAAAAAAATGTACTTATTGCATATCAGAAAAATGACTGTTGTACAATTAAACTACCTATTCATCAAAACATGTTCTATCACCCAGAACCGACTCGGGGCACTCCAAATACAGCTGGTTAGGTTAGGCGCGAGCCGAGCGAGCGAAGAGAGCCTTGCCACGGGAGCGGCCGGCGAGCGCTAAATGATCATTCAGTTCAAACTTCAAACAGGTTTGCATAAACCATAAAACTGATACTCAGTTTGATTTATTTAGTATGCAATTCAGTATTTTTGGTTCTAATTTTGATTTGTTGTGTTGGAATAGAGAGAATTAATAGTTAAGGCATTAAATACATGCCGTTAATTTCTAGTCATCCACATTATACTAAAAAGCTGTTGTAATTCAAGACAACCTCGCTACTAAAATTAATGACAATGTAAGAGGACGAGGCATACCACCAGCGCAGCATAAACATTTCAGTAGGTACTACATTCGGAATTCTTTGAAGATTTTTTTGCACTCCTTTGTCAACTGATTTATGTCTCTGTGGTCACGAAATTCGTGGATTGCCATCCTCTGGTATTCCATAGCGCCGCTTTTACATCTTTTAGAAGCATTTTGGCGTTACGACTATTTTGTACGAGAATTTATAGCGACTGTGCGTGGAATTTAATAGTTCTACTACTATTTCAACTATTCTATTAATATTTTTTATGGAATGTAATTTGGTCAGTCATGAAATATTTTTCATTACGTTCATTTTTACTGTATTTGAGCTACTTGAATAAATTTCATTAATATATTGAAATACAAACCTTTAAAATAGGTTTTAATACGAATTAATATATTTTAAGCTGATTCTGACTTCAATCTATACTAATTTATGAGAAAATGTGTTTGTTGGATTGGCCTTTCCCGCCGCAACGGACCAACGAAAATGTATTTCAGTACAAATAGTACTCTTCTTAAAACTGTATTTCCAACAATCTATTCTTTTGCTTGCCTTCATAAAAATGATAAAATTTCCAAATGTTTTTGGCCTATTTAGTCCGCTAAGTGGTTTTATATCAGACAGTCATTTGATTCGGACTTTCCTCTGAAGATATTAAAGCTTATAAATACACTAGCTATCCCGCGCGGTTTCACCCGGATTCCCGAGGGATCGTATGTTTTCTCGGAATAAAAAGTATCCTATCTGTTAATCCAGAACATATTCTATCTGTCTGCCAAATTTCATCCAAATCCGTTCAGTAGTTTTTGCGTGAAAGAGTAACAAAAATCCATACATAACTTTCGCGTTTATAATATTAGTAAGGATTTACAGCTACAGTCATAATATACTTTTTAATTAGAGAAATCTAAAACTATTTGTCGATAAACAACCAACCTTTGAAATTATTAATAAAACACAGTTTTAAAATTAATATTCGCATCGTGAAGTGTTAATTATGTAAGGGCTATTAGACAAATTGATTTTCTAGCTATTCCCAGTATAACTTGTGAGGATTTGTAAGTAAGATGTGTTTCTACAAACTTGTACAAACCTAATTATTTGCTATTCGGCGACTCTACGACAGTCACTTCTCTAAGGTAACAAGATCACGCTTTCAATTTATTTCTAACTTGGTCTTTACATCAGGATTATCTTTCCTCGTCAGTGATCAATTGGAATAACGATTATTAGATATTTTTATTTTAGAATAAAACGTTTAATTCTTTAGGTGCAATTTTCCAAATCTAATTAAGGGGAAGTTAAGCGCAAATGCACAAAAATGGGTTTCTTTGAGAGTCGAGTATTACGTAACGCAATGAAATATCTAACACAAAAAAATACTGTGGACAGAAGAGGGTTTTAAGAAAAATGTTAACCGAATAGTATATTAAAAATTGCTTTGATATTCCCAATAAAAAATCAGTAAGTTACGTCTAAAAAAAAACTTTCGCGTCGAAATTCTCCGTATTTTTAGCGATGACAACAATTTTATTTTTAAGAATATATAAGATACAGAATTATATTAGAATGTTAACTGAACACTTATTCAATTTAATGTGTATATTCTGTATAATCTAAAGAAAACCCGTAAATAACATCCACAGAGTCGACACATTTATGTTTTACCATTTTCAACCGTGAAGAACGAGTGCTGTCAAAATCGTAGTCAGTCCGCGCCTTAAATATACTTTTTTAAGGAAAATTAGATTTAGTTTATTACTTATTCATCATCATGTTCCCAATCATTTGGGGTCGGCACAATATGTACGCTTCTTCCATTCGTCTCTTCTATCCGTCATACCAGCATACACTCCTTTCTTACCCATTTCATCTTTCACACAACCTATTTATTGAAGAGAAAGGTTAAATCATCTTAAATAAAATGGAGTATAGTAGATGCCTAAGTTAGGTACTGTTAATTATGAATAAATCCTAATAATTAAAGCTAAACCACTTTTATAAATTAAATGATTATGTGGCTTAAGTGTAAATAAAATGTAATAAAAGACAAATTACGAAAGAGCTAACAATTTTATATTAAACGTAAAGGGTAAAAGAGCTCCAACATTTCGTACAATTAAAATATAATCAAGTTACGATTCGCTTTAATGAATAAAAGTTTTCTCATAAGAATCCATAAAGAACAATAAAATGTTTATAACTCCTTTATACGCCTTTATTAGCCTGAGATAAACATAATAGGTTATTTAAAAGTTGAAAATTACCCCTTCCTTGATTAGGACGTAAACTTTACGATAAGAGGAAATGCTGGTGGCGTTTGTTCCATACAAACGAAATCCTCAGTTTCCTCTCTGGATAACGACACTAGCTAGAGAAATGATTATTTTACCATGCAATCTGTAGGTACCACTATACAGGGTGTTGTTTTGTTCGGCGACAAGCGACCCAGGAGCGGTAGTATAAAATATATATTCCCCAAAAATGGACTTAATTCCATTAAATACTGTAAATATGTTGAGAAATACCTTATTCAATTTGAAATAAAATTTCCGCAAAGTATGGTTACTAGGCACGTGCACAGACTAGAGCTAGGCGCAAGCCGCCATCGCCCCACCCCTTTACTCCCTCGTACTCCCGTTGAGTATTATGTCTACACTTTAGCTTATTACATGATTTTCAATTTTTTATTTTTTTTATTTTTATTATTAAAAAAAAAATTTTTTTTAGCACCAGTATCATTTGTATTATCGACCCTGAGTCGCTCGTCGCTGACCAAAACAACGACCTGTATGTCCCTCGGTTATATTTTTCTCAATAAATTAATTATTATAAGAATTAGAAGCCTTCTAAAATCACAAAACCTTACCATTTTTAACGCCCTTATCAGACGTCCAGCGAACAAATTTGACGAATATAAACAAAAAAAGGAAAACCGACAGACATAGCCAAAACCCTTATTATGATTCTTATTTTTTTTTTTAAATCTATCAAGTTTTGGAGGAGAAAACCGGGGATTATGAAATAGCGATTTCGTCTAATTTAAATAGGTATAATCGGTCCAAGCTGTAGTTGTCTCTATCGTCCTCAGGCGGAAAAGCTCGGGCACAGCGCTACAGTAATAGATATGTTAAAAACCTATTTTTCAAATTTCTTATAGCCATCCTTTCCTCTTAACTATTTGGGGTTATGAGCAATTTCGTAGCACTTTCCTTTGATATATCACGGCGTGTCGTAAGTACTATTAAAATGAAATAAAAGTTATAAAGATCCAGCATGATTAGATACTATTACAGTTTTAGTTTAGTCTAGCTTCCTCAGTAGATCACCTACTGAGGAAGCTAGACTAAACTAACTAACTAACCCGTGCTGTGAAAGTTTTTCTCATCCACAACAAATATTTGTGTACATACCTGTTGTTATTATTTAGTATCTGATTCCGTATACAAATATTTGTAATTATAATAATTTAGTAGTTAAATATTTATCGGATTTCCACAGTACATTACAGTAGTACCCAACTAATATGGCTTACCGATGTACCTGCGCAGAAGATACATTTTCAAAGCGCGGAAAACGCTATTGGTCGGCAGCTGCCGCCATGTTAGCGCGCGCCGTCCGGAGGGGCGTGACTTGCGAGTGAGACAGAACTAACAGCTGCAGTGTTATTATGAACCTTATAGTAGTGATCTAAGGTTGATTGTATATTTTAAGATTCTTTCGTTAATCTTCGGGGCCATACTTTCTTTTCTGTGCGAACGAAGATTCACGACGCGCCTTATCAGATGGGTAATACTGTACATGCTTAGTTTGGGATCAGAACGTCGTGTACATATATTTACTTTTTTATCACTTTTACGGAAGTGATTTCTAATAGCTGGCTTAAGATCATTATCATCGCGATATCTATGTTCATACTACAGGTTCATGAACTTTAAAATGTAGTTACTTAGCCATCAAGCTGATCAAAAAGCATTTATTGACTTTAAGTTTAAAAGTACTACGGGTCTAATAAATCGGACCTTCGTGACTGTTTGCAGTATTGCTTAAACCACAACAGCTTTCAAAGGAAAGTGAGCTTTGCTCGCATATTTTTTGCCCTTTTCTATCTTTTCACTCCAAATTGAATTGGTTGACGTTCAAACACTTCAACGTGTTTAATGCGAATTCTCTGGTAATTTTATTAGTGACTACGAATTTAGTGATGGGAAATAAAAGTGACTCGAATACACGACGTAGGAATTCTATTTAGAATCGAGTACAAATATATTTCTACCTTACTAAGTTCTCCACTTTTATAAAACGATGTATGTATAAACAGAAAGTCTTTATCTGGACAGGATGAACCAGGAGAGAAAACATTTTTTTTGCAAACCAACTTCGCTTTTCAAGGTGGGCAAAGATTTCTCCAATATTGTTAAAAGTACATAGGGCAGGAGTCCCGGTTTTGGCCGGTACCCCGGTTGTGGCCCCTTGCAATTTAGAAAATCAATATATATGGCGTTGAAGCCTGACTCGTTAAAATTGTAGATAGTAAATAAAATATTTGATAATTATCGCTTTTGACGAGCAATTGTAGTGGCGCCGTAAGTTTTGAAAAGTTTTTTTTGTGACACTGTAAAAGCAAAAATAATAATTTCCGTTATTTTCTTAACATATACCATTGGTGACCCTTGGTAATTAATCGATGAATATCTGGCTCAATTTTTTATTTGTTGCGTGGATTCTTATTGAAGAATACTAAATGAATGTCTGAATGAATGAATGAACATGATATTGATGTTATTTTGAGAGTCAATTTCCACCTAAGTTTCCAAATGGGTGGCCACTACTGGATCAGTAGTGATTGTCCACCTTTCATCTTTAAAAATGTGTAATAAATAAAATATTTGTCTCTGGATACACACTTCTACAAAGCCTAAAAGGTAAATAAATAAAGTGCTTTATTAATATAACTAATCAACACCATACTAATTTTTTAATTAAAGGCGATTTTTTTATATAAAAAAAAATCCTTAAAGTGCCCACAACTGGGGCTCTTGCCCTACTACCGATTAACTCGAGTGGCAAATAACCAATCCTGTTCGCATCACCAGTTCGATCGGCGCCGACGGAACTCTGAACTCGGAACCCGGAATCAGGGCCGACGTCTCTTGCCGGCACTCAATTATTCACAAGCAAGAAATGCAATAAAATGCAAATTGAACGTTACGCCCCCGGCTGTATGCCATCAACAATTTTATAGGACGTGCCACTCATTTCAGACGCTTCATTTGAGGGGTTCGTTGTTATTTTTTCAAGCTTGAACCAAAGAATTTAAAACGTCCAGATGGATAGTCGCCTCTATGGGAACACGAAATAAACAAGCCAGAATTGATAGTATTTAAAAGTAATAAGATTAGGTAATTAAAAGTGAATAAATCGCAATACTTACACATGGAAGGTTAGTTTTTTAGTTTTTCCTTGGTTTTTATAAGTGTTGTGACAGTATTTCAATATGCAAGTTGGCATTTTTTATTTAATCAGTACAGCGAGTATGACGCGATGACAGGCGTGCGCAATACGAACTGAGAGCGATTTATTCAGGAGCCCCTCAAGCGGAGTGATATTAAATGTCATGCTTTAGTAAGGCGGACTATCCATCTGGGTAGAGGCACGATGCCCTATGAAAATCTTTGGCTTGAACTTGTTTTGTGAAAACAAAGTACACAACTTTTCCAGTAAGAATTAGTATTTTAAATGGTATTTGTAGTTTTATAATAGAACTAACCAAGTACTCTTACCATACACTAAGCACTCACGTGTTTAACAAAATATTGCAAATAAATGTATGCGAGTTAAATACAGTCTGTGTAAAATATGACTACATAGTGTATCATAAATATAGGTACTATTTTGTTAACAGTTACTTCCCAAATACGTTTCGGTAGAATTTAATAATAACACGAAAACTAAAGGAAGCTGTGTTTGTTGCACCCCAGAATTGTGGTAAAGTAAATGGGTTTGGTCATAGACTATTAGAAAATTAGCCAACAAGTGCAAACAAAGTTGCGCCCGGACCAAAGCGTAAACTTTAGCGGGTGGAATTTCTAAATTCTACAAATTTCATAACAGGGCAGGGGTAGGCAAACGAGGCCAGTACTTGCAATAGGGAAGTTACGGTTTATGATGTTGTTCACAGTCGCAGTGGTTTACGTTAACTTTCCTACTAGAAGTGTATGTTTATTACCCAATGCAAAAAACTCTATACAAAAAATGGCTTTTCCGGATTTAAAAATAACCTAAGAATAAAAAATATATCCACCAGGGTGGTATTTTGAAAAATAATATTAAAAGTCGAATATCTCAAAAAGCATAAATTTTTTTAAAGGACTTTCTCAAGTGATATACAGCTTACAAACTATAACGATTCATTCCGTTTACGTCGCGCTTACCTCTACGTCGCGTTCCGTCTACGGTGATTCCGCCTACGTCGAGTCTTGCTACGGTGCGTCTGCTCGCTTATGACGTCATTGTGTACAGTAAGCCTACGAAACATCGTATTTTTCAGTTTTATTCAAGAAAATATGTTTTTTTTAGGACTTCTTCATACACGGCCATGTGATAATCAATTATGATTTGTTTGCACTCCTTTGTCAACTGATTTATGTCTCTGTGGTCACGAAATTCGTGGATTGCCATCCTCTGGTATTCCATAGCGCCGCTTTTACATCTTTTAGAAGCATTTTGGCGTTACGACTATTTTGTACGAGAATTTATAGCGACTGTGCGTGGAATTTAATAGTTCTACTACTATTTCAACTATTCTATTAATATTTTTTATGGAATGTAATTTGGTCAGTCATGAAATATTTTTCATTACGTTCATTTTTACTGTATTTGAGCTACTTGAATAAATTTCATTAATATATTGAAATACAAACCTTTAAAATAGGTTTTAATACGAATTAATATATTTTAAGCTGATTCTGACTTCAATCTATACTAATTTATGAGAAAATGTGTTTGTTGGATTGGCCTTTCCCGCCGCAACGGACCAACGAAAATGTATTTCAGTACAAATAGTACTCTTCTTAAAACTGTATTTCCAACAATCTATTCTTTTGCTTGCCTTCATAAAAATGATAAAATTTCCAAATGTTTTTGGCCTATTTAGTCCGCTAAGTGGTTTTATATCAGACAGTCATTTGATTCGGACTTTCCTCTGAAGATATTAAAGCTTATAAATACACTAGCTATCCCGCGCGGTTTCACCCGGATTCCCGAGGGATCGTATGTTTTCTCGGAATAAAAAGTATCCTATCTGTTAATCCAGAACATATTCTATCTGTCTGCCAAATTTCATCCAAATCCGTTCAGTAGTTTTTGCGTGAAAGAGTAACAAAAATCCATACATAACTTTCGCGTTTATAATATTAGTAAGGATTTACAGCTACAGTCATAATATACTTTTTAATTAGAGAAATCTAAAACTATTTGTCGATAAACAACCAACCTTTGAAATTATTAATAAAACACAGTTTTAAAATTAATATTCGCATCGTGAAGTGTTAATTATGTAAGGGCTATTAGACAAATTGATTTTCTAGCTATTCCCAGTATAACTTGTGAGGATTTGTAAGTAAGATGTGTTTCTACAAACTTGTACAAACCTAATTATTTGCTATTCGGCGACTCTACGACAGTCACTTCTCTAAGGTAACAAGATCACGCTTTCAATTTATTTCTAACTTGGTCTTTACATCAGGATTATCTTTCCTCGTCAGTGATCAATTGGAATAACGATTATTAGATATTTTTATTTTAGAATAAAACGTTTAATTCTTTAGGTGCAATTTTCCAAATCTAATTAAGGGGAAGTTAAGCGCAAATGCACAAAAATGGGTTTCTTTGAGAGTCGAGTATTACGTAACGCAATGAAATATCTAACACAAAAAAATACTGTGGACAGAAGAGGGTTTTAAGAAAAATGTTAACCGAATAGTATATTAAAAATTGCTTTGATATTCCCAATAAAAAATCAGTAAGTTACGTCTAAAAAAAAACTTTCGCGTCGAAATTCTCCGTATTTTTAGCGATGACAACAATTTTATTTTTAAGAATATATAAGATACAGAATTATATTAGAATGTTAACTGAACACTTATTCAATTTAATGTGTATATTCTGTATAATCTAAAGAAAACCCGTAAATAACATCCACAGAGTCGACACATTTATGTTTTACCATTTTCAACCGTGAAGAACGAGTGCTGTCAAAATCGTAGTCAGTCCGCGCCTTAAATATACTTTTTTAAGGAAAATTAGATTTAGTTTATTACTTATTCATCATCATGTTCCCAATCATTTGGGGTCGGCACAATATGTACGCTTCTTCCATTCGTCTCTTCTATCCGTCATACCAGCATACACTCCTTTCTTACCCATTTCATCTTTCACACAACCTATTTATTGAAGAGAAAGGTTAAATCATCTTAAATAAAATGGAGTATAGTAGATGCCTAAGTTAGGTACTGTTAATTATGAATAAATCCTAATAATTAAAGCTAAACCACTTTTATAAATTAAATGATTATGTGGCTTAAGTGTAAATAAAATGTAATAAAAGACAAATTACGAAAGAGCTAACAATTTTATATTAAACGTAAAGGGTAAAAGAGCTCCAACATTTCGTACAATTAAAATATAATCAAGTTACGATTCGCTTTAATGAATAAAAGTTTTCTCATAAGAATCCATAAAGAACAATAAAATGTTTATAACTCCTTTATACGCCTTTATTAGCCTGAGATAAACATAATAGGTTATTTAAAAGTTGAAAATTACCCCTTCCTTGATTAGGACGTAAACTTTACGATAAGAGGAAATGCTGGTGGCGTTTGTTCCATACAAACGAAATCCTCAGTTTCCTCTCTGGATAACGACACTAGCTAGAGAAATGATTATTTTACCATGCAATCTGTAGGTACCACTATACAGGGTGTTGTTTTGTTCGGCGACAAGCGACCCAGGAGCGGTAGTATAAAATATATATTCCCCAAAAATGGACTTAATTCCATTAAATACTGTAAATATGTTGAGAAATACCTTATTCAATTTGAAATAAAATTTCCGCAAAGTATGGTTACTAGGCACGTGCACAGACTAGAGCTAGGCGCAAGCCGCCATCGCCCCACCCCTTTACTCCCTCGTACTCCCGTTGAGTATTATGTCTACACTTTAGCTTATTACATGATTTTCAATTTTTTATTTTTTTTATTTTTATTATTAAAAAAAAAATTTTTTTTAGCACCAGTATCATTTGTATTATCGACCCTGAGTCGCTCGTCGCTGACCAAAACAACGACCTGTATGTCCCTCGGTTATATTTTTCTCAATAAATTAATTATTATAAGAATTAGAAGCCTTCTAAAATCACAAAACCTTACCATTTTTAACGCCCTTATCAGACGTCCAGCGAACAAATTTGACGAATATAAACAAAAAAAGGAAAACCGACAGACATAGCCAAAACCCTTATTATGATTCTTATTTTTTTTTTTAAATCTATCAAGTTTTGGAGGAGAAAACCGGGGATTATGAAATAGCGATTTCGTCTAATTTAAATAGGTATAATCGGTCCAAGCTGTAGTTGTCTCTATCGTCCTCAGGCGGAAAAGCTCGGGCACAGCGCTACAGTAATAGATATGTTAAAAACCTATTTTTCAAATTTCTTATAGCCATCCTTTCCTCTTAACTATTTGGGGTTATGAGCAATTTCGTAGCACTTTCCTTTGATATATCACGGCGTGTCGTAAGTACTATTAAAATGAAATAAAAGTTATAAAGATCCAGCATGATTAGATACTATTACAGTTTTAGTTTAGTCTAGCTTCCTCAGTAGATCACCTACTGAGGAAGCTAGACTAAACTAACTAACTAACCCGTGCTGTGAAAGTTTTTCTCATCCACAACAAATATTTGTGTACATACCTGTTGTTATTATTTAGTATCTGATTCCGTATACAAATATTTGTAATTATAATAATTTAGTAGTTAAATATTTATCGGATTTCCACAGTACATTACAGTAGTACCCAACTAATATGGCTTACCGATGTACCTGCGCAGAAGATACATTTTCAAAGCGCGGAAAACGCTATTGGTCGGCAGCTGCCGCCATGTTAGCGCGCGCCGTCCGGAGGGGCGTGACTTGCGAGTGAGACAGAACTAACAGCTGCAGTGTTATTATGAACCTTATAGTAGTGATCTAAGGTTGATTGTATATTTTAAGATTCTTTCGTTAATCTTCGGGGCCATACTTTCTTTTCTGTGCGAACGAAGATTCACGACGCGCCTTATCAGATGGGTAATACTGTACATGCTTAGTTTGGGATCAGAACGTCGTGTACATATATTTACTTTTTTATCACTTTTACGGAAGTGATTTCTAATAGCTGGCTTAAGATCATTATCATCGCGATATCTATGTTCATACTACAGGTTCATGAACTTTAAAATGTAGTTACTTAGCCATCAAGCTGATCAAAAAGCATTTATTGACTTTAAGTTTAAAAGTACTACGGGTCTAATAAATCGGACCTTCGTGACTGTTTGCAGTATTGCTTAAACCACAACAGCTTTCAAAGGAAAGTGAGCTTTGCTCGCATATTTTTTGCCCTTTTCTATCTTTTCACTCCAAATTGAATTGGTTGACGTTCAAACACTTCAACGTGTTTAATGCGAATTCTCTGGTAATTTTATTAGTGACTACGAATTTAGTGATGGGAAATAAAAGTGACTCGAATACACGACGTAGGAATTCTATTTAGAATCGAGTACAAATATATTTCTACCTTACTAAGTTCTCCACTTTTATAAAACGATGTATGTATAAACAGAAAGTCTTTATCTGGACAGGATGAACCAGGAGAGAAAACATTTTTTTTGCAAACCAACTTCGCTTTTCAAGGTGGGCAAAGATTTCTCCAATATTGTTAAAAGTACATAGGGCAGGAGTCCCGGTTTTGGCCGGTACCCCGGTTGTGGCCCCTTGCAATTTAGAAAATCAATATATATGGCGTTGAAGCCTGACTCGTTAAAATTGTAGATAGTAAATAAAATATTTGATAATTATCGCTTTTGACGAGCAATTGTAGTGGCGCCGTAAGTTTTGAAAAGTTTTTTTTGTGACACTGTAAAAGCAAAAATAATAATTTCCGTTATTTTCTTAACATATACCATTGGTGACCCTTGGTAATTAATCGATGAATATCTGGCTCAATTTTTTATTTGTTGCGTGGATTCTTATTGAAGAATACTAAATGAATGTCTGAATGAATGAATGAACATGATATTGATGTTATTTTGAGAGTCAATTTCCACCTAAGTTTCCAAATGGGTGGCCACTACTGGATCAGTAGTGATTGTCCACCTTTCATCTTTAAAAATGTGTAATAAATAAAATATTTGTCTCTGGATACACACTTCTACAAAGCCTAAAAGGTAAATAAATAAAGTGCTTTATTAATATAACTAATCAACACCATACTAATTTTTTAATTAAAGGCGATTTTTTTTATATAAAAAAAAATCCTTAAAGTGCCCACAACTGGGGCTCTTGCCCTACTACCGATTAACTCGAGTGGCAAATAACCAATCCTGTTCGCATCACCAGTTCGATCGGCGCCGACGGAACTCTGAACTCGGAACCCGGAATCAGGGCCGACGTCTCTTGCCGGCACTCAATTATTCACAAGCAAGAAATGCAATAAAATGCAAATTGAACGTTACGCCCCCGGCTGTATGCCATCAACAATTTTATAGGACGTGCCACTCATTTCAGACGCTTCATTTGAGGGGTTCGTTGTTATTTTTTCAAGCTTGAACCAAAGAATTTAAAACGTCCAGATGGATAGTCGCCTCTATGGGAACACGAAATAAACAAGCCAGAATTGATAGTATTTAAAAGTAATAAGATTAGGTAATTAAAAGTGAATAAATCGCAATACTTACACATGGAAGGTTAGTTTTTTAGTTTTTCCTTGGTTTTTATAAGTGTTGTGACAGTATTTCAATATGCAAGTTGGCATTTTTTATTTAATCAGTACAGCGAGTATGACGCGATGACAGGCGTGCGCAATACGAACTGAGAGCGATTTATTCAGGAGCCCCTCAAGCGGAGTGATATTAAATGTCATGCTTTAGTAAGGCGGACTATCCATCTGGGTAGAGGCACGATGCCCTATGAAAATCTTTGGCTTGAACTTGTTTTGTGAAAACAAAGTACACAACTTTTCCAGTAAGAATTAGTATTTTAAATGGTATTTGTAGTTTTATAATAGAACTAACCAAGTACTCTTACCATACACTAAGCACTCACGTGTTTAACAAAATATTGCAAATAAATGTATGCGAGTTAAATACAGTCTGTGTAAAATATGACTACATAGTGTATCATAAATATAGGTACTATTTTGTTAACAGTTACTTCCCAAATACGTTTCGGTAGAATTTAATAATAACACGAAAACTAAAGGAAGCTGTGTTTGTTGCACCCCAGAATTGTGGTAAAGTAAATGGGTTTGGTCATAGACTATTAGAAAATTAGCCAACAAGTGCAAACAAAGTTGCGCCCGGACCAAAGCGTAAACTTTAGCGGGTGGAATTTCTAAATTCTACAAATTTCATAACAGGGCAGGGGTAGGCAAACGAGGCCAGTACTTGCAATAGGGAAGTTACGGTTTATGATGTTGTTCACAGTCGCAGTGGTTTACGTTAACTTTCCTACTAGAAGTGTATGTTTATTACCCAATGCAAAAAACTCTATACAAAAAATGGCTTTTCCGGATTTAAAAATAACCTAAGAATAAAAAATATATCCACCAGGGTGGTATTTTGAAAAATAATATTAAAAGTCGAATATCTCAAAAAGCATAAATTTTTTTAAAGGACTTTCTCAAGTGATATACAGCTTACAAACTATAACGATTCATTCCGTTTACGTCGCGCTTACCTCTACGTCGCGTTCCGTCTACGGTGATTCCGCCTACGTCGAGTCTTGCTACGGTGCGTCTGCTCGCTTATGACGTCATTGTGTACAGTAAGCCTACGAAACATCGTATTTTTCAGTTTTATTCAAGAAAATATGTTTTTTTTAGGACTTCTTCATACACGGCCATGTGATAATTAATTATTATTCTTACGAAAACCGTAATTTGATTCGAAATTCGTTTGTAGCAACCACTAGGGTTCATAAATATTTACTGGAATAGCAGATGTTTGGAAGGGTGAATTTTGTTAGATTCGAGATTAGTTTACAGTGCGTTTGCTTGCCATACCACAAATGCACGAAGATTCAACCCAAAATTCACTGAGAAGGTATCTGAACTATGAAGGCCTAGGTAACAATGCCATAAATCGTTTTCAAATAGGTACTTACGCAGTAGACCCTATACAATTTGTGTTAATAAATCATATTCAGATACATATACCAGGCCGCTGGTCGTGGATTCGATTCCCACACCCAGGCACCACCACAATGCATTTGTCTTCTTGTCCTGAGTAATTATGTAGTAAGTGTGTATACAAACGTAAAGTATTAGGTATATTATCAATTATTTGGTTTCCATAGCACAAGCTCTGCTTAGCTTGGGATCAGATAGCCGCGTGTGAATAAAATCCCAGGATATTTATTTATACATACATACTTACGTACAATTTAAGTACCTAAAATGACTGCATTGGAGACTCGAATGTATAATCGAGGATATCAGAAATTCGACCGAATAATTGTCCTTGTCCTTGCACGCCTATTACGTTCTTGGTGGATAGGAGTTAAACATGAGGTCGTAACATATATAGACATTCTGCTTAGGTATATTATTTATACAATAGCTTTTATGTTATTCAAATACGTCTTACTCTAGCTGAACGGATTTAGATAGAACATGGCACATAAGTATGGATCGTTATAAGATACAGAACATAATATAAAACTGCGGGGCGGAAATTTGTGGATTCATAAAATAAACTAGTTATTATTACATTATTATTCTGGTGTTACTTGTAAACATAGCTATGAGGCGGAGTGGTACAGCTGAGCAAAAAATCGTTGGAGCAAGGGATAACAGGTAGGTAAGTTCTGTCAATATAGTTCCAAAAACATACTACAGTGCGGCCGCCGAGAGAATACGTTTATGACACCTGTTAATTTTGGCCAAGCGAGTCCCATCATAATCAAATTAGCCGTTTTCGTGACTTGGTCAAAAATCTGTGTAAAAAACGCATCATCTCGGCAGCCACACTGTAGGTGGGTAATAGTTGAAAATTATTATTACTTCTAGAAGGTACTTAGTACCTAAAAACGTGTTTTAATAAAGTTTACTCATTTATGTATTTATAAAAATATGAATATCTTCAAACTCATTATCTTCGAAGTGGTCCGCAGAAGTTTGAGAACACAGTCACGTTTGTCCTAGAACACAAACAACCACGCTAACATTATCCTCAGAACAATACTTATTAAATTATAACTTAGAAAAAAAAACATTCTTATAAGTAGGTGTCTGAAATATGACGTTATCACGAATATGGCAGAACGAATTTGTATGAAAATTGAACCACTTATACAGTATATTCTGGATTAACACACAGGATACTTTTTATCCCGGGAAAACATTAATTCCTCGGTGCTTGTATGCCACCTTAGTGGTATAAAAAAAAACATGTGCGAAACCGCGTGACAGAATCTAGTAATACATTCATTTTTAGGGTTTCAAACCCAAAGGATGCCAACGGGACCGTATTACTAAGCCTCCGCTGTCCATCAGTCCATCTGTCAGTTGGCTGTATCTCATGAAGGTAAAGGTAAGGTCTCGTAAGATTGATATTTTCACAGAACTAGTATTTCTATTGCCGCTAAAACAACAAATAATAAAAATGAAATACAAGAAACGTCTTTACGGAACACTTCGTGTGCGGGTGGGTCCGACTTACACTTGGCCAGTTTTGTCTAGGTTGATTTTTAAAAATATTTTTTGAAATTGTGAAATATTGCGGGCGCGCTTGCGGTACTTAAGTCTTGTTTCACTTATATACACTGTCCGTTAAATTCTGCGATATCGTTTGCTTGAAAAATATATTTAGAAATATTGTGTTTCACTTTCTTATAAGGCGATGCTCCATCCTGATATTCTTATAATAAAATGAATCAAACATTTTCCAGTGGGTAGTTACCTATGTTTTGTTATTTTTGTCATCATCAGTGCAGTTCCTATTATTTAGATCGTGAATGTTTTGAATATTAGTAACCTACTTACAATGTTCTCGATCTGTAGTAATAGTAGGTACCTATAATAAAAACATAAATTATTTTCTGAATTTTCTTATCAGATGAATTCACTAAAATGTCACTATAAAGAATTATGTGTCAACACGACCAATAGTTTATTTATTGATGGCCAGCATATTAAAACTTTTTAGTAAGTTCACAAACCTTCATGATAGTTTGAATAAGGTCGGTGCACCGTAGGTATTATTTATAGGTAAGAATAGCGAACACAACGAACGAACATATTTATATTTAACACACTCACTTATCATGCCATATTTGCTGCTTGCGACAAGCAATAATAGTAATTATAATAGTCTAAGAAGTCGTTATAAAGTAACAACTAGGTCACAACGGAAAAAAAATCTACGTCTGACTTTAGGGTGTATACACACTGTGAAATTAAACTGCCGTGGGGGGTGCTGGCGGTGTTTGACGCGCATTGCTTGCGCTGCAAATCTTAGAATGCCATATACGCAATATGCGGCTAGCCGGAATGCGGTTAGCCGTCCGGTATACCGCAATCAAAAATATAATCTGTAATCGCTAGCGAGTATCGATTGTGTTACCATAGTAAGCCCACACTATCACACTCTTCATTCTGTATTTACAGGCCAGGCTGCTAAAGCGCGCCTGTAACTGCGCGTCAGTAGTGATACAAACGCAAGACTTATTTCATGAACGTGTATTTCGTTACAGGATGATAGCTTTACGTTTTCAACGCGTTTTTGTTGTATTACACGTGTCTATGGTGCGTGAACAAATCGCCGTGTGAATAGGCCCTTAGAAAAGAAAGTGACGTTTCATATATTATTTTTTCTATGTATCTGCTAGCCAGGTGTCAGTATTAACATTGATTCGGTGGGTGTAACAAACTTTTTAGTTTTTACTCCTTCGATCGTATGATATCCTAGTCTAAAATCCTAAAATCACAGATTACAGAATAAAAGGCAGATGGAGCGCGCGGAACACGAAAGTGTAGCCAAAAAATTAAATTATTTACTAATACATACTGATGGGTTTTTGCGTAAAAATATTAATATGGAAAACGAGGAGCCTCCTAGGATAAAGGTAAGGACTTACCAGGAACTCCTATGGTAATCCAGCACAGTGATAAGCACTATTATTTCATATCAGTTCACAAATCACAAAGTTCAATGTGTCTCGGTCTGTAGCGTTTTTCGTACTAAATGTTGCGGGGTTGCGGGGCGCGCGCGTTTCGTTTCACTCGCACACATGCGTTTGGCGATGCGTCGCCGAAGTATCTCGAAGATTCCCGAAGCTCTTTTCTCGCTTTCACATATGATGTGGGAAAAGGAGAGGAATCGGGAAGTAGAGGCTCGTCATTGAAACTCAATATGAGTAGGTTTCTACTATAAATATTATTATAGGTATTTTGGCCTAAACACATACAACTCATTCATTAATAAAACTAAAAAGTCTGAAATAAATTAAATTATTAAAAGTAACAAAAACCCGACTGCGTAAAACAAAAAATAACTGAAAAGAGAAAAACAAGCTCTTTAATCTATAGAATTTTGAATTTAACTTGAATTTTATAAGGTATTGAAGGGGACAAACCAATAACCTAAGTATGTATTTTTTTAAGTATTGTTATTTGTTTTAAGCAGTCGGGTTTTTTGTTTCTTTTAATAATTTAATTTATTTCAGACTTTTTAGTTTTATTAATGAATGAGTTGTATGTATTACTAAGTAAATAAGTGGTTCTGTAAAGTAACAACCGTCGCAACTCTGTGAGTTACGTACGGTAACCGCTCAGTTCCTACCCAATGTCCTTGCATTTAACGTGTTTTTTTGCAGTTTACGTCAAAATGGTAACACAAAAGTATTACAATATATACATATATGGAATGGGCTTTTTACAAGCTTTCATTTGATATCCATATTATTATAATAACGAAATTTTTATTTTTAATAACCCTCCCTCTTTTTTTATTCGTAGATGCTATATAAAAATAATATACCCTATGTCACTCCCACAGTTAAGACAAATCTAACAACACCTCATATGCTTAAATCCATCAAGCCGTTTAGGCTGCATTGCGTGCCAAAGAAATAGACATACATACATTCGAAAAACATAACCCTCCTTCTGGGTAAATCGGGTAAAAAGCAAATACAAAATCAAAATCAGATATCTGGTATTCGTTTTGCAGTTTGTATTTGCTTTGTTTAACCACAGTTTATTAATAAAGAAGTGTTTTTTGTTGAATAAAGTTTATTAAACAAAGCAAATACAAATTGGAAAACGAATACTAGCAGGGTTATTTTAAAATGGTCGGATTCGTCATCTGAACGGAATCGGAAACTTCCGAGACGAGTTTCCGTAATAACAAAATAAAAATAAAAATGTATATTTGAACATTAAAAAACAATCAAAACTATAAGAACATCAATATTCTTCTAACACCAGCTGTTCCTCGCGGTTTCACTCGCGTTCCCGGTATATAAAGTCCGACTGATAGTTCCAGAGATTAGCCCGTTGAAACAAACAAACAAAAAACTCTTCCGCTTTATTATATGAGTATAGATAGTACACAGACATATAATATGTCTGTGAGATAGTATGATAATAGTATAATTTAAGTGTTACAACTAATACCTAAACTATATTCTGCATGATAGGTATTGGTGCCGATTCTGTTGTAAATCGCACTAAACTAATTTTAGTCACATCTCATCTCTTTCTTACGAACATTATTGAAAAAGGATAGAACATAATTTAAGTTGTCAAATTAATCTTTGCCGTCTTATTTTGCGTGTATTTAGGCGTAACCGCGATAGATGGCGACTAAAATTATATTGAAAACAAGTATTGGACTAATTTGACAGGACTAAATTTCTTACATCCTTCTCTTATGTTCTTTGTTAGAAATAGACATAGTGACATTAAAATTAGTTTAGTTGTGAACAACAGAATCAGGGCCATTAGCGCCCATTGATATTTTAATTTCCGAATTCAAATAGTTAGACGTTTCTCGACGGAAATATCAATCCAAATCATAGAAAATATTCCGATAGCTTTTAAAAAAATAACCCTGCTGGTATCTAATTTGCAGGCTTCACTTTCGTGTTCCACGCGCTCCATCTGCCTTTTATTTTGTTAATCTGTGCCTACAATTATGAAGCAACATTTTAGGAATGTGAACACAGTACTTACATCCCCATCCAAAATTTTTTTTAAACCAGGTTATATTCACACACAAGTGAAGAAATGCTTGCGGATTCTCGCGCATTATTGAACCTTCGTTGGCTAGCAGATAGGACACGCAACCTATGAAAAATAAAACTAGGAACTGCTATTCAAATGATTAGGTAACATAATACTTAATAGTCTATCTATCCCATACTTAGGATTATCGTATTAGGCCTGGTCGCTATCGCGAATTTCAACTCAATCACTTAAAATTGGTTACTGTGGGTGGAGATATCCATAGGATATAGACATATATCATCACGGACTTTTTGTAGATATTTTTAAGTAACACAATTCCGTAGTACATCATTTTGATATATCTCGGAACCGGTGGTAAATTAAACTGTATTTACAACTTAACGTTCATTAACGCCTTATCAGGGTCTAAACCGAATAAATGACTTTTTGATTTTGATTTTGATCAAGTAAGGTTTAGTCGGCGTTAGCAATGAAAGCGCAAAAAATTCTATGTGTTTACGACACATTGACGTTTTTATATAATGTTCTATTTAAATTAACGACCAGATAAGCGGTGTCTGGCTGTTATGATAATTGTAACTGGAAATACATGAATTGCAGTGCCACCAACCGGGACCAATTATGAATCTAAACCATCAAGGGACTCGAAGTCTTACAAAAAATACAGCGCCACGTACCGGGTCCAATTGTGAATCCAAATCATCAAGCGACCTATACTCAAATTCACACAAAAATAAAATAATTCGATTGTAGCGCCACCTACCGGGACCAAATGTGAATCTAAACTATCAATCTACTCAAAATCTTACAAAAAGATCATCAAAATCCTATAATCCGATTGCAGCGCCATCTACCGGGTCCAACTGAGAATCTAAATATTATATAAGATACCTCTCAAAGGTTTTGATATCCCAAACCATTATTAGATGAAAAATATATAGCTGGATTAGCCCCTGCTTACTCTCTCGCAGTCCCAGTATAAAAAAAATATAAGTAGGAACCTACATAATGATGATATGTTTTACAAATTAAAATAAAATACCCTTTTTTCCATTTTTAATATTATTTTTTAGAGATAACTGTACTTTTATGTCAAATCGCGATTTGACACGCACCGTAGCAAGACTCGACGTAGGCGGAATCACCGTAGAAGGAACGCGACGTAGAGGTAAGCGCGACGTAAACGGAATGAATCACTATAACGCTATAGGTCGAGTTTCCCTGTAACCCTGTATAGTACGTTTTCATAAAGCTTCAACCGCGGGGTTTCGCTTAGCCCATGGTAGTATAATCGTAATTGCAAAAAAAACTGATACTTGCCACATAAACAGAGCACAGTGTCACAATAGTATCAACGTAGCACAGTCTAAATGATAGGATACCTTTTCATAAAAGAAAACGAAAGAACTTAGGAATGCGCGGGTGAAACCATATGACGAAAGCTGCTTTTGCATTCTGAAAGTAGGAAAGGTGAATTTTTACAATTTGGTGTTATAGGTTTTTGTCTTTCGCAAACGTAAGGTTTTGTAATCGATACAAGAGGTGTAATAGAATATCCAGGGGAGCTAAAAGCAGAACTCAAGTGAAACTTCGTGAAATATAAAAATAATGATAATTTGGCGCCAGGTCAGTAACTACCTCTTACACTTGATGACGCAAAAGCACCTTAGACACGTATTTTCACTTCTCCTATGAGTTCCACCCACACTCAAGCCTTTCGATTAGGAACCTACTATATAACCAACTTGTAGGGACCAAATACTAAGACAATTCCTTAGCACTATTTGTATCTTTTTTATTTTATTTTAGTTTATTTTATATATTGCATGAACTGACTGCTATTGTTGTTGTAAATCTTTTTATAACCTGGAATTGTGGCCCCCATGAGACAGGCTTGACCTAGTGTGGGGACCACCAGTATACTAATTGTATGTACACACAACAACATAATCTAGGAATATTTTATATTTCATCAAATATCTAAAGAAATCAAATATCTATATGAAGAATTTTCTGATATAGTAAATGGAAGAATGATAGGTTATTTTAAGGTCTTTAATAAAAAAATAAAAAACAATTCGTGATTTTATTGTTATAAACAAATATGTTATGTTTTTTAATCGCCAGTCTCAATCTAACCCCTTTTTATTAATTAATATTAATAAAACAATTTTAATTTTCCTTAACGTAACGAATTACTAACAATTTTGCCGCCGTATTTTCTTTTGTTTTTTAAATTTACATTTTCAAATTTTGAAAATAGAAAAAAAATGATTTCAATCTATATATAAACTTTTTTATAGAAACTAATAAGATTTAAAACTATTAAGCCTTAAAGAATTGTAGATTAAGGTATCTCTAGATTCTGTTGATGTGTGTATACCGTGTACTTTTAAGAATGCAATAAACTATAAACTATTGTACTAAATACATATTCTTACTATGTAAAAAGCTCAAGTCCTCGTTAATGCAGTAAGTCTAAGGAGCTAATGGAAGCACAATCTAGTAATGCAACTACTTTAGTCGAGAGCAGAGATAATGTACGGTTGAGACGCGATAGCATTTGCACATGACAACTACTGTTTATCTGATTACGGTGTCAGTGTACATTACATACAGCGAAAGAGTTCTGACTCTAACAATTTGTTTTCAGAATTCTATTCAGTGAAATATTAAACATAAACCTAATAATATTTTACAGATCTATATTTCTTTCGAAACAAAGAACATCACAGTTTTTCGAGTCAGTTAAAAGAAAATGATGCAAGGAAAACATCGCAATAGATGAACCTATCTATTTAAAAAAATACTTATGTTGATTATATTTTTGATGCATTTTCAAAAATAGTAATAATTATGTTAAAAACCTCATCCTTGAGTATTTTATAAATATAGAAGACTCATTCATAATTCAAAAAATATTTTATTTATTTTAAAATGATATTACAGTAGATCACTGTGACAGATCTTTATTGTCTTTCCAAACATTGTGTGCCATTACTTGCACAACAAATACATTTCCAAATGATATACGTCACGAACGTAGCAAAATGGACCATGCAGCATTATCGAAAATCTATAAAAACGCCATAAAATAAACCAACAGTAGATCGTTTTATTATTAACTACTTGACAACGAAATACGGACCTGTTTAAATTGATAGATTGTCTTTACGTTTATTACAAACATTATTATCATTTTCTTAGGAAACAGAAACAACACATCTTCGAAAAACTTGTATGTTTGTTTTGTTTTCCTGTAATTATGTATATTGGTTCTAGTGAACGTGAGCTCACGTTCTAACTATAACCTGGTCTATTACACGTTTTACATGGGCAATGAAATAAAGCAATTAGCGGTACGACACGCAGCACCGTGCGGTTCGTGCCACTCGCTGATCGGTAATTTTGTATTAAAATTTTGGCAATCCGGCAAGTCTATGCACACGGCAACCACGCGATTACTTGGTTACCCGGTGCAGTCAGCAATTTGAGGTAGTGATATGAATGGTATTATTAATTTCCAGCCATAGTCTCTGCTCTTCTACGCCACGTTGCCAAGATCGGGCTTCTGATTTTTACTGTGTTTGGTGTGCCTGTGTTTGACAGGAATCTCACTATTGTATTGATGATATGGCCGAAAGTGGTAAGCACACAAAGCGTAGAAGGAACTGGCTCTCAAATTCAGCTGTTGGAACACACCTATAGATGCTTGGCAACACCGTGCTATTATTTCCTCAATAAGTTTTCCTTCAACGACAGCTCAATTTCAATGTAGGATTCGAACTCTGGACTTTCGTCTTGGCATCCAACGTCACTACCACTGAGCTCTCAGCGGCAAACCGCGTGTGATGGCGGTGCGTTCGCTTCTCCGCGCAAATCTGTGTGTCGTATGTCCTCTTATTTACGTGTATTTTCGATTATAATCTATTATGTCGGTTTTTTATACTAATAAGTTGGCAAACAAGCATACGGCCCGCCTAAAATGAATAATAATACAATTATTTAAATGATAAGATTCTTAATAATAATAATGACATGCTCAAATATATCAAAGATAAATTAAACAAACGGTACCGCATTCATGTAATGAAATTCGTTTAAACAGTTCCAACAGTAAATTTTAAAACGGGAACCGTAAATTGCGTAATGCTCGCAGAAATAACTTCAGAAAAGAGTAAAATAGCAGCGGAGTAAATAAAGATGTCACTCCCAAAGCCGTGGAAATCTCGTGAAAAATGCACGAATTACTAGGCACGGACAAATTGCTTACGCATTTTTGTGAAATACCCACGAAAGGACAAAGAGTTGCCGGAGAATTAAATTTAAATAAAAGAATTTATAATAAAGGTTATTCGACTAATGGCGCACCCATTTCTGGGCTTAGTTGGGGAAATGACTCGATCTTGTATCCTCGCTGTCGTTTATCATTCTCGTCCATCTTTCCTATGTTGTGTTTAGTGTTCTCAATGTGGTTACAGTTTGCAATAAATTAATTACGGATTCTCTGGTAAATGGTCATTATAAATACTTCACACGCTGATTGGCGTGGGTGTTATTATGCAACGTGTCCCAAAGTTCAACGATAAGCGGGCACCAGAGGGTGGACCTACATGGAGGGTGGATGACATCTCGAAAAGAAAAAAAAACAGTTAAAAAATTAACACCCGTTAAATTATTTTTAACTATCATGAACACCGTTTTTCTAATATTTCTGTTCTTCTGTTATTTTTTTTTTTATATCGTCAACCTAATTAGCACTGCAACTGCTCTAGCAACCCTCAAAAATCCTATAATTTCTACAGTTTTTATACAAAAACCAATCTTTTTTTTATCGTGTAGTCACGAATCTTTGAATTTTAGGACACGTTATTATACAGGGTGTTGTTTTGGTCGGCGACAAGCGACCCAGGAGCGGTAGTACAAAACATATATTCCCCAAAAATGGACTTAATTCCATTAAATACTGTAAATATGTTGAGAAATACCTTATTCAATTTGAAATAAAATTACCGCAAAGTATGGTTACTAGGCACGTGCACAGACTAGAGCTAAGCGCAAGCCGCCATCGCCCCACCCCTTTACTCCCTCGTACTCCCGTTGAGTATTATGTCTACACTTCAGCTTATTACATGATTTTATTTTTTTTATTAAAAAAAAAAGTATTTTTTTTTATATTTTTTTAGCACCAGTATCATTTGTATTATCGATCCTGAGTCGCTCGTCGCTGACCAAAACAACGACCTGTATGTACCTAATATGCTATCTTATCCAACCAGATAATGTAAATATTATACTATACTAATTAAAATAGCGAATTGTACACAAATAAATTAAAACTCAAAATTATGTTGACCCTTATCAACAAATACAAGTTTAGGTACAGTCTAGTCAGTGCCGGATTAACCTAACACGGGGCCTGTAGCAAATATAATCAAGGGCCTTTGGTTTCAGGTTCTCTAATCTTATAGCTCAGGTATAGCTTCAGTATGGTCGATTGGTTATCCTAGTTTCAGATATTTTCAATATTGTAGGTATTACTTTTTTAAAATATATGACATATATATAACATTCTACCTATATTATTTATTATAATTTTAGTACCTATGTCAAGAATTTTCTTTCCTAATAATTTTAGATTCATTAAAAACGTGTTAGGTATATGTTTTTTTATGATATTTTTATAACTTGTTATAAATTTTTTATAAATTGTTTCGAACTGTGCGGTCTCAAAGGAGCTTCCTTCCGCGGACGCTCAGATTGTGGAATGAGCTCCCTGCCGTGGTTTTACCAATGGAGTACAGCATGGGGTTCTTCAAAAAGGGTGTGAAGAGATTTCTGCAGGGTCGGCAACGCGCGAGTAACACCCCTGGTGATGCAAGCGTCCATAGGCTGCGGTAACCGCTTACCATCAGGCGGGCCGTATGCTTGTTTGTAACCTAAGTAGTATAAAAAAAAAAACTAACTACATAATTATTTTAGCTCATTATTTTGGTTTAAAAAAGTAAATTCACGCCTTCGGGGTAAAAAGTTTATTTTATTTCCTGTTCTTTGACTGTTGTCCTTCATCATCATCATCATATCAATGGAATATAAGGATGTCCACTGCTGAACATAGGCCTCTCCCGTTAACTTCCAATTGGAACGGTTTTGGGCCGCTTTCATCCAACGGAGCCCAGCGACACTGACCAGGTCGTCGGTCCACCTGGTGGGAGGTCGTCCCACACGGCGCTTTCCAGTACGTGGTCGCCACTCGAGAACCTTCCTTCCCCATCGGTTATCGGTTCTTCGAGCGATGTGGCCTGCCCATTGTCACTTCAGCTTACTAACTCTACGAGCTATATCGATAATTTTTGTTCTCTGTTGTCCTTGGTCAGCGATATTTACTACGAATTCAGCGTAAAAAATCCCGTTCAGAAAATTATTACACGTAGTTTGTGTAATTATTCGCGGGCCCCTGAGGTGTGGGGGGTCTGTAGAATTTTCTGTCTCTTACTTTATGACTAATCCGGCACTGAGTCTAGACAAAGATTGTTAAAAGAGATACAATTCATAAGGTTGTCAACTTTTTAATTTCGACTGTATTTTAAGTATTTTGTAGAGAAGTTTCTAAACTGCAACACTATTAAATTAATGCCTTTGACAGTTAAATCGACCCTTTGTAAACTTTCAGTCGGATAAACCTCTCATGTACAACTGAGAAGTTCAAGTGAAATTATTGTTATCGCTGTCACAGAATACAAATAAAGTTTATTTTGTTAAACTTTTTTATGGACACTTTGCATATCCAAGCAAATCCCAAAATACTTTATACTGAAACCTAATTTAGCTAACGCCTTTATTAAACTTATTCAGTTATTGTTAAAATTAACGTAGGTCTAGAGACAGTTTATCGATATGTTTTTAGTAGGTATCTTATTTTCCATTATCATAAGTAGGTATATTATAAACGTAATAAACAAAGAAAAACGTGTAAAGAAATATTGAGGTGTAAAGGTGCATCCACAATACTGTTGTGGAGCAACACTGTGCAAACACGGTATTATTAGGTATGTTACCTAATGTTACCGTGTTGCAAAAAAGATACCTGTGGTGTGAATGCACCATAACTATGAACGTATGTTCCTATTCACAATATTTCCTAAAGATTTACATTTGCTGATTCCAAAAAAAATACAAAAATCGAAAGAAAAAAGCAAATAAGAAAACCTGAAATAGACAAAGAATAAAAATAACATAATAAATATAATAACATGAATCGAGATAAGAAATAAAAAATTAAACAAGATTGAAATCTCAACACAAATTTTCTGACACAGCACTGATTTTCAGTGTCAGTCCCTATGACAATCATTTCATACGCTTTCGAGTGAGATGATGATGAGTACTCTCCAATCAAAATATCATACAAAAGTCATAATACATAATTTCCCTGATGACGATGTAACAACTGATATCGTTAATTAAACTTCCATGACACGACATTTGACACCAAATGAACGTGCGTCACTATTCGAGAAGAAGTGCATGACACCAATCGAGAAGAATTCCAATTAAGGGAGAAATATGATGTACCACATGCGGTACAAGCTGTCGACTACGTATCTCATTAGCCGATATCGACTGATATCAATAACGTATCGTCGAAACTGTACATGCTACTTTGTAATTAATCAAGTAATTGAAATCTGAGAGAATATACATACAAAGTTAAGCTGGATTTCATGTTAATGTTTAAAACAACGTATAATTATGATGCAGATCACGCTAAACTAATTTTAATCACATTACACAATGTCTTTCTTGCTAAGATAATTGGAAGAGGATTTAAAATATTTGAAGTCATATTTAAATTAGCCTAAGCCATTTTCATTTACGAGTAAATAGACGTAGGACGTAACCAATGTACAGTATTACCCAACTAATATGGCTTACCAATGTACCTGCGCAGAAGATACATTTTCAAAGCGCGGGAAACGCTATTGGTCGGCAGCTGCCGCCATGTTAGCGCGCGCCGTGCGGAAGGGGCGTGACTTGCGTGTGAGACGGAACTAACAACTTAGCAGTATTATAAACCTTATAGTAGTGATCTAAGGTTGATTGTTAGTTTTAAGCATTCTTTCGTTAATCTTCGGGGCCATACTTTCTTTTCTGTGCGAACGAAGATTCACGACGGGCCATATCAGTTGGGTAATACTGTAATGTAATGGCACTTTTTAAGCTTTCGCGTTGGGTCTGTTGGCACACTAATAATTGACAAAAAAAATAGTTTATACCATTGAATTATTAATTCAATGGTTTATACATAGTTTATTTGAAAATGTTCGCGCCTTGACTTTCGATCGAGTATGTGTGTGTTGATACAGTTATACGGGGTGTGTCTTCATCGTGACAGTTATGTTTTACAAGACCAAATGCGGGTAGTTGAACTCCCGTTTATCGAGACGCTGGTACCCGCTGTTTCCACTCCACTCGTGAAGACCAAATTGGAAAAAAACTCCTGTTCATCGAGGCGCTCATCCCCACTGTTTCCAGTCAGCTCGTGACCAAGATCAATGCAACTTGGTCGAAACGACAAGGATCTTCCAATTACCTACATAATTTTGCTTAATATTTTTCAACCGGTTTTAAGAGGAAAGGATGGCTGCAAGAAATTTGGAAAATAGGTTTTTAACATATCTATTGCTGTCGCGCTGTACTCGAGCTATGCCGCCCGAGGACGATAGAGACAAAGCGATAAACCATAACTACAGCTTGGATCGATTATACCTATTTAAATTAGATGAAATTGCTATTTCGTAATCACCGGGTTTCTCCTCCAACACTGGTTCGATAAAAAAAAAACTAGAATCCCAATAACAAGGGCTTTGGCTGTGTCCGTGTTCCTTTGTTTTTTTATATTCGTCAAATTTGTTCGCTGGACGTCTGATAAGGGCGTTAAAAATGGTAAGTTTTTGTGATTTTAGAAGGCTCCTAATTCTTATAATAATTAATTTCTGGAGAAAAACACAACCGAGGAACATACATTGGTACTTACAGATTGCATGGTAAAATAATCATTGTTCTAGTGTCAATATTGTTACGATTTTGCTGGGTATGCATAATAAAAGAGATATACCCGGTAAACAGTTCTTTATTTATTACATACAAACTCGTAAATATAATAACTTACGTTCGTCAAATACAATATTGGTTGTTTAAAAGAAATTGCCAGCTAGACTCAGCGTGTGGGTTTAGGGGTAAGATTTGAATTGGCTTAGAACTAAAGAAATGCAATTGAGCGCCACTGGCAGTAAAGGCTGCCAGTCCTAAACATAGTCCGCGTATAAAATTATTAAGGGTACCGCACAGTCTATCCGATGACCTCCACGGAACACGTGGCGTTACGAACGCCCCCTCGGAACAGGTGTGGCGGTCTAACGCCCCACGGAACAGGTGTGGCGGACTAATGCCCCCACGGAACAGGTAGGCGGTCTAATGCCCCCACGGAACAGGTAGGCGGTCTAATGCCCCCACGGAACACCTCCTGGAATTCGCCAATATTGTCTGTGTTACTAATTATGACCGCATGGTCCGAGCGCACAAACTAGCGGACACCAGCCCCTGGTGTCGGCCATGTGCTCGGTAACACAAACCCTAATTCCATATAAATAACAAAGAAATGATTAAATTAATTACTCTGCCACAATAGAAGATTGTGCAGAGCACACCCTACATCTTGCACAGTGTGTACCATGTGCATAGTGGAAATAACCTGCCACGTGCAGGATCCACATGTTAAAAATTACACGAAGAGGTTATTAATTCCCTATCAAAAATAAGGGACACCATAAATACCTTAAATTCAAAATTCAAAAAAATTCAAAATTCAAAATCATTTATTCAAATAGACCTTCGCAGGCACTTATGAAAAGTCTGACTCTAATACTCTAATACCGGTTCGGAAGGTTGCATTTGCTGAGAAGAGCCGGCAATAAACTCAGCAATTACTCTTTTCAAAACAAGCTTAGATTCATTACATAATATTTACATTCTAATCGCACTGACAACAATTGCGTGCCCCGGCGCGGCGGCAAAACTACAAAGTAGACTGAATCTATATTTAATAAGTAAATAAATAAATGGCAAACTTAAGCAGACCAACCCCCACAAGCAGCACCTGTTCACAAGTATGACGCGTGTGGCAGCCATCGCCCTCCTCGCCATATTGGAGGGAAGTGAGCGACCCGTCACACGACGCCGCCGCAAGCAAAGGCCTTAAAGTGAGCATGACTTATTTAAGTCTGCCTTAGAAATAAAAAAAAAAAAAACTAAAAGGAAACTACTGAACACGCAATTTGTTATCACTATGACTATTGACAAGTTTATACTAAATATCATTTAGGTATATAGAAAATATAACAATTTATTAGACAGACATAATATATCGATGAATTTAGAAATAAATGAAAAACATTAAATTGAATTAATTACTATAAGTAATAATCTGTAAATTAAACAAAAAAAAAAGATAACATATAATAATAATAGCATACTCTGAATTAAAATGGACCTTGAACTAGCTGCTAAGTGAAGCAAGTGCAGAGAGAAGCTACTTCCATACATCCTTGTCGTCAATATAATGAGACACTTTATAATACGCCCTACTCAATAACCGCTTTTTGATATGTTCCTTAAATTTAAAAAAGGACATACTGGTCACGCTATGAGGAATTTTATTGTAAAATTGGATACAATTCCCAAGAAAGGACTTATTTACTTTAGCTAATCTAAATCTAGGCACAGTTATTTTGTCTTTGTTTCTAGTGTTTCTATCGTGATAATCACTATTGACTGGAAACAAATTAATGTTTTTACGAACATACATAATATTTTCAAAAATGTACTGAGAGGGCAAAGTTAATATATTAATTTCCGGAAATACCTTTCGCAGAGATTCGCGAGAACCCAAACAGTAGATGGCGCGAATTGCTCTTTTTTGCAATACAAAAATTGATTCCAAGTCTGCGGCAGAGCCCCACAGCAAAATACCGTAAGACATAAGGCTATGAAAATATGCAAAATAAATTAATCTGGCTGTATTAATGTCCGTCAGTTGCCTTATTTTGCTGACTGCAAAAGCAGCGGAGCTCAGTTTACCACCTAAGGCTTCCAGGTGAGCACCCCACTGCAATCTACAGTCTATGGTCAGACCAAGAAAAACAGTCTTATCTACTACATTAAGTTTAGTACCGTCCACAATAACATTGGTATCAACTTTTGGTACATTTGGTAATGAAAATCTTATACATTTAGTTTTTTTAGAATTTAGCATTAGATTGTTGGTAGCAAACCATTGAGACACAGTTTCCAGAGCGTGGTTAACTTTTAAAAGGTCTTTGTCTTTTCTATCTACTTTAAATATCAGAGACGTATCATCTGCAAACAAAACGACATCTGATAGTTCTTTCACCATGTAAGGTAGGTCATTTATATAAACTAGAAACAGAAATGGGCCTAAAATCGAGCCTTGAGGTACGCCTAATTTGACTAAGGAGCCCGATGACACACTACCATTGATTCCTACTTTTTGTTGGCGCCCTGAAAGATAGGAAACCACAAGATCGAGGGCCACTCCACGAATTCCATATAACTTAAGTTTAAGAGCTAGCGTTTGGTGATCTACGCAATCAAATGCCTTGGAGAGATCACAAAAGATACCAATAGCATCGTGTGAGCATTCCCAGGCCTGAAAAATATGCTTAATAAGTTTAGCTCCCGCATCCGTAGTGGACTTACCTCTTGTAAAACCGAACTGATCATCATGGAGTATCTTGTGGTTATTAAAATGCCTTAACATTTGGTTTAGCACAATCTTTTCAAAAATCTTACTTAATGCAGGAAGTACTGAAACAGGTCTGTAATCTGAGGGATTGTTTTTACATCCCGATTTAAAGATTGGAACAATTTTGCTGTATTTCATTAAGTCAGGAAAGTTGCCCTGTTCGAGACATTGGTTAAAAATGAGGGCTAAAATAGGGGCAATATTGAAAATAATTGACTGTATAACCTTAACTGACAAACCCCATAAGTCTTCTGTATTTTTCATATTTAGTGACTTAAAAGCCGTGATAATGTCATAGTCATTAACCTGGGTGAATGCGAAGTCTGGAATGTTTTGTTGAAAATTATTCTGTAAAATCGATTCTGCTAACGTGGAAGACGAAGCAAGATTTTTAGTAGCCTCCATAGGTATATTTGAGAAAAAAGTTTCAAAAGCAGATGCTACTTCTAATTTACCTGAGATTAATTTATCATTAATTTTAAGAGAAAAAGTATTATCTTTGATTTTATTTTTACCAGTCTCTGTATTAATAATCTGCCACACTGTTTTAATTTTATTATTAGAACTATTTACCCTATTGCCTATGTAGATGGCCTTTGCTCGAATACAAACCTGTTTAAATATCTTGGAGTAGTTTCTAACATATATATGAAAGTTTTCATTACTATTGTAAGATCTCTGATGGTAAAGATCATACATGTTATCCCTACTCTTCCTGATTCCTTTAGTTGCCCAGTTACAGAATTGAAGTTTATTATTATTTACCTTCTTAGTTTTGATTGGACAAGATACATTAAATTCGTTGCAAATATCTTTAAATATTTTTCCATAGTTTACATTTGGATCATCAGAATTATATGTAGTGTTACTAATTTTATAATCTATATTGACGCTGAAATTATTTAATCTCGTTTTATTAACTGACCTAAATGTTTTCGTTACGGATGAACTAAGTTTTTTATACGGAAACTTTACTAATTGGGCCAAATGATCCGAACGGACGCCACTTATTATTGACTTCTCTAAAACGTTACTGTTGGTTATTATGTTATCAATACAAGAGGAAGTAGTAGCCGTCACTCTCGTGGGCTCATTAAATAGATGAGACATATTAAATGATTTAAATAACGTAATAAAGTTATTTCTATCTAATGAGGGTATTAGGATGTCAATATTAAAATCACCACAAATAATTACTGACTTATTACACTTTGATAATTTACTAAGTATTTGTTCCATTATGGAACAAAACAAAGTAAAATTTGACGCAGGAGGTCTATACACACATAAAATAATGGAGCTTTCAATCTCTGCACATGCCACCTCGCATACGCGTTCCACAGAATGACAAGTAATATCAGTACGATTCTTATATTTAATATTACTATTTAGCAAAATGAGGGTGCCGCCACCCTGAGCAGTCACTCTGTTGTACGCACTGGCAACAGTGAAGTTATTTACATTAAAAAGCATTCTGTCTGGTTTTAGCCACGTTTCTGTAAAACATAATATATCGATTCTGATTTCATCACATAATAATTCAACGTCAAGTATTTTGCCAGAGAAGCGATTAATATTCTGATGTAGTAAAGTAATGCCATGAGTATGCTTCTCTGTTGTCGGAGTTACAAGTTTAAACAACTAATCACAGTATTATTAGTACTACTAGACAATACCGTTTTGTCACTAAGGCTACATTTAGTTATATTAGCTATAACCGTGTTAATATTGTAAGCTATCAGTGTAGCAATCAAGTTTTTACATTTTTTGGGCATAAACAATGAGTCCCCAGTAAATTTTAGTCCACTAACAAATTTATTAGTGTCGAAGTAAGAAAAAACGTCACTATGACGACATGTCAAACTATATATAAAATTGTTCAAAAACAATATATACCTATTTTGTTTATCCGTATAGTTGACGGAGTATGGCAAAGCACATAGAAAAACATTCATCACCTTTAGTTTGAGGAATGTTTCAAAACTATTAATTAATTCTTTGAATTTCACGTTCAAACCATTTCCTATAAGTATCACAACAGTGGTTTGTTTGTCAAACTTAGTACTTACAATTTTATTCATTATATCAGTATAGGAAGCTCCCGGCATACAATAATTAATAACTGGCTGATCCACACGATTATTTAAAATTGGTCCAAAATTGACCCCAATGTGGTCAGAAAACACAACAGTTTTCATGATTGATGCCTCAGAGCTCCCCACAGAAATATTGACACTGACATGTGGTTCAGTGCTTGGAGCACCCGGAGCGCCCGGAGCACTCGGAGCGCCCGGAGCACCCGGAGCACCCGGAACACTCGGAGCACTCGGAGCGCCCGGAGCACTCGGAGCGTCCAGAGCACTCGAAGCACACGGAGCGCCCGGAGCACTCGGAACGCCCGGAGCACTCGGAACGCCCGGAGCACCCGGAGCGCCCGGAGCACTCGGAGCACCCGGAGCACTCGGAGCGTCCAGAGCACTCAGAGCACACGGAGCGCCCGGAGCACTCGGAACGCCCGGAGCACTCGGAACGCCCGGAGCACCCGGAACACTCGGAGCGCCCGGAGCACTCGGAGCGTCCAGAGCACTCGGAGCGCCAGGAGCACACGGAGCGCCCGGAGCACTCGGAACGCCCGGAGCACTCGGAACGCCCGGAGCACCCGGAGCACTCGGAGCACCCGGAGCACTCGGAGCGTCAAGAGCACACGGAGCGCCCGGAGCACTCGGAACGCCCGGAGCACTCGGAACGCCCGGAGCGCCCGTAGCACTCGGAGCACCCGGAGCACTCGGAGCGTCCAGAGCACTCAGAGCACACGGAGCGCCCGGAGCACTCGGAACGCCCGGAGCACTCGGAACTCCCGGAGCACCCGGAACACTCGGAGCGCCCGGAGCACTCGGAGCGTCCAGAGCACTCGGAGCGCCAGGAGCACACGGAGTGCCCGGAGCACCCGGAACGCCCGGAGCACTCGGAGCGCCCGGATCACTCGGAGCGCCCGGAGAAGAGAGATCAACACATGGTAATGGATTAGTAACATGACAATTACATATCTTTTTCAATGTTAGGGAATCAAACCGTTCTTCATGATTTTTGCACATGTCCACCAGTTTTGTGACTGCAACTATGTGCTCGCTGATCTCTTTCTTAGCACTGTTATATCTGCATGCTAAACCATTAATTAAATCCTCTTTGTGCTTCAGATCTGTTTGTAACTGCAGCATGTCAGTGTCATATAATAACCTCATATTTTGCAAACTACTATTACATGTTTTTAATTGAGTAATTAGTCCTACACGTTCTTTCCTAAGTTTTATATTTTTACAGAAACTTTCTTTACATTTTATGAGTTTCCTGGTTTTGGTAATGAATTTATTTATTTTGATGTACTTTTTGATTCTATTATGACTATTCATCAAAATCGGTTCATTAGTGGTTGATACATCATTTGTCAAATCAATGGTCTCAATAAGCCTAGAAGTAGGTAAATGACCAGGACAACTCACAACAAGTTCATCAAATAGGCTAAGTGTACTTTTTTCCTGATGACAACTTTTCTCAAGTTCATACTTAGTTATAATGCCATTGGCCCGGCTCAAGCTGAGTTCAAGTTCAGAAATGCGAGTCAAGGCCATTTCATGATTGTCACTACATTCTTGGAACTGTAATAATTTTTCCTGCAATTTACTTTGGCGATCATTAGCCTCCGTACAATGTTGGTGAAGTTCAGCCATTTCACTTTTCAACTGACTATTTTTGTCTATGATTTTCTTAATTTCCTCCTCACTTTCCTCTCGCTCCTGCAGCAACTTAGTGCAGTCATCCTGGGAGACCTTGAGTTCTTGCAAGGTCTTCTTAAGTTTTTCCTCCATGTCACGAGCGGTGGCTCTGCGAGTTGTCATTTTAATTGAAGTGGACCTGGAATACACACAGGACGGTTTAAGCAAGTGGGAAGATAAGGATTAATATTTGAGAACCTACACCACAGTCTATACAGTAAATTGAGTTGTAATTAAGAGAATTATTCACAAATAATACAAGATGAGGTACTACTAAGGATTGTGTAAATATTTAATTATTAGTATTACTTATGTTTTTGTGAACTTGGTATATCTATATAATAAATTATAATGTTTAATTTAGTGTTTCTCTTTCAAGATTACTGTAATAAGTACTACTTGGGATTGGGTGTCTAATGGAATGCCATAAATGTTAAACATTAAAATGAAAAGTTTAAAGTGAGGGGATTGCCAAAATATTGAGTTTATATATCATCAAGGATACTGCAGTGTTCAGTATGTTAAGTTTTTAACTCTTAACACAATTTGGCAGACAAAATAAGTTGTGATAATCCCTGCTGATGCATTTGCATCTGTATGATATAAGTAACTCAAATTGACAAGGAATCATAAAGATATGATTCCGATTCAAAAGATTTAGCTACTATTGATATTATAAGTATAAAATAAGGCTTATTATCACAATACTCCCCAGGTTTATTGTTGGTTTTCAAATTCCTTCCGTTGGCTGTCACTTCGCCGGTGAATATCACAGCTGATTTTCGTTATTTTTCGTAAAGACACTTTATGTTTTTATTTTTCAGGAACATTAATCATAAATACTATTTAATTACAATGAAATATAATGTATTTTACTAAAATTAGAATTATAAATTAATTAAAATACAGGAGACAAACTTTTGACAAGTTCACTACAGTGTTGCCCGTCCCGTCTATGGAGGAAAATGTCCCTGCCTCCGGAAGGTGGACAATGTCGACTCCGGTCTGTCGACGGCTTCCACGTGCTGGTGGCAACGCCTACACAGCACGAGGCACTGTAAAATAAAAATACATTTAAAAACGTGTCGACAAAACCGAAGCCGGGAATACGGCATTGTCGTGATGTCGTACTTACGATTAAGGTTGCAAAAAAAAAACAACGTGGCGTGCCCGATGTCCCAAAATCGGAGCACGCGCCGGTCGTAATCACGAAAACTGAAAATAAATATTAAAATGTAACAATCGTTCAATGGCACAAGCACTAATTGAATTTAAAACTGTAAAAGGTGTAAACTTACCAAAAAAAACAAGTAAAAGTTACTTGGGAGTTGTGTTCCCTATAAGAACAAAATGGAAAGTGAAAGAGTCATCGTCCGGCACTAGGGAGGTGATCTAAGGACGAGACCCGATGCATTCATCATTCACCTTGGCACGAATCGACCGGAAAAGAGGCTATTTAGAGTCGACTATGTCAACATTTGCAAGGCCAAGGTCGTTCAGTGCAAGGGAACGTCACTTTAAAACGTCAGAGTGACAGTCGCATATTGCATCGATCTGTCACCTGTATCAAAACAAAACAAACAAGGTTAGGAAAACAATAAATAATGTTTATTGTTAAAATTAATGTGAAAAATGCTTAAATAAGCTGTAAAATGACAAACAGTAAATGTGTAAATCCAGGGCATAATAGAATGAGCCCACAAGTAAGGTGAGTGCACAGAAAATCGAACTACGTCGAATTTTCTACGTAACAATACCCCCCACCTTACCAGAATTTTTACGAGATAAGAGGAAAAATTCAAGCTGGCCCTCCAGCTCAGTCCTTGGGATCATTCCATGACAAGCACCTCAGCATCATGGACACACACTCAAATGGTCAAAACAAAACTTTCCATACAAGCGGAAACAAAAAAAACAAATGAAGCCAAATCGCGATAAAATAAATCGGAATCCAATAGACAAGCCCAAATAAAAAAGAAAGCGACCCGAAAAAACTAACCCGATGACCTTAAGCTAACCCGATCAGACTTGACATGAACGCGTCTGTCAAACTTCAGCAACTCCTCGACGTGTCTTGCTCTGTTATCTTCCCTCGAAGAAAGCGACAAAACACAGGGAAGTACCTCGACCTCAGGAAACTTGGGAAGAGGTTTCCGACGACAAATTCGGAACCGTCTCTTCTTCTTCTTGTGTTTCTTCTGCCTCGGAGGATTCCGTTTCGCGGCTACAGACTCCGGGACAGACGACTCAACAATTCTAGCCGAAACACACTCGACGCAACGGTCGGGAAGTGGTATCGGATTTAGACACAGAGGTTCGGGATCGGGGACAGGCGAAGAAACTGGACAAGGCTCGAGCACAGGACAAGGAACAGGCGATGGACAAGGCGAAAGCAATGGACACAGATCAGGCAACGGACAAGGCTCAGGTACAAGAGATGGCGTAGGTACTGGAATTGGAGTTGGCTCAGGTACAACAGGCGTGGCGCTGTTGGGAGTCGACCTTGAGCTCTTCACGCAGTACAGACGTCTATCCATTTCAGTATCATAGCAGCTGTAGGGCGTGAAATCATCCACCAGCAGCTGCTTAAGGGATGCCCAATCTGAAACGGCATTCCTGACGCTGCGAAACCAAATGAGTGCGGCATCGGAGAAGATAATTGGAGCTGCCTGAAAAAGCACCCACTCCGGAATTCGGTGGACGCTACAGATCTCGTCCAGACGCAGAAGGTACGCTTGCACCGACGAAACGCCGTCGTAAACATGATGCGAGCTGCTCAGCACGTCAATGCAGTTCACATATGATGGCACGGATACCTGCTCAAAAGAACGTAGAAATTCCGCATAAGCCACGTCGATCTCCTCAAGCCAATCGCACAACTCAAAATACAACGCAAGCTTACGATCCCGCAAGGAACCAGAACCGGTGATGCGCCGCAACCTATGAAAAGCATGATGCGCTAATGCCCTAAGCCGGTTAAGTCTCTTAAATATGCGCTTATCCTTAGCGAAGCGAGTTGCGATCTCATCTAAAAGTTCCCGCAAAGCATGAAATTCAGAAGCGGGTGTGCGCGATGTGCAAAAAATTCGGGGTGCCGGAAATAATTTAGCAAGTTCCCTAACTTGATCGCGAAGAGCCGATAAAGTAGCCTCCGGTGCTACATTGCGAATCTCCACCTCATAGATTAATTCGGATAGTCCTAAGAGGTTAAAACAAATTGGGCGTTCCATATAAAAAATATTAATTTAAAAACAAATTAATAAAGGGGCAAGTCGAGCTGGCTTCACATTATGGTGATTTACAAAAATAAATATAATCACACATTCATAAAAACAATTGATTACATGTATTAATCATTTAAAATAAATTGATTTCCACCCTTGAGCTGCATTGGGTAAAATAAAAGTCAATTAAAATATAAATTTAACTTTAAAAAGCTTTGAGCGAAAAGAAAGCAAGCGCGCAAAGAAAAATAAGCAAGCTCAAGAGAGGAGGACATGATATAACAAAGCATGTAAACAAAAGAGACGAAAAAATAAATAAACCAATTCAAATCATTTGGTGTAGCTAAGGGACACACCAATTACCCCAAAATTTTCGAGCCCCACGTTGGGCGCCACTGTTACGATTTTGCTGGGTATGCATAATAAAAGAGATATACCCGGTAAACAGTTCTTTATTTATTACATACAAACTCGTAAATATAATAACTTACGTTCGTCAAATACAATATTGGTTGTTTAAAAGAAATTGCCAGCTAGACTCAGCGTGTGGGTTTAGGGGTAAGATTTGAATTGGCTTAGAACTAAAGAAATGCAATTGAGCGCCACTGGCAATAAAGGCTGCCAGTCCTAAACATAGTCCGCGTATAAAATTATTAAGGGTACCGCACAGTCTATCCGATGACCTCCACGGAACACGTGGCGTTACGAACGCCCCCTCGGAACAGGTGTGGCGGTCTAACGCCCCACGGAACAGGTGTGGCGGACTAATGCCCCCACGGAACAGGTAGGCGGTCTAATGCCCCCACGGAACAGGTAGGCGGTCTAATGCCCCCACGGAACACCTCCTGGAATTCGCCAATATTGTCTGTGTTACTAATTATGACCGCATGGTCCGAGCGCACAAACTAGCGGACACCAGCCCCTGGTGTCGGCCATGTGCTCGGTAACACAAACCCTAATTCCATATAAATAACAAAGAAATGATTAAATTAATTACTCTGCCACAATAGAAGATTGTGCAGAGCACACCCTACATCTTGCACAGCGTGTACCATGTGCATAGTGGAAATAACCTGCCACGTGCAGGATCCACATGTTAAAAATTACACGAAGAGGTTATTAATTCCCTATCAAAAATAAGGGACACCATAAATACCTTATGGAGGAAAATGTCCCTGCCTCCGGAAGGTGGACAATGTCGACTCCGGTCTGTCGACGGCTTCCACGTGCTGGTGGCAACGCCTACACAGCACGAGGCACTGTAAAATAAAAATACATTTAAAAACGTGTCGACAAAACCGAAGCCGGGAATACGGCATTGTCGTGATGTCGTACTTACGATTAAGGTTGCAAAAAAAAAACAACGTGGCGTGCCCGATGTCCCAAAATCGGAGCACGCGCCGGTCGTAATCACGAAAACTGAAAATAAATATTAAAATGTAACAATCGTTCAATGGCACAAGCACTAATTGAATTTAAAACTGTAAAAGGTGTAAACTTACCAAAAAAAACAAGTAAAAGTTACTTGGGAGTTGTGTTCCCTATAAGAACAAAATGGAAAGTGAAAGAGTCATCGTCCGGCACTAGGGAGGTGACCTAAGGACGAGACCCGATGCATTCATCATTCACCTTGGCACGAATCGACCGGAAAAGAGGCTATTTAGAGTCGACTATGTCAACATTTGCAAGGCCAAGGTCGGTCAGTGCAAGGGAACGTCACTTTAAAACGTCAGAGTGACAGTCGCATATTGCATCGATCTGTCACCTGTATCAAAACAAAACAAACAAGGTTAGGAAAACAATAAATAATGTTTATTGTTAAAATTAATGTGAAAAATGCTTAAATAAGATGTAAAATGACAAACAGTAAATGTGTAAATCCAGGGCATAATGGAATGAGCCCACAAGTAAGGTGAGTGCACAGAAAATCGAACTACGTTGAATTTTCTACGTAACAATATCCAGAGAGGAAACTGAGGAATACGTTTGTATGGAAAAAACGCAACCAGCATTGCCTCTTAAAACCAGAGATTATTAAATTATACATGACCAACATTAAAAAAACATGTGGAAATGCTTATAATAATATTACAAAGAATGAAACACTGAAAACACAAATTGAGATGCTTATATAAAGTAAACCCTTGGAATATTTGGATAGTACTAGATGAAAAATAGCAAGTAATGACGTAGGTAAGGTTTCACACTCAAAGTAACCATAAAGTCAGCTCTTAACCTTGCTTTAACAGTCTAATTAAGACTAAGCAGTGTAGCAAAGACAAAGGTACACAAACCGTTGCAGTATTGTGTGAGGCCATTACGAGCGCAAATACAAACAATTTTAACGTTGGAATTAAAACGAAAAACTCGCTATGTCGCATGTAGTTTTAGAAATGCTGATTATTTGTTAAAATAAGAGGCATTTTAACCCTCATATAAATATTTTAATACATGTTTTGAATGGGATGTGTTAGTATTTTAGGACCCGGTGACGTTTTTATTAGACTTTGAAATCAGTTTCAGATTTCTCAACATTCTTCGGTTGAAGTGAGTAATTATTTTCAACAGGGATGATTCCTGGGTAAAAAAATAATAATTCTAATTAGTCCGTCAGTTAGATTATCAAAAAATATGGGACACGTATTTTTTGCTTTACCAAATCATAAAAAAATCACAAAGATAAAGCGCGTCAAAGTTCGTAAGTGGGCTCGTGACGTCACTTTAGAGTAAAAAGTGTAGGTACCCTAACGTGACGTCACGCGGAACTTCAACACACGATTTTTTTGTTTAATTGACTAAAGTAAAAATTCGTGTCAATATTTTTTGATAATGTAAAAGATTTTTTTAGTCATCTAGCCTATGCATAGATGATTTATAAGTAAAAAAAATTAAGAAAACTTCGTAATAGTTTTAAAAAATAAACCATCTACTTCCTAAACAGTTTATTATTAATAATAAAATGTGACATTTTAATTTTACTTTACAATGTAGGTACGAATTTCCGAAGTAAAATCTCAAAAAACAACAAATTAATGGTATTTATTATTAGTAGTATTAATTACCAGTATTTTGTTGAAACTGTCTGTAAATACATTTTCGCTAAAATGGCTGTAACAAGAAAAAGTTACAAGACTAACAGGTAAAACGTTAACACCCAAGGCTAACACAGTAACAGTAGCGAATAAAAATGTAGGGTGCCTACAGAGTGAGCTATTTATTCCACAAACAATCATTTTTCATTCTAACTACGGTGCGGTGTAGGTAAGCCGCCCTTATGTACCTATTATAGTAAGTTATTTCTCACAAAATACCAAGGTACCTTTGGAAAACAAGAGCGTGTCGGTTAGGCATTAGCACAAAGTTCCGTACGTACCTAAGTTTTTTAGTAGATTTATACAATTTATTTGATAGTTTATGTAAGGCGATTCTTCTTGTGTAGTTTATGTTCGCAAATTGACGACGCTAGTTTGTATTGTATCGGAGCTTCCTGCGGTCAGTATTATGATTTCAAATGGTTCCCTGGGATAAATGTATCCTATGCTTTATCCCTTATCTGGGGGCACGGGAGTGCCCCCCGCCAAGACAGGCAAGCGAAGCGTAAGGGCTAGTGCCACAAATATTACAAAAAAAATACATACTTAGGTTATTGGTTTGTCCCTGCCTGCGGTACCTTATACAATTAAAAATTCTATAGATTAAAAGATCTTGTTTTTCTCTTTTCAGTTATTTCGCAGTTATACACAGTCTGGTTTTTTGTTTCATTTAATAATTTTTGTTATACAATAGTTCTTGTAGTAGTGAAACGGCTAAGCCATATAAGAAGATTATACTTTCAATTTAAATAAAGTACCTTGCAATTGTCGGCGTGATCGAGTAACAAACAAACACATGAGCCACACAAACTTGCATTCATAATATTAACAAAATTGTTTACAAATCTCTATATATAAAAATGAATCCCAATTTCCCTTGGTCACGCCATGCGCCATATCTGAATCCTAGTGTGGGGATTGGATACCGCAATAGCTGTAAAAGTTATTTCGCTACAAATAAATATTATCCCACCAAAAACATTTTTATGTAAAATGTTGCCAAGACATGGGTCGCACTGTCAAAAAGTTATCAGATTTCATGTAGAGCCAAGCTTATAACTCTACATGCACTTACTCTACAAGCCCTAACTTCACAAACTCTACACACCGCAGCCAAAATATGTGGCTTGGCCGTTTCGCTACCGTCACATGGGAGTAAGGTGAAAAATGTATTCACTGTTCATTACTTTTTTGTTATTCAATCGTTTTTGTAGTAGTGAAACGGCCAAGCCACATATTTTAACTACGGTGTGCAGAGTTTGTGAAGTTAGGGCTTGTAGAGTAAGTGCATGTAGAGTTATAAGCTTGGCTCTACATGAAATCTGATAACTTTTTGACAGTGCGACCCATGTCTTGGCAACATTTTACATAAAAATGTTTTTGGTGGGATTTCACTTCTTTTTGTAAGTTGCTAAAGTTTTTTTTTTCCAAGTTTTATAATTTTTTTGTTGTTTGTGTACTAATACAAGCTTACATACCAAATTTCAGCTTTCTAGGACTTCAGGAAGTACCCTATGAATTTTGATGATCATCAGTGAGTCAGTGACGAAATCGGGGTATTTTTGATATCAATAAAATCTAAAGTATAAGAGCTATGTTATTGAAACTTAATATGTTTAATAAGTTCACTATTGACATCATATCCTGAGAATTTTGTTTATCTGGTATAAACCAAACCCAAGTTATGAGGGTTCAAAAAATCGACGAAGCGCTTCGAGAAAAGGTAGGTAGTGCCCTTTCGCTTCGCTTGGCTGTCTTGGCGGGGGCACTCCCGTGCCCCCAGATCAAAAAATCGACGAAGCGCTTCGAGAAAAGGTAGGTAGTGCCCTTTCGCTTCGCTTGGCTGTCTTGGCGGGGGCACTCCCGTGCCCCCAGATTTTATTTATTTATTTATTTTTAGTTTTTTTTAAATGTATGGATAGGAATCCAAATTATAAAGTTCTCAGAGGGTTCCCACTTACTACGGAACCATAAAAATCATCCAACAATACCAAAACGAGCGGAATAAAGTCACAAATCATATAAACGCGACCATTATCCGTATAAATTGTTTTATTCGATACATTTACGTTAAATTGAAGTAATGTGCGTGTAAACCGTTTGTTCTGACCGTACCTACCCGTAGCCGGAACATGATTTATCTGTATGCTATCTTAATTGAACCGAATGATGACGAAATATGCCGAAGTTTGCCGAACCACACCACACTCATTACAAGCTTTTAATTAGTTTCACGTGTCGTGTCCCAACTGACCCGGAAGGAGGGTTATGTCACATATTTTATGTGTGTATGTATGTATGGCTATTTCTTTAACACGCTCTGCAGGCTAAACGGCTTGATGGATTTAAGACTAAGCGGTTACCGAACTGGACAGTCGTACACTAACTCACAGAGTTCCGATGGGTGTTAGCCTTACTTTACCGTACCGCTCATTTACTTACCAATACGATAAAAAAAATATTAAAGTAAAGGATTAAAAATGCCAATTATCGTCTTATTTGTATTATAATAATGCCTTCGCGCAAATACTCCAGCGTCATTTTAATTGTGTTTAGGGGATGTTTGACTGCTACGATTAGTCTGGCTGCTTGCAAAAAGTATTGAAATAGTTCTTTGAGTATGTATAAAAATCAGCTCGTAGAATTTAAGAAAAGTAAGTAATGTACATAACATACCTTTCATGCTTGGTACCTGAAAATTGGCCCACGGGACAAGTTAGCTGGTATTCATACCTTTGAAGTATCTGCTAACACTACTCAATCCTAAAAGTACATTTTGTCCGTTTAAAAATAAGTAATGTCAGGCGATTCTGGGATCTCGGTCTATTAAAATCATCGCTCTTATTAACGCCTCTCGAGTGATAACAACAAATAGATCCTAAACGCGTAAAATAACGTCGTATTGCTCTTTTTGGCAGGAACTAGCAAAGTGACGTTGCTTTTTCGTTTATTTTCATAAAATCGTATATTTCCAGTTTTACTGAAAAATATCGGTGGTGTTTTATCCAATAAAAATCAATCCAAGCGAAATAAAATGAATGCGTGTATCGTGACTTATCAAGTTTTCAAAAAAAATTGTAAATAACGTAGAACGGCCACCGTTTTACTAAAACCTGACTGAAATACGAAATTTGGCTTGCTTGACTATGTGAAAGAACTTATAACATAATGCGACACGTTACTGGCATAAATAAATCCTTATTGATAGAATTTAGTTGCCCTATCGATAACTAAGAAGAAAAACGACGTATTTTGTCAGTAACAAGAAGGGGGTCGATAATTGCCTTACCTTATAGTTAATAAAGTATTTCGTGAGGGTTTTAGTGCAAACTTAAAGGCACATTATTACTTGCATGTAAAGCCTATTTTCCTATAACAGAATCTAACAGAGACAAATACATCGCACAACTTTACAACAACAAAATCATATCGCGTCCAATATAATTTAGATGGGAATTTTACTGTCGAGTCGTACAACCCTCTGTGATAACACTCTGTATAAGCTAATAAATAGCATAAAGCCAGTGACGTAACGAGTATCTATCCATTTATGTAAAAGGAGAAACACTGACAGATGCTTTCACAGCTGAAGTCGCAAAAGTCAAGAAACTTGAAATTTCATTATGGTCAGCAGTAGAAGGGTTTTCAAAAATCATCCACTAGGGGTCAAAGAAGTGATCGCGGATAAAACTGAACGGAAAGTGGCCCTGATTCTGTTGTTCACAACTAAACTAATTTTAATGTCACTATGTCTCGTTCTACCAAAGAACATAAGAAAAGGATGTAAGAAATTTAGTCCTGTCAAATTAGTCCAATGCTTATTTTCAATATAAATATAGTCGCCATCTATCGCGGTTACGCCTAAATACACGCAAAATAAGACGGCAAAGATTAATTTGACAACTTAAAATATGTTCTATCCTTTTTCAATCATGTTCGTAAGAAAGAGATGAGATGTAACTAAAATTAGTTTAGATTACACCGATTTACAACAGAATCGGCACCATTGTGTGACCATGTAAAACTAAAAACCGATTACGTTGAAGAAAGGATCTCATAATACTTGTATGTTTAAACACGCTAATATCCAAAACTACAGAACAGATTTTCAAGGGGTTTCACAAGTTCGGATGACGGAACGAAAATATTATAAATAATTTATGTGATTTGCACGAAGCCACGCGCGAATAGCTAGTGAATTTTATTCGTTAGTAGGTTATAAAGTAAATAAATTATAACATTACTCTTATATTAACCCGTTGGTAACTCGCGAGAGACGAGCGTCCTATTATAACAATTTATGTCATTGTTATTCTTTTACACGCGAGCCAAAGTATAATGAAAATAAGTATACTTCAAAGCCATAAGCTGAGTAAAAAAATATTACAACAAGTCATAACAAACAAGATATAAATATTACCCCTAATAAAACAGATATTGACTCTGTCTTTGTCCAAATATATCTCCGCCGCAACCGAGGACAGTAAAACCTATCGGAGATCTATCTGTTCCGCAAACTACAGTAAATGAAGTAAATAAACGAGAAACCGGCTTTATCTTTTGACTCATTATGGACGTGGCTGGCTGTCATAATTCCCCAAAGGTACGATTCACTCACTAGTATAAAAGTATTACAGTAGATAAGTTTAAGGTTGAACTTTAAATGCGTGAAAATATAAATTGTGTTTATTTATGTTTGTTTATAGCATGGTGTTTTTTAAGGCGCGGACTGACTACGATTTTGACAGCACTCGTTCTTCACTGGAATAGGGTTGAAAATGGTAAATCATAAATGTCGACTCTATGAAATGGTATGTTGTTTACGTGTTTTCTTTAGATTATACAGAATATACACATTAAATTGAATAAGTGTCCGGTTAACATTCTAATATAATTCCGTATCTTATATATTCTTAAAAATAAAATTGTTACTCGCTGAAAATACGGAGAATTTCGACGTGAAAGATTTTTTTAGACGTAACTTACGAATTTTTTATTGGAATATCAAAGCACTTTTTAATATTCTATTCACATTTTTCTCAAAACCCTCTTCTATCCACAGTATTTTTTGTGTTAGGTATTTCAATGCATTACGTCATACTCGACTCTCAAAGAAAACCCATTCTCGAGATTTGAGCTTAAACCTGGCCTTAAGACGGGTAGAGTATAGGCCCCGGTTGAGAGCTTGCTCTGATTTGTCCGCGTAAGGATGCTAAGGCTAAATTTTGAGCCGGCATCTACTTGACAATTAAAAATAAAAGTAGAGCGTAGTATTTATTCTCTCAAAGAGCAGCTCGACTGTGGAAGTACCTTACCTTATAGAATACCACTTGTGTTCCTGCGCGTGACTAAGGTCGCTCTTTGGGGACGGGACAAAGGTCTGTACCGCATGAGCGATGATTCGAGTGTCGCAATAGTCCATATAAAAAAAATTGCATAATCGACATTGTCATAATATTCCATATATATTTATTCTTCAAATTAAAATCTATTGAAGAAATCTTTAGGATCTGAAGACATATCCTACTTTTAACTTTTAAATATTATTAGAACCGGGAATAAAAGTATGAAATTCTACGTAAATATTATTTGACGGTTGAAATGAGGCCAAAAGTGCAATTTTTATATGTATTGTTTCATTATATGGGGCTTCCAAATATCACGTGTTACTGGTAATGTTATCGCAATATTTTTGTACAACCACGGAATGAAAGGGTTCATCACCTTAGAGTCCGTTTTCGCTTGCACCAGATTGCAAGAATCAATTTTATTATACCAACAAGAAGGTTTTAGTTCATCAAAACATGTTGAACGAATCAAGTTGAAAACTGACCAACCTTGTCATTCCGGCACATACAGTAGTACCCAATTAATATGGCTTACCGATGTACCTGCGCAGAAGATACATTTTCAAAGCGCGGGAAACGCTATTGGTCGGCAGCTGCCCCCATGTTAGCGCGCGCCGTGCTGAGGGGCGTGACTTGCGAGTGAGACGGAACTAACAGCTGCAGTGTATTATGAACCTTATAGTAGTGATCTAAGGTTGATTGTAAGTTTTAAGCATTCTTTCGTTAATCTTCGGGGCCATACTTTCTTTTCTGTGCGAACGAAGATTCACGACGCGCCATATAAGTTGGGTAATACTGTACCCATGTATGGATTTTGACATGATTGTACGGGGTACACCTTGTAGATATTAAAAGAGTTAAAATATGATAGAAAACTGTTTATTATAAATTTGAAATATAATTAAAATGATAGTGAATTGAGAATAAGATTGCTATGCTGATGCTATGATAATGAGTACGCGCCCGCCGCGGTATAGGTCGAAACGTGAACTGTTTTAATTGATTGATGGTTTTGTGAATGACGCGTAAAATGCTGATGTTAGTATAATAATGCACGGTTGCACCGTACATGCTCCCGGGCGAGAGATGAGGAAAGCTGATGTTGATGGATGTGACTCTTATTTTAATTACAAGGTGATTAAACAATTTTGATTACAAGGTGATTGAACAATTTATATAATTAAACACGGGTTAGTCACAATTGTATTTTATTTTGTTAATAATAGGCGACGTTGCCTTGTTTAGTACACGCGCACTCTGTTGATTTGAATTTGAATTTGCACTCGCGCACCGATTACCACATTCACTCGCGCACGGTACACTAGCACATGCACTATCGTTGAGCTGCCCACGCGGCGAAGGCTCCGGCACCACAGGCCGGGCGGCGGTGAGACCGGCGACGATGAGGCCGGCGGAGGTGAGGCCGGCTGGTGGCTGCGTGCCGTAGGAGCGTTTGCGCCGACGCACGCGACGCCACACCAAGTAAACGCCAACTGATCCGAAGGCTCCAACCAATAGGTAAATGACGGTGTACTGATGGATGTCATGATAAGTAACTGTTTCTATTTCTGCCTCTTCAGTTTTCATTTGTGTAATCTCATTGCTGATCTCTTTTAGATTCCTTTGATTTTCCTTAATCTCCATCTGATCTGCTGGTGTTTCAAAAATATTCCGGGGAATTGTTATATTGATAATATTATTAATAGGAGCGATTTCCAGCTTAATTAATTCTGCTTGCGTTTCAATTTCATTGTAGCGTGGATTATGTGCATAAATAGTGAATGACTCTCCTTTGATGACACATTCATTCCCGAGTGATAAAACACCTGCTGCACTAATTTGCTCTACGGTAACTTGACTACCGCATATGATACGTAGCGGGCATTGGCCGCAACAAAAGAATAAATATGTATTTATTCGATCAAGTTGTTTCCAAAAGTCAGTACAGATATCTGTGTTGATTTTGCATTTGCTTGTTTGATCTTGGATACATAGGTTTTCATCTGTTTTAAGCTGATGAATTGGTCTATGCAATTGACACAATCTTGTTGTTTGGTCAAATTGGATACACATCTGTAAATCCGTTACTGACATAGGTATATACGAATCTTTCTGAATATTCATTGCTAGATAGTCGGCAATTGGTATGATGTTTACCATATTTGTTTTGATTGCTTGTGGTAGCGGAATAACTTGATAGATGTCGTAACTGACTCGGGTTACAAGAGGAACCTTTATTTCAAAGATGAGGTATTGCTTTGTGACTTTTGCTCTGACCTTCAATAAATGATAAATATTTGATATGTCAAAGTTAACATTTTGAATTGGTAATGACAAATCTTTTGATAGGTGTCCAGAAATAATGCTCAATTCATTCCTAAGCTGATTAGGTGATAATAGATGAATGTCGAATTTACCATGAGATACATCTGTAATTGTATCAAGGAGGGTATTTTGAATGCTTTTCAGGTTGATCAAGATGCTGTTTGCTATAATTGATGACAAAGTAAATTCGCTCATATCTTCTACCTTCTGGACTTCTTGATTCAAAACATTGGTCGCTTTCTCTAAGCTATTTAAATGTTTATTAAATGATTTGTGCTGCATGTTCATAGTAATTTCCATCCTTTTTAGGAAATTGTATTCTGCTTCAATTATTGTAGTCTGATTCTTCCACAGGTTTGCAAGATGATGCTGGTTTTGTCTGATAAGATCGATATCTATTTGATATTGTTTAGCGAAATTGTCGTCTAGAATTCCAAAGAGACTATTTCCAACGTTTCCTATTGCATTGATAAGACCGCGACGTAACCGAGTACGCGCGTAAAATTGCTGACGAAGTAACAGCTGATCGTAGTGTACGAGCTCACCGTGACCGTGATTTAATTGTAATAGGACCACGTCACATGTTGTTTGTTGTTGTTGTCTCGCACAAATGGTTCTCATATGACTGATATACTTCTGGAATAACTCAGAACTTTCCCAATAAGGGTCCATATTGTAGTACACTACAATCTTCCATTCGTCACGAATCAGATGCATCTCTGATATTTTATCAAAGTAAAGGCTTTGATTTGTTTTGAAATTTGATATGTTGTAGGCACCTTGTGCTATAGGCATGATAAATGAAAATAACATTAATGTTAATGTAATAAAATTGCAAAATTTGCTTCTTGTGCCTGCTCGCTTTGATCTATTATGAGTTGCAGACGAACTATCTCCATTGCTTGAATTTTTGCTATTTTTCTGCCTGCTAAGTTCTTTGTGTTCTTCGTTGGCAACAGGTAGAATGGATACTTTTGTGATTGGTCTTTTGATAACACCGTTTTTTGTTTTAAGTGTGACTACTCGTACGAATCCATCTCTGCCGGGGTGGAGTTCAATGACTCTGCCTAACGCCCATTTCCCCGCGGGCAGGTTCGCATCATGTATAACGACGACACTGTCGAGTTTGATATTTGGTTGCTGAGTCTGCCACTTGCTTCTTGCCGATAACTGACACATATATTCGGATCTCCATCTCTTCCATATGTCATGGAAGATCTTTTGTGCTAATTGCCATCTCGTTCGTCCATCACGTTCAGTTTCAATGATTGTTAAAACTGGACCACTTGCTAAAAAGTGAGAAGGTGTTAAATAATCCATGTCGTCAGGGTCTTCATTCAACGCACTCAGTGGTCTGGAGTTGAGGCACGCTTCTAGTTGTGTAAGTAGGGTGGAGAACTCCTCGAATGTGAGTTTTTGCTCACCGATCACTCTACGTAGATGGTATTTGAGACTCTTTACTGCAGCCTCCCAGAGTCCTCCAGCACTGGGCCATGACGGAGCGTTGAAGTGCCATTCGATGTCCATCTGACTGACATCTGATAAAAATTCTTTGCTAATGATGGCTTTTAAATCTATACTTTCTTGCTTCAATAATCTGATTGCTCCTACAAAATTTGTGCCATTGTCACTGTAAATATGACTAGGCGCTCCTCGTCTTGCTGTCATTCTTCTTAATGCTGCTAAGAATGTTGAGGAGGTAAGATCGGACACCAGTTCCAAATGAATTGCTTTTGTTACCATGCATATAAATACTGCAATATAACCTTTGGTGCATTTAATGCCTCGACCTTTGCTTGATTTGACATCTATGTATCCAGTGAAATCCACACCCGTATGCTGAAATGGTCTTGATGGATTAACTCTGGACTCTGGTAGATCACCCATTAATTGATCTTGCTTAATAGGATTGTGCTTTCTGCATCGAACACAATTACGTAGGCGCTTTTTAACTGCTCTATTTCCTCCAACAATCCAATATTTTTGTCGGAGCCATGCTAGTGTAACACGAGTACCGCCATGATACGTCATTCTGTGTGCATGGTCGATGAGTAAGTTTGTTAAATGACTGCTGTGTGGTATGATGAGAGGATGGACCATGTTTTGGCTAATGTGAGCATTTTTGAGTCGCCCTCCAACTCTTAGCATTCCCTCTTTATCGAGAAACGGATTTAAGCTATGTAACTTGCTTTTGGAATTAATATTTCCGTGTTTTTGTAAGTGATCAATATCTTCGTAAAATTCATGCTGTATAATATGCTTGATAATTTTCTGTTGAGCCATTCTGAGCTCTTGTACTGTGAGATAAGGTTGCTCGTTTTGCGATTTGATTCGCAATACCCATGCTAGTATGCGCGTCACTCGTGTAAAACTGCTGTGTTTGGTTATAATGTTGCTTATGATATCATCATTTGTTACGTCACGCGGGTTTATAGTGACGTTTGATTGTTGTGTATTCTTCCTTTCTTCCTCAGTGATGTAAACATGTTTTTCATCTTGATAGACAAATTTTGGTAACCAGGTTGGCCCATGCCACCATAGAGGATGTTGATACAGCTGCTCTGTTGTTATACCTCGGCTGGCACAGTCTGCTGGGTTTTCAGATGACTTTACATAGTGCCAGCTGTTCGATGGTAAAATCTCTATAATCTGAGTGACTCTGTTTGCTACGAATGACTTCCAGCGGCTCGGATCTCCCTGAAGCCATCCTAATACTGCTGTCGAATCGGACCAGCTGTATATTTTAACTTCATAATCACATAAACATTCTTGTACCTTTTGTATTAGTTTTGATAGTAAAAGGGCTGCACTGAGTTCTAGTCGTGGTAACGTAATGCTCTTGTTCGGTGGTACTAGTCTTGATTTTGCTGCAACTAATACAATTGTGCTAGTTTGATTTTGCTTACGTATTTTGCAATACACTACGGCAGCGTAAGCTTTCATAGACGCATCACAAAAGCCATGCAATTCTATGACGTCACCCTCACGAATTTGCAACCATCTTGGAATCTTAATTTTGCTAATATTATCTAAATCCTGCTTTATTTTTGACCAATCACAAATTATTTCGTAAGGAAATTCATCGTCCCATTGTATATTGCATGTCCAAAGCCTTTGAAATAAGAGCTTTAGCTTAGTTGTTATTGGAGTGAGCCATCCTAAAGGGTCAAAAATCTTGGAGATGTCTGACAAAAGAGAACGTTTTGTTTGTTTATTGGCTGATAAATCAATTTTTAAATCAAATGCAAATTGATCCGTATGAGGATTCCAGCGCAATCCTAGAGCCTTAGTAGACTCTTGATGTTTGAAGTCAAAGGTCTGCTCACTTCTACTTGCTGTGCCAACGAGCCTCAACAAATCGGGTTCATTTGAACTCCATTTTCGCAGGTTAAACCCTCCTGATTTTAATAGATTTATCAAATCAATCTGTAATTGTCTAGCCTTTGGGATGCTGTGAGCTCCTCCGAGAAGATCATCCATGTAAAAATGCTCTTCTAGGAATTTTGCAGCTTGACTTTCTTTATACTTGTGACCTTCATCTCTGGCTAGTTGCTTTAATGTCATCATTGCTAAGAATGGTGCTGCTTTTGTACCGTAAGTCACGGTTGATAATTGATATTCACGAAGTGCCTCCCTTGAGGAAGACCTCCATATAATTTTTTGATATTGCTGATCCTCCTCGTGGAGCAGTATCCGGCTCGAAGGACCAAAAAGATGTACGGGGTACACCTTGTAGATATTAAAAGAGTTAAAATATGATAGAAAACTGTTTATTATAAATTTGAAATATAATTAAAATGATAGTGAATTGAGAATAAGATTGCTATGCTGATGCTATGATAATGAGTACGCGCCCGCCGCGGTATAGGTCGAAACGTGAACTGTTTTAATTGATTGATGGTTTTGTGAATGACGCGTAAAATGCTGATGTTAGTATAATAATGCACGGTTGCACCGTACAATGATTCTTTGAACTCTAGAAAAACTATTACTTAAGCTACTGCTCAAAATCTTACTACAAATAAATGCTATTTATTCTGAAAAACTTTGTTACCTACCGTCTTTAATAATCCCTTGATTTTGTTTGCCACTGGGCGCGTACTAACGAGACCCGTTAATGGAAAGGGCGCACACCAACACTCGTAAATAACTGAATAACACTTAGTGTTGGGAATTTCTCAACATTTTAGGGCATCCCTGCGGTGTATACGAGCAATTAAGGGTGTAATTCCGGTCTGCTAGTTTTAGTTTTATAGTTGTCTGCCGACGTTAAAATTTTTGATGAATTAGACTATCGTATCTTGGCAAGTTTAGCGCGTGGGAAGGCCTTTATTGCTGCGACCGTAATTCCGTTGGTAGTACTTGTAAGTTTTGGTATTTCATCTCAAGATATTGGCCTGAGGGCTTGGAATAGTAATAGCACACCCTTCATACAAACGAACTAATATAATTATCTATGCTTAGAATCACACACACACTCAGCGAGCAGTGAGGGCATTCGTCAATAGCTGGGGCATTACTATCAAGATTACTGTCAGCAGTGTGCGATGCAGCGTTGCCAGACCTACTGATTTGTCCGTAGATCTACGGATTTTAAGTCTTGTCTACGGACATTACGGATTTTAGTGGTAACTCTACGGATTTTTGTTCCATCCCCAAACAATATCTAGTATAAGAAATAAAATAAAATATTTCTTATTAAATTAAAAAATATATAGTCAGCATTTCGTTCTCAAGTCGTATTGATATTTTGTCTGTAGACAAAACCTGTCATACCATAAGTTCACAGGATAGTATGATTACGATTAGCGTAAATCGAAAAGAACTATTGCGTTAATTTAGTTTAGTTAGGTTCTAGTACGCGTGGACAAACATACACCTATGATCTTTTTTATATTTGTTTGGAAGCCCTAATAGATCATCATAAATGTGAATATATTGCAGTTCGAATAATATTACATACATACGTATCGAATTGATAATATCCGTTTTTTATTCATTTATAAATTAAGAAAAGATGAAACTTTTATTGCTTTTTCCTTTGTTTTGTAGATATTCCAGCTGATTTCTTTTAGCTCAGCTCTAAAGCTGTAATTGAAATTGTGAACTATAGAGTCAAAATTTAGCTTCAAAAAATGTCTGTAGATCTATGGATTTTTGTAGAGACAATCTACGGATCTCGACGGATTTTTGAGCGTCTATCTACGGATTTTTTTAATTCTGATCTGGCATCACGATGATAAAGCGGGGTGTATTAGGTATACTACTTCTTTACGTATAATTGTAATCTTTCGTAATAGGTAGTTATTTATGGTCTTCTGATTAGATACCTTACTTCATTCCGTATTGTGTCGGTTGACCTTCTTATATTGATCCCTGTACCGCACTATGCTCAGAATATCTAATTCCTGATGTTTATCATAAGCCAAATAGGTAACCCGAAGGAACAAATGAAGGCAATATGATGTCGTGACGTGAATTCATAAATTCTGTGATTAAACTAAATGATATAACATGACAATGAAGACGTGATGTCATAGAAGTATGAAGTCAAAATATATTAAGTACCCGCATATATCCCTACTAATATTATAAATATGAAAGTAAGTCTGTCTGTTTGTTGTGTCCTTTGCATGTCTAAACCTCTGAACCGTTTGCACACGCATGAAATTTCCATGAATTTTAGCTCGGAAATAACCTATGGAGTTAATTTATTAACTTATTCTTATCTCTAAAACATCAATTAATATCAATTTTAAATAATTATATAGATATTGTCTAAAATATGGAGTAGTTTCAAATTAGTTCTTAAACAAAATACGTTTCGAGGAATGGAGTTAACGAATTCCATTTAGTATAAAATTACTTCTATCCAGTTAAAATTAAATTAAGACAAATTGCACAATTACTAATAAACTATATTCGAGTCTTGACAACAGTAAAGGGCGATATTTATTTAATTTTGTAACACCAATTACAAAGTTAAAAATAACAGAACCCCAATTTTATTTGTACTTACTATCAGTGTTATTACTACGATTTTAAAGCGATTTTTCACTGTGTCCGTTTATCTTGGTCTTTTTAAATTGGAAAAAATTCTGTCGAATTTACATTCGGCAGATGGTTCCAATTTCTTTTACCAGTAATCACTTCCTGTTACAAAATTGACAATTTGAATGAAATCTCCTGAGATTTGATCCTTAAAATAAAGTAGAATTCGAATTCAAACTAAATCCCACAAATTATTCACCAATTTGCAATTGGTTTTATTCCGGCTTAAGACAATTAATTATAATTAAGGTATAAATCCTTTAGCCGACACCTTTGAGATGCGGAGTGTGGTTCATTAATATTAATAAATTAGAAGATTCCGACTAGAAAATTCAACCCTTATCTCGCTGATTTTAATTACAATTTTATTGAAACTGATTAAGCGCTAAAGGGAAATAAAAATGCACTTAAGATTTTTTTATGAATTGAATATTAACAAGAAAAGAAATGCTGATTCTTAAAATGTAGTACTTAATTAAAACAATATTTTATTTCCGAAATATGAAGATATATTTCGGTAAGTAATTATTTCACAATCGCACGTTTACTTATATCTAAATCAAAGTCGACATTTGAGGATATAATAATATTTATTAGTGAGCACAATTCCAATAACTAGTTATTGGATTCTTGAATTTACAAAATTATTCTGTTGTCTGGAAAGATTTGTATGATTAATTTTGACAAAAGTAGGTAATACTTTTATTTCTGACGCACCCAGAGTGCTTTGCAACGCCTCCTACATAAAATAAAATATACATAGGTACTATCTACTCCATAGGCGCCCGACTCCATGAGTGCTCGGGGGCTCCAGCACTCATGAAAGCCAAATAGTAGGTGCAGAGCGCCCATGACCACACATTAAAATTGATCGGAATAGGTTTTGAGTAATATTTCTACAACCTCATCCACTCGCGGGGCAAGACGTCTGCTACTTATTAGATTATTCTATTATCTAAGTACTACTTACGAATCATGCAAATCTGAATGCCCAGACTGAGTTCGAAACAAAAACGTGGTTCGATAATCGTTTTTTTTTTAAATATATATAAATAAAAAAATTGCTTCCTTCCTTGTTTGTCAAAATTCAATCCCTAATGGGGTAATTATAGATCTTGATATGGGGGTAACAGAGGGGATTGGGGGTGTACCCGCGGATGGGTAGCAGTCTGCCTATATTAGATTCGTGACCATATTCGTTGATAAACCACTTAACGTAAATTAAGCTATCCACGACGAGTTAGAAACCAATCAGTTAACAGCCTTATTAGACTTTAATGATAACATCTGTCACTGAACTTAACATGTGCCAGGTATTAGAATAAATAATAATATTCACGTTAGTCGTGAAACAGAGGTCTGTCTGAGGGTGTGGACGAGTCCTATATATACGTTCTGTTTCACAGAGTAAGTTACAAAAATAATGGAAGATATTAAGGAAGACTTTTAGTCGAAACAAGATTTTTAAACTTAATTGTGTTTGAGTCAAATTGTTTGTTTGATTTTGTTTTTTCGCACATTTATTTGGACTTTATATCATACGAATCAAAAAAAATCCTATGACAGGTTATCTAAAAGACATCTTAATAGGCCTTCTCGCTCTGTTGATTTAAAATAATACGAATTGACGTTAGCATCTATCAGGCAGGAATCCCTCAGCAACTCGTGAAATACTTTGCGACGAATTCCAGTTCAGTGGACCTGAAAATGGAGGCCACACTCAGAAAGGTATATGAATAAAGCACTGCCAAGTACGGTGTGTGGCGAGTACATGTGATGAGGCGAGGTGATAACCATACATATGACTAAAATAATCATGAATGTAGAAGACGGTAAAAAAGGCAGTGGACGACCACCAATATACGAACGAACTGGGTACGAATAATTAAAAATGACATGACAACGAGCAACACAATAAAATAGACAACCTACAACTACGGTGAGTCGCAGAAGTACTGTTGTAGTAGGGCTGACACCAAATAAATCGGGATAATCGCCAGGAGAAAGAAGAAGACAATTTGTGACATAATCCAATCACAACTTACTAATGCATCAACAATGATGTCTGCGGAAGCATTAAAGAAATGGTATAATGAGATAATAATTATAATATTACTAGCATTGAATTATTACGCGATTACTAGTGATATACTGTTCCGCATTTCATATTAAGTAAGCTGCTCTACGTACTGGTGCAAGTCACTCCTCAAAATGTATCGATATTCCCTGTTAAGTCTTCACACGCAGAACTTGCCATAGCTATGAGCGAGTGAATGTATCGTATGCCAGCAACTTGATAGGTTTGTAAGGTGTTGCATGTAGTTTATCGGTCTAGTCTATGTTACGTTAAGACAGATTCAAACATAATAAATACAGAGAAATGGCATGACTATCAAACTCAAAGTAAAGATTTTAGAATTCCATTTATCCAGCAGTTCAACGTGGTAGGTACACTAAAAGAGAAGAATTTTAAAATCTATGCAAACGAGGTTGCGGGCAAAGGCAAATAATTACAGTCAGTTTGCCAACTACCCCAAGTGATAGTTAAATGCATGAAAAAATCTGCCCTCGAGTCGTTAAGGAACTACTGGTATTTTTGGCACCAATTCAAACAGTGTTTTTATTCAGGTTTTGCTGTTCTTGTTGAATAATTTTGGCATATTGATTTTATAAGAGTTCAGAAGCATACGCCAAGTATTATTTAGGTCCTGTACCTCAAAAAACTGAAACCTTTATAAGATCATTTTGTTGCCCGTCCATCTGTCCAGACCTTTTTCTCAGGCCCGTTCCTATAGACAGATATTTATGTCAAAATGAAATGAATAGATACTAAGATACTAAGACAATTGTCTCAGAAGCTCTTAGAGATTACATCTAAAATGAAATCGTGCAAATAAAGCAAAATGGTAGAGTCGATTCCTCTAAACAACACGGTTGGTATCCTTAGAACGTTTTCCTGTAACGTCAAGAGTTTAGGTTGCTGTCCTCACTGATTTCGGGAGAATTGAAGATGTGTTAGTAGCAGCAAGAAATGCTAATTCAGAAAAAGTTGCACCATTAGCAATTATAATAAAAACAACTCGCTTCAAGTTAAATGACGTCATTAAAGCAACAGAAAAGAAAGTTGGCACAGTAGCTTGTAAAATGGGACACAAAAGAGCTATTATTGTTATTCACTTCTTATATAAAGGAGTGACCTCTTTTGATCCTAGTTTTGACTTGAAGTGGTGTTCTTCCAAACATTCGATTTTATAGCTATATATGATTGATGATTGAAGTTCAGTGACGTTAGATGCTATAGTGAAAGAGGTGGGTTTAAATCTTAACATGAATTTACCTACACTTACATAAATAATAAACGTAAACCTATCGAATGTAAAAACTAAATTAAGTACTTTTATCTCAAGAGATATCCAAAACCCTGTTCGAGAGTAAACTTTGTCGGTTAATTAAAGGGCATTAGGTACCTACTTCTTAATTACTTCGATCGCAGTGTCAAAGTACTTTTGACTAATATATGGTTAAGTTTTTATAGTAACAAAAATGTATTAAGGTCAATGCGGGGCAAGACTGTCCGGTAGGGTAAGATCGTACAGTAAGAAATACGACGAATTCTGAATAGCTACAAAGATCGCAGTCCAGTAAAACGTCAGTTTAATAGCTAAGCTTTTCCATTACCGGGCTGCTATCTTAGTAACTATTTAGAATTCGTCGTATTATACTGTACGGACTTACCCAACTGGACGGCCTTATTTTAATATCAATGGGCCGAACGTAGCCTTAAACTAAATAGATTATTACTATTAGTACTATTACTTAGGACAGCAAAACATTTCACTATTATTGATTTCAGCAACAAATGAAATTCAAGAATCAATAGATGTTTTAATTGCGTTTTCAGCATTTTTCTTAAACTTTACCCTGACCAGAGAGTAAACTATCTGAAGTAACAATGCAAAAGTTTCAAGTATAAACATGTCATCTTCTACGATGCTATGTAGTCGCACATGCCAAACCATAAACTTTAACGTAAATAGAGGATACAACGTAACTTTGCCTTCCATTCTTTATAAACACAGAGGAAAAATGTTGCGTCATAATAATATAAAAGAAATATCTCTTCGACAATGCAGCGTAATTACAAGAGTTTATATACAGTAAATAAGTAACTTATTTATTGCAATAAGAGTATTTTACCAACAGCAATAAAGATTTCAAGATTTACTACAGCTGTCTATGTCTTGTCTAAATAATGTAGTATATCATGTTTTTTGTAGTTTTCAAATGATAAAACAAACAAAACCAGATGCCAGAGGCAGTGGTACAGGCGTCAGTCACTGTCACAGCATTTGGATCTTATTTTTTTAGTGCCAAAGTATAAAAATAAATAACATTTCTCATTTTACTACATTAAGTTATTTTACTACGTATAAAAGAAGAAGTTTGGGTAATAAGTAATCTTTTATATGCTCTAGATTCGTGATAAAAAATTCACAGTTATGAAAAATACACCTGTGCACTGAATACCAACCAGAATTTAAAATTTGTTTCCCCTTTTCAGTCCATATACGGTGTTTTCGTATGATATCATACATGGCATAAAGATGAAAAATATCTTCGGAGCGCAGCTGCGTCCCTCGCGTGTGGAATTGCCTCAGATGGTGGATTACTCCAATACTCTTTGAGGTACAAATCTTCGAAACAAACATTTGGCATACCAAATGTTTCCCAATACAATTATATTGCCTGCCCTTAGCTTTGGAATTTACTAGAACATCAATATGTCGACAGATACAGGTCAGGGACAGAGGGCACATACATTATTATGAATTTATTGAATGCATATGCGATTATAGTGTTTCTTTGTTTAATGTGGTTTGACTTTCCTCAATATCGAGTTTAACCGCTTTACTTTCGCAAACATTTCACCGAAATATTCTATTTTAAGCTCTGAAACCGTCAAACACAATATAACTGCGCCAACTATACGTAGAAGCTTTTACACTGCTGCAAATAAGTTGAAAATGTTCACCGAAATTGCTTGACGCCTTCCCCTTTGTACGTTCAGGATATAAAGCCACACCCACTAGCTTAATGTGAAATTGTACGACACCTACGGGATACATAGCAAGAAAGAAGCAACAGAAACCGGCTCGCTGATTAAATAAATTAATATAAGGCACAATTTTACGTCTCAGTTGAGTGAAACGTTATGACAGCGTTGACTTATGTCTGGCATTTTATAAACCAGTAATAATACCATTCGTTTGTGAACGATTTGCATTAGTGTTGATATCATTATAATATGTTTTTCGAAAAGTATTCGATCTAAAATAAAAGCGTAACCTTGATAAGCTTCTTAAATGATGAAGGGCTGATTTTACAATGATTTAGCGATATCTGGCTGTTTGAATTCTGGCTGTTATCCCCCGTTGTCGCGATGTACGCGCGTCCTATAATAACAATTTTAATGTCAGTTTTTTTTAATCGCGATAACAGTTTGTTTGTAGACTTCTCAAAGGAATAGGTTATCCGAGGTTTATATTGCAATCTCTTGTTCTTAGTGTCCTTTATTTTAAGTGGTTTTATCAGGCGAAAAGCGGTGTCCGTTTTAAATCACTACAGAGGAGAAGTAAGTAAAAACCTCTGTAATCTCCACTAGTTGAACTACTTTGTAGTATGCCTGGATGGTTACACTCTCATGTTGAAAGCATGTCGTCAAACACCGGCAGCTGCACTTCAGGGCCAGTTTTTTCTAGGTTCTGTATGCATCACTTTTGGCCACAACAACAAATGTATCTTATTTTCAATACTCAAGTATTTCAAAGGCGGTTGAATTTATAGAGAGAGGCCAATGACGAAGAGTACATCTAAAAATGTTGACGCATCGAAGTTTCCTAACTTATTTTTAAGTGGTCCACTATTCGTCGAGGCGTGGTTCCGGTCGCAACTTTGTTCTTATCTCCCACAGTGGAAAATATGAACTTACTTTCTTCATTACTTTCAAGAAATACTTTACTTGGAGTTGTCTATTTGTCTCCAGTTTATTTCTTCGTCTTTGTTACATGGTCTGTAGGTACTAACTAACCACTGTCTTGAACAAAGCAATAACAAAGTATAACTTAAATTATCAAGAATATTATTGTTTGGTATATATTTGTTAACGGGATTGTTTCCGACTTTTTGTGTGACGTTTTGTGTGATTATTGTTATCGTCGACCAACTGACGTCATTATTGCATGCGAGAGATAATGATCGCTCGCTATCGTAATGTAACTCAGTAGAGGTCGGTTGTTTACATATTTTATTTCCTCTCGTTGGCTTACCTTTAGTAATTAAATATTTGTTTCAGAGGTAGATAAACAAAAATGCTCACTATGAATTCATAAAAGCCGTACAATTTGATAATTGAATATCTATACCAATAAAGCCTATGTGGCCTCTAATCTGGTCGTACAGACATAGAATACCTAATCCACCCGCTCAACCAGTCTTGGAGTTATGCCGGGATTATCACGACCTTCAACGATGAATATATGTGAGTGCGAGAATCTACATAAACTCGTGAAATATTCGCGCCGCTCCACTTCGCTCTGGATGTCTCACGCCTATACAAGAATTACGACTTTTTGACGTTCGCACATGAAAATATTTCGTCATCCTCATCCCCGAATAGCACGTTTTGCAAAACGGTATGGGCATTTAATTAAATGAGGAGCTGTCTGTCAACAAGATTTTGGAGCATATTCTACCCTGTTATGCATTCCTGGTATATTTTTGGTTGTATTTTTCTTAACTAGCTGTCTTCCAAAGTTCCCCTGATAAAAAGTAGCCTTTGCACCTTCATGGGCTATCTGCTTGCCAAATATCAATGCGATTGGATAAAGGTAGACGCACATTTATCAGAGCCGAACGCGGCGAATGAAACGAATTTGTATAGAAAATCTTCTCCAGATTCGGACGATTCGACGCGGCGAGTGTGCGAGCTTTCATATACAGAATTCTAAAATTCGTTTCGTTCGACGCGTTCGGCGCATTCAGCTCGGATAAGTGTGCGTCCACCTTTAGAGGTTGGATTATGAAAAGGTACAACAGATAACAGATAGAGGTAGTTATAAAGGTAACAGATAGAGTTACTGTCGCATTTGTATCTACTTATACTTATTAAAATAAAGCGAAAAGTTTTTTGTTTGTTTGAAATGGGTTCATCTATCTGGAACTACGATACCGATTCAAAAAATTATTTCACGTATAGGCACAGGTATAGGGTCGAAATCAATGTCGAATTAAGTCATTCCATTTTTATACGCCTTTGTGGTTTTTGTGAATGATTTTTGTACTAATCCTTATGTATGATTTTCTGTTTGATAATGAAAAAAAAAATTGTGGTTAATATTGTATGAAAATTGCATATACGAGTGAATAAACAAAAGTTATTTGCAAGCTCCAACCTTTTACCGAGCACCATAGTTACACATTTTAAATTCACCTTCAGCAAACAAAACTTCCCCAACAGAAAGCGTTGATGGCTGAATACTTTACCACCGTGTACGTTCAACTTTATAACTCATAACCTACGCCACAATGTAATTTCTGTCCGTAAACACCTCGGTCCACCATATTTCCTTTTTATGAAGACGTAAAGTGTCTTCCTTCCGGTTATAAGACCTGAGGGTTGGGACACTTGAAAAATGTACGTGCACTTTATCATGGGACGGGATTTAATGCAATACTGTCGTTGCTGATAGTAAATTGAATGTTATGGTAAATAGGAGGAATTTCACAATTTCGAAAATGGACGATTTTTACCAGAATTCTTGAGGTGTCTGCTTCAAAAGTGACAATCTCAAGATTTAAGTCACGTCTAACGGCTATTAGAAACCGAAAATGAGCTTGATTGTTACCTAAATCCCATTTTAGAGCTAAATTGAGAAAGGCTCCTTCATAAAGATTTAACTCAACCCTTAACTGATGCGTAAAATGTTGTGTGGGTAGTAAGGATTCAAGCTTAAACACTTGGACATCTTACTATATAACGCGGCACTCACGCTTCAACTTTACTGAGTCGTGATAAGCTTCCAAATGGCATATTGTCTACTGAAAACTAAATGACACAGCGTCTACTAGTTTTCAAAACTAAAAAACATAATTTGAAAAGATAAATGTAATTTTTTCTACTGTATGCGATATCTTTTGTAAATTTTCTTTAAAAAAATCCATATCGACCAAAACTGCTCTTTTCCAGAACCGAAAAGATACTATGCAGATGAAAAAGTACGTCGTAAATGAAGTAATTCTTTTCTAGGTTTACTATGATTTGCCACAAATTTACTACTTCTCCGTAATAGTACGAAAGCCTACGCAAGAGCCTACTAGCGTGGCAAACGGTAAATGGTCACGTCTGAAGTTAATTGAGGACCTAGGAGGGATCGGGAGAGCTGTGGATATACTGAGAAATATAGGCAAGTGAGTGAGATCTAGATGTTACTATACAGGAGTGTATAGGTATTACCGTGGTGAGTGACGTGGGAGTAGTATATTTACAGCTAGGATTAGACAGCTAGAAGGCGAGGAAGGGAAATTGATGCACCATTTATTATATAAGATACTTTTTAAAAATATTATTTGATATAATTTTTTGGTCAAAATTATGGTTGGACGAAATTTGAAAGGGTAAAACGTATTTTAAAAGTCTCCGAGTCCGTATCAAAACCAAAATGTCATTTATTTATTTTAAGGCACTTATGAACGGTAAATTGGTACATACAGTTGAATTTACCACCGGTTCGGACATTATATCGTGCAACGTAAGTTATCAGGCCCGCCGCTAGCTGTTTCGTCGCCCGCGTGCAATACCTATTATGCCGCCCTACGACTACTTACTCGTCTGAGCTTTGTTAAAAAAGGATAGGTCGCGCGACTCGCGCGCCGGCTGTGGGCTAGGCGCCCGGCCAGGTGTACAATGACTTGAATTAGGTATGAGTCGCTCGATTTGCCCCCGTGTGCGGTGCACGCTTTGCACGCCCGCTTACGGCGGCCCTGTATGTTATAAGTATTTGTAAACCACTGTAAACCTGATATTGAGCATAAATTATTCAGCAAATAGATGGTCGACATTTTTCCTGTCAGGTTTTTATTGTCTCATCTGATTTATTAAATAAAGTTGAATCAACATCACGTTGGGATAGAATTTATTTCGATTTGAGACTGCGCGTTTTAGAGGCTGGCGTAGGACTCACGAAGGGACATTACAGAATAATTATAGGTTTTGTCTCCAATAAAAATAAACGGCAAAAATCCACAAAATCTATTGTCGGAATCAGACAAGCTGATGAATTATTCAACGGGCCCTGTTATTCTTTGTAATGTTAAAATGCCACAAAGGAAATTTCGTTTTCATTTCAAATCTCGCACAAGTTGAGGTTGATTGTAGATATAATATTTTTCTGTCAAATTGACTAAGAAAGATATTCCTGGAAAATTGTATTTTTCACTGGCGAGCGATTTTTTATTATTAATTTTTTATGGATAAACTTTTTATTTTAGTAGAAGGTTTTTTGTCTTAACTAACATAATAAAGCTGAATAGATTTTTTGTTTGAGTGTTTGTTTTATTAAATGCGCTAATCTCTAGAACTACTAACTTTTTCATCGGACATTTTTTTTTTTTTTGACGGGCCGGTTGGCGCAGTTGGTTAAGATTCACCTTACGCCCCGAGGAGGACGATGGGTCGTTGTAGTCACGACTCATCGTGCGATAGCACCGCGAGGGTGCTGGGGGGAGGTATCACACTTCCCCCGGGACGAGCTATCACAGCGCCGCGCGTGGAGGGGCGAGCAGGTACGCGATCTGCACGAGAGCCCGCCCTCCTCTGTAGCGCAGGTGGCGACCACCGTGGGGTTTTAGCCGGTAAAAGTCCGGCATAACCTGGCCACTCCCCCGAGGGCAGTCGGGTATCCCATGAGGATTTCCCCACGCTAATAAAAAAAAAAAAAAGTTTCACCTTACGCGCCGCAGTCGCAGGTCGTGGGTTCGATTCCCACACAGGACATGCATTTGTGTGCATGAACATGTCTGTATGTCCTGAGTCTGGGTGTAATTATGTATATTAAGTATGTACGAGTATTTACAAACAAAAAGTAGTATATGTATTATATCAGTTATCTGGTTTCCAACAAGCTCTGATTAGTTTGGGATCAGATGACCGTGTGTGTAAAAAAAATATATATTTATATATATGTATTATAAGTCACATTATTCCCAAGTAAAGAAGCCAATTACCTACTTTCTATCCCGAAAACGCAGATGAAACCGCGGGGGACAGCAGGAAACGCAGGGAATATATTTATTGAATTACAGAATTAATAATAGATACTGAATGGACAGACTTACATACATAAAGCAAAATTCAATAAAGTAATAAGGTACCTAGAAGGAGCTTAATTCCAGATATCTAGCGGAACAAAAAAATATAAATACTATATTTTTATTGTTGAATTTTTTAATCAAAAATCATACGTCCAGGTACCGACCACGAGACGGTGGTAGCTTAACGTTGCCGACCAACTAATCATACCACGAGCGCTTCCACGCGCGCACGACCGGGTTATGGACCAGATATGAATCCCATATAGCACGTTTAGACTTAGTGAAACGAAGAGTAAAATCTAGGATTCCGACGCCGCTAGATCTTGTTGAACTGCAGAATGCAGCAATAAAGGAAAGGGAGAATCTACCCCAAGAATTAATAGATAACATCATTCTCAGCATGCCACGGCGAGTAGAAACGGTATTGAGCACGCGGAGGAAATACATGTTAGAAAGAGTATTTTTGAAATGATTTCTGTATAAATTCGTTCAGATACTACATGAGAAGACGATATGCGTCTATTGTTTTTATCTTCAATTGAGTTGTCCTAAATGCAATTCTTATTAGCTTCAAAGTTGTGGTTTTTCAAATTAATATATACTTATGTTTAGGCATAGCGATTTAAAACAACATCGTCTGACGTCCATGGGAAAAAAATTACCATCGAATGTATCTACTTATCTACCAGAGCTTCCAAGAAATATGTATATGTCACCGTATTTTTGTGAAAACCGTTTGTTTATAATCTACCTATATAGCAATATTGTAAACTCTCGATAAATTGGGAACTGTACCATACTGCTTACAATATAACGTATTCATTTTCGATAGTTTATAATCTATCGTTGTCAAACCGTCATATTGTGAACCGTCCCTGATTGGCCAGTCTAGGCGGTAGTTCGTTCTGTGTCCATAGAGTTAGAATGCAAACATGAGTGAAATAATAGAAATACACATTTAATTGTTTGAGATCAAAATTAAATATGTCAATCAATATATTTTTTCAAGAAACAATAATAACAATCAACTACGTTACGTATGGCCAAATATGGCGGTGCGGGGACACATGACATTCAACCAATCAGCGCACAAGGCTATTTCCGACACATTCAAGTATGATGCCAGTTCACAATATGACTGTTTGTCATATCGTGAACTGGCATCGTGGTGATGGGTAGATTATAAACTATCGAAAATGAATGCGTTATATTGTAAGCAGTATGGTACAGTTCACAATTCATCGACAGTTTATAATCTCGCTAGATAGATTATAAACTAACGGTGTTCACAAAATTACGGTGACATATACATACATGTTACATTTAAAGACTAGCGGCCTTACTCATAAACGCTATTTAACTAAATCTACTGAATAAATGGTCAAATAAATAACGTCATCTTGCTGTCATTGTCAAACAATTTGATGTTATTTAGGTAACCACTTAATCAGCTTATGAGTAAGGGGGTACATATTTATTGATTGCCCGGAGTTCCTTTTCCTCACTCCACTACTCGTTTTCCCCAAAACAAAATACAAAAAACATGTAATTCCAATTTGTTTTTTTTTGTCCACTGACAAATGCTTCTCCTTTAATCCTAAGTAAATCCACGTGAATACAGCAAACAGCAGTGTCTCCTGTTTTTCTTACTTGATTAATTAAGTGGTATGTTTTTGCACAGGAAACGGGAATGGCTGGAGTTTGATTAATTTCGCAGAGGGATGAAGTATCGGTATCAAACTACGTCTTGGTTTATTTGTGGTTTTCACGATAGCGAACCTTAATTAAATATCTCATATATAACTTATTTTTACATTAGATATCGATATTGACGGTATTATTCTTTGAGTTGGTGTATAGTTTTATATTTTCCTTGATTTTTATGATTGAATCCAATTGTTTTATAAAATATGTACAGTCAGCATTAAAAATAGATGGTCTTTAGTACCCTTGCAATCCATAGACATTCTCATGTAATAGATACATGGGATACATTTTTGTCACCCTCATTTATAACAAGAATATAACTTAAAACTAATTAATTAAAATTATTCCATCTTTTCACCTAGTTACCAAAGGGTTCAGTTCGATCGTTGATGAAATCAAACGCCATTTGACCTCTGTTTTGTGTTTGTCGTGTGTTTACATATTAAACACGCCAACTGCCAGACTACAGAATGTGGGTTCGATTCGATCGACCACCCAGGACAAATATTTGTGGGCATGAACATGTCTGATTATTCTGTGTTTGGTTGAAATCCTATTACAGTTTAAAATATTGCATGATATAGTTTGGTGGACAAGAGGTTCGGTATATTAAGAAATTGACTTCAACGTAGACTCAATATAATTAACAGAGTTAGTTAATGGATCATACAATAATACATGTTAAAGAAATATATGAAGGCCAGTTCCATTCTAGGCCTTGTGCTTAAAGCCTTCGGCCACATCATCTCTATTATCGTGAGATTGCCGTCACAGTGATTAGAAAAAAAAACAGTCAGACTCGTACATAAACTAATTTTATATAACATTATGTTAATTAAAATGGTGACACTACTCTTGATAGGTATATGCGTTAGTTTGTTTACAAATCCCCCTTGTTTTGGACAATGGCCAGCGACGAGCGCCAGCCACTAAGTGCGTCGTACGATTTTTTTATGCGCTCCTTATAAAGCTAATCGCCTTGAAAGGTCCCATCAAGTTCAATAAAAACTTATGACCTATAATTCGGTGAATATGTTATCCTGTAAGATAAGAAAATGTTCATCCTACTTTTTTTGTGGGTTTGTCCTTTTTTCACACAGCAAAGGAAGAAGGGGTCGGGAAGTTACATAGGCATTTCTACCTAGTATGAAAAAACGCTTTGGTAAGAAACCAAAGCGTTTTTTCATACGCTTTGGTTTCTTCAGGGTCGGCAACGCGCGAGTGATACCCCTGGTGTTGCAAGCGTCCATAGGCTACGGTAACTGCTTTCCATCAGGCGGGCCGTATGCTTGTTTGCCACCTAAGAGGTATGAAAAAAAAAAACTTATCAAGTATCTAACTCTTGGTACCTATACAGGGTGTTGTTTTGGTCGGCGACAAGCGACCCAGGAGCAGTAGTACAAAATATATATTCCCCAAAAATGGACTTAATTCCATTAAATACTGTAAATATGTTGAGAAATACCTTATTCAATTTGAAATAAAATTACTGCAAAGTATGGTTACTAGGCACGTGCACAGACTAGAGCGAGGCAAAAGCCGCCATCGCCCCACCCCTTTACTCCCTCGTACTCCCGTTGAGTATTATGTCAACACTTTAGCTTATTACATGATTTTTCAAAATTTAAATTTTTTAATTTTTATTTTTAAAAAAAATAAAGTATTTTTTTTATATTTTTTTTAGCACCAGTATCATTTGTATTATCGACCCTGAGTCGCTCGTCGCTGACCAAAACAACGACCTGTATATTTTTATGAAAGGTTCAAAAGTCCCCTTAAAGAATCTATAAAGTTTATGAGATTTGGAGTGGGATCGGTTATTCTCGGCCAAAAATGTTTCCACCATGCTTTTATGCAACTTTTACCGTATCGTAAAACTGTCATGTTGACATAAAACCTGTCAACTGTCAATATGTAAAAAAGCAAAGATGTAACTTATTCGAGTTTATAGCTCCCACTTCTTGAGTTATATAATCAAATAAAATGGTAGTAAAAAGACAAACTGAATAAATTGCACCCCTGTTTTTCTTGTTTATCTGGCATATACGTAGAGGTGAACGCACACTTATTCGAGCCGAACGCGTCGAACGAAACGAATTTAAGAATTTGTATAGGAAATCTTCTCCAGATTCGGACGATTCGACGCGGGCGAGTGTGCAAGCTCTCATAAAATTTCATAAACAGAATTCTAAAATTCGTTTCGTTCGATGCGTTCGGCGCGTTCACCTTTATAGTATGTACAGTCACGAGCATTAATATATACAAAGTATTATCCAATAAAAAATAAATATCAATTTTTTATACAACCTCAGATGAAATAATAATCATCATCATCATAATCAGCCTATAATGGATGCCTAGGAGGCATCCAACTAGCTTAACGACTATCATAATTAAGTGATAACCGGGACCAACGGCTTTACGTGCCTTCCGAAGCACGGAAACTAGTATAGAGGATTAAATAATATAGATACTATAGCAGCTAACAATCATATGGCCAGATGGTAAGCGGTTACCTAACCTATAGACGCTTGCAACACCAGGTTTATAAATCCAACCTATAAAAATCTCTTCACAGCCTTCTTCAAGAGTTTCATGTACGTCCAATGTAAATAATTGTATTCATTTCATTTGGAATCTTGAAACGTATCTATATTAATGCTCGTGACTGTACCTTCGTTACGAATACGAAACACATCTTTTATACAACTGCATATATAAATAAATGATAAGTAGACTTTATAAAATGTCCAGGCCCAAGGACATTTTATAAGGTCAAATTATGATAATCTAAACTGTTCATAAAGCATTTGAAATACTGTGAGTATAAATAGAAATACAGTAATGGAAACAAAACATTCGTTTCAAAGAATGAATAATGGAGCTCATTCTTTTTACGAGTGGCGGTCGGATCACACTAGCACCTAACAACCGAAAGCTCTCCATTTTATTTGCCCGCCGGACTGTGCAATAAAATATCACCCGTTAAACGGTTATTTTAGTGATCATCGATAGAACAATACATAGTTCCAATGGAGGTTTGAATTTTTGTATGGATTAATTATAAAAAAAAATAAGTATAATGAAACAAAAATGTCAATGAATCATATAACAGAACATCTCAGATATTAAAAAGTTATGGGACTTTGAAGTTTGCAAGAATATCTAGATCTAGACGACGCGGTTCATATTCGGACGTCAATTTTATTATTCGTAACACGATTCATTCATGATTCCGGTGGTAAATTCAACTGTATTTACCAATGTAACGTTCATAAGTGCCTTACTAGGGCCTAAACTGAATAAATGACTTTTTGATTTGATTTTGATTTTGATTCCAAAAAGTGCAGTGATTTATTAATTATGATCTACATCCTAATTGCATTACCTAATAGTATATTATGATACAAGTGACTCTTCATAAAGATCTGGAAATGCTCACAGTTGAGGAAGTGACTAAAACGATAACTTTTAGCTACAAAAAAAGAATAGCCTGCCACCCAAATGAAGAAGCCCAGAAATTAATATCAGAGACCAATGTGATCAGACGATTAGATAGGAAAAAGCCCCAAGACCTTCTTTAACCACATTAGAAGGAATTCAATAAAAGGATGCTTTGATGGATGCATACCTTACATGACCTACAATTATTTCCACACAAGTTACTAAATGTCCTTTGAGAGACAGATAGTAAAGAAATTGGAGTTAAAAAGGTACAAGTGTGCAAAGTTGGTTATTACACACGAGGCGGTATTAAGCGCGCGATTTCTTTGACTCTATCGCTGTACATAGAATAGTGCTGGGTCTATGAGAGCTTTTAGTACCTTTTATGCTTTATAAACTAGTTTTCTGAAGTACCTAACTCAACACTTTTGATTTTGATCGAGGTACTTAAGACAATAGATAGAATGAATAGGTTCTCTGTAGGGAATGCAAAACCGTGGCAAAATGGAAACCGGTTTTTATTTCGGTTATGAGATGAAAAAACCGGTTAACCGGTTTTAAACCGGTTTTTTTAATGTTCGCTCGTTTTTTTTTTCACGTTATTCCTATAGCTCGAATTATAGATAATAACCGTGCCTAAGATTTAAAAATCGCAAACTGAGGAATTATTGTCAGTTAAAGTTAATGAAGTGGGTATAAAAGAAACATCAAAGACACCATCACCATTTGCCTGTCCTGTTTCCTATAATTTGGGATCGGCGCAATATGTACGCTTCTTCTATCCGTTATACCAACATTCACTCGTTTCTTACCAATATCATCTTTCACACAATCCATCTCTTTTTCATAAAATTTATGGAAATAATCGTTTATTTAACTCTGTAGATCAGATACTCGTTTATATAGACTACACGGTTCGTTTATGTTTCGTAAGTTATAATATTAATTTCACACGTAATGTCATATTGTAGCGGCACAGCAACTTGCGTGTACACTAAAACGTGGTTATTATTATACGAATGTTTTCCTTAGATAAAAAAAATAATTCCTAGTTTTTGCTGTCGTGCAGACGGGTAAAAAATAACACCAATCATGACTGATTGCTTGCTTGCTGTCTGGCAGATACATAAGAGCCTTCGTTGATAGTAGTTGCTCCGATAGCATGACATTAATGCTGGCGTCCCGAAAGGCTCTAAATTATCCCCAACACTGTTCCTCCAGCATATGAATAATATACTCTCTATTGCCAGCATTCATTGCTATGCAGATGAAATTACATGGGACGCTCATTACACGAATCGTGCAAATATCTCACGTTCTATATTGGAGAAAAGGCGCGAAGGACTTGTCTTAAATCGAGAGTACACAAACTAGTGACTCCGATTGGGGTCGACTAAACCTAGTCTATTTCAACCCCACTAAATCACACGCAAGCCTGCAATTCACCGTTGAGAGAAGTCCATTTGCTGTGGCTCCTCATTTCTAGAACATGTCCCTCAACATCACGAAAAGCATTGGGATCCTTCACGTTAATATTTGTAGCGACGTTCTGTTCCAAAGTCATCTACAAGATATCCAAAAAACTCGGTGTGATTAATAGAGCGAAGCAGTACTTCTTATCGAGACAAAGACTGCAACTATATAAATCGCAAGTCTGGCCCAAATGAAGTAATGCTGTCTTCTGTGGGCACCTGGATACCAGCTTGGGTATTTAGACTCAGTTCAGCGACGTGCCGTTAGAATTGTCGATGATCCCGAGCTCACAAGTGTTTTAAAGCCCCTTAGTCTGAGGAGAGACTGCCTTCTTATGTGTGTTCAACCGCTTTTCCAACAGTGTTCTGAAGAATTGATTGACCTGATGCCCAGTTACCTAGATCCATCGTAGTCACCGATGGGGAGTAGAGCCATTTGTTAACGTTCATAAGTGCCTTATCAGGGCCTAAATTGAATAAATGCTTTTTGAATTTAGAATTTTTGAATTTTTGAGTCCATCCTCACACATTGGAACCAAAATGTTCTCATACTGTGCGGTTTCAAAGCTTCCTATCGTGGATGCTCAGGCTGTGGAATGAGCTCCCCGCTTCAAAAAGGTTGAGGGTTGGTAACGTGCGAGTGATAACCGTTATGTTGCAAGAATCTATAGGCTAGAGTAACTGGTTATCATCAGGCGGGCCGTACGCTTGTTTGCTACCTAAGTATTGTAAAAAAAAGTTTTACATGTTTTATATCTATCATAAAAGCAATCATTATTTTAAGTTATTTTCTTACCAGCTCAATAAACTACTCATCAACACACTTCAGTTCATCACAAAAATACTCACTGCATTGCACTCAGTTTAAAAAACGGCGGCAAATCTTCCTTTTTTAGTTTTTCCAAATATTGAAACAAAAACCGAAAAAAATCGTGTTATGTGAAACCGGTTTTTCTTGTTGGTCAAAACCGTACCGAATAATCGGTTTTTCGATTTTCGGTGAAACCGGTTTTCATTCCCTAGTTCTCTGTAATTGGGGTTAATGGAGAATGAGAAGGCGAAATTCTCCTAGCAAGTTATTAAATTGTGTCATTAAATTAATAACATTTAGTTAATTTAGATCGTAATTTTTGAGCTTTCAATTCATTATCTCAATTATAAAGCCTCAATCCGTTGAAATTCGCGTACCATAAAATGAGCCGTATGCTTTTTTGCTTCTTTAGTAGTATAAGTTTAGTAGGTAGTGTATCATCATAATACACCTTAAGATCAGCGGTTGCTTAAATATTTTTATGCTTTGGACGCATCAGTTACTAAAGGATACAAAGAAATTACGTTTATTTTCTTTCAATCTAGAAAGAAATGACAAGACCTCCTTCCGAATTAACCTTTACCGCTCACTTAAATTGGCTCTCATTTCCTACTTCTCAACATCGTATCACTTGGATCGAATACATAAGAAATTCATCATCATCTTCACCAGCCTATAATGTCCCACTGCTGAACACAGGCCTCCTTTTACAAATTACGGTGAAAGGTAATGGGCAATACTCCACCACGCATGCCCACTGTGGATTGGTGGAGGTAGGATAATGGTCAACTTACTGTTAGAATTTTCAACAGGAGGCTTCGAACTAGCTTAACGACTATCACAATTTAGTGATAAGAAATGAAACCTAATTATTTTCTAACTTTTACTTCCTCTCAGTTTTATCACGGTAATGTTATGGTTTAATTAACCAAGTAACTATAAACAGGATTTATTTGTTATTGTTATGTTAACAATTAGTGTTGACAATTGACCAACACTGTAAACAATATCTTTTTACAGTGTTGCCGTTTTATTGCTCGACTTTACGATCTTTGAAAGCAATCTTTCTCTCGTAAAACGCACGCCTCGTCTATTTAGTAAATCTATAAATATACCCATCAACGAGCTAATTACTCCTGCTCTGACTACATTCCACTGATTAAATAACTGTCTTACTTATAAATTGTCACACTTGTCAATCAGCCAAATTATTCCTGTCATACTTTGTATGACAGGAATAATTACGCCAATGTACTTGCTATATAGCTATGCTTTACCTAAAACTATAAGCGAATCGAATTTTGAAATACCACCTGTATTTCAAAATTCCTACTTCATTGGCGTTAAGAATTATGTTATTTGGAGTAAGTCAAACGTCAACTCGTGTATCATATTAATAGTTTATGAGAACCTTCCTTCTTCATCACCATAATGGATTTCAAACTTATTTATGAACCAGCTTCCCGCCTAGCAGATTTGAGTTTTACTCCCTTAGGTGTTGAATTTCGTAAAAATCTTTTTAGGAATTTCAATCCTTTAGTCCAGCGGTTTATGATTAGATCTTTATTTACTAGAAGATACAGAGAAGAAACGGTGAAACAATTAAATACATCGATAAACATATCTTATTACGATAGTTCAGATGACTGTCGACTGACTGATACCCAATAACACGTCGTATCAGGAGATCTACTCTGTTTCTCCGAAACGAAAATTCGCACACGAACGAAATTTCAACGAAAATTCGCAAACGACCCTACTCTATTTCATTTTCGGACGCGCGTATGAAGTTCGGAACCATAGACAACTTTCGTGAACGAATCGAATGAAACTCTGTCACTGAGATTGTTATACGACTTATTTGTAGAGTACTATTTTACGCATGCCATGGATAGTAATGTATAACAATCAAAAATATCCGTATATTCATACGTATTTATATGAATTATGTGAAATGTTTTCTGAAGTTTGTTTCTCAAGTGTGAATGGTGGTATTTAAATAAGAAGTGAAGTGAAGTGTTTTGTTAATAAATCAAAAACGATTCCAAATGCTTTTTTACCACTATGCAATCGTGACCCAAATTCCGTAAGAATTATTATAATTATGCATTTGAGTCTCCACTCCACAAGTTTATTGTTTTGGATTTACATATAAATGTATGTAAGTACATCTACTAATATACTTATTTGTGAAATTTACACTAACAATATCGCCTCCAAATATAATATATAATGGCTCCACATACTATCCTACAAACTAAGTCGAGAATTTGATCTATATTTAGTTGATTGTGCAGGTGCCGCCGGTGCCTTCTACGCTCTAAACGTTCTTAACGCAAAGCAACCTCGATTAAAAGCATTCTTGCATCCATTTTCATAAAAAAAATAACAAAATCCACACTAACGAAAATTAAAAGGTAACACTTTTGGTTTCGTCAATTTGAGGTTAAAATTCCGAACAAACAGCTGTCAAATATGAATTTTCGTTCGGACGATTCATGCATTAGAGTAGGTTTAGAAGAATCTAAACGTCAAAAAAATTTCGTTCGATCGAATATTCGGAACGAATGGAAATGTGGTAGCAAACATGCGAATTTTTTGACGAAACTTCGTTATTCGTTGAATAAGAGTAGACCTCCTGGCATGTCCTAACCGCTGTGATGTAGTGTGAGTACTTAGATCTAGGGTTGTAATTGTAACGTTGACATATATCACGACTGACTGATTCCAGGATCATCGGACCACCGACGTTAATTAAGCACGCTTAGGGATTCAACTCAAGTTGCGACTAACCCCTGCTTGTAATCATTCACTCGTTCGCTTAATCGGTAATGTGGGCTTAGCTTTATTCACATGGGAATCATTAGAATTTCTGAAATGTTATTTATAGACTGTTGTGTTGTTATTCGATAAAATATGTTTTTTTAATTTACTCGGTAAATTATTGTACAGTCAGCGTAGCGTAATCACTTTAGTACCTAACCTACCCTTTCATAATAATGTATATTGATATTCTCTCGACAGTTTGTATGAAGACTTTGATGACAAAATGACAGGTACTAAAGGGAGTAGCTCTTTTTGACGCTGACTGTACATTCCGTCAATAAAGTGGTGTTGTTACTTACAATGTTATTCAAAACAATTATGTCAACGTAATTTGTAACATGATTAAGTAATTATGCTGTAATTGTAAAGCTGATGCTTGATAATTGATTAATGATCTGAATTATTATTAATTGTTGACGAGGGTTTATTAATTAAACCTTAAAGATAATTAAACTGTAGCTGGGAACTAGAAGTTTCTTGACAAGCAATCATCCTACTTTCTACAAATATTATTAATAAGTTCAGCCCCGCGGTTTCACCCGAGTTCCCGAGGAATCCAAAGTTTCCCGGGATAAAAAGTATTTTTAGATTTATTCAAGGATATGATGAGTAAGTTTCAATAGTTCGTTAATATTTGTAACTCGTGATACATTAACGGCGGTATAATTTGGATAAAAATGGACACAAATAGAAGCATATCCCCTGATAACATACATGACATACTTTTTACCCTGGGATAATATTAAATCGTTCAAAATAGCGGGTAAAACCGCTGGGCAGATGCTATCTTAATAAACCTGATATAGCAGAGTCCCTAGCCTTTTGGTGTTATTAGTTTAGACTAATACAAAAACAATCGAAAGAAGAGGCCAAAAAAGGACCTTTCTCAGCTTATCACAATCAAGTTTACCCAATCTTTGCCAAAAACAATCTTGGTCTATATCACAGACATAAATCTAAATAGATAACGCAAGTCCCTCCGTATGAAAACCAAGCTTATAACTTTTTTTTGTACATACCTACCATAATGTCACAAGATTGATTTAGTTAGGCTAGCATTAGATATTTAACGTGAAAATGAAGCTATCCTATTTGTCAGCTAAACATATCCCTCGCTACACATCTTTGGTGGACATGCAGCCTTACGTTTCAAAAGAAGAACATTGTGCCCCATTTTTGCACAGATTTTGACACGCGAAGTACATACACTCGCGTCATCTATTTAGATGTACATCTGTGGTCTATATATATAATTCTTGCAAGGAACAACGCGAGTAAGTCGTGCTATACATCTACATGTTAACAATAACTCACTCTAATTAATGTCAACTCAGCTTGTACACACAAATCTATTTACGTGTAGGTACAATTAGTAACGTAATAGTAACTAACAACCTCAATGTCGATAGGAATCCGACGAGGATTAGTAGTTTGACACATTACTCGTGTGCGATCGATTGAGTATCAGATCATCATCGTGACAACTCGATTGATTGACGCAAACGAGTCGAGTTGCGCACGACTCACGAGTGACTCCTCAATCATATTTACAATCACTCACAGGTTCCAGCTTTGCTATGGTTGGTGGATCTTACCTGAAACAAAATAAAATGTTATTAGTTGTTAATGTTCCTATTTCATAATAAGCGTTAAGAATAATGTTATGTGGAGTCAAACGTCAACTACCCGTGTATCACATAAATAGTTTATGAAACGGTTTTCGTCAATTTACGGGTTGCATTAGTTTACGTAGGACCCGTCGATATAGTCAGTATACATTGTGTCACCACTTCAAAGACACCTCTCACTTCTCATCCCTAAGGTGTTAAATCCATGGTCTGATTGTGGATTAGTGGACTTCACTTCCTTTAAATATAACTTATCTGGCAACCAGTTTCGCAATTTCAAATAAATCAATTCGTAAGTTTAAAACTCATTTCTATTAAAAGAAAAATCGTATTCAATATTTTTTAATCAAGTATATTTTTTTTATATAATTATAGAAAGCTCTCGTACCAATGAGATAAAAATAAGATATTCGGGAAAATATATATTTCCAGCTTATTTTTTATGAGAGAATGGATCGCGATATTAATGGAAGATAATTTCATCAATTGTTGGAAAAAACACTCGTCATAATACGGCCGAGATGAAAAAAATAATCGTAAAGTATTTTTATATCTGTCCCGACCCTAAAATAGATTTCCTTTTTTATATCTAACACAATTATCTGCAGACAAAGCTTAATAAAAAGTAAGCATTAGGGATATTAAATAAACTTTTACGAGACAACCTACGCGCTAAGACTTAAATAGTTAATTTAAAATATATATTTCATATCCAAACAGTTTGTGGCACTAAAATATATACTATATGCATATAGTATATGTATACCTGTTCCCAATTAGGGGATCACCCCTAATTGTGAACAGGGCAGACAGTCGATGATAATGGCGTAAACTCATCATACTCATTACTTAAAATAACTGATAGTACATACAGACTAGTAAGTATGAATTGTATGGAGTAATTATAGCTTAACATGACAGTAAGTACACACGGCTACAGATCAAGCTATACATTTCCAGTATAAGCTGATCTCGCATTGTATAGGATTTCCGTACAATGGGAGGTCAGCTTATACTAGAAATGTATAGCTTGATCTGTAGCCGTGTGTACCTACGTCTGAAATCAACATTCAGTCACGTTCAATAAAATGTACCTTAGAAGTATAAAAAATCAGACTGATCAGATTAAACTCACTACAAATTGAAACGGCCGAGACGTGCGTGAAAATTATAATGAAAAGTCACACAAAACTTCCAAAATTCTTTACAAGTAACCTCGAAACTGGGAAACTTTGGGAAATTACAGTTTGCTACCAGCCGTTCTATGGAAAGATTTGTATTTAGATCACGTATCGATACGATGTCAAAAATTATTTCAGTTTGCAATTGCAGCTGTCAAAACATCGCAAAACCGCCTTATTATACTGATTTCCAATAGAAACTAAAAATAAATGAAGCTACCTACGCAATAGATGAACAGAAATTGTGTAATGTAATGTCAGTAAAAGTCCCATTAGACCTGAAACGAGTACTTTGAACAAAAAATATCGTAATGGTTGTTAAATAATACTTAGAGAATTGTTTCTGTAGCAATTTGGTCGAATAGCTTTTTATAGAATTTTGTTACTAATATCGGGAATATGTTTATTTTTGCTTAGTTAGGTACATACAATTAGGTATATTCACTTTATTTGTCTTTGAAAAATATGTCAAATTGTTATACCTTTAGTTTTATAACATGAAAAAAAACCACTTCTATTGAGTGCTTTTGATTTGACGAGTATTAAAAGAATGACAATTTACTTCAGAATCTTAATTAAAATAAGTATTGAAGAACAATCAATCTTACATGCACTGTTTTTAAGATTTAACTAGAACAACGTAAGAACAATTTTTAATCTACGTTTTTTTTTTATTTTGACTCATTTGTGCATTATCGTTTTTAAAATTTGACTTCTACAACGTAAGAACATTGTTTATTTTAGGTTTTTTATATTTTGGTTTTGACTTGACTTATCACGTATTCTGTGAAAATGTCAATAATAATAATGCCTATGATGGTTAAAAACAGACCTGTGATGAATAAACGGACAGATATGGTGTAGTAATAGGGCCCCGATAACCCTTTGGGTACAGACAGACCCTTAAAAAGGACCCCAAAATGACGAGGCAATGAAGAAGTTATAATGTATGTAAAGAGTATGTATACTCTTTAACTTTATTTTTTATTATTTGAATTTAGTCGCGCTGTCATCTGTCAAAACGTCAAATATCAATACGGAGAAAATTGATTTTGTTGAGAAGTTAAGGAATAAACTTTAAATGTCGTTTCTTCGTTTACAGGTATGATTTAATGTTTAATTGTGTAGTTAGTGATAAGCGCGATTGTTATGATAACACGTACTTAAATAAATCTTCGTTTACAGAAGCAACACATTGTCGTTTATATTCCTTATATAGAAGTAGAGAATAATTTATCTTATAAAACGACATTTTTGTTTATCAATAAAAAAATGGAGAAACTTCAATTTGAATTTACATTATTGCCTGGAAGGGATGGAAAATCTAATGTTTTATCTATAACCTCAATAACTACATGTGATGATAAAAAATATGCTATACCAGATGAGTTACAATCAGCAGATAATCATAAAGAAATAATGAAAACGGCTACCTATATTAAGGTGAAAAATAGTATTAAAAAGAGATACCAGATTAGAAAAGTTTGGATTACTATGACGGATGAACTCGAAAGAATATACATAGATAAAGATGGTAACATACAATTTGGAGAACAATTTCTAGAAGAAATTAATCAAGAAAACCGTGCAGCTACTTATCAAACAGAAGCAAGTACTCTGGAAAAATTATTCGAAAAGTTAGTAGAAAATACTCAAGCAAATAAACAGCAGAATTTAAAAAATATTGCGGAGAAATTTGTGATTGAAAAATTTACTAGCAAAAACTCTAATGCAAATCAGTGGATTGATATTTTTGAAAAAGAATGTATACGCTTTGATGTGACAACAGATGAAAAGAAAATTGAAATACTCCGATTGTTTATGGATAAGAGTTGTGTAGACTGGTTCAGTTCAATGATAATAAAATTAACCATGAATTCTGAATGGTCAACATGGAAAAACAAATTCTGTGAATCATTTGCAAATAAAGGATGGAACCCAGTCACATATGCATTATTATTTAAATATAAAGATGGTTCATTATTAGATTATGCTATGAGAAAAGAAAAACTTTTACTGGATATGAGGAGTACAATTGACACAGGTACTTTGGTGGATCTTATTGCAGCCGGCCTTCCAGAATTCATTATTAATAAGATTGATCGAGAAGGATTAAGAGATACAGTAGATTTATTCAATGAAGTAAGCAAATATGAACACATGGTAAATAAAAAAAATATTTCAGCTAAGAAAAAATACGGAAATCAAAAAAATTATGAAAATAAAAATCCATGTAAGATTTGTGAAAAATTTAATAAAGGCACCCGGTATCATCCTGAAACTACATGTTGGTTTAGAACAAGAGAGGATGATACAGAAAAGAAAAATACTATTAAACATGTAAATAATTCAGTAATAGAAGCAGAGTTAAATGAAACTGATCAAAAAAACTAATAGTAACACCATTAATAAAAGTCAAACTATTACTAAATGATAAATTACAAATACATGGAGTTTATGATTCTGGTTCAAATGTTTCTCTGATTAATTCAAAATTATTGAAACTAAAAGGTAAAAGAAAACATTTGAATGAAGCAGATTTAGTAACAATTAATGGTGTTAAAAAGACAAATGGTTTGACTACATTGAAAATAAAAATCTTTGAGCTGGAAAGAAATGTTGATGTATACATAATTGAAGAACAATACTTCAAATATGACTTTTTGATTGGATTAGATTTAATAAAAAAGTTTAAACTAATACAAAATGAAGACTTGGAAATAACACAGAAACGGTGCATAAAAGATGACAATATAAATAAAGTAGAAGAATTTTCTACAAATATAAAAAGAAATGGCACTAAATCTGAAATTATAGAAAATAATAATAACACTATGAAAGAATACAAAATAAATTTCAATGAACATGTAAAGGAAGAAGATTTTGAATTAAAAATAAATCATTTAAATGAATATCAAAAATCTAAGATACATAAATTGATTGGCAAATATAAATCTATTTTTGCAAAAGATAAATATGATATTGGTACTGTTAATGAATATGAAGCGAGAATAGATTTATTAATGGACAAATATTGTAGTAAGAGGCCTTACAGATGTACTATGGAAGATAAAATTGAAATTGAAAAACAAATAGGTAAATTATTGGATAATAAGCTTATAGAAGAATCTTACAGTCCTTTTGCTGCACCTGTTACATTGGCATTTAAAAAAGAGGAGAATAAAAGATCTAGGTTGTGTATAGACTTTAGACAATTGAATAAAATAGTTGTACCTCAAGCTCAACCATTTCCTCTAATTGAAGACCTAATGATAAAGACTAGAAATTGCAATTTTTTTACAACACTAGACGTTAACTCAGCGTTTTGGTCTATTCCGTTACGAATTGAAGATAGAAAGAAGACGGCATTTGTAACACAGGAAGGGCATTTCCAATGGACCTGCCTACCATTTGGATTAAAAACCGCATCAGCGATTTTTCAAAGGATATTAAGCAATATATTAAGAAAACATAAACTTACTGATTTTACAGTTAATTATATTGATGATATTCTTTTATTCTCAAGAACTTTTGATGAGCACATCAATCATCTAACACAATTGCTAGAAGCAATCAAAACAGAAGGTTTTAGACTAAAATTTACCAAATGCACATTTGCATCAGACTCGGTCAAATATCTAGGTCATATAATTCAAAATAATTCTATTAAACCAGTAAAGGATAATTTGATTTCGGTAAAGAATTTTCCTATTCCAAAAACACAGAAGAATGTAAGACAGTTTCTAGGAAAAATAAACTTTTATCATGAATACATACCAAGGAGTGCAATAATACTAGATCCATTGCATAATTTACTCAGAAAAAATCAAAAATTCATCTGGTCTGATAAATGTCAAGAAGCATTTGAGAAGATAAAAAGCTTATTATGCTCACAACCAATTTTAGAAATATTTGATCAAAATTTACCAATCAACATTTACACTGATGCCTCTTTGGAAGGTGTTGGAGCTATTTTGAAACAGACACAACCTGATGGTAGAGAAAAACCAGTAGCATACTTTTCAAAAAAACTAAATGCAGCACAAAAGCAAAAAAAAGCTATATACTTAGAATGTTTAGCTATCAAGGAAGCGGTGAGATACTGGCAATACTGGTTGATAGGTAAATCATTCACAGTTTATTCAGATCATAAACCACTAGAGAACATGAATCTGAAATCTAGAACCGACGAAGAACTGGGTGACTTAACATATTATCTATCACAATATGATTTTGAAATTAAATATTCACCAGGAAAACAAAATTTGGAAGCAGACTGTCTAAGCAGGAATCCAGTATTAGAAGTAAATGATAACACTGATGAACAATTAAAAGTCGTGAACCTGGTTAAACTTGAAGATATTTTAATAGATCAAAAAGAAAATGAGGAAATACAAAACAATAAAAACAAATTGATTGAAAAACACAGTATATACTTAAAAAGGATCAAGAAAAAAGAAAAAGTAATTGTATCTGAACAATTTAGCATTAAACTCCTAAAAAACATACATGAAAATCTATGCCATATTGGAATTGGACAAATGCAAAAAACAGTTAGTCCACACTATGCAGCTAAAAACTTGATGAAAAACATTAAAAACATTTGTAAAAACTGTGAAATTTGTATTAAAAATAAATCTAGAGGACAAGATAAATTTGGTTTCATGTCTCATCTAGGTCCGGCAACAAAGCCTTTTGAAATAATCTCAATAGATACAATTGGTGGTTTTGGAGGTTCAAGATCAACAAAAAAATACCTACATCTCTTAGTAGATCACTTTACAAGGTATGCATTTATTTTAACTTCGAAAACTCAGAATGCAAATGATTTTATAAAACTAGTTATGAATATAATTGATACAGAGGATATTGGTATACTTCTCACCGACCAATACCCAGGAATTAATTCAATAGAATTTAAGAATTTTTTAAAGGACAAGGGGATACCAATAGTCTTCACAGCAGTAAATGCATCATTCTCAAATGGTTTAAATGAAAGACTTAATCAAACATTAGTGAACAAAATCAGATGTAAAATAAATGAAAAAGGTAAAAAGAGAGCATGGACAACAATAGCACAAGAATGTGTGAGTAAATATAATAATACTAGTCACTCGGTCACTGGTTTTACACCAAGTTATCTTTTATATGGCACCGATGACAGTATCTTACCAAACGAATTAAAGCAAGGGAAATCCAAAAGTGATTGGATTAGAGACAAGAAAACAGCATTTGAAAATACAGTGAAATCACATAATTACAACAAAATATTATTTGACAAAAATCGAAAATATTGTGAATTTAATGAAGGAGATATGGTGTACGTCGAAAATGGAAACAAACTTAATAGGAAAAAATTAGATGAACTAAAAATTGGACCATATGAGATTATTGAGAAAATATCAAACTCAATATATAGAATTGATACAGGTCATAAAAAAACAGAATCAAACCTTTTTCACATTACAAAACTTATTCTTGTCCCTACATTAGAAGGAGAAACTGGGGAAGAGGAGTTTTGAATGAAAATTTGTATGTAAATTTTCATCCCTAAGGGGGGGAGATGTAAAGAGTATGTATACTCTTTAACTTTATTTTTTATTATTTGAATTTAGTCGCGCTGTCATCTGTCAAAACGTCAAATATCAATACGGAGAAAATTGATTTTGTTGAGAAGTTAAGGAATAAACTTTAAATGTCGTTTCTTCGTTTACAGGTATGATTTAATGTTTAATTGTGTAGTTAGTGATAAGCGCGATTGTTATGATAACACGTACTTAAATAAATCTTCGTTTACAGAAGCAACACATTGTCGTTTATATTCCTTATATAGAAGTAGAGAATAATTTATCTTATATGTATATCAAAAATATACCTAATTGGCATCGCGCATCCATTAGCAAATCAAATTAATATCATACAACCATACGTTGATGTTGATTATGTACGTAAATGGAAACAAGTTATCCAAAAATGGTGTAATGCATCGATACTCATGAATAAATTAATTTTTGACGAGCTATGTCGCCGTATTGGCACAGTAAACGTTGTACGCCTGCCAAATCTCAGTTTTGCTTTCACGTTTTACATATAAAATTATCTTGCTGAAACCATATATGCGTGTATCTATTAGCGAGTGGTCGTTGAATATTTTATACAATGTTATTAGGTACTTATACTAAAGAACCGATACAACACAAGATTTAAAGATCAAAATAATTTGAAGTTTTGAGAACGATATTCCTTATAGTAGTTGTGAAGATTTATGCAAACTGAATAAATAACTTTTTGAATTTATTTTATTAGGTACTTTTATCTTGCACTAACTGCATTTGCAGGTTATTTGATAACTTTTTTTGACAAAGTTAAATGGTATAAAACATATATTATTATTATTCAACTAGCTGTCTCGCGCGGTTTCACCCGCGTTCCCGCGATAAGACGTAGCCTATAATACCTACTCGGGTTATATTTTACATTAACTCCCAATTCCAACTGCTGCTTCGAAAACACATTTCGAAAAGTCGCCAAGCACCTTTCGGTGTGTTCCGATAGCTGCCCTTGAGAGCCAGATCCTTCTAGTTTTTGTGTGCTTACCACCTTCGGCCGCATCATCACTTACCATGGTGAGATTGCGGTCAAACACAGGCCTATAAACAGTAAAAAAAAAAAAAAAGTCCTCTCTTGACCGCCTACATTCTTACAAGAAAAACACTGATGTAACAGATTAAAGTAATTTATTTTCACTTACATTTCCACTGCGAAAGCCACACTACCTTTACAGCCTACAGCTTGCAACATTTTGACAGGTCGTAAATAACGGCGTTGGCTGCGGCCTACTGCGCCTAACCCAGTGACATAGAGATGGGCAAAAACTGGATGAATACGCTAAGGGAACAAAGGGCAAAATAACTGTGACTAATGAACATCCCAATTCCTGACAGCCAAGAGTACAAACAGACCTGCCAAATGCCTACTTGGAGTATGAATTAAATTTGCGAGTAGGCGCCGCTGCTTTTAATCTATTTCTAGACGCGATAGCATCATGATAAATAAGCAAATACTGCGTAAAAAAAAATTTAATTCATCTGTCAGTTAGATTATTAATATAATATCCTGAAAAATTTTCAAGGTATAGCGCATCAAAGTTCGGGAGTGGGGGCTCGTAATGTCACTTTAGAGTAAAAACTGTACCGTAACGTGACGTCACGCGGAAATTCGATACACGATATCTTCGTATTTATTTTTTTTGTTTAAAAATGTGTCTGTATTTTTTGATAATGTAAATGACGACTTAAATAAAAAAAATCGGTCAAGCCTATTGATATTATTCATTTTATAGCGATGTTAGCTTCATGGGTGTGGCCTCGGTAATGGCAGAATGGATTTGGACAAAATTTTACTTATAAACAGATCATACTTTGAAATAAAACGTATCAGAATACTTTTTATTTCGCCAGATAAAACAAACCTTTCAAGAATGTGGCTAAATTCAGAAGTCATAAGGTAGTAAAGTTATTTATTATTATATCGTGTATTTCATACTGTACGAGGTAAAGTTAGCAGTGCAGTGAAGTGCTTTTAAATTAAATTCTCTAGCGATCTGACTCATCAACATCCATACCAAAAAACAGAAGTTAGAAACGCGTAAATTAAACATTTGGTTCCGCTTTTAACTTACAAAACCACTTAAGAAGGATTTCGCAACATTTTACCCCAAACTCAAACGAATTTTCAAAGTTAGAAAATACCCTTTGCAATACGGATAAAACCACGGGGTGAGCTAGCTAAGTATACAGGGTGCGTAATTACCGATCACTCAGCAGTCTCAGCACCCCCTTCCTAATCTACCGCGTCATATCATTTAGCAGCCGATCCACGGCGTAATATCTTCAGATATTATCATATTCACTAAACGCCAATGCATCTGTGTTTATATCATCATGTTGAAGTACTTTGAATTCTACGTTCTAATCATATTTGAATTCTGATACTAATATTAGAACGTCACTTAAAGCTCAAGTGAAGTATTGAGTCAAGATTAAAACAATTGAATTTGGAACCAGAGGGCCTACTACGATATTTCGTTGATGATCGATGATCGGACTATCGTGTAAAGTTTTTCGTAGTAGGCCCTGTGGACCTACTACATAAGTTTTATTTCCGATTAACACACTATTATCTAACTACACAACGAAATCCTAAGTCTATGAACTACACAACTAACCTTGAGACTTAAACTCTCTTAATCAGCATCTCTCATAGACCTAGATTTTCTACCGTTAAGCTTGTCCTCTTGTCTTTATTCACGCATGATTTGTGTCTCGTTTCATAATAAATTACCACTCTTCGCGTGGTAGCCACACATTTTGTGTTTTATTTCTCCTTAAAATTCATTATATATCCGCGTACTATTGTGTGCTATCTGTGATTCCTAAATGATTTACACTAACAATACATACCTATACAATTACATTTATGATAAATGGTAAACACTCGATAGTATTAATTAATTTGATACTACAATCAGTTGGATCTGTTGATTAGTTTCAATTATAGCACTATTATCTATTCGACTAAAAATATTTATGGTACTCTCAATTATGATTCTTAATAATCTGGTAATATAAGCTATAGTAAATCGATTACAATCTTTCGATAGGGCTTAGTAAATTACAACACATATAAAAATCGAATGAGCGATCTAAATAATAGTTATAAAATGTATGTCGACACTAAAACATAATCAAAATAAAAAACTCAAATTCAAATCTTCATTGAAAATAATAAGGTGCTTAGAGTTGTTCAGGAAATTTGTCGCGGAGCCGAAAGCCTTCTGTCCCTCGACTGTTATTAATGGCGTGGAGACGTCCCAGATCGTTCCAGATAATAAAAGAACATTGTAAATGACTCCTTTTAAGAATCGTCACTAAAAATGAGCGATTTGTGTCCGTCAGCTTCAGGCGCGGCTTTAGTCGAAAGGGTGCTTCGGTGTTTTATCGAAACTAATTTAGTCGAGTTGTTTTGAAGAGCTTTTAACATTGCTAATGTTAATTTGTAAGTATTGAAAGAAATCGTTACTGCAATGCATTGCTACTCATTTGATTAGTTTTTGGCATATTTTTTTTTCATGTAGTTATAGAATACGATGCGTCCTATCAGAGAGACAAATGGGTTCAAAGAACACTGAAAAAAATGGACTACAAGGGACTACAAAATATTATTTAACAGTAACACAAAATTTGACGACTAATAACCTAAACAAAGTGACTTGCGAACTAAACTTACCAGTAACAAAACTAGTTTTTATTCGTTACTAAATTATTTGATTAAATGTAACTAAAGTTCGTTTCCCGACAACTAAAGTTGGTTTCCCGACAACAAAACGTCAACTTACATAACTAGTTTTGTAGATCATTTTTTTCAGTGAATATGCAGGTGTTATACTGAATATACCTACTCCGTTTTTCGGAAGCCACGTAAAGCCGTTGGTCCCGGTTATCACTTAATTGTGATAGTGATTAAGCTACTTGGATGCCTGTTAGGCGGTTTGAAAATTCCAACAGTAGATTGACCATTGACCTACCTCCACCAATCCGCAGTGGTCACGCGTGGTGTAGTATCTGCCCACATTCCCTTTAACCCTCATTTGTGAAAGGAGACCTGTGCTCAGCAGTAAGACATTATAGGCTGATGATGATACTGATACAGTTTTTATTAATGCAAAAGCTACAACTACTCAACTCATAAATTTGAGTTCGTGTTGCGATAAAAATATGTATTAAAATACGTTAACGAATTGAAAGTGCACTGTCGCCGTGAATAATTAATACAAAAGCCAATTATTTTTAACTAAGAGGCAGAAAGGATGGTTGACACACGCAATAAACTCAGATGTTACATTTGTAGATTTACATAAAATAATTACTTAAAAATCCGTTTTTACCCTTGCAGTGGTTGCCGATACTCTATGTTTGAGTATCGACCACTGAAATAAGTTGGACGTAGATTTAGATGGTAAATAATTTTGAATTTTTCTATAGTCTATTTGGCCACCTTGGTAAGTGATATGGTCAATGTTCGTAAGTACATAAATCAAGAAAGGATCTGGCTTTTAAGTGCTGTTGCGAAAACATACTGGTGGTGCTGACAGATTTTCAACTTGTGACGTGTCAGCTAGAAGAGCTCTACAAATTCTGTTTTGTGATTTCCTAACAATGTTTTGCTTCATCGAAGGCTAAAGCCATTTATTAAATTTAGGCCCTAGTAGGCCACTTATAAAGGTCAAATCTACTGTAGTTACGAGTTAACGATTTTCACCGTGACTGTTTCGATCTGACTGAGCTATAGCCGGCTTATCGACACGACAACTTTAAAAAATAAAAAATATAGAATCGAAAATAAACTATAAAACTACTCTCGCACTTCATAGATCAAACCATCCAAATATCCTTCGAAATGTCATCCCCTATTCTTCCAAACAATAAACTACAATCTCCAAACTAAATAAATTCATTCGCTTACGTAAATACACTGTCACACCCACTTTATACCCTCATCGCAGCTAGTGACATGGAAACAGTTGCTTTCATTACCATCTTGTAGCTACCTGGCTTTTTTACGACCTCTTTTAGAGCTTCAAAGTCGCGCCTCCATCTAGACCCCGATATAGGGTAAAAAGAAATTCCAGCGGCTCTTTAGGTCACCTCACAAACTTTACAAAACCTTCACGCAGAATGTCGGAGTGACATGAAATGTTGTACGGTTTTTACACAGAAAATAAAAAAGGTTGAGAGTAAGAGCAAAATCTGATGAATAAATAAATATCTTTATTTACACTATGACCTAAAGCAGGCTGAGGTCTTTTTACATAACACCATAAAACGACTTAAAATAAAAAATAAAACTTGATTTGAGTGATACTTCAGGAGCTGTGCTGTTTCAGTATGTTACAGTATTACCCAACTGATATGGCGCGTCGTGAATCTTCGTTCGCACAGAATAGAAAGTATGGCCCCGAAGATTAACGAAAGAATGCTTAAAACTTATAATCAAACTTAGATCACTACTATAAGGTTCATAATACACTGCAGCTGTTAGTTCCGTCTCACTCGCAAGTCACTACAAGCTAACATGGCGGCAGCTGCCGACCAATAGCGTTTCCCGCGCTTTGAAAATGTATCTTCTGCGCAGGTATATCGGTAAGCCATATTAATTGAGTACTACTGTACCCCGGTTGAGAGCTTGCTCGCCGATTTGTCCACGTAAGGGTGCTAAGGCTATATTTTGAGCCGGCATCTTAAAAAAAAACCTGTATCAATAAAGCAATACAAGGATCTTATTTTTTCTGTGCTAAAATGTGTTTTCTTTTGCAATAGATATTTGCCGCGTTAAAAAAGTTTATTCCTAGAAGACAGATAAAAGAATCCGCACCATGTTGTCTAAGCGCGTCACATGCGCCGCCAGTTGTTTGATGTATAAATGGGTCGCTTTTAGATGTCTAAGCGTTTAACGTTGCGTATTTATCTTTTCTATTTTATGAGAATGTTAGCAAGTGTTTCTTTCTGTGTATTCTGAACGAACAAACAGATTGGGACGCTGTTGAAGCTCTAATGACATTGACTAGTTTCAGTTATTGACAGAGTAATCAGCACCTCCAACTTAATACTTGATAAAGACCTCATTTCGTTCATCACGGTAGCTCTTCCTTGACGAGATTCATTAAACAATTAGTATTGAAGATTTGGCATAAGATTCTATGACTTAATTATTTATCGTAAGTCTGTGTTTTATCACAATCTCGTCGTGTAATGTGACGATGTGGCCGAACTTGGTTAGTATTCCAAGTCCGGGCCAGTTTGCGTGGTTGGTTAAGATTCCACCTATCACGACGCAAGTCGTGGGTTCGATTCCCACCCAGGCCATGTATTTGTAATCTATCTTTATTATATTATATAATATAATAAAGCGAAATAGTTTTTTTGTTTGTTTAAACGGGCTAATCAAACAAAAAATTTTTTCACTAATAGAATGTTATATTATCCCCAACTATTATAGGCTACTGTTTATCCCGGGAACGCGAGTGAAACCGTGGGGAACTTATGTATATTAAGTATGTATTTGCAAACAAAAAGTTGTATTGTAGTATATCAGTTGTCTGGTTTCTTAGTAGACGCTCTGATTAATTTCGGATCTGATAACCGTGTGTGAAGAATGTCCCAGGATATTTATTTCTGACATTTTTATGCTTCACCAATAGCTCAAGCTCGTGCAAGAGTTCGTCACGGTATTTCCAATGATTTTAAAACTAGGGATAGGCCCACCGAAACATTTTGCAAAAAACTTCTTCATACAAGTAAACAGTACCGCCATTTGTTTAAAATCGATCGAACTACGTAGTGCCGCGTTGCATAGCTGTATGATGTAACGTTGTATGTGCGTACAACGCACAGTGCACACATACAAGAAAAAAATAAACAATAAACGAAGGAGCTGTTCCGCCGACCGCGCAGACGACTGAGTCTCTGGCCCTAAACTGAACATTTTAGGGCCAGCAGATTGGTGCCATTTCGACGCGCGATTGGCCCGGTCCTTACGCCAGTAATATATAAGTCAATGGGTATTTCACATCACTTAGACGTACGAACAGAGATTTTTTTAATTTATTAATTAAATAAAAACAAATAAAAAGAACAAATTTAGACTAAATATTTAAGGATCTTTTATCTTTATTATAATCATGTTACTCATGTTTTGTATATGTACTCATATTGTATACAACGGTAGATACATATGTCGTAAAATTCAACATGAGTCAACATCCCTATTGTTGTAATATAATTAGCTCAAGGCTAACACCGTAAATTGCTATTAATTAAGCATTATTTAGGAAATTTAATTATCCAGCTTACGAGAACCTACACTCCTACAGTATCACTACTTCCGCTACAAAATGAATCGACTACAAATTCAAGACGGGGCCATAAGGGCAGGTTTACACACAAATATTATAAAAGCAGCATTGAGTAAAAAATAAAGGAAACATCACGCACAGAAGCCGTAAAATAGAATTTCATGAAGGATGATCATAAAGTTGGAGCGAAAAAGGAAATTTTGTTATCGTCTCATCCATTTTGTAAGAAATTTTACACACTATCAAATCTTGAATTATTTGCTTAGCTACCAGTATCCAAACTAAAAGTGCCATAATAGACCCGAGATCTCAGGTTCGCCAGACATAACTTATTTTGTAACGGACAAAATGTATAGAATTGAGTAGTGTTAGTATACGTACTAACACTACATTCTTCACACACGGTTATCAGATCCCAAACTAAACAGGGCGTCTACTAAGAAATCAGATACCTAACTGATATACTACATATACTACTTTTTGTTTGTAAATACATACTTAATATACATAAGTTCCCCACGGTTCCCGGGATAAACAGTAGCCTATAATAGTTGGGGATAATGTAACTTTCTATTAGAGAATTTTTTTTTTGTTTGATTAGCCCGTTTAAACAAACAAAAAAACTATTTCGCTTTATTATATTATATAACTAGCTTGTGCCCGCGACTTCGTCCGCGTAGAGTATTTCTTTTTTCTAGATATAAATCATTGTAATAATATAGAGTATACGTACTAACACTACTTAATTTTCTTGTTGAGTTCGTTGCTCGCGATATCAAGCGTAGACGTACAACGAGCTTACAACGAGCCTACAACGAGCGCGATACGAATCCCTGTGTGTGAAAAAACTGACAATGCTCAAACGAGACGAATGCTCGTTCGAGGCTCGCAAGTCCGTCCACGCTACGCGAACAACGAACGAATCCTGTTCGTTCGTGGCTCGGCTCGTGCTTGCTTCGCGTAGCATAGACGCACCATTAGAACTAGCTTCCGCTCAGCAATTTCACCTATTATTTCTAGAGATTGGGTGTTACCCCGTGATATAAAGAATTATATATTTTGATCCAGATTTTTATTTTATTTGGTGTCTATGTGCATTTCATCGAAATCCATTCCAGCATAATTGAGTAAAAACAATTCACATAAACATTTGCATTTATTATCCCATCCTATCCTATATAGGAAATTTTAGGTACTTATTATCCTATCCTTTAGAATTAAACTAGCAATATTTTAATGTTTAGAGATCTCGAAAACGGCTCTAATGATTTCAATTAAATTTGCTGCTGTGAGTTTTTCCGTGCGAAAAATCGATCTAGAAAAGTCTTATCTTTGAGAAAATGAACGAGTAAGATCGGTAATTTGCCTGCAGCATGTGTACATAAGCGATAGCCCAGTGGTCAAAGCGTTAGAAATCCGTCTCATAGATCGTGGCTTCGATCCTCGATCCGGCCTTTTTTTGTACACCGAGCAAAGCTGTCAACAAGGTAGGTAATATTAGTATAATAGACTAAGAGGGCAGTAGCAGTTACGTCTTTACGGATTTGAATCATACAAAGAGTTTGAAGTCTGCTTATCCCCGTCAATGAAGTTCCCTTCTTTAGCTAGGTACACGATTACAGCATAGTGAGATGGCCAAACGAGCCAATGCGTAAAAAAAAACTATCTGCGCACAAACATAGATTTTCGATAGCAATTTCAGAACTTTGCCAGATTCCAGCCAGCCAGGGAATAAAAATGTTTTCCTTCACCAAAAGCTCAAGCTCATTGTTGGATTCGAACCCATGACATTCGTCTCAGCATTCGAAGTCACTACCACTGAGCTATCATTGCCTTGAACTTGGATGGAGTATTAGATAAAAATAATATTGCTAATGCTGCACACTAACGTAATGCAGTTCTCATTCCATCAATCACCCTCGTGGGTAAGATTTTATCAGTTATCCTGTTCCTTGTTTTGTTTCAGACTATCATTAATTACCCATCGTTCCGACAGAGACTATTATGGAACAGATATTTTTCGATCACTTCACATGACTGTGTATTAAAGTGCTGCATCATTTTTGGGATCCTGACAGCCTATAAGCCTTTTTCTTGGGTAGGTTACAAGTTGGAATAAAACGGTGTAGTCATAAGCTTAAGAGGCGATCAATATGAACTTCTCGTACTATGAAACCACATGAATCACGAATAAAATCTACTCTGCGTCAGTCGGCGCCGATCTCATAGAGAGAGTTCTAGAGTTCTGTTATTTTACGCGAGTACTTGTATTGAAACCCTCGCTACGCTCAGGATTCTATATTTGAACCACTCGTTCCGCTCTTGGTTCAATATTAGAATCCTTCGCTTCCGCAGGTTTCAATACAAGTACCGCAAAAAACATCTTTCCGCAGCCTTGCATAATAAATAATATTTTTATAACCATTTATTTAAGACATGTCTTCATGGGCGCCAGTAGGATTATTTCCAGGAAGGCGCATCTGTGTCCAAATATTATTATAAATAACTAATAAGAAGCTCCACGCCTAGTTTTCCACCAGTCGGTCAACGATGGGAGAAAGGCTAACCAACCTGGCCATGGTCAGGGCGCCCACGCATGTCTTTAAGTTAAAATAGGTGTACTTTAACATATTTAAAGCGTCGATCCCACAGAGAGAGTTCTAGAGTTAAGAGGAAAGTATGGCTGCAAGAAATTTGAAAATTAGGTTTTTAACATATCTATTGCTGTCGCGCTGTGCCCAAGCTATCCCGCCCGAGGGCGATAGAGACAACTACAGCTTGGACCGATTATACCTATTTAAATTAGACGAAATCGCTATTTCGTAATCCCTGGTTTCCTCCTCCAAAACTGGATCGATTAAAAAAAAAACAAGAATCATATTAAGAGTCTGTCGGTTTTTCTTTGTTTTATTATATTCCTCTTTGTTCGCTAGACGTCTGATAAGGGCGTTAAAAATGGTAAGTTTTTGTGATTTTAGAAGGCTCCTAATTCTTATAATACTTAATTTATGGACATATAAACACAGCCGAGAGATATACAGTATTACCTACAGATTGCATGGTAAAATAATCATTGCTCTAGTGTCATTATCCAGACAGGAAACTGAGGATTACGTTTGCATGGAACAAACGCCACCAGCATTTCCTCTTAACTATGCATTCATTAAATCCCCTTGAATATTGTAAATGCTAGTAATTTTGTGGTGGTAGACACCAATCATCAGCAAATTACTTTCAAAATAATAAGTAAAAGCCCTATACCTATATTTCACGGGCCAGTTGGCGCAGTTGGTTAAGGTTCACCGTACGCGCCGCAGGTCGTAGGTTCGATTCCCACACAGGACATGCATTTGTGTGCATGAACATGTCTGTATGTCCTGAGTCTGGGTGAAATTATGTGTATTAAGTATGTATTTACAAACAAAAAGTAGTATATGTATTATATCAGTTATCTGGTTTCCATAGTACAAGCTCTGCTTAGTTTGGGATCAGATGACCGTGTGTGAGGAATGTCCCAGGATATTTATTATTATAAATATACTAAAGAGTTTTTATTTTTAAGTTTGGCAGTAGGAGGTAATCCCCGGAACTTCTGATACGATTTTGAAAAACTGTTTCACTAATAGGAAGCTACATTATCCCCGAGTGTTCGGGAATGGGGGACAGCTAGTAGATTACATTAAAGTCACTTATGAATGTTCCAATTGACTCTACCACCGGTTCCTAATACACTTTAACTGAGAAAACTCCAGCTTGACAATGTTAGTAAAGCCAGAGTATCCACGAGAGATGCGTAGCGAGAGATATATTTCAACCCGTAAATACGGTCGCTGCAGTAAACACATCCCTTTCTACACATCTCTGGATACTCAGTCTAAGTATTGGACGTTTGAAACAAAATAAACTACGTATACAACAAACCCAATGATAGACAGAAATTCCTTCCATCCGTGGTAAGTACACTAGCTCCACGACACTACACTAAACTTACATTGTAAATTGATAGCTAACCCTCAATAGACAGTATCAAGTCGATTCAAGTTTTAAATTGAATTTAGGAATTATAACGCGTTAAATTCACGGGAGTCAATCGTTCGGAAGTTTCTTTGCTCGTCTCGAGCGAGTAGTGGAGCGAGTAATGAAGCGAGTGGTAAATTATTCATCTATTAATTAAACTCAGTAAACTTTAGTGCCGTGATTATTCATTGGTAAACTACTTACTTATAAAATTTTAATTTGGGTTCGATTGGTTTCTTTTTATTTTGATTTTATCACAAACTACTGACTCTATTTTATTTATGGGTTGTCTTTCAATTAATCGGCAAAGATTCTTACTACAGCACGGCTACGCCTCGGCATTTACCTTGCCATGCAAGTGAGGCCTTTATATCGTATGCGTTAAAGTAAATTTTACAATAACTAGATAAAATAAATGACGCCTCGCGCTCGCTTGCCGCTACAAGCCACTAGTCCTGCTGACCACACGCTTCCAGCGAGCGGTCCGCTTCCTTGCTGCGTGACGCCAGCAAGCGGTACCTTGCCAAAGCCGCGCTACCAATTTCACCGGCACCGCGACGCCCGCGAGCTGCCACCTCGCGTGGCGCGCTGGCAGCTATACTAGTGGTTGGATTGAGTTGAGGCGGTGCCGGACCGTTGCTGCGATGGAGCGGTACTGACATAGTGAGCGATGACCCTATTACTACTCAGACTCGCACTTCGCTGGCTTTATTAAAATATTGCATTTTTTTTATTATAAGTGACAAAGCCAGAAACTTGCAATATTCCAAACAAACTTAGTAAAAAAAACTGTTTTATTAGTCTTATTTGGTCATTCAGATATAATATCTGATGTTTCTATATCACTCTTAGTCGGAACTCGGTATTAAAGGGAAGCTCGTATCCTGTCTTAGAGAATTTTAATTAATGCAAGATTTTCTTTTAACGCTTTATGCTTCACGAAGCAGCGGCTTGTTAACCGTTGTGAAAAGCCTGGGGTCGGAGATTCCATTCATGCAAGCTAACTCCATTTTTATTATTACAATTTTTTGTTTTATCAAGGAAGTGTTCTCGTAATTAGCAGATTTTTAATTAACATACTTAATAATGTTTTCGTGGTAGAAAATTCGTATATTTTTTTAGCAATTTAAGTAAGTCTACAATATTCCTATTATAAAAAAATAATCCGACTTCAAAGTATAAAATAACGTAATTATAACCTGACTATCTAATTACTAATTAGTTACTTACTATTATGAAGTCAGTGACTGCAACTGACGTTTTTGTGACTTTTACTGGCAGCTACGATGACGGGATCCATAGATATAACAATAAAACTTTTTTTTATTTCAAGTACCACTAAAAGTATTAAAGGGGCAAGTTGTGGGCAATAGAATATTTTATGATAGATTACACCAGTGAGAAAATATGGGTCATGTTATTTCTGAAAATACCCTCACAGAGGAACAGAGAACCTCCTTTACAAAGTCGGTTAATAATGGCGATATAATTAAATTAAAGCGAACTCACAGTCTGTTAGGCCCTTTGCACATTATAAGAAAATTTATAAAATTACATAAAATATATGGGCGTGTCTGATCGACATTTCTTGTAATATGCACGGTCTCATATAACAACCAGTGCGACTTAATGTCTTATAAGACATGTCTAATAAGACACAAGAAATTTTCTTATAAAGTGCAAAGGCGCATACTATTTTATGCTAACTTCAACAAATAAAAAGAATTTAGAAGTCAGTTTAGGAGCCAATTGACCCGGAACGCATGCGGGCCAATCCCGTATTAACTTCAACTGCCCAAATTACCGAAACGTACCAAAACTTCTCGCTTTATATCGCAAATAACTTTTATTAGGAAAAACGATACTCTAATAAAGCTTTTTGCTTCAGCAATCAGAAGCCGAATCCTACAATGCTTTTATAGACCACCTAGATGACTAGGCTACTTTCTTATAGGCAGATATAAGCGCTCGTGGTGTACTATGATTAGCCGTTCTTAATCGATCGGCAAAGTTTAGCTACCACCGTTGTGGTCGGTACCTGGATGGGTGACCGCCTAGTGGTATTTCAAATCGAGCGTTTCCGTGCTTCGGAAGGCACGTAAAGCCGTTGGTACCGGTTATCACTTGTGATAGTCGTGGATGCCTCCTTGGCGGGTTGAAAAATTCCTACAGTAGGTTGACCACTAGCCTACCTCCACCAATCCGCAGTGGGCACGCGTAGTGGAGTATTGCCCATTGCCTTTCACCCTCATTTGTGAAAGGAGGCCTGTGCTCAGCAGTGGGACATTATAGGTTCATTACATTATTCTGAAGCATCTATACGCTTATTTTCATGTTTCCTTCTAAAAATACCTTTTCCAGTGAAACTAAGAAAATCAAAATGTCCAGGATTGAACTTACATCCGCCCCGATCGTAAGTCGTCACAGTAACTGTTATTTACCTTTGATCCCTAGAGAGACTCGTTACAAGGACTGTCATTCCATTTCCTTCATTTATAGCTCGATTTAAAAAGGTTCAATTTAAACGAACCACTTTATTGGCTTCCCATTGCCCTTTGCTAAACTGTTGGCTTTTAAATGATAACACATTCTCCTTCCAAGTTTTATGAAGATCCTTCATCATCATTCTATAATGTCTATAATGCCTATAATGTCTCACTGCTGAGCACACGCCTCCTGCACACAAATGAGGGCGAAAGGGAATGAGCAGATACTCCACATACGTGCCCACTGCGGATCGGCGGAGGTAGGCTAGTGGTCAACCTACTGTTGGAGTTTTCAAGCTGCCTAGGAGGCCTGCAACTGCAACTGCTACTATCACAAATAAATGATAACCGGGACCAACGGCTTAACGTGCCTTCCGAAGCACGGAAACGCTCGATTTGAAATACCGCTAGGCGGTCACCCATCCAGGTACCAACCATGACGATGGTAGCTTAAGATGATCCTTAACTACTCTATAATTGGCTGGCTACCAGTCTCAAGTTAATAATAAGAAGAACTGTCGCCAAAGTCTTACGGATGTGTTCCGACAGCTGCACTTGAGAGCTAGTTTCTTTCTACGCTTTGTATACTGACCATGGTGAGATTGTGGACAAACACGAGACGTGACCGCCGGCATTGCTAGTTTATTTATAAATCTATACAAATAAAATGTTAGTGTCTGTTTGTATTCTCAAAATAGCAAATCTGTCACCAAGCACCTATCGGTTTGTTCCCACAGTTGCTCTTTAAGAGCCAGTTCCTTCTAGGCTTTGTGTGCTTACCACCTGTTTACCACATGTGCTTAAAAAAGCAGCTTTTTACATATATGCGGTATTTCTGTCTATCCGTATTTTCCAGGAAATCTCCGAAATGACTAGATCGATTTTGATGGGAATTTCACTGGCAGATAGCAGATGTTATAAGGAGTAACTAAGACTACTTTTATCTTAGAAAAATAAATAGTAAATAAATAAATATCCTGGGACATTCCTCACAGAAGGCTAACTAATTCGTAACTAACTTAGCTTGTACTATGGAAACCAGATAACTGATATACCTACTACATATACTACTGTTTGTAAATACATACTTAATATACATAATTACACTCAGACTTAGGACATACAGAAAAAGTATTAATCCCGCGCAAAATATATATATAAAATGTAGTATTATAGGTAGGTATATATTTTATTTCTAGAAACAATAAAGATAAACCATACAACAAAACATGTATTGTAACTAAATATTATTTTCGTTAAAACATTAGTATGTGATTTATTTTAGTCGAGACCTGTGGAATGGTGTGCGATGATTAAAAGCTCCGGACTAATGACGTCATCAACACTATTTGTCACCTTCGCGTCAACATGTCACGGTTGACATAAACAAGGATATTCCCATGGTTTCTTGTTAAAATAAATTTATTTTAATTTAAGATTTTAAAACGGTCTATTTTTTTAAATGTTCTTTTGACGCGGCACATTAATACAGATTTTTTCATGATGATGTAATGTAATCATGATGATAAATGTAATCTGAACGTCTTTAATGAATTAATAGGTTTTTGCGACTAAACCGCCTATAGAAATGGTATAGAATAGAAGTTTTTTTTGCTCATCGTAAATACTTTGAGATGGCATCTTTTCGACATCTTAAATAGGTTAGTTATACTGAATAACTTTTATTATGGGACGAAATCTGAAGTTGATATTGACATTCAGCGGCAACCTTATTTGACCTTGTTTGACCTTAGTTAACAAAGTTTTTGTTATACAGGTTGCTGTATCTATCGCGGACGCCATTCAAAAATACACATTACATTATTATTAACAAACTAGCTGTACCCCGCAGTTTTACCCGCGTTCCAGGGATAAAAAGCATATAATACTCGGGGATAATGTAGCTTCATAGTTCCAGATATTAGCCCGCATAACAAACAAAAAATCTCTTCCGCTTTATTATATTAGTATAGATGTTAATATATTATATTAACATATTAATAAATTAACATCTTTATAATTATATAAAATCCTTCTGCACGTGTGTATGTCACTGAATTCCTACTAAACGGCTATATGTGTTTGGGTGGCGCCCTAGATGGTTTAGATTCACAAATCAGTCCGGCAGATGGCGCTGCAGTCGGTATCTAGGTTATATTATCGGCAACCAAACACATACTAAAAATTTCATTCAAATCGGTCCAGCCGTTTAGGAGTTCAGTGACAAACACAAGTACAGTTGAATTTTTTTGTTTGCTTAGGGTAGCACCATGCGAACGAAGTCGCGCCGGGCAGCTAGTGTGTTAATATATTATATTAACATGTAATGAAATTAGTGAAGACGTAATACTAACGGTTAAATATAAAAAAGGAAAATCTCTTACCATCGCATCAGAATATTACTAAGAACTCGAATTAAAATAACTTTATTTGACGTGTATCTGGTATGCTTTATCGCAGAATAACTAGAATAATAATAAAACTCGTTAAAAGGCATACCACGGTACAATAGTTATTAATATGAAAGTAAACACGCTACCCAAGCTCGCTTCAGCAAACACGATGGAAAGAATGATGATATTGTAAACTAATTTACGTGCCACAGTTGGCTGGAGTTCCTGATTTATTACTAACACTACTAGTCCCTTGACCTGGCTGTGAATATTATGATAAAATTAGTATTGGGGTGTGGGGATGCTGTCCCATTTTTTAACGACTGACCATGTCAGAAATAGAGTTCACACATCGTAATTACTCTTAAGTGTGAACCCACCATGAAAGCGTTTCTTTTTTTAACAGACTTCAATAATTGGACTGTTTTACAAAAAACTTAAACCGACTTCAAAGTGCACTAAGAAGTAATCAAATCCTGATCTGCTGACAATGGGACCAAACGGGAAGTGTACCCTTTCAAATAAAAAAAGAATTTTCCAATCGGTTTCCAAATTGAGAATCTCCTCCTTTTTTAACCGACTTCAAAAAAGGAGGAGGTTCTCAATTCGAATGTTTTTTTTTATGTTTGTTACCTCATGACTCCGTAATTTTTTAACCGATTTGGATAATTATTTTTTTGTTTGGAAGGGTACACTTCCCGTTTGGTCCCATTGTCATCAGGTCTGGATTTGATTACTTTTTAGTGTACTTTGTTAAACAGACAACTTAAACAAATCGGTTTAAGTTTTTTGTTAAAAGTTAACTTTAATAAGTTAAAGTTTTCACAGAATGTTTAGTAGGTACCGACTCTTGTCCCGGCTAAATACCATCAGAATATAATAAAAATATCTATAGACGCATAAAGTGGACTGTAGCTGTATTTTCCCGTTTTCTACAGGATAGGGTTGGGTTTGTAGTTGCCGGACTGTCAACCACTCTCAATTTGAAAATCTGTCACCAAAAACTGTGCACCAGGAATTGCGTTCTTGCCACCTTCTTTCCACCTTAACAATATGGTACAGCGAAAGATCAGGTGAAGCGACTTAGATCAAATACATCTTCATGCACACAAATATCTGTAACTGGGAATCAAACCCACGACCTGCGGCATACCTCAGTGTATCAAACCTCCACGCTAAACTGTTATTACTGGCCATTACAGGCCATTTTCCTCTTCTATAAATGTCTACAAGAAATTTACAGCCTAGAGCAATGCAATAACACGATTCAAATCGATTCTGTGCATCCTCTGTGCTCAGCTCCAACTATGGCACGTATATCCCTTGAGATGCGTTCAACTAATTGCTCCGTTCACACTTTCACTGGTAGAATACTCTTAGCCTTTGGAGAAACAAGATATCAAGATATCATACCATTATCAAGGCTTTATAGAACAAATTTGACAACACTGAAAATAATTGGACTGTTTTACAAGAACCTTAAACCGACTTCAAAGTACACTAAGAAGTAATCAAATCCTGATGACAATGAGACCAAACGGGAAGCGTACCCTTTCAAATAAAAAAAGAATTTTCCAAATCGGTTAATAAATGACGGAGTTATGAGGTAACAAACATAAAAAAAAAAAAACAAAAATACGTTCGAATTGAGAACCTCCTCCTTTTTTTGAAGTCGGTTAAAAATGGACTATTAGTGACTACAAAATTTAATTTAACAGTTACACAAAATTTGACGACCAATAACCTAAACAGAGTGTGTTTAGGTTATTGGTCGTCAAATTTTGTGTGTTGTGTCCATTTTCTTCAGTGAAGTAGAACTACTCCTCGCTTATGTTTTTGCATCAAAAGTTAGACATTCATGCAGATAGACTAATTAACTTTATGTTGTGTTCCAGCGCGTGAGTAAGGTCACCCATTATTCTCATTGGGGACGGGGAAGGCTCGGTAACGCGTGAGTGTAAATTAAGGTAAAAAAATTAATTGAAAATCGGGGGTATTGGGTAGATTACCGAATCAAATGGAGTCTGTCTTTTGCTACTTCTTGCTTCTAGCAGAGAATCGAAGGATAATTGAGTCGTTTTGAAAAAATACCAGAATTATGTTTGTTTATAAGATTGCGATTTGAAGGAGACAGACCTGTCAAAGTAACAGATGTAGGACACGATTTGAAATCGTACAACAAACAGCATGAATTTAATTTGTGCATTCTGTATAGATGGACAGTAGAGATTAGGAGGAACCGGGTCATGGCTACAAATCGTGAATTTATTACAACACCATGTACAAAACGCTGAGCTGCAAGTGCAAAACAGCCATAAATCTCTATTAGTTAGATAGAGCCGGATTTGTACATTGAATGCTTTTAGAGTATTTATTTTTAGGCAGTTTGGTTTTTCATGAAAAATACAGAACTTGTTGGTTTACAAGGCAATTTCAGTAACTTTGTGTTAGAATTGTAAATATTATTCATTAATTTGCTTTATAACTAAATCAGTGTTATAGTGTCCTCTCAAGTTGAAAATCTGTCGCCAAGCACTTATCGGTTTGTTCCGACGGCTACACTTGAGAGCCAGTTTCTTCTAGGCTTTGTGTGCTTACCACTTCGGCCACATCATCACTGACCATGGTGAGATTGGGGACACAGACCTATAGGTACATAGTAAAAAATATAAAGGAATCTTCCGAATCGTTTAAATTTGACAATTTATAAATTTCTGTAAAAGCATATTTGAATATTTAATTTCATATCATCGCTTAAATTCGCTTCGAAATCTTTCGTAGCTCTTATGTCTCAATTCTACATTTCCGCGGAACTCTAGTGATTTCCGTCTTCATTCCTGTGAAATAATGCGGGGTATGTTGAGCTGAAATGGAAAATGCTCTTCTAATTAAAATACTTGATGGGCTCGGAAAGAATGCGTCCCAACTACTGGGTCGGGACTCGAGATGGGTGCGTCGGTAAATAACGTATGGTATACATATAGAGGTCCGAAATAAATTTTTTTGGGTTACAGTAGTACCCAACTGAAGCAGAAGATACATTTTCAAAGCGCGGAAACGCTATTGGTCGGCAGCTGCCGCCATGTTAGCGCGCGCCGTGCGGAGGGGCGTGACTTGCGAGTGAGACGGAACTAACAGCTGCAGTGTATTATGAACCTTATGGTAGTGAGTGTTGATTGTAAGTTTTAAGCATTCTTTTTCGGGGACATACTTTCTTTTCTGTCCGAACGAAGATTCACGACGCGCCTTATCAATTGGGTACTAGTGTAACAGTTCAGTGAGAAGGTCAATTTCAGAAATATATTTTAGATACTTTATTGTTGTATCAAATAATGGAATTGGATACACGAATTACTATGAATCTAGGTAATGAGAATAAAGCGCCGATCTCACAGCGAGCTAGAGTCTAGAGTTCTGCGTTCCGCGTTCACTGTAATCTATGCCGTGCTTTTGTTCATTGCACAAAGCGACCGCGGCGGTCAAGAAGAACGCACATAAAACTCTGACTGCAGAACTGCAGACTGTGGGTGTGGCTGTGGGATCGGCGCCTAACATAATGTGACATGAAAAGTAATTATCTTTCTACAGTAAATATCAAAAACACATTCTTCATATTACTAATATACTTTTGACGAGTCAACGACACAACAAATCGTGATGAAATTTATAACGCAGATAGATTAGAACCTGAAATGACATATAGGTATGATACTTTTTATCACGGTAAAATATAAGAACCCACGGGAACACGGGTAAAACTGCGAAACGAAAACAAGTTTTATCAAAAAGTTTAGCCAGTCTCATAAAATAAACAAAACCACTTTTGGCATAATCGATACAGAATGCATGTTATACTTCTAAATAGAAACACCAGGATATTTAAAAAAAAACATACGCGTTAGAGCCTAAATTCCACAAAATAAAATAGCCGTTAACGGTAAAAAATGTATGTAAAACATTTTACGATTTTCCGAGGTACGGCGCAAATTAAGTCGAGACTTGCCTGCGTCAGTTTTCAATTTTCAACCATTGCCTTCAATTTCCGCAGTGGGCCCTCGTGGTTCGAATCCTGAACTCCGACTAACGACTGCCAGCTTTCATTTACATTTGCATTATTTGTTCCTTCCACGCTTACCTACCTGCTTCGCTACGGTTATTACATTAAATTCTCACAACTTTTACACACAAATATTATATTACTGTTTCTAAGGAATATGTTTGAATTTTACAAGATACAAAGAGCTAAACGGCCTGCCTTATGGTAAGCGGGCACGGTAGCCTATAGACTCTTGCAACACCACTATCGCGCGTTGCCGACCCTATACAAATATCTATTCACACACCCCATGCTGTACTTAAGAAAACCACGGCATAGATAGTCCATTAAAAAGTTACATTTGGGGTTGCATTTGTCAGAGGACGCAATTTTATTTTTTAGATATCAATTTTTTGCAAACCTTGTCCCGCGGCCGCCATCTTGAGAAAAGGGGTTCTAATGGTTTTTATGGTTTATCTGACGAACTATATACAGGGTGTTGTTTTGGTCGGCGACAAGCGAACCAGGAGCGGTAGTATAAAATATATATTCCCCAAAAATGGACTTAATTCCATTAAATACTCTAAATATGTTGAGAAATACCTTATTCAATTTGAAATAAAATTACCGCAAAGTATGGTTACTAGGCACGTGCACATTCTAGAGCTAGGCGCAAGCCGCCATCGCCCCACCCCTTTACTCCCTCGTACTCCCGTTGAGTATTATGTCTACATTTTAGCTTATTACATGATTTTCAAATTTTTTTATTTTTTATTTTTATTATTATAAAAAAATAAAATATTTTTTTTATATTTTTTTTAGCACCAGTATCATTTGTATTATCGACCCTGAGTCGCTCGTCGCTGACCAAAACAACGACCTGTATATGTCTCATATTGTTCTCGTTAATATTTCAAACTGATTTATATGTTTTACATTTGTTTTGGTACCACCACGTTCAGCCATATAAACACTACCATGGTTGGTTTACTTTAATCAAACATAAGCTTATAAATTTAAAGCACCTTACTTCAAGGACGCTAGAAAACCTAAGTACCGTAGTATCCATTAACCAGGGGTGAATGATACCTGAAATACCTTGGAAATAGCACCCGTTTTAGATACGTAGTTGGTATAAATTACATTTATTCATTAGCTGGAGGTGCTTAACCAACCGCGGGAATTACTCCAGCCCGCGACAATGCTACGAACACTATGGCCGCCTTCATTTTGTTTCAGCAAAATTAGATTCCTTACCGAGTACTGTGCTTGGAAAATTTTGATACTTTTATCCTGTATTATTTTTATTTTATTTTTAGGCTTGCATTTGGCCACTGACCCGCACATAAGGGACAATGGCGAAGCCTAAGACGGAACTCGCTTACCCAGAAGAAATCTGTTCACTCTGGCCTTGAAAGAGTCAAGATAATGCCAGGTATTTTTGTCAATTATATATTTTATCAATGTAAACTAGTGGCTCTGTGAGCTACCTCGCAAGACTCGATAATTACCGAACCTGCTCACAAAATTTCAGGAGAATCGGTTGAAAAATGCGACTTGTACAGGAAAACAGCCGGAAATCTGGACCAGATGGACGAAAGTATTATTGTCCAAGCTGAAACGAAGACGCTTCGCTCGCTCCGACAATTATAATTTACTAAAAATAAAAGTATTACCAGTTTTTTTTTAATATAAATATTTTGTCAAACGGGCAACATGCAATCTGATGTCTGTAATGCGTGTCTGCTAGTTTTCGCTAATCCTGAAGAAACCAAGTCACTGTCAATTAAGGCTTCAATATTAATATTGCTTTGTGTTATTTACGCAGTCTTTGTTATGGTTATTATTCTCCGTCTCCGACATATTGTTCATTTAAACAGCAAAATATAAATTATAATACAAATATATTAAACGAAGAGAATATTCACATGTTTATATGCATACCAACACTGTATGAAGCAATGCATCTGACGTGTACTACTAAATTGCTTTGCGACGGATGAAATTAAACTACTACGCAAATAGATCAGAGTGCACTATTAGCCTATTTATCTTTTTAATTTCTAATTAAATTACTATTGGATGATTTATCTCTGCCTCAATAAAAAAAAACACTATAAAAGAAAAATTGGTAAGAAAAAGTATCAAAACTCTTTTTAGGTGTCAAAAACGTCACAGCCACATTAAATTACCAAGTAGGCTACGAACGAGACCAGCCGAAAAGGATTTTATGATTAAACAGGGCCCTCTTATTATCGCATTTTAAATAATGTCTTCGTCCTACACCGTCAATTGTACCTCTCCTACTTTAAAGTAAAGGAATTTTGAGCTCCTAAGCTTTCGCTCGATTAGGTTTTTTTCAGAGTAATTCTGACTTTTTCATGTAAAAGCCTGAGTATGATCGAAAAACGTAATTTGCTTTCAGCAGTTGATGGATTGCTTCACGCTTGTATTAGCTTACAATCATGCCATTAAAGCGCTTTGTACACTTTTTAATCTCGAAGATGCCTTACATTCCGCACATTTAATAGGTCGTGCGTCTAGATTTACGCTACATAAATATTAAATGGATGTTAACGACTTACTCGAAGTAATATGTCAAACTTAGCTCAAGAAACTGATGAATTAAGATATGGCTTAATATATTATGATAAATCTTAATGTATAAAATCATAAACTGATTGTTGATTATATCAACGTACAGCCCAAACCGCTGAATCTAGAGATTTGAAATGTTGCCCATAGATACCTTATACAGTGTAGGAAAATAGAGGATGAAAGTTTGTATGCAAGACCGTCATCTTAAAATTTTGTGTTTAAGCTGACGATTGAAAATTAATTTATTGTTATTTCAGCGTTTATATTATTAGTTTATATATGTCACCGTATTTTTGTTAAAACCGTTAGTTTATAATGTACCTAGCGAGATTATAATCTCTCCGATAAATTGTGAACTGTATTATACTGCTTACAATATAACGTAATTTCCGATAGTTTATAATCCAACGTTGTCAAACCGTCATATTGTGAATCGTCCCTGATAGTCTTGGCGGTAGTTCGTTCTGTATTCATAGAGTTAGAAAACAAACAATGGAGTTAAATAAAAGAAATGCACATTTAATTGTTTTTGATCAAAATTAAATATGTCGATCAATATATTTTTTTAAGAAACAATAAAAACAATCAACTACGTTACGTATCGCCTAAGATAGCGGCGCGGGCGGGACACATGACGATTAACCAATCAGCACGCAAGGTGCGTTCCGACGCATTTAAGTATGATGCCAGTTTAGAATATGACGTGTTTTTTTTTTTTTTTTATAAAACATTTATTAAACCCAACCATCACCAAAATTACAAAAATTCAACATCGCCAAACTGCTAATGCAGTTTGTAGGCGTAACGCTCTTGACACATCTATGACCTAAACATATATCAGCATGTCCTTGCAACACAATCACTACAATGACATGATCTAAGTAAGATGATTATAAGTAGGTACTGGTGATATGACGGTTTGTCATGGATAGATCGGAAATTAATACGTTATATTGTAAGCAGTATGATACAGTTTACAATATATCGGGGAGTTTATAATATCTCTAGGTAGATTATAAACTAACGGTTTTTACAAAAATATGGTGTCATATATATTATATTCATTGTTACAATAAATCATATCTAGAAAAAAAGAAATACTCTACGCGGCCTATGTCGCGGGAAAAAGCTAGTTGGATGATAAAACGAATACTGGAGTATTCAGGCAGTTGCGCTCGAGCGCCTAGAATCGATATGCTCCTCACTTTCAGCCAAATCATCACTGACCTCGATTAAAGGTCAAACATCTAACCTATCCATGTAAAAAAAATCAAGCACCATTTAATGGGAAGTTTAACCAATTATTCTGTTACCAACAAAAAACATGAATAGTTGTTGCATAATATTAAGATTACAATATACTACAACATGTTTTGGTACATGACAACCGGTACAAATGCTGGGGATTTGGCTGCTTGCCGGAATATCCACAGACTATATAATTCACACCTTACAGCGGATAAACTTGGTCCGGAGTTTGGAACAGTGGTTAACGGCCACAAGAAATATCGGGAGGTGTATTACGTAACTTTGCTGTTGAATATTTTCGATTACCTATTGATATTCCGAGGATGCCATTTTAAAATCGTCAAACAAAACAGCCGTTTTTAACCGACTTCAAAAAAAGGAGGAGGTTCTCAATTCGAATGTATTTTTTTTTAATGTTTTTTACCTTATAACTCCGTCATTTATTAACCGATTTGGAAAATTCTTTTTTTATTTGAAAGGGTACGCTTCCCGTTTGGTCCCATTGTCATCAGATCAGGATTTGATTACTTCTTAGTGAACTTTGAAGTCGGTTTAAGGTTTTTGTAAAACAGTCAAATTATCTAGTTTACAAAAATGTATGTTAAAAATGTATTTTAAGAGAGGTAGAGCATAGCATTTATTCGCTCAAAGAGCAGCTCGACTGGGGAAGTACCTCCACCTTTAGAGAACACCGCAGCCAAATAACTTTATGTTGTGTAAAGTTGTGTTCCTGCGCGTGAGTTAGGTCGCCAGAGCTCATTGGGGAGGGGAAAAAGGTCGGTAACGCGTGAGCGATGCTTCGTGTGTTGCAAGCATCCATATGGCTGCAGTAACCGCTTACCATCAGGCGGGCCGTATGCTTGTCTACAGACTAAGTCGCATAAAAATAAAAAAAAACGTTCTCGGGTAGGAGTCGAACACACGACCTTTAAGTAGGGGATCAAGTAGAGGCTCACCAACCGTGCCAAGTGACCCGTCGTTTCTATCGATATAAGGATTATTTCAAATAGAAACTGATTGCAACAAAGTTACATAATCCACCTAACGGTCTATAAACATCATATTGATTAGGATAGAATGATCGATATATATGTGAGATAAGTTTCAATATGGTTTGAAACCCGGTGGGAAGTAGTTTTTCATAGACTATATGTCATCAATCTTACGCCCATCCAACGATAAGAGGTCACAGCAAAAAATGGGGAAGAGTTTTTCCTGTGAAATTGAATGAACATGACCTTTGAACGTCAACCTTTTTTGAGGGGACCGAGTTATGAGAATATGTCTCCAAAATGCACTAAAAGACCAGCGGGTTGATCGTTCTGTAACACTATTTTTTCTTTTGTCAATCAAACGGAGATATCGTGTGTTGAAGTTCCGCCGTGACATCACGTTGGAGTACACTTTTTACTCAAAGTGACGTCACGAGCCCATACTCCCGAACTTTGACTCACTTTATCTTTGGTGATGATTTGGTAAAGCAAAAAATACGTGTCCAATTTTTTTTGATGATCTAACTGACGGACTAATTAGAATTATTATTTTTTTATTCTATAAACATCCCTATTGATGGTTTAATAGACTAATTTAATATGAACCACTTTAGAAATGCAATATTAAGTTCACCAACCGAAACCAACCGTGTCATTTCTGTATCACGTTCATAATGTTGGCACGAGTTCATTCAACAAATTTAGCTAAAATTAGCCTCGGAGAGACGCATCACCACAAACTAAACAGAAATGCAGTGCAAATGTATACAAGAAGCAGATTGATTAATCTAGCGGTAAAGTTGATCTATTTCACGAAGTCCACTCAGCTATGTTTATTGATGTGGCGTGTACAGATAAGTGTGTCGATGTGTTTCGGGTTGCGATGCTTTACTTATCGTGACTGAGAACTCCTAAACTTACACCAAAACAATTTGAATGTACTCGTGTATGGCGTCACACATTCATTGACAAACAGGCTTCGTGAGGTAAAATACCTACAGCTAAATACTTATATAGAGCTGCTGAACTATTAATGTACCTAGTTATACCTAATCCAATTAATACTTTTAACATTATAACACATTCGTCATATTAGTCACTTTATAACGTACCTATAGATTAAATAAAACTCTTACAAAAGGCCGACAAACTCGATCAAATGTTAAACTTTTTCAGCTTTACCCAATCTTGTCCTTTTCGTTAAAACATAAGAGCGCTTAGTCTCAAAAAGTACATAATCTGCTGCAAGAAAGAATATATGTTGAGAAATAAAAAAGTTCTACGATAAATTATATTTCCTCCGGAATATTTCAGTTTTACGATGCCAAGTTTGGTCTAACGATGTTTTTGAGAAATTGTCCATTACGTACCCGATACTCACGCATCCTAAAGGAAACGTATTCCTCATATTTTACAGTTTCCTGATGTATAATGTATAAACCTTATGAATGTTTCCTTGGACGAAAAATTTACATTCAAATGCATTGAGAATTATAAGTTTTGTTACTTCAACCATTTTATGGAATTATTAAATTATATCGGTTTTTCGATGTTCCATGGACTTTACTTCATTCGGAAGATATACAGACGGCGCCTATTCTTGTAATCGTAAAGGGAGTGAAGATATTTCTACAACAGCTGCTTTGTAGCATGACAAAATTGTTCTATTAGCTTGGGAACCAATTTCAACGGGTTACTCCAAGAATGGGAAGGATACTCTTTCAAAAACTTTAAATTCCATTCAGAGGAGTAAGAAGGATAAGCTACGAACCTACCTACAGATAAAACTTGTGTTCCATCCTTCCATCTAAAGGCATCTGACGCCAAAGAATTCGGAATAGTAAAACTGCATTTTGTTTTCGTACTTTTACATGCTATTTGAATTGTAGAGTCACAGAACGTTCGTGTCAGAGGAAATGTTTTTCGATCAACTTTAGTCTGAAAAGTTTCCAATTTATCCTGATGAGGTTCAGTTCATGTAATATGAGATCATTGGTACAACAAACAAATCAACAAAAACTTTTCTAGGTACATAATAAAATTTATCATTCCCTAAAGTCCCGCCAATATAATATCTGCTGTCTACAGACAAAAGTCATATTGACATGAAGCTTCAAAAGAAACGAAGAAATTATCTATGTATGATTTTAGAAGTTCATACAACTGAATTAACTTCGAACGTTTAAAATTTCTTATATTTATCTGAGTATTCTCGATTCTACCATATTAGAAACGATTATTAACTTGGGCAGGCCACATCTCTCGAAGAGCCACTGACTAGTTAGAATACTCACGAATTGCACCTCGTAGGTCCGAAAAGCGCAAAGCCTGAAGCAAGGTGACAAATTACGTCTCGTCCGTTTTGTTGCGAATTTGGACAACTTTGACGTCATTGTTCGGACTATCATGTATCATTATTTTGGAGTTGACCTTCTGACCTAATTAGAGTTGCTAGGAGCCGTTGCATAGTAAATCGCAAAACCTTTATTTCTACAGGGATGACAAATAATGATAATGAGCAGTGAATGATTGCTAAAGATACTAAACTGTTTCATAGAATGAATTTGCTTTGAGTTTATTCGACAATTGCCTCCGCACAACATATTATTTGTGATACACATTTTGTCAGTACCTTACGGAATCAAACCCCGACTTAGTAGTTACCCCAACTAAATTCAATACTACTCACATTTCATTCATAACATCCAATCCAATCTCACAGCGTCTCACACCTTTCTGCATGTTAAATGATTCACTAAAATAACAGAAGCTGTTATTTCTGGCTCATCATTACACAGCTAGACTAACTCAACTCGCTCTAACTAAACACTCGACACGATAAAATAACTGTGGACAGGAATAGAGGGACATTTATGTATATTTTATACATTGTAGGGCACCGTTTTAAATTAGCAAGACCATGTTCTAGTATTGTTTTTTACTCGAGGTTACGACTGAAACAGTGGCTTTAACCACAGTGCTACCATACAACTGTGCTTAAGAGGGGTCCCTAGCTGTGAGGAATTTGAAAAATAGGTATTTGAAGAAACTATTGACTTCGCGCTATGCCGCTATGCTATGCGCTATGTGCGATAGGGTTCATCTGCAGATCAGAACGATTTATACACAAAAAATTGACGAAATCGACGTTTCGTTTTCCCCATTTTCCTCCTCGAAAAAAGAGCCGATTCAATTATTTTTTACAATAAAATTTTATGTAAGGGGTTATCTAGGTCCTTATTACTTTCTTTTATGTTAAAATCTTTTCGAATTTGTCTGGTAGTCCTTTTTTGCAACAATTCTGGTTTCAATAAACAGGTGCTGCTTGGTTGGTCTGCTTAAGTTTGCCATTTATTTATTTACTTATTTAAGGCGATGATAGCTCAGTGGTAGTGACGTCGGATACCGAGACGAAGGTCCCGGGTTCGAATCCTACAATGAGCTTGAGCTTTCGGTGAAGGAAAACATCGTGAGGAAACCATAGCACGGTGGTAGGGTACTTTGTAGTACCCGCCTGGCTGGCTACCACCCTCAAGTTGAAAATCTGTCGCCAAGCATCTTTCGGTGTGTTCCGACAGCTGCACTTGAGAGCCAGTTCCTTCTAGGCTTTGTGTGCTTACCACCATCGGCCGCATCATCACTTACCATGGTGAGATTGCGGTCAAACACAGGTCTATAAACAATAAAAAAAAAAAAAAATAGATTCAGTCTACTTTGTAGTTTTGCCGCCGCGCCGGGGCACGCAATTGTTGTCAGTGCGATTAGAATGTAAATATTATGTAATGAATCTAAGCTTGTTTTGAAAAGAGTAATTGCTGAGTTTATTGCCGCCCGGCTCTTCTCAGCAAATGCAACCTTCCGAACCGGTATTAGAGTCAGACTTTTCATAAGTGCCTGCGAAGGTCTATTTGAATAAATGATTTTGAATTTTGAATTTTGAATGTGTGAGGATGGATTCCCCGTCGATGGCGAGAGTTGCGATGGTGGAAGGTAGCCGTGGGCATCAGCTCTAACTAATCGAGATTCGACCCATTTCTAGGGTTCCGTACCAAAAAGTAACCCGTAGAATGCGTTTCCTTCTATCTATCTGTCCGTGTATGTCTTTCTGCCCATCTATAACAGCGGTAAATATGTCAAATAAGATTAAAATTTCAAATGCTTTCTAATAATTAAATACTTAGTAAAAATTGGTAAGTACTTTCGATACCGAAATTCTTTCGAGGCTTTGCCTTCCATCATAGCATATGGGTGACCATGACATTATGAACAAGGATTCTGTTAAGGATATGAGTAGGTTCTTACTAGATGACTTTCATGTGTAAGTATGTGGGATGTGGGCGGTTATCTCGGAATAACATCAAGTGACCTATAATATATAATGCAACAAAGACACTTAATTTTCAATAAGAAATATTTTTATGATGCAAGGTGTCCTGTTACAATACAAATTGGTGGTAACTTCAGTAGCATTGACCTTCATAAATGGAAGTGGTTTTTTAAATAAATTTGACCTTTTCACTACCCGAAAATTAAAACTGCAGCTGATCCATTGAGCTATTATTACTACGTACAGAGAAGACATAATACATCACAACTATTTTCCGTTCAAGTGAGGCCATCCGGCCATACTTGTTTTTTTTTATACCACTTATGTGGCAAACAAGCATATAGAAGCCTGATGGTAAGCAGTTACCGTAGCCTATGGACGCTTGCAACACCAGGAGTATCACTCGCGCGTTGCCGACCCTGAAGAAACCGCTTCACACCCTTTTTGAAGAACCCCATTCTTTACACCATTGGGAAAACCACGGCAGGGAGCTCATTCCACAGTCCGAGCGTCCGCGGAAGAAAACTCCTTTTAGCCCGCACAGTTCGAAACAATTCTGGTTTCAATGTGTGTGGATGGACTCCCTGTCGATGGCGAGAGTTGTGATGGTGAAAGGTAGCTGTGGGCATCAAGTCGAATAATTCCTTAGAACACTCTCGTTGCGATGGTGAAAGGTAGCTGTGGGCATCAAGTCGAATAATTCCTTAGAACACTCTCCGTTGTACAAGCGGTTGTTGTTGTAGAACGATGAACGAAACGCGTAAGCGTCGTGAAAATCACGTTGTTTGCGAGAAAAATACTCCTAAAAGCATTCTGATAGCGTGTTTCTACTGTCTGCTTAGACAACTAATTATTGTTTCAGCGCTAAAGAGAACTTTAGTTGACCCCAAAATAACTGGGACATAACCTTTGCTTATGATAGCTTCTCTATACGTAGTAACAATAGCTCAATGAGCTGATCCGGCTTTCACGGTTCAAAAGTTAGGGTTCAAACTGTGACACTTACAGTGTTGTAATCGGGCGAGTTATATATACTCCAGTGGGGCGATTACGTAACTAAATTTCAATCATTTTCGAATTGAAATCGGTTCAATATAGCGGTTTTCTGATAACTTTTATTACGGTCTGATAACTGAAAAAACAAACAGTGGTTCATTAGAAATGGAACCATTTCCGATTTTGTAATATTTCTACCGATTCAGAGGTTATTTCAATCTGAATTTCATTGAAATAAAGTTACGTAATCCACGTACTGGTGTTGCATGCATCCAAGGCTATTGAAACCACTTGTCACCAGGTGGGTACTATACTTGTTTGTCACCATGTTAAAAAAACCGGATGAAACAGAAAAATATATTTTTTTTTTCTTAAAAATTGGCATATAATAATTGGACTGTTTTACAAAAACCTTAAACCGACTTCAAAGTACACTAAGAAGTAATCAAATCCTGATCTGATGACAATGGGACCAAACGGGAAGCATACCCTTTCAAATAGAAAAAGAATTTTCCAAATCGGTTAATAAATGACGGAGTTATGAGGTAACAAACATAAAAAAAAAAAAAAATATATATATACATTCGAATTGAGAACCTCCTCCTTTTTTTGAAGTCGGTTAAAAAATACGCCATAACACCTCACAAAACAAACTTTAGATACCTCATTTGTAATATCCATGCAAGCATAAACAGTGATAAACTCGACACGTGTATAATAAAAATATATACAGCACATGGTACACTCATCGCGGCACATTTATGGGCATCGTTTGGCAATAAACTGGCATAAACACGGAGGCTGCATTTATTCTGCTTGGCTAGTATTTGCATGGCCGCAAACAGTTACGGATTGGGGTAATGGATACGCGGAATGCCGAGTTTCGCGTGTTGCCCAAATTTGCATATCGTTAAAAAATCCACACATTAAATTTATTTTATTGGTATAGTATAGCGAGAATTATGTATATTTGTACCACGGTTATACTGTGTACTCTGCTTTATAGTGTAAACAAGTCCGTAATTACCTACCTATAAAGTGACACAGTATAGGTATCATGTAACAGTAACACAATCATATTATACTCGTGACAAAAAATTGCTCCAGTCAAATAGTTATTTGTTATTGTTATTTGTTTTAACGAGAAACAGCTTATCTCAGTTTTAGCACTTTCATTTTTTTTTATGTCATTAGGTTGACAAACAGGCAGACGGTCCACCTGATGGTAAGTGGTCACCGCCGCCTATGGACATTTGCAATACCAGGGGGATTGCCGATGTGTTGCCGACCTTGAAGAGCTCTTTTTATACCCTATTTGAAGAACCCCATATCATTATAGTATCAGCAAACACTTCATTAGTTTCATGAGTACCTAGATGTGCTAGACTTCAATGCCCGAACGTGAACTAGGATTTTCTCTCTCTATCACTCCCCTCTATTGCCCATTGGTGGGCTCATATGGAATAGCATATAGGTACTTTTATCTCAAGAAAACAAGATATCTCAGGATCTTGAGTTACAGTATAAAAACAATAAAACAATCCAGTGGATAATGTTTCAAATAATTATTGGCGAAACATAATATTTTACTAAGAAAATTATAAGATCCAAATATAAATCTTATAGCTACACGTGACACCCTCCTCGAGGTTGTTGTCTGGTTGACAAGACATGACATTTTTTCAGTTGTTATATCTAACTTGCTTACTGTTCTGAAATATCTCTTTATTTCAATCGATATATCCCGTAGACTTTAAACTCTACGACCATGATCTAGGGTTAATTTTACATTAACTCAAACTATTTTTGAGATTCAGGTTCAGCATAGTAGGCTTAGTACTTAGTGTGGCATTATAATAAGAAGCTTATAAAATACATTTCAATAAAATAAATAGAGAACAAACTTATTAACACTAAATGATAATCCCGTTGAAACATAGATAGAGGCCAGTTATATTTTTTATTAGTTTCACGTTTTAGGAACGAATAGTAACATAGTGAATATTGACACAATAAACTATTCACAGTATTCATTAAAACTGTCAATAGGATATTATAAGAGGGTACGCACGGCTACAAATCGAGCTAAATATTTCCAATATAAGCTAACCTCTCCTTGTACGGAAATCCTATATAATGCGAGATCAGTTCATACTGGATATAGCTTGATGTGTAGGTGTGTGTCCTAAATTGAAAATGTACTTTTGACGCGACTGTAACAAGAACAAAACCACAGCCAAAACCCACGTGGGTAGAATTGCGGGCAAAATTAAGTAAATAAATATTCAATGAACTAAAAATGTATAATAAAATAAGTATAAGTTTTAAGAGAGGTACAGAGTAGCGTTTATTCGCTCAAAGAGCTGGTATGCTATTCTGTAAAAGGTAAATCATCTCGAAAGTCATCTCGCAACTCACCTCGCAACCCGATTTGGCGTGTGAATTATGTTTTAGAATACCAAATCCTATTGAAAAACGTCAAAATACTCACCTGTCGTAGTTCATCTCACTTCCGTTATCACTCGGTGGCGCTAATGTCGAATTCAATGATTTTTAAGAATAGGAAACTCTAATCTCATCGCGGATTCAGAAGTGATATTGCAAATGAACTTTACATAATAGCACTACAGCTCAACTGGGGAAGTACCTCCACTTTCATGTGTAAAGTTGATTTCCTGCGCGTGAGAAGGTTGCCAGAGCTCATAGGGGAGGGGGGAAATATTCGTAACGTGTGAGCGATGCTACGTGTGTTGCAAGCGATGGTACGGTAACCACTTACCATCAGGCGGGCTGTATGCTTGTTAAACGACTTAGTTTAAAAAAAGTACACATTATTGTGCACTAACATTACAACAATGTAAGACCATTAGGTAATATAATAAGTAATAAAGTTGTAGTCCATGCTTTAATACACGGAGAATAGGTGATGATGAATATAATGAACACTAAAATTGCCGTCTGTGTAAAAGAGTAAACAAACTTTTAAGATCATAATATTTTCAGTTTCATAAAATGGTGTCAAAATATTGCTTTACCCATGGATTTAATATACAAACAGGATTGAGCTCTTGGGCCAAAAACGCGAGCAGAGAGAGATAACGCATACCGAGGCTGTTTATCCCATTCTAATAGGGTGACCAAACATTTTTATAACGAACAGGAAAGTTGGATTTGAGAGATAATTTGTGTCCGGTTGACACTTCTTCTTCCTAGTCGTGCACTCTTGGCAGAGTGGTCGTGGTCATTGTTAGTCCCTTTCGCGCACAATCGCTGCATTGCAAAGTTCCTCCAATTTTGTCTGTTTGTGGCGTTTTGACACTAGTTGATTTCAAATTATTGTTTGTATTACAAAAATATTAACATTATGTTACTTAAAATAGTGAAATAATAATTTATAGAAAAAATAAGAGATAAAACCATAATGAAAAACTATAGATATCGAGATACTTTTTCGCGGAAACCCATTATTTGAAACTGAACATTGTTATGTTCTATGTGGGTGTTGAATCGTGTACGCACGATTGATCAAGTTATAAATTTCCAATATTAGCTGACCTCTCATTGTACAGAAATCCTATACAATGCGAGATCAGTTTATACTGGAAATGTGTAGCTTGATGTGTAGCCGTGTATACCCATGTTTTTGAGAAAAGTTATGATTAATTTTTGAGTTACGTTTTGTGTCGAATCATCAAATATTACGTATGAATAGGCAAGGGTGCATGCAGAATTTCGTTCTGGGACCACGGCTTTTCCCCTTGCTCTTTTTTCAGTTTGCTCTAAAGAGCTGTTATTTGGGAATTAAAATAAAGCAAAGGGAAATAAAACTCGAATGTGCTTGACAAAGTAGGTATTTATTAAAATTAAACACGGCTAAACAAAATCGTTTTATTTAGTTTCTGCCTTAGGCCAATCTCACTGCCTAAGTTTCTGAATGCATTACATTTCGCGTGGTGAATAGGTACGAATTATTAGTCAATGCTTTTACTAGTTACAGTTTTTGCGGTTCTTCATCTGTTATGCATCGGAAAGGATGCGGTGGAATAATAAGATGTTTCAATCTTGTGGAAAACATTTGTTTTAATCGCATCAAAATTGCATGTTTGCTTCATTTCTTCTTTCGATGGAAAGCTGTAACAAACATAAAAAATAATGCTATTTCAATTATGCGATACATAGGTACAAATAATTTATACAATAGGTACACATTACAACACACAATAAACATTATACTTAGTTTTAAAAAGAATTACACTAACTTTAGTGTCTTCCGTCTACAATTTTTTTTAATAAACCATGGTCAAACTACTTATGACTCACCATTGTTAGTAAATAAAATCATCGTTATTCCTTACTTGTGAAATAAAATCCCACAACCAGCACGTGATTCACTTTTACATGTCTTGATACAATTTTTTTTCACCATTTTCACGATAAAAAGTATAAAAACCGTAGCTAGAACTTAAAATGCGTTTCCACAAAACAACAGAAAAAGTCGCCATGTTGCCATGACACCACTGATATCAGATTTCAGTGCTACCAGAATAATTTTATGATAGCTACCAATCAATCATATTATTTTGATTATTTTACTTAAATACAATTATTTATTATTATGTACAGATGTAAACCTACAAAATAAAATGATTTAAAACTAGTTTAATAGCAAAAAAAATATTTATACGTAATATATTTTACTTGTTGTGGTGAAATATTTTCTACCATCTTTAACATTTTTATCTTTTGGCAATTGAGGAAAAGGGACAAACGGCCTCGGTTCGGGCTATCTCTCTCGGCTCGTTTTGCCTCGGCTAAGATAACTAACAAAAGTAAACCCTAACGTGCATGACTTATGGTTTATTTTTGTATGATAAAATTTTTGGAGAGTTCAATCCTGTTTGTATATTAAATCCATGGCTTTACCTTCAACATGAACTAGCTATTCACATTCAAAATTATTTATTTTAATAGACCTTCGCAGACACGTATGAAAAATCTGACTCGAATACTCGAATACCAGTTCGGAAGGTTGCATTTGTTGAGAAGAGCCGGCAATAAACTCAACGCAATTACTCTTTTCCAAACAAGCTTAGATTCATTACATAATATTTACATTCTAATCGCACTGACAACAATTGCGTGCACCGCGGCAAAACTACAGAGTAGACTGAATCAATATTTTATAAGTAACTAGCAAACTTAAGCAGACCAGCCCCCACAAGCAGCACCTGTTCACAAGTATCCCAAAAATAATTGTTTAAATATTGCCATGTTTATTTCCAAGACAGATATATCCATGAAACGTTCATTTCCGTATAATATACCTTACCCGAAACAGCTATTTATTTTTTCCGATAGAAATTATTTATCATTCCCGAATCGACTAGAAAGCCCCGGATCGTATCGTACGCTATCGTAAATTACATGTACGAAGGCAATCTCCATTCATCAACATTGCGAGACCATTTGCAACCCCAGGCTCCCAGGCATAGGCCGTCCGATGTCGGAGTAGAAAAACAATGAACCAGATTGGCTTTACCATGCGCGAGAAGTCACAGAAAATCTGTTTTGATGCAGTAGTTCAACCAAAGACTACCCTACAAATATAATAAATGTGAAGTGTCAGAGAACCAGTATTGCCATCCAAGTAGCAATGTTGCCTGCATTCTGAGAATGTTGCTTGTGACTGAGACTTTTTAATTTTATATTGTTTTATAGATGTAATTATTTTTGCAAATGTTTTGTTTGTTTATTTGTTACTTTGTCGCCTTAATGGTACAGCCAATCGGGACGCAATTAACCAAGCAGGTAAATCATCATAATCTATACCAGTGTTTTCCAACCTTTCTATTTTGTTGAACCTCCCCGGATTATAAATAATATTTTCACGCCCCCTTTAAATTTTCATTACAAAAATCTCACATTATTTATACGACTAATTTATTATAATCCTAAATTATAATATAATAAACAACAAACAAATCTATTTTTGAAGCAGTATCAATGCGTGTGTGTAATGTTTAATTTACCCCCACCCCCATACCTTGACATATCTCTACGCCCCTGGTTGGGAACTCCTAAACTAGGCTAGCATAATAAGTATGATACTTTTTAACCGATGAAAAAATTGTATCCTTTGAAAAAGTGTGTAAAACCACGAGGCGAGTACTAGTAGTTAGTAACATACCTGTACATAAGTTCACCTCGACCTTGCTGTTGGAAATGAAACAGATACGCATTCAGGCGGTGTTTATTCGAATGTAAATATTGATGCAATACCATGTTATGCAAACGCGTGCATTCTCGGTCACTTCAATAAATACTATTCATGAATTTTACCTTATTTTACGTCCAGGATTTTTACTTTTGCTTAAGCCGAAATAAAATCAAGGTAACTGACGCAAAAAAAACTATATTAATTCTATAATGATTTCCAAGTTATTTGAGTTGAAAACGCAAGAAATATTCGTAAGAATAAAATCTAATTTCAGTGCCCGTTTCCAATCGCTTTTTTATATTTTCAGCTTGACCCTCTCAGGTTATTCCTGCAATACTGATGGCTTGCTGCATCATAACTTGCAACACTGTTAATCTCGCGACTGTATACGTTTGTTTATTACTATAAATACTACAGGCACCACTTGGCCCTCGTCCAATGCATGACACATTACAGCGGTTATCCAACCGCGACTACATCATTCATATCTTCAGCTTTTCAGCCTTTATTCAGTTATAAGCCTAATTGTTCATGTAATAAAGTTGCTCTTATAAAATCTTGTAAAGTGTTTATGTGATTATTTTCTCTTGAGCGTCGCCGAAAACTCGAGTCAAAATGTAGGTTTCCATCAAACCCATGACAAAAGCATACACAAATTGTATAGCATGCATGTGTTGCCCTCGCCATAATATTATGTAGTAGGATAGTTATTGTTAGTAATAGGTATAGGCCAAGCAAATTAGGTCCATAAAAAGCGTTTTGACGCCGTTTTCGAGCTACAAGTTGTAACGAAGCGGACTTCGTACATTAAGGTAAACCAGTGGAGGACTTAGTTTTACCTTCCTACTTGGGTAACCTATCGGAGAGCTATAAAGAAAACACCAATCAATGATTACAAAGTTGCCGCCAATTGATTTATTAATCGTAAATACATATATCTGAGACTCTATAGCTAGCTCTTAATTCTAACACTATGGATAGAGGGCGCGGCGTGATCTTGCTTTAAACGGTACGGGGAATCGCTCCTTGAACGCACTTTCCTGGGAGGTGGCACCAGACGTATTTGGTAACCCGAACCGTCTGGGACACCAATCCATGGAATGGTAACGTACGAGGAGGCGATAAATATACTGATTCACAGGGAATACGGTATCGGGGACGCGGACGGTGCCCGATGGTAAATCTACCAGGGCTTCGGTACAGACGGGCCAACCTCACCGCAATGATCAACACAGCCGAATTTGGTAACCCGAACCGACATGTGTTGACTGTACGATAGCGCTGAGCCGACTGCGTGCTCTCTCACTGGAGTGCGCGGTCTTATAAAGGATGATGCGGGGTGAGGCACGTGGCGCGGGGTGTGCGGGCGTCCCGCGGGCGGTAACTTTCCCCTCTGCGCTGCGGCGGCGTCGGCGGCGGCTGGATGGTTCGAGGTGGCGTGATGTGCTACGTCACACTCCTCTCCCGGAAATGGAGATTTTTACCTGTAAAAATCACTGCTGTAAATGATGCTCAAAGTCAATAACTAATATTGTATTGTTGTTAGTTACCCTAGAACTAAATCATTTTTTTGTGTATTTTGGTAACCTCACTAAACCCTTTCTATTTCCATTTAAACGCGGTTTTCCCCGTCTTTTCTTTTTCTTTTTTATAATTTTTTTGGCTTCCTCTAGGAATTTTATATCTTCTTCCTCTACCGAAATCTGAAGTATCTCATCTGGCTTTGGAGATTCCCTATTCTCTAGGTTTTGTATTTCCGGGTTCCGCGCTATGGTTTCATCTTTGACTCCGAGTTTCCACTCGTTATTTTTCTTATAAATAATTACGTCCCGTGGGTGGTTCACTATTACCTCTGACATGATGAAATGGCAATGAGCTAATTTTTGCTTTCACTTTGTTTTTATAATTTTTCTTCGTTATAATGTGGGTATTTGAAAATAAATTTTGTTTTGGGTGTATCGATAATCTCGGTTGACCAAGTGATATCTACCCTCATTTTTATTTTTTTTACTTGGCTTCGTATTTTTTTATATCTTTTATATGTGTTGTTATTATTCTATTAGAGTAAGGATCCTTCAATAAATTTATTACCGGTGATTTTCTTTCAATTATTTTGAACGGTCCTGTACAATTCGGTGCGAGTATGGCACAACAACTTATTGGTTTATCCGATAATGGAATATTCTTTTTTAATGCAAATGGTTTAATTTCCGGTTTCGAGTACTTTATTTGTGTATAATAATTCGGTTGTTGGCAATCAGATTTTCTGCTTTGATTCATTTTCACTAAGTCATATGGTTTATTTCGGTTATCTACCTGCATTATTTCTTTATTTTCGGATTTTTCGGATTTGCGTTTTTGGCAAATGGTACACTTTTTAACATATTTGGCTATGTCCCTAAACATTCCTGGCCAATAGTATATGTGTGCTACTTTCGCTAACGTTTTTGCTGTTCCTATGTGTCCAGCGGTCGGAGTATCGTGGTTTTCTTTAATTATTTCTTCTTTTTTCGTTGTCGGTACACAAAGTTTCCATTCGGATGATGATTTTAATTTTGTACCATATGACGGGTTTGTGATTCGTTTATAAAGGTTTTCTTCTATGAATTTAAATTCAGGAAAAATATGCGGTTCTGTCTTGATAGCTTCGGTTTTCTTTTTATACCAATCTTTTATGTCGGTAACGGTTGCACATATCGGATTTCTTATTAATTCATCGGCTACTATATTCTGTTTTTGCTTCTTCCTTTTCGTTTTAGATTTTTTTACTGATGGTTTAATTTTATCTATTTTTTGAATGTCTATATTCATATTCAATCGTTTTATTAGATCTATTCCTAATATTGTGTGCGTTGCTCTTGGCATGACGTACATACGGTGTTTCAATACTGTTTCATTTATCTTTAGATCTATGTCTCGGAATTTTGACAACTCTAATTTACTTCCATCGGCTAGTTGTATTTTATGTACTTCTTGGTTGACGGATTTTTCTTCTTCTGGAAGTATCTTATATACTTCTTCATTTATATACGAGTTTGTTGATCCAGTATCATACAGTGCTTTAAATTGTTGTCCTTGTATCTCAACATCTAAGAAAATTCTTGGTTCATCTATATCGTCAGATCCTACGGTATTTGTTCTTTGAGTATATTTTTCATTTCGGGTTTCTTGCTGTCTGCAACAATTTTTGCTTAATATTCCCATTCGGCCACACGTACTACAAAAGATTATGCGTTTACCTGTGCATTCTTTTGTTGTATGGTTTCTTTTTCCACAGCTCCAACAACACTTCTTGCTATCAAAGTTGTTTAGAAAACTGGATTCCTCGGTTTCGGCTATCTGGTTTTTTCTTGAGTTTTCTTCATAACTCTGCGGTTGCTTCTCTATATATATTTGATGTGAGATTGCTTCGTGATCTCTTGCCAGGTGTATTAACTCAGAGAGATTGCTGAACTCGTTCTTCTTTACATAATATTTATATTTGGCATTCATATTTTCATATATGCGGTCTAGTTCTTCGGAAGTTGATAGTTTTCCATATCTTCTCATCAACGTTTGTATCTCGGTTAAGTAACTAACGAAGTTTTGTTTGTAATTCTGCCGTTTTCTTACTATGTCTCCTAGTAGTTTGGAGTTGTAGTTTTTCGGAAAGAAACTAAGTTTGAATTCTTCTATGAAGTTTTCCCACGACGACCATGTCTGGTGGTTATTTCGGTACCACGCTCTTGCGTTATCTTTAAGAATTCTTGGCAGTATCTGCAGCATTTCTTGTGGTTTTATTTCATTGGTAGTTTTAATTTCTTCCAATGTTTCGAGAAAATCCACCGGTTCGTTACGTATATCGAATGAGATACCGTAACTGTTTACCAATTTGAGTAGATTCATCATGTTCTTACTCTGTGGTTTTTCGGAGTTTGATTCGGATTCGGATACGGATGCGGTTGTCTTTTCTTGACTTGTTTCGGGTTTGTCTGTCATCTTCGTGCTTTTGATGTCTGTTGCTAGGATTTTTCTAAGCTGTTCAACGGTTAAACCCTCAATTGAAATATTTCTTCCTTGTATTTCTTTGATGAGTTCTGGTTTTTTCAAATTATAGATCCAATTTGTGGACATTTGACGGTTATGTTAATTATTTATCTTATTAACTTACCATAACGGAACGGTTTTTCTTTTAAAGGAAATTACGGAATATATAACGGATTTATTTAATTTCTTTATATAACTTACCTTCAATTTTTATATGGGTTCAATTTATTGACGGATTTTATTTCTTTTAACGGAACGCGGATCAATAATTTACGGAACAAAAATGTATTTTATTTGTTTCTATTTTATTCTTAATTTAAATTAACCGGGTTTTATTTTTATTACAAGATTAAGTAACGAAATTAAATTTATTTTATTTGTTTACTTTGATTTTTACACGAAACTAGTAGATTTTTATATTTATTTACTCACGGTTTTATTGGTTGCAACTAGTTATAATATACAATTATTTTTTCTTTACGGTGAAAAGGTATATTTTTTTATCCTCTTTGTAATTCACTTCTTGAACGCACTTTCTTGGGAGGTGGCACCAGACGTATTTGGTAACCCGAACCGTCTGGGACACTAATCCATGGAATTGTAACGTTCTTGAAGATGAAATTAGCCAAAAGGCTGCGGAAGCGGTATAAAGCAAGCAAAAGAGGTGAACAAATATTCCTTTTCTGTTTTTTTTTTTGGTAATAATTAGTAATCTTTATAGCTCATCTATACGGATACGGGGTTTTTACATCGATTTTTTTTTCTACACACTCACTCGGTTTCCCGTGACCGCTCACTTTCCGCCCTTAACGTTTCCTTGCTCCACCATCTAGGTTTCGCGAAGGCCGTCTTGTTTGTTAAGTGGGCCGACCAGGGAGGTAATGAGGTGTGATACCGGAGTGGATTCTCACTAAACGGGTGCCTATTGTAACAATACGCTATCTTACTGATTTGAACACTTCGCGGAACGGATTCTTACTAAGATGGGTGTTCAATGTAACGATACACTATTTTACTGATTTAAGCACCTCGCGGGGTGGATTCTCACTGAGTTGGGCGCCAAATGTAACGAAGCGGACTTCGTACATTAAGGTAAACCAGTGGAGGACTTAGTTTTACCTTCCTACTTGGGTAACCTATCGGAGAGCTATAAAGAAAACACCAATCAATGATTACAAAGTTGCCGCCAATTGATTTATTAATCGTAAATACATATATCTGAGACTCTATAGCTAGCTCTTAATTCTAACACTATGGATAGAGGGCGCGGCGTGATCTTGCTTTAAACGGTACGGGGAATCGCTCCTTGAACGCACTTTCCTGGGAGGTGGCACCAGACGTATTTGGTAACCCGAACCGTCTGGGACACCAATCCATGGAATGGTAACGTACGAGGAGGCGATAAATATACTGATTCACAGGGAATACGGTATCGGGGACGCGGACGGTGCCCGATGGTAAATCTACCAGGGCTTCGGTACAGACGGGCCAACCTCACCGCAATGATCAACACAGCCGAATTTGGTAACCCGAACCGACATGTGTTGACTGTACGATAGCGCTGAGCCGACTGCGTGCTCTCTCACTGGAGTGCGCGGTCTTATAAAGGATGATGCGGGGTGAGGCACGTGGCGCGGGGTGTGCGGGCGTCCCGCGGGCGGTAACTTTCCCCTCTGCGCTGCGGCGGCGTCGGCGGCGGCTGGATGGTTCGAGGTGGCGTGATGTGCTACGTCACAAAGTAAAAATCTGAAAAAAGTGCAATTATTTCGCAAAAACTTGGCTCCCAAAATCTATCTATGCACACCTCCTGGGATTGCGCAAACTCGGATGACGCGCAACTCGCATTTAGGACCAAATGAAGTTATTCAAACAATTTCCATCGATTTTCCGCCACGCTTTTTCTTTCAAATATTAGATAAAATTGCTTACAGGGCCCTTACAGGATAGACAGAATATACATACATATAGGTTATTTTTTTATTTTAACTTTAGTGCAGGGCTTTTTATAGCGTGTTCTTTTAGTGTTTTAAACTGTATTTTTACTGTTCATAAGCTTATGTTTGACAGCAATCTCAGCATGGTAATTAAGTGATGATGTGGCCGAAGGTGGTAACTACACAAAGGCTAGAAGAAACTAGCTCTCAAGTACAGCTTTCGGAACACACCGATAAGTGCTTGGCAACAGATTTTCAACGTGAGGCTAGTAGCCTGCCAGATGAGTACTACAAAGTACCTTACCACCGTGCTATGGTTTCCTCACCATGTTTTCCTTCACCGAAAGCTCTGGCTTATTGTAGGATTTGAAACCGGGACCTTCGTCTCGGCATCTGACGTTACTACCACTGAGCTATCATCGCATTAAACGCTAACGCAAAAATTGTCGTGAAAAGAAGAAAATTCTGTATGGTAGCAAAAATACGTTACAAAATATGTCGTATCTACAAAGTCCGGCTTAAAAAATTACCTTACACATTATTTACAAACAGATACGACGGATGTCCAATAAAAAAAAATGTTTCGTGTGAGCGTTTTATCGACAACGTATCGTATTCGCACCTCGCATTCTGATGAGTCGCACGTGCGGTTCCCGTAGTGTAATCAGCGGACGCGGGCCGGCCGGCTCCCGCTGAGCGACCGCACACAAAATTATTATTTAATCTATGCTATATGTACTATGAGTTACGGTATTGGGTTGTACAAATGAAAGTATGTTTTGTCATTATTGACCCTTAAATTTCATGTAATCATTATTTATGGTCCGAGATTTTTTTGTTTTCGAGTTAGGCATGAATATTATATATATTCTACCAATATGTCATCAAACATTTATTTTTATAGATGCTATGTACAATAGCAAAAAAAAATTTACATTTTTTTTTTAAATTCTGTCAAAGCTTTAGTAAACATTCAGGATTTCAAATTCATAAAAATACAATAGTATCTCGAAAGTATCAACTTAAACATATGGTTTACAATAGCCCACGGAAAAGTTAAACAATTTTTGTGACGAAGCAAAGAATCTCGAGAGATGGGTCATGCATGAAATGACGATTTAGCTTAGGATGTCCACGAAACTTACCACAACTACACGTAAACGCCAATAGTTAGACAATTTTTACTCACACAGCCCAAGAACTCACTTGTTCGAAAGCTACAGTGAATTTTTCAATGTGTTCTTTGTAAATACGCATTACAGCGCTCATGGGTTCCAGACAATGAATTCAAAAGTGCAGCTTCTACAGCCCTACGCTGCAGAAACAACGCGCAAACATAAAATAAATAAACACCAATAAAATTACTGAACATTTTGCGACCAAACAGTTTTTAATTACATTGCGCTACTTAATATTTTATTACAATCCATATTTATAAAGAGTCCCTACTCCAATGTAAAATTTGTTGATTTTAATCGATAAATAATTAATTAATCTTTGGTCACCATTATGAGTATTGATTCATCACTCGGTACGTTCTTATACAGGTTGGATACAAAAATACGACAATAAATCAATTTAAGAGGTCACCTCGTGTATGAAACAGCTGCTTTTTTGTGATTTCTAAATTGGTGCCATAGTAAAAGTTGATCGTATTTATGAGTATTTTATGGTTTCATTTATTCTCGTATGTAGTCGTATCCACCCTGTTTAGTAAATAAGACAAGTAAATAACTATATATAGCATATTATAGATATTTACTTGAACGTTGTACATAAACCGAAAATAATTTTCGAAAAATATCCAATAGTCATCCAATTGAATTGAGTATTTCTGTAAACAGTTTATCCAAGTATTTAGGCAACTGCTCGAATAAAGCTCTGCATTATTCAATAAAGCTCTACAATATTTGTATTTTTATTTATTTCAAGAGCCCAATCTACTAACTAGCGCCTGAACATTCATTCACGAAACTATAATTAAAAGTTTAGCTTTACAAAAACTTGCACTACACAAACAAGTTTATTAAGGCCCGTTGTATTTGAATTTTCCAATGGCCAGCACCTCAACCGGATTTGCTCAAAGTTTGAACTTAAAAAAAGTAAAAAAGCTGTTCCACTCCAGTATACAAAAAGGAGGCAGTGAAGTTGCAGTACTCGTGAAAAACCTGACGCCTAATTGAGTGACTCGGTAAAATAAATGAAGCCTTTTACGGTAACAATGTCGGTATTGTTTTGCAGTGCTTGCTTTATATAATGGTCTGCAACTACAGGTGTTGATGTTGCATTGTATAAACATGGACAATGCACTTTGAAAGGGCGAACATTTATCAATAAAGTTAGCGTTTGACAAAACCGTTGGATTCTTGGGAGAATTTGGTACTTAAAAAACAGTAATATTGAAATGAAAAACTTTTTTTTTGTATCGTTTTGTGATGGCTCGATTCCCATTCGATAAAACCCAAAAAGATATCTCGCTTGTTCGATAGCGCGATCTTTTTATAATTTAAAACATTGAAGGTAACAGTAACATAATTGGAGACCATGAAGAAAACATTTTTTACAGTACATCCATGTAATTTGAATCCATTATTCTGCGCGCGTGATATCTATACTCAAATACCTCCTTACTAAATAAAAATTGCAATTGAATTCAATTTGAAACGTGACAACTTTTATTCCTCAAAGTTTAAATTGCATCCTTTCAGACATTTCGTCACACGATTAAAATAAAATAAGCAATTGATTACTTTATAAAAACAACGCTAATAGTTTCTACGACAATTTTGGCAGATTCGATTTAGTCAAGTTTAAATCTGCCAACTACGTAATGCACTTGAGAACCAATTCCCTTGGGCTTTATGTGCTTACCACCACCGTCCACACCATAACTCACCACCTATTTGTTCAGTTTTATCTAACATAAAATACAACGGGATTGATTCTACTGTCGACACGGAGCAAAATTATATTCCGCAATAAGGTAATCTTGTATAGATAATATAATAAATTTAGATCTACATGCCTCGTTCACTTTTTCATCAAGCTGATGCGGAAAACGTGCTCACCGTCATTTTACAAGTACAAACGCCATGCTAATCGATCAACGCAAGTGGGCTATATTTTGAGAAAACTGGAGTATGTTCAGCAAATGTTACGATGTATGCCGCAGATCAATCAATCGCAGTAAAAGCATTGATATTTATGAGTTTGTTGTCGACTATAATGGACATTTTCACCATCGAGGAAAAATCCCTGGTGTAATACCGAGAAACCCAATTCCGCAGCTAGTCACCGACTAATCACTGCATCTAATGTGTCCTTGACTTAGCCAATTAGCTGAATAGATTTCAAAAAATTTACGTCGCGAAGGGATCGTATTGAAACAACAATAACTCTTAAAATATGTGACTACGGCATTAAGAGGCAAAGCAATCGCATTTGTTTTGAACAGCTATCTAAAATAAAATATGAAAAATAAAATGGCGGTCATTCCAACATTATGGATATATTTATTAGAATGTAGATAAATGTTGTTGCATTACACCGAAACACACTTTCAGACTGTACATAATACGTAGGTACGTACATTCATTTAATGCTATATAAAAGCAAAAGCTTGAAAAGCAACTAAAAACACTATCACAATCCACAAATGAAAGTAAAAACAACAATTACCACAAATGATACACCAAAAAAACCTTTCGTTGCATAAAACACATTAACGGCCGGGAGAAAAAGAAAAACAACCTTTGTACACTCCATTACATTTTCATTATTAATAATTAACCTACTGTCTTCATCGCAACCTGTCCAAATGCGCACTCACGCTCTCGCTTTATCATTATTATATTATACAATTGAATTTCTACCTTAGTGTTTACTATACACGGTAGATGTCAAGTTGTGTTGATGGGTAAACGTGAGGGAAACATATATCTCAATGTCGCGAGTTGAATATGCGACAGATATGGTAATGACATAGGATCCGATGTAAACACCTCTGTGTCAGTTATCTGCTGCTTCTGTGTATGATTGTACCGACGACTGTTTACATTGTTATGGGTACACTCACCAGCAAAATAATTTGTTTTTGTCTTGATTTGGCGGCTTTAGTATTAAGTTTTCCTGTACTTATATACAGGCTGTTACAAAATAGTGTCTTCATATTTTAGAGGTGAATGTAATTTTACTGGGTTTATTTTAGAATTTTCTTTCTTTCTTCTTTCTTTGTTAGTTTTCAAAAGTCAAAAGTCAAAACCATTTATTCAATTTAGGCCCCAGAAGGGCACTTATGAAGGTCACATTTACTGAAGTTACCACCGGTTCGGAACTCGGCCTTCAACTGAGAAGAATCCGGCAAGAAACTCAGCAAGGTAACATTTTTTATATTTTTTTTGGACAATCTGACTATGTTTGGCTTTTTTTTCCAAATAATTAACAATAAAAAAGATATACCTAAGCATATATTAGAGTTTTATAGAACCAACCCTGAAATCGCAAGAAAAATACGATTTTCATATACATATTACAGTACTTTTTTCGCTAATCTTGATTCGTTTTCGCAATTTCAAAGTTGATAAAAACTTTGATAATACTCTAAATTAATAAAAAAAATTGTAACAACCTGTATAAGGTATAATAAGATTTTAGGGTTTCAGCTTCAAAGTTTTATAGTATTGTAGTTTCAAAATAATAAAACTTTAACTCAGGGGATCTGTCAGCAACTGGCAAACTATTATAACTTTTCGCTTCATATACTCAACAAACAAGTCTGTCTATCACAGCAAGTCCTGGACTATCTTGTATGCAGTTTTTTGTTTATTTTGAACACTTTATCTTTGAAGCCGGGCCAGTTGGCGTCACCTTACGCGCCGCAGCTCGTGGGTTCGATTCCCACACCGGACATGCATTTGTGTGCATGAACATGTCTGTATGTCCTGTGTCTGGGTGTAATTATGTATATTAAGTATGTATTTACAAACAAAAAGTAGTATATGTATTATATCAGTTATCTGGTTTCCATAGTACAAGCTCTGCTTAGTTTGGGATCAGATGACCGTGTGTGAGGAATGTCCCAGGATATTTATTATTATTATTTTAAGAGGTAGAGCATAGAGTCTTTTTACTTATAGAGCAATTTGAAAGGGGAAATACCTCCACCTTACGGAATACCGCAACCACATAGCATGTTTCCAGTATTCATCGGTGAAGAGGTCGGTAACGTTAGTGATCCCCCGAATGTTGCAAGGCTACGGTACCCGCTTACCATCAGGCGGGCCGTATACTACTTTGCCTACTTTATCATTTTGTGAAACAAACCTAAATCTATAACAAATGTTTCGATAAATGTACTTCTTTGCCAAACTTGGGTTTTTTTTATTGTTTTAAAAGCAGCTTAACATATTGCGACGCATTTTATAAATTGTAAACAGCATCAAAAGGTAAACAGGAAATTTAAAACGATATTCCAGTACTCATATAGGTGACTTCACTATGTAAATATCCGCAGTTCACAACAGCATCGGTACTTGAACACCCTCGAGATATTCACATATGACGTCATATGTACTTTACAATAAAAGCTAACAGTGGGAACCTATTGACAATTTATTTTAATGTAGTGTTTTGTTGTTGCAGTGAGTATGGTTGCCAGAGCTCTATGAAGAGGCACTGTGCTGGGACACAGTGTGCGGGAACCAGCGCGGACCAGAGGGGACCACCGGGTACCAGCGGGGACCACAGGGGACCAGAGGCGACCAGAGGGGACCAGCGGGGACCAGAGGGGACCAGCGGGGACGAGAGGGGACCAGAGGGGACCAGAGGGGACCAGAGGGGACCAGAGGGGACCAGAGGGGACCAGAGGGGACCAGAGGGGACCAGAGGGGTCCAGAGGGGACCAGAGGGGACCAGAGGGGACCAGAGGGGTCCAGAGGGGACCAGAGGGGACCAGAGGGGACCAGAGGGGACCAGAGGGGACCAGAGGGGACAAGAGGGGACCAGAGGGGACCAGCGGGGACCAGAGGGGATCAGCGGTGATAAGAGGGGATCAGCAGGGACCAGCGGGGACCAGCGGGGTATACCAAATGATACGGCGCATTGTCCCTTTCAAGGCCGGCATAGCAATTTCTCTCAACCTCTTCTACTTACGAAGAGATCAATTCTGACTAGTCAGGCACTATAATATCTGCCGAGCATGGACATAGCATTACCGCTATATATAGATAGATTTATATTTTACTTGAATAGAATACGAATCCAAAAATTAATAACTATCGTTAACAATATTTTTTCGTATCAAATTTTATAAATAATAGAGGAAACGATGCCAGCATGATGGGAACCTTGCCGAAGGTCGGCAGCAGCGGCAGCCTCGAGGAAATGATCTATATATAGATTGTATTTTGTATATTAAGTACTGAGAATTGAAACGTGGTCATCACATTCCAGTTTTTCAACATCGGCTCGCGGCCTTTGAAATAATGTCATTTCAGCTTACTCACCAACTTGTAAACTTGTTCTTGATTGAGTTACTTACCAATAATAGACGGAAAATACTTTCGGGTATAAGTATAAGTCACACACAGTACAGTTTATAATAATGCGTACTTATATAATATTATGTAGTTTATGAATAAGTAAGCAAATTATAAAAACCTTTGTGATGTTTCCGATCCGTACCTGAAAAATAAATACACAAGGATTAGTTTATTTTATTGAACATCAAGTTTAAATCATAAATCTTTCTAAATGCGATAGTATGTGCGCCCTAATGGCTGAATGGATTTGGATGAAATATGGCAAATAGATGGATGATATCTTGGAGTAAACTACCCCAGTGAAATATTAACAAATATCGGTTATGCAGTTTCTGAAATAGTTGAGCACTTTCAAACATACTGGGGAAACAGAGAACCTACCTTTTTTAAGTCGGGTTAAATATAGTGCTTTTTATCACAAAAAGCATTTAATGCTTCGAAAATGCGTTGATCCGTGACAATTCGTAATTAGCTGTTAGATTATGGTCACGCATTGCCTAATCTTTGTTTGAGCAATGCGCTCTGTGGTAAGGCCGATTAGAATAATTTAAACTAATGATATTGTTATAAAGCCTTAATAAACTAGCATTTCCACCTGACTTTCTGTAAGTTAAAATGCTGCCACAGCACAAAATTGAAGAAGCAATAAAAAATTGAAGAAATTGCAGTATTTCGATGTAGATCTACCGAAAGAGCATTTTTTTTTAATACCTCTAATTTGGCAAACAAGCATACGGCCCGCCTGATGGTAAGCAGTTACGTAGCCTATGGACGCTTGCAACACCAGGGGTATTATACCCTTTTTGAAGAACCCCATGCTGTACTCCATTAGGAAAACCACGGCGGGGAGCTCATTCCACAGTCTGAGCGTCAGCGGAAGAAAATTCCTTTTAGCCCGTGCAGTTCGAAACAATTCTGGTTTCAATGTGTGTGGATGGATTCCCCGTCGATGGCGAGAGTTGTGATATTGTCATTGAATGTTATGACATAAAAAAACCGTTCGAATAAATTATTTTGATTATTTAAGAGTGACATTGGTGCCGATTCTGTTGTAAATCGCACTAAACTAATTTGAGTCACATCTCATCTCTTTCTTACGAACATTATTGAAAAAGGATAGAACATATTTTAAGTTGTCAAATTAATCTTTGCCGTCTTAGTTTGCGTGTATTTAGGCGTAACCGCGATAGATGGCGACTAAATTTATATTGAAAACAAGCATTGGACTAATTTGACAGGACTAAATTTCTTACATCCTTTTCTTATGTTCTTTATTACAAAGAGACATAGTGAGATTAAAATTAGTTTAGTTGTGAACAACAGAATCAGGGCCATTGATTATTCGTTATGTTCAGATTCCTGATCTGGGTACACGAAGACCTAACAAAAGCTAGGAATATGTACACTTAAGATGCATACAGGGATCCACACACGGTAGGTATCACTGATACACAGCGCCTAGATTGTACGTAGTATTTATATACTCTATGGCCTAGATAAGTAACACATAGATGAAAAACCGCCTACCGACGTATCGTCAGTCGAACTTAAACAAGCGTATTGAAAAACGTAAATGGGTAGGGCACGTACCCTACAAACTAAATAATCAAGGTCCCTTCGACTATAAGTACTACTTGATAAAAGTACAGCAATTTAAATGACTATACATCATAAATCACAAACTTTTTGCTACCTGTCGACCATAACTAATGTAACGATAGACCCTTACACGCTAAATTGAAAATCAAACCATACAATGAGCACGAAATGCGTCCATCCGTCATTAGGCAAGTCACGCACGAGTACCTTCATTTGGTGAACATTTTTTTTTTCCATAAACATTACATCATACGTTTTATTACTAAGACTCCGCTTGTCGTCCGTCCGTCCGTCCGTCCGTTTGTCTGTCAGTGGGCTATATCTCATGAACGGTAATTTTCAGAGAATATGTATTTCTATTGCCGCTTTAACAACAAATAAAAATGAAATAAAATTCAAAATTAAAAGGGGCGCCCATACAAGAAACGTCTTTTTTGGCGTTTTTTGTTTCATAGCAAAGTTGAGTTAGTTAATATTGTACGGAACCCTCCGTGTACGAGTCTGACTCTGAACGTGTGGTCGGTTTTATATTTAAGAAATACTGATACTGGGGCAAGCCAAAATTGTTAAAAGCCCGTGGTTATTTTAATCTGGGAATAGACAGCGTAAGAAAATGCTAAAATTAATCAATCCAAAAGTATTCTTTTATTCTTATTTTAAACAAGTTTTTTATAATCATCAGACCTTAGATCCAGAATCCTTGCCAAGATGAATCAATCGAGCCCAAATTCATCAGTTTATTACAGACCTCCCATGGCCTTCCGGCTCTCTCATCAGATCAGCTCCATATCATAATAATATTGCATTTGGTGAAACTAAATAGAAGCTTGTAAAAAAGCTAATAACAATTAAAACCGTGTAATCATTTTAAGAGAGGTAGAACATAGCGTATATTCGTTCAAAGAGCAGCTCGACTGGGGAAGTACCTCCACCTTACAGAATACCGCAGCCAAATAACTTTATGTTGTGTAAAGTTGTGTTCCTGCGCGTGAGTAAGGTTGCCAGAGCTCATAGGGGAGGGGGGGAAGGTCGGTAACGCGTGAGCAATGCTACGTGTGTTGCAAGCGTCCATATGGCTACGGTAACCGCTTACCATCAGGCGGGCCGTATGCTTGCTTGCCGACTTGGTCGTATAAAAAAAAACTAATGATAATTAATGGTTCAATTGAATCTCAAATCTAAGTGTAAATATTTTGGATTCCCGAACCGCTAACAGATGGCGCCATATTATTGGCAAGGTAAACTCTGAATTGATATACTGTTGTAATTAATAACAGAGTCCTGAATCTGTCACTATTATTATAGATTCACGATTATCCCTACAATAACCGAGAAATGTAGATAAAACATAATATATTACCAATTTCTCATAAAATGACTACAATGACAGTCAGGTTTTCCATAAATACTTGACTAGGTACATTACATAAGGCGCCGATCCCGAAGCGAGTGGTCTAGAGTTCTGCGGTCGGAGTTCTACGTGCGTCCTGACCGAACGACGCGGGGCGCCGCGAACGCTTAGAGACTCTCCGTACAAGTCGATGAAAAAAAATTTTTTTTCCCTCGGTTTTTTTTTCTAATATTATTTTTAATGACCTATACATTCATCCCTCAAGAGGAAGTTCACTAATTTATTAGGACCTTATATAATGATCAAAAGCCGCATAGATTACAGTGAACTCTGAACACAGAACTCTGACCGCAGAACACTAAACTGCTCGCTGTGGGATCGACGCCTAAAGAGTGTTTTATTTAAATCAATGCAAGCCCTAAAATAACTTCAAGAAGTAAAGGTGTAAGGAAAACCTTTTTGATTAGTAGTGCAAGTCGAACGGCAAAGTTTTCTCATTGCGTCATCATAGCGCTCGGTTCGGCGCGGGCGCCCGGACGGGCGGGCGGCGGGCGTCCAGTCTCGCCGCAGTTGCGGTCCTGTGGTCTGACGACGCCCTAATGCCTAAAGCAACCGCAGACATCTCGCTCTTGGTCAAAGTTCAATTGGAATGCCACGAAAACTGTACTCTGAGTTACTTTGGTACACTATCTTTACCTTTTAAAAGCTTTTTGTCTACTGTAGGTATATAGTAGAGAATTTTAAGTAATTAAAGTACCGAGACATCTAATGAAATAAGTTCTGTATAACAGTAATTAATGTCAGTAGTTAATATGAATTATTAAGTACTGACATCTTAACACCGAAAGGTTAATACCAAAACCGCTCAAACGTCAGAATCTACATGCCTATTCATACATTATAAATTATGAATACAGATTAGCGCAGCATACGTTCGTTACACAGGTCTATGGCTGTTAATTTCGGTTACTATCTCAACAAACAGCAGTAATGTGTCAAATTAACGGCTCAAGTTAACACATTACCACACAATAACCGACTAACGATCTTAACCATTAATTTCAACTAACGAAACGGCAGGTTATTTTATATGTTAATAAGATTTACTATTAATTTAATTTACCGTCGTTTTGAATTAAGGCAGGGGTGGATTAAGGCATGGGCGTCGTGGGCACTATAAGATGCGAACGGGAAAGTCATATGTCGTAGTTTTTTTACATATCAAATAAAGTTTATTTCAAAACCAATTATCAACATCATTAAGCGTAGACCCCTATTCAAAAAGGATCAACCGAAACTTTATTCGAACATTGTAGGTTAAGTATGAAAGCTATTGTAAACTCACTACATACGCTGACTAGTGTTAATAAAGATTTTTTCTGTTGAAATACCCATTCTTTTTCGGGACATAGCGATTACCATTCATAACTTTTATATCTTGATAAATGCAATCAAAACTGATGTCAATAACCATTGATGTTTAATTACTGATACTACAATCAATTTACTAAGCCATATAATTTCTATTCCCCATTCAAATTGGCGATTAAATACTAATCCCGCGTTTTGCCGCATTGTTAATACCGCATTTTATCACATTACACTTGGCCCCTCATTAGTGGCTACCGTAATTCCTATTTACAAGGCCGATTAAGATTATTGCACGTCTCGCGCGTCCATATTGACCAAGTTTAATTAGTGGGTAACTCGTGATTAGGGTTCATTCACAAAATCCGGAAGTAATTAATCGGTCCAAAAAGCAAAGGCATCCTACGCTTTTGTACCGAATACCTACAACATACAGATAATTGACAAAGTTTGTAAACTATAACATTTTCGATACATATTGGGCCAAAAGTTTTTATCTATATAAAATACTTATTTACCTACAGATACTACAGCCATTATTTGCTATTCAAGAGAATAAAGTTCAGATTATTATATGTTATGTTACTTTTTATTCAGGAAAAATAATAACATCCCTTGGGAATCTGAAGAAATCGTGTTTCTACAGCGGAAAAAGTAGTTTCCACCCACTATTTTTCACATTTTTATAAGATGTCTAGCAGTATGTAACTTTTTTTGTGTATGCTTCCGATCTACGCAAGATGGATCCTACATAAGGTTCTATTTGAAAGTTGTTCTCTTTGGATAAATACACGCTTTATACGACATGTAAAATTAGAAGTGACTGGAAAGGTAACTGGAAGAAGAGAGCAACTGTAGTAAATATATAATAATGACTAGTAGTAGTAGTGACTGTAGTTAGTGCATTACTCCGCCAATTTTTGTTCTATTTTTATATTGAAATAATTACATGTATTTCCTGTATATTTGCCACGTGTCATAGTTTATGGTGCATATTTTTTGCCAACATTAATATTTTTATTATATATTATTATTATTTTTATTTTTAAATTTACGGTACCCACGTATTGTTCCTTTTTGGGCCGTACACTTTAGTTTGTAAATTAGTTTAAATGTTCAATTATGTATTAGTATTATTTTGTTTTTTGCTTTGTTTTTAATTTAGTTCAATTACGGTGTTCGTGGCGTCACCTTTGGCAGCGACTGAAAATCAGTGCTGTAGCCCGGTACCTGTACTGGGCTTACAGTTTGCAACTGAGTCGCTGTCCATTTCTGATGTCACACAACACAATTATTAATATTTTTTATATCTGTTTTTTTGTCTCCATTTCTATGTGTATGTAATTGTGTTGTGTTACTTTGGAATAAATGTCTTTTCTTTCTTTCTTTCTTTCTTAGTTATTAAATTAATTATTCGCCAACGCATCAGATTGACTATCCAAAGAGGAAACGCTGCCAGCCTTCTGGGAACCTTACCGTTACTCGGAAGCAGTGGCATACTTGAGGAAATTTTCTATATATAGATATTTTGTACATATTTGTTGTTAATTACTAGTAAATTATATTTATATTGGATGAATCGACTTTTTCAATAGTTTAGTTTTTCTAGCGTTTTTTCTGGTGTCACCCAATGTGACGAATTGTATCATTGTGGAGTCACGTTCCGGCTCACTAATAGTGTCATCGACCCTAAAACTTCAACTTTAATGTAAAGTGCTTAAGTAAAGTGCGTCTTAAAAGCCTAATATTAATGAAATGCAGATCAATTCAAAAGGAACATTCACTAATAACAGGTTTTAAGTACGCTTGTAATGCGATCTAGATCCAGTATTACCAGTACGGTACGACAAGGCTAGCAGCAACACTGAGCTTATTCATAAAGTTTTTTTTTATTGATACAGTATAACCAGATTGTAAAAGGAATTAATTGATGGACATGTAAAACAAATGGTTATTATGACAATATTTTTATACTGTCTCTTAAAAAAATAATTATCAACAAAATTAACCAGCGCAATTATCGACATGATGCGCATCGCAATATGAAAAAAATATATAAATTTCAATTAGTGATAGAATTAATATTGGCAGATGTTTTAAGCTTGTTCGAGCATAGTCACAGAATAGATAAACTATTACATACTGAGCAGTATGGGTTTACAAAGGGTCGTTCAACTGTTGATGCCGGGGTAGCACTTTTAAGAAATATTTTTAACGCTTGGGAGAACTCACAGAATGTTATTGGAGTCTTCTGTGATCTATCTAAAGCCTTTGATTGTGTTGATCACCAGACCCTCATACGTAAACTAAGTTATTATGGGGTTAGGGGTGCAGCACTTGATTTGATGAAGTCGTATCTCGGGGAAAGAATTCAAAGTGTTGATGTCAATCGTATTAAATCATCTGGTTCTCCTGTGCATATGGTGGTGCCGCAGGGCTCTATTTTAGGTCCTTTTCTATTTTTAATTTATATTAATGATCTTCCTTTTTATGTCAAAAATACCTGTGCAATTGTACTGTTTGCTGACGATACCTCACTGATTTTTAGTGTTGATAGACTGAAATCTAATTTTGACGATGTAAACGGTGCATTATCTCGGGTATTAAATTGGTTTACTGTAAATAATCTAGTTTTAAATGCAAAGAAAACTAAATGTATTAAATTTGCGCTACCAAATGTTAAAAAAGTAGGCTGTAATTTAATGATAAATAATGAACCTTTAGGTCTTGTTGAATCATCAGTGTTCTTAGGGATTACTTTAGACTCGAAACTTCAATGGGGCAGCCAAATATCATGTCTTTCGGGAAAGCTCAGTTCAGCTGCTTATGCAGTTAGAAAAATTAGACAGCTAACAGACGTAGACACAGCTCGATTAGTTTATTTTAGTTATTTTCATAGTGTTATGTCCTATGGCATTTTACTTTGGGGTAAAGCTGCTGATATAGAAACCATTTTTATTTTGCAAAAAAAAGCAGTGCGAGCTATTTATAATATGAGTTCTCGAGCTTCCCTCAGAGATAAGTTTAAAAATATAGGTATCCTTACAGTAGCATCGCAGTATATTTATGCAAACATATTATTTGTACATCAGAATATTAATCTTTTTGTAAAAAAAAGTGACGTGCACTCTTTTAATACTAGAAATAAGCATAAACTTTTGACCTCTTCTTATAGACTCCAAAAAGTGCAAGGTTCATTTTTAGGACTGAGTGTACAATTTTATAATAAGATCCCTAATGAAATTTTAAATTTACCGTCACTTAAGTTTAAGAAACGTATAAAGGCCGCTTTAGTACAGAAGGCTTACTATAATATTAAAGAATATTTAAATGATAAAAATGCGTGGTTGTAGCGCTCGCTCTCGCAGGAAACATCTGGTGTAATAAATTTAAGTTTGTTTTTGAAAAGAGTAATTGCTGAGTTTATTGCCGACTCTTCTCAGCAAAATCAACCTTCCGAACCGTGCATTAGTGCATTAGAGTATTAGAGTTTGACTATTCATAAGTGCCTGTGAAGGCCTATTTGAATGAATAAATTATTTCATTTCATTTCATTTCATATTTCATTTCATAGATAATAAATAGTACTAGAGTTTAGACATTATTTGGTCTCAAGAATCCTACTCACAGTGCGGCAACCGAGAGAATCCGTTTCTGACAACTGTTAATATTGGACATCTTGGAAACGGCTATTTCCATTGCGATGGGACTTTCACAGGAAGGTTCAGTATTTTTTAAGGCATAGCTTAGTAAAAGTCCCATTATAATAAGTGCCAAAACGCATTATCTCGGCGGCCAAAATATCACCAATTAGCAAGCACTATTACAGGTATAATTAAGTAGCAATTATTATAAAAAATCTTTTATCTCATAACAGGAAGCGTTTCATAATCAAATAATGGTTGCTAATAAAATTGATATAAGAATCGTCTACTCACTGAATTTAATTAATAAAATGTTATTACAATATCGTTGGTGCTGTGTTACTTTGAATTAAAATGCCCACATATTTATTTGCCCATTTGACTTACACCCAATACGTTACAATTCATTTTAAAACGCCTCATTATCTCAAGTAAATTTAAATAGCGCACAGAGGACATGTTCATATTTAAATGAATATATTTTTTAAATAAATATCATGTTGTAACCAAAAGGGCAAATACCTCGTAAGCATTTCTTAATTGATGCAATCATGTGGTGATGCACACATTTTGCACTTAATCTTATCTTGAGAGCCGTTTACTGTGTAATGCTTTAAACAGATTAGCCTGCGTTTATATTCAGAATTATTCCTGGCAGCAATATACTGTTTAATTTACAACAAAACATTGCAATGTTTTGCGTTAACAAACTAATTCAGTAATTTAGTTAACTACGAATCTGATACGAAAATAAATTCCATATAGGTCTAACATGTGAATAAAAACCAATATTCAACTCATCATTCAAACTAGTATGGCACATACTTGTTCGTAAAATTACCAGAAATAATATTTCAAATACAATACATTCTTCGCCGCTCCTTTTACTTCGTTATAAATCAACCAACTTTTGTATTACCTAAGAGTGAAATAAATATTTCAAATGTACAATGAGTTAGCCGGCTCGGTGCAGGCTCCCATACCAATGAAAATCTTTTCTATGTATAATAAATTTCCCCGACGAGTACTCCACAATTCGCTGTTCGAATTTTAAATCAAAAATGCAAAGCACGTGCCGGTAGTTAATTTAAGAATAGTGAATAGGCAGTACTTTATGAATGAATGTGGGCCTCGCGGCTTGCCTATTTCGGCCCTGGATTTTTTGAACTTTTTTGTGATTTATTTATAAGTTTGAGCCCGGAGAATTGTGTGTATGTTTTGCAAAATGTTTGAAAATAAAACAATGCATTTATTTATGATGGATGTGGATTTTTTTGCACGTTCGTTGCTTTTTATTTGATGGTAGCTCTGAACTGTTCAAAAACTGATCTTTGTAGTATTTATTTAGTAACAATTTTCTAATAAAAATGGTAAATAAACCTCACAAATATAGAAAGGAAACCCTATTATGAACAAACACACAGTTATCCACTCATTCTGGCGTGTTCTTGTTATCGACGCAAAACATTATTATAATAGGTCTATCTCGTTGAATAATAAAAAGGTTTTGTCTCGTCCTGTTTACAAAAACACTTGGATATAATCGTAAAATTATGCGTAATGCCACCACGTGAACCTTTTACACTGATTTGCAACAATTTCACTACTATATGCGTCATATATGAAGTAAATTGGATATTGTATACAATTATTCAACCGTTTGTGTTCTTTCTTAATAAAAAATCGAAGATGTATGCAAGTAACTAAATTTTTCGAAGTATTTCCATTTGCGCACCGATTTTTTGAGCACCGATCCTATTCCCTTTTCAGCACCGATTCATATTTTGGATCGGTGCTCAAATGGGAACAAAAATTTAATTCGAAATCATTCCCTTTTGAGCACCGACGGATTTGTAGCTTCTAGTGTTGTGGTGTTTTAATATCTCTCTAAATACCTCCAAAAATGTATACTTATGAAAAAATGGTACCAAGACTTAGTACTTACGTTATTTTATTGAATACTCCCATTAGAGCACCGATTCTAGAGCATCAGCTAATATTTTAAATTGTATCAGTACAACATAAGCTCGAAGGAGCTCTCTCCTTTTTCTTTTTCAAGTTTTAAGAATATATATGTTGTTTTTTTACTAGGGAGAGCTCCTTCAAACTTCTGTTATACTGGTACAATTTAAAATATTAGCTGATGCTCTAAAATTATCACAGATCATCTTACCTAAGCTAATAAAAAACATATGGTGACTTGTATTGTTTGTGTTTTGTTCGAATTGAGAAAATTTAAGTCTAGGAAAGTAATATATAATTAATATATAATTAATATTCATCTGTAATTGATAATAATCAATTAAATTTCGGATTCATACCAAATTATAACATTCTATAAAATAAAACTATTATTTATCGATATATTTTATTGAAACACCACAGGTTTAAGTCCTTAGTTACAAAACAACATATGTATATTAAATATTCTTTCCAAAAAATGTATACTTATGTATTACTTATGAAAAAATGGTAACAGGTTTTGTTATAAACTTTTTTTTGAAGAGAGCTCCTTCGAGCTTATGCTATCCTGGTACCATTTTTTCATAAGTGTACATTTTTGAAGGTATTTTAGAGAGAAATTTAATATAAGTAAAATGAAGAGTACATTATGTTTCATAATTAGGTCAGTACCTAGGTTTTCTAACACAAGCAATCTTTGCTTAAAAAGAGATTCCAAAAATAATATATAACTTAAGATAAATTATTTGGAAATAAATGTATTATTAATTTATTATTATTACTAGGTAATATCAACAACAGTAAGTATATTTTGTTCAGCAATTGACAACTAACCTAACATATTGATCAGTACTCAAAGCGGAATAGTTTTGATGCTCTAAAAATGAGTTCTCTAACGATAACATTTTTTACTTTTTATAATAAAACTGTTAATTTTTATCGATACGTTTTATTAAACACCACAACACTAGAAGCTACAAAACCATCGGTGCTCAAAAGGGAATGATTTCGTATTAAATTTTTGTTCCCATTTGAGCACCGATCCAAAATATGAATCGGTGCTGAAAAGGGAATAGAATCGGTGCTCAAAAAATCGGTGCTCAAAAAATCGGTGCGCAAATGGGAATACTTCAATTTTTCAACACAACAAGGATTGTAATTATGTAGTAGGTATCTACTGGCATTGACTACTATGAATGGAGACGGAACAAACTCAAAGCGCAGATTCATCGTCAAATTCGAACCAAAACTATCGATATCCGATATAAAATATCCGTAAGCGAATCTGATATAAAAGTTTCGAATAATTTCGGATAGGGATGGAGTCATAGATCTCGAGTCTCACCTAATTGAGACACGTAGGCGATTATCACCATCGTGCGGGTTTTTAACGAAATCACGCGCGTAGTTGCGTTCTGTGGATTCACGGCGGCTCTGATTCATTACATACAAAATCACGCACGGCTCTATGAGACTCGGTGTGCCATACCTTGCGTCTCGGCCCGCACCTACGCGCGTAGGTGCGAGCCGAGACGCATGTAGGTGCGTGATTTGTATGAACGCGCGTAGATGCATTTTCAGTGTGTTGGACTGTGCGTGTTTTCTATACAAACGGAGATACTTACAAGCAACGTTAAAAGACGCATTCACGCACTACGCTGCGTGGTGCGGGACAGTGTGTCAACCGCCGTAATGATAGGGTTTTTCCCGGCCGAGTGGACACTAACCGCGCGCTTTCCTAAATATCCGTAACTGATATCGGATATCTGAAATAATTTCATATCCGTAACCGTATCTGACGCTGGTATAATATTATTCAGGTATCCACATCCACATCTGAAATTTCATATCCATAACATCCCTGGTCGATTTTATGTGTTACAGAATCCACCTCTACTAAAATGAAATCCCATAGACGTTTCAGATGAACTAGACGGACGAGCAGTCGCGTTCGCCTTTTGCGGTTTACCGTCACATTTGCGTGACCATTGCCCGCTTGAGTGTCACAAAGTCCATTGGGTTTTATAGCAGACGCGCTATCCGATGTCATAATGCGTATTTCTGCATGAATTTCGCATTCCCATACCATTTGTACAGACGACACGTGCTGGGTGCAATCGTCAGGATGGCGTATATTCGTGGTGTTATCGGTTTGCATATATGACAATGATCTGGTTGCATGTAGTATTCTATTTAAATAAAATATTTAACCAAAATTGTACTGTAGACGTTAAAATTCAAAATTGAGTAACATACGCATTATAATTTTGGAACAATTACCCACGTGCCTGTAATTACCTCGACACGCGTAAGACAAAGTAATTTGGTACTTATGCAAAGTGGATGAGAAATTAAATGGAAACATCAGTCATGTGACTTCTTAACTATGAAAGGTCGCTCGAATGTCATGGGATGTATCTTTATACAACTTCAGTTGGTGAAATAATGAAGAACCACTGTCATATTATACTTTTGGCACACTGTTCTGCTGGACCGATCAGTAGGTCTAGACCTCCTTTCAGTCAGCGTGACTTTGCAGGAAGTATATTTTATATGGAAGATGGCATAAACTAATAAGATTGACAATGCAACCTTCCGAACCGGTATTAGAGTATTAGAGTCAGACTTTTCATAAGTGCCTGCGAAGGTCTATTTGAATAAATGATTTTGAATTTTGAATTTTGAATTTTGAATTTTGAATTTTGACGGCTACGTACATAGCAAAACCGAACAACTATTAAACTATAACTATAATTTAATATTTCAATATGATGATCCCCTTTGATACACAACTTTTTAACTCTTTATTTTCAGCAAATATTCAAAATATAATCCTGGAGACTGCCGCTACTGATTGGTAAAGGTTCCCATCAGGCTGGCAGCTTCCTCTTCTCCTTTTTTCCATTCAATTCAATTCTCAAAACACCGGTATTATTCCGTTCCCATAAGTTACGGCAGTATCTCAAATCAAAAAAATATTTATTCGGTATAAGCCCTAATGCACTTATGAACGTTTCAGTAGATTCTACCACCGATTCTGAATACAGACTCTGGCATGAAACTCAGCAAGGCATTTCTGTGAAGCTTTCACTTAATATCAAAAAAATTATCAACATTTCCGACTCGTCCGGTAGATATAAGTATCTTTCATACAAATGTCCTCATATACAATCACAACAAAAAAGGAATCAGCCAAATCGGTCGAGCCGTTCCCAAGTGATGCTCTTACATACATGTTGTAATTCATTTTTATTTATATAAATATATAGATAAACATAGGCTTATATGTAGATAACATTTATTTCTATGAAACTCCGTGGAAATTAAGATCTATCCTTCCTAACCATTACAAATGCGAAAGTAAGTTTGTTTGTTACGCCTACACGCCTCAACTACTCAACGGATCATCATGAAATTTGGCATGCAGATAGATATATAGATAGATAGATGTATGGAGAAGGACATAGGCTACTTTTTATCCCGGAAACGCGGGTGAAACCGCGGGAGACAGCTAGTACTAATATAATAAAGCTAAAGAGTTTTTTTTTTTGTTTGTAAGTGCTCATATGGAACGACAAGTCCGATTCTAAAAATTATTTCACTAATAGGACGCTGCATTATCCCCGAGTGCTATAAACTACTTTTCATACTAGGAACGCGGGTGAAACCGCGTGAAACAGTTAGTATTTAATATGAGTCAGTAATCGATGAGGCGTGTGGGCTTAAAACGCAATTACCCTTAAACAAGTGAGCGTTATGTAAAGCAACCAAGCGTTAACTTATTTATCTGTTTACTTTTCAGTATAAAGTATTTAATAGCATATTTTTATAAGCCCACGTTAAACCTACACTTGTGTTATTCATAATTAAAGTACACAAAATTGTTTCTTCTTGTATATTTCTATTGGTTTGTGATGAGGGCTTTTAAATGGCTCATTCCGTAAAATGGAATGATACAAAGGTAAAGACTGGATACTTTTGAAATGAGGTGTTGGAGGAGAATATAGAGGATTCACTGGACCGAGAGGGTGACGAATGAGGAAGTTTGAGTTAAGTAGAAAAGAAATGAAACATTATGGAGACAATAGAGAATAGGAGGGGAAAGATGTTTGGCAATCTTATACGACACGACGAATTTATCAAAAACATAATAGAAAGATTTTTTTTATTCTTGACACTAAACAACATTACATTATGATACGGTATCACTGGATACGGTACAAATAATTGATAGAACTAAACAATAATGTAATGTTGCGTAATGTTAAGAATAGGTCCCGGCCCCCGGCTCAGCATAAATAAAGATATAGTAGGAAAGATAGAAGGAAAGCGAGGTAGGGGAATACCAAGAATAAGTTATATAGACCAAGTGAAGGCAAAAAAAAAGCTGTGCACTTTTGATGTCTACCATAGTTTGATATGAATTTCAAAGTTAAAATTCTGTATGAAAACAAAACTTACCAAAGAATAAAGATATGGATTTCGTATTATCTATCTAGATTATGATAAAAGCATTTTCATAATATGAAAAATAGTTAAATCACGCCTCAGTCGTTTTAGTTTACCTCTAACGGAGGAGTAAATATTTCCGTGGAATCAGTTTGTGATCTCCAAATCGCACATCACAATGATGATCAGAGGCCCGATTCTTGCGTCATCGACATTGGTAACGAAAAAAAATGGAAGGAGCCTGGACAAAATAAAAAGGGTATTTAAATCAATACTACCTAAATTAGGCCAGAAAAACATTTTACTTCTTTCATAATACCAGTTTTGGATCGTCTTACGACTTGGCTCACACAGTCCTAATTAAATACTAAAGTGATTGTGGCGTGCAGGAGTCGGGTTATATTAGGGGATTCCAGATATTGTGCCGAGGCTAAAGACATTTGTAAAATTAATTAAGAATTGCGCAGTACGCCATAATGCGGTGTCTGCCATTCGGTGAGCATTGCCATGAAGACTTCCAAATTTACTATGGTATTATTATTTTCTACGTATTTGTGATGATATGTTTAGAAATGCATCAAGTTTTTATCTATTATTTTAAATGCGCTAAAGTTTACCTTTAACGCATTTAAAATCGAAGCTTCAACTGAACTTTGTGAAAGAACTTTTTCAAACTTTGTTAAACTTTTTCAAACTTTGTTGGAAATTGCAACCACTAACAATACTTAGTTGTTGCAATTTTCAACACCACCACAATATGGTGTAATGGTATCACCCTATGCTTCAAAACTATAATTTGTTAACAACTTGATCCAAATAAAGATAAATTTAATGTTTGTCGAGCAAAAGGAAACAAGTACTTTTGTATAAAGATATGATCGTCATTTTCTTGGAGATCGTACAGTAGAATATTTTGATATGCTTGTTCTTATACTGTTTTTAGGGTACCTTTGTAAAACGAGGAACCTTTATTATAGTTATGTCTGTCCATCTTTCCGTTCATCTGTGTGCATTGTCAATGTCATTTCAATGAACATATTTTAGGTATCTACATAATAGTAATTACAATTAATTAACATAATTTGTGGCTACACATTTTAAAATAAATTGGTGTTTTGTTCAGTTTTGCTACTGCAGACGTCGTTCATCGCAGCCTAGCACACATTACAAACAATTGCAGCAAGAATTTCGATCGCATTCGAAATAAAATATTTTTAAGATCATTTAACTGCTTAATATATAAAAATTAAAATCTGTTCGTTGGTGAGCGCGGCTGGATCAAATGAGGTTTTTACGGCTTGAAAAGGAAAAGCGGGCCAGAAATTTGGAAAGCTGAAAAATAATAGCTCGGTTTTTTTGAATGAACTGACGTCTGTCGGATCAGTTTCTAAATAATTCAATTCATATGTATTGTCCTAAGTAGTACCTATATTAACTTCTCAACCTTCAAACTTATACACACAGTTCAATTTCTCAGTAACTTGGGTGAACTTATTCGAACAGAATCGTATAATTTATGAATGAACTAAATATAAATGTTACATAGAATCGACATCAATATTATAACAGAAGTGTATCTCGCCCACGTTCATTTTCAACTAACAAGATGCGAACAATAGGAGAAGCGTGAGGCTTCATTGTCGAATTCTGAGAACAGTAATATGTTGAATGAAACGTTGAAACAAAGAAATCATATTTGATGAATATATTAATTGTTTAGTTGCCAGAATTGGGTTTGTGATTCCGGTTAAGCATCTATATATGTGTAGGTACATAATTATTCTTGAATTTCCCTTCCTTATGTCACAGGCTTATACAGCAAGATAATCAGAGGAAAATAAAAACGCATTGCAATTTATACAATGTAAAAGTTTGTATACTTATGTACTCGTCGGTATGTTTATATAAGGTCCTTGGCGGATATTTTGAGGGATGAATGTATAGGTCATTAGTAATCAAAAAACAATCCATCTGATAGTTCAAAAGAAAAAAATAAACAAATTTGAACTTCATGTAAGTACCAAGTATTAATTTATAAATAATGTAGTATTTTCAATGTACGGATTATTTTTAAATTTTTTTTTTATTACTAATGACCTATAACATTCATCCCTCAAAATATCCGCCAAGACTTTAGAAAGACCTTATATTTTAAATGTTCTTTCTTACTCATCAATTTATAAGTATAGTAGTTTATGAATGGAATTGAATTAAATTAGGTCCTGATCTGTCTTCGGCTAAACAAGATAGACCTAGAAAAAAATATACGTCATGCCTAGTGTTATCAAAAAAAACAGTTAAGCGCTCGTAGTGTAGCACTATTAGCCGTTCTTAATCGATCGACAAAGTTAAGCTACCACCGTCGTGACCGGTACCTGGATGGGTGACCGCCTATTGGTATTTCAAATCGAGTGTTTCTATGCTTCGGACGGTACTAAAGCCGTTGGTCCCGGTTATCGCTTAATTGTGATGGTCGTTAAGCTAGTTGGAGGCCTTCTAGGCGGCTTGAAAACTCCAACAGTAGGTTGACCACTAGGCTAACTCCACCGATCCGCAGTGGACACGCCCATTCCCTTTCACCCTAATTTGTGAAAGGAGGCCTGTGCTCAGCAGTGGGATATTATAGGCTGATGATGAAATCAAAACAAAAATCAGGCCAAGTCATTAGGAACATGCATACCATAGCTCAAAGAGCAGCTCGACTGGGGGGAAGTACCTCTACCTTACAGAATACCGCAGCCAAATAACTTTATGTTGTGTTCCTGCGCGCGAGTAAGGTCGCCAGAGCTCATTGCTGAGGGTTGAAAGGTCGATAACGAGTTTTGCTTCGTGTGTTGCAGGCGTTCATATGCCTACTGGTAACCGCTTACGATCAGGCGGGCAGTATGCTTGTATACCGACTTCGTCGTATAAAAAGGGTTCCGTAGTGTCCGATCTTATAATGAAACTAATATCAAAATAAATTTTGTCTATGTTTAAGAGCAAAGTCGTAATTTTGGACGCGAAGTCTACACATAATCGAATTTGAATACTTGAATTTCATCTAGCTTTATTTGTTTGCTAGGCTTTACTAAATATAAATTAAAATATTACCTTGTAATATAAATTTCTTGCGATGAACTTCAAAATATTACAATTTAGTCTTGACTTATTTAATGGGTTTTAAACGATGTTAGCGAAATAGAAGACATTTTAAATTTGAATAGTCTGCTTGAGTCATTTTCACTGGAAAACAATGATTGGACTAAAATCAGAGGCCATTAAAATCCATAACAGATTTGACAGTTGTTGCAATAGAATCAAAGTTTAATTATTTCTTCACGGAATTATTTTATACAGGTCGTTGTTTTGGTCAGTGACGAGTGACTAAGGGTCGATATTACAAATGACACTGGTGCTAATAAAAACATCCTGTATAATAAGATTGTGCACCCATCTGAAAAGCAGCAGCGCAAAATATAGCTTAACCTTACTCAACGATTAATTCAACCAATCACATCACGATCCAACATTCTTCGCAACGAAATAAACACACATTTCCTCTCCGCATAAAATAAACTATGCAATCAAAGTCAATAACCCTAAACTGAGAGGCAAAAAAGCGGGATGTCATTGGCCGGAGAATAAAAACCTCAATTTATTCAGATATACCATAAACTACCAACATCCTTGCCTATTTCTCCTTACAATTGGAAACTTACGTAATTTCGGTTGGGATTGTGAATGGTTGAACCTAGAGACGCTGCCGCTCGTACCGGCTCGCCTGTACCGTACATTCTATGTAGACACTTTATTACGTTTCAATGACTAAGCAGTGCTCGCTCCTCGAATATAAGAGCTTGGATGATATCTTTTAGTTTGTTTCACGACAATTTTCTTGAAAGTCATTGACATAGTGTCAATTTGTTTGTATACGAATACGACGGGACTCTCACAGGATGGTTTAGTATTTCCTTAGGCATAGTTGAATGAAAGTTATCTTAAACAGATCAGCCGTTTCCTAGATTTGGTAAATATTAACAGGGCGGCCGCACTGTACAGTCGAGGTCAAAGATATGTTTACATTGAAGTTACAAAAATATGTATCCATTTAAATAAGGAACCATATAATGATATGCATAAGGTTAGTTATTTAAATAGATGTAAACATTTCTTTGACCTCGACTGTACATCAAAACTTTTTTCAATTGGGCATTATTAATAAGTAAGGTGAGTAAGGTGGCCAGAGCTCATTGGGGAGGGGGGAAAGATCGGTAACGCGTGAGCGATGCTTCGTGTGTTGCAAGCGTCAATATGGCTACGGTAACCGCTTACCATCAGGTGGGCCGTATGCATGTTAACCGATTCAGTCGTATAAAAAAAAAACATTTGCACGTCCTACTTAGGCCTTCTTCCTATTGTGGTATTATTTAATATCCTCCGTAGATATCATAGTTAATATTCCAATAATTCAAACAATAATAAATTCAGAACGTTGTTTCGTCTCCAGAAAACCTCACAGCGCCTTGTTTTAGTTTCGATTTCTTACCCCTTCCAGAGATAAGGGGAAAAGCCTATGACAAACAATAATCTTATCTCGAGGAGAACGAAGAAAGAATACTAATCCTCCTACTCTCGTAAAGCGGATCGACAAGTGTCGGTAAATCCCTGCAAAATGGTGATAAGAGTGAACACGCTTCAGTAACATTGGGACAGGTAACATGCTGATTAGCAGTTTCTTAATGATGGTGAATGGTGAAGATTGCGACATAGGGAACCTTTAGGAATTCATGTTTTGTTAATTGCTCTTAATCATTTATTATACAAATTAACGATGAATGTGAAAAGAACCAATTTTCCTCGGTACCTATGTTTATCGCATTGCCCAGCTGAACAATCAGACTCATCCTCTAGGCAACAAAGTCCTAAGCTCTCAGAGCCCTAGAGGCCAAAGCCTATCTTATATTCTAAAACTTTTTGTGTTGTAAAACTATAAAAAGTACCTAACCTACGGAACGAAACGAATTTTAGAATTTGTATATGAAATCTTATCCAGATTCGAACGATTCGACGCGGGCGAGTGTGCGGGCTTTCATAAGATTTCATATACAGAATTCTAAAATTCGATTCGGTCGATGCGTTCGACGCATTCGGCTTGGATAAGTATGCGTTCACCTTAAAAGAAGCTTCCTCTGAATATAAAAACTACCATCACTGGTATCGTCAATGTATAGAAAGGTATCTACCAAAATGCCGTAACCATGGACGAACCCAACCCAATATAAGAAACATATAATTTTGCAATTTTATCATTAGAACACTAAGGTTTTTTGCGGTTATAACACACAACATCCTCAGTGTCATAATTTAAAGCAAAAAAAAATAACAAAAAGATGGATCTTTATAATAGCGTAACTGCCGACCAATCTTGTTATAAAAAAGTTTTAAATAAACGAAATAATGTTGTTAGTTTATTTCATTGTTCATGGTCATAGGGATAACTCTTAACCATCATATATGCTATAGGTATTATTGCTTATAATCAAGAAGCAAAAACCTCCATCTGAGCTGACTATCAAAAATATAACAAAGAATATCGGCAAATGTCAGTAGGCGTCCAGAGGCCAATAAACTGCAAGAACGATCAAGTACCTAAAAAAAAAACAAGAAATATCGTGATCAGTATTATATAGATGACGTATCTATTAGGTCGTGGACAAAGCTAGATCATGCGTTTAAAATTAAACAAAAGTAATCGCGATACAACCGCATTGCATTTTTTATAAAGAGAATAGAGTTACACTTGCCGCCAAAACAAAAAGTGTAGACACCTGAAATTTTCAGAGAATGTGTATCTGAGGGCACGGAAGTGCCCCCCACCAAGACGAGCCAAGCGAAGCGCAAGGGCACTACCTACCTTTTCTCGAAGCGCTTCGTCGTTTTTTTTGAACCTTCATAACTTGGGTTTGGTTTATAACAGATAAACAAAATTCTCGGGATATGATGTCAATAGTGAACTTATTAAACATATTAAGTTTCAATAACATAGCTCTTACTTTAGATTTTATTGATATCTAAAAAACCCCGATTTCGTCACTGACTCACTAATGATCATCAAAACTCTTAGGGTCCTGAAGTCCTAGAAAGCTGAAATTTGGTATGTAAGCTTGTATTAAGTACACAAACAACCAAAAATAATATAATTGGAAATTTTACCCAAAAAAAAATGATTTTTTGTCATATATATCCTTCTTTCTTTCCTCCGTGGTCATAAGCAACATACAAAAAAAATTGAAATCCCACCAAAAACATTTTCATGTAAAATGTTGCCAAGACGAGACCATATGGCTCGCACTCTCAAAAAGTTATCAGATCTCATGTAGAGCCAAGCTCATAACTCTACACGCCCTAACTCTACAAGCCCTAACCGTAGTCAAAATATGTGGCTTGGCCATTTTGCTACTACAAAAACTATTGTACTATAAAAAAGTAATTAACAGTGAATAAATTCTTCACCTTACGCCTATGTGACGGTAGCGAAACGTAAAAATATGGATGTAGGTGTATTAGTACCTGAATTAAATTAATAAATATTCTACTGTGTTATCGAAATTCCACAGCCGATCCGACCAAAAAGCAAACTTTCTGAATATTCCAAGTACACAAATCACCTAATCTAACTAAAGGAACCGACGAGACATTATTGGTAAATGAACAAACTTCTTTTTACCTCGATATCTCCCAAACTTGCCTCATTAGCCGGACCGAATCGCAGAACAAATACCTACACATATTGAAGAAACAGGACAACTTGTTCAGGGAAAGTTTCTACAAATATCCAACCGAAGAACAGATTAAAAGAATGCCAAAGGAAAATGAGACGATAAACTGGGAGTTGGGAATACTCAGCCTTTCGGATAACGTTGTTTTTATTTGTGACTCATGTCGGATGAAAATCGATGTGGCGTTCATTCACAGCATGTGTGTAAATTGGATCGAAAATTACGAGCTGTCTCTTGTCATGTGCGACTTAATTAGGTGTTTTCGTTTAGTGATTGTATGGAACATTTTCTTTATTCTGATTCCGCTGCTACTTTTTACGAAATATAATGGGCTAAAGTTTCACATGAAAAAAACTGTAGTTTTGAAAACAATAACGCCTAACAAGAGTTCTCTAGTTCGCGAGCTATAGTCGACCGAACCGAAATATACAAATAGTCGTACATAAGTATTTTCAAGCCTGAAGTAATAAACACTGATATCAGTAAATATTTCTGAACCACAGAATAGCTCTTTGAAGTGAAAATCAACATTCAAATGTATTCAATAAAGCACTAAAAACACCGAAAATAAATATGTAATTCTGTGGAAAAAACTTTGACTTTAAACTTTGAGATCTAAAACTCATTTTCGAAAAAAAAATACAATACACTTGTCCGATTTTTCTTTTCAACTGTAGCAAACAATATGCTTATCAATTCTTTCAAATCATTATTTCTTTTCCTGCAGTAGTAAGCAGAAATAAAAAAAAATACTGAATGGTAAATAATGCTCATGGTACTAAAATGAGTGATGTTATTAGACAAAATGGTATTGAAATAACGAAAATAAACATTAACATTTAATGTCTATTTTTCATGTTCCTATGCTTCATTTATTAATATTGATGGACCTTTAGGCCTATCCGTATCTCATAGAAATATTTTTATATAAGCTTGTTTAAGAACCAATATTTTTGTATTATTTTTCATTCAATTTTATTTCTTTGTGGTAAAAATGGATGACTAATCTTATTGGTCGTCGACTCATTCCAGAAAGTGGCCTATGACGTGACACGTTTGCCCAGAAAATGCCTATTCACTCTAACCCTAGAGGTCTCTACATAACAAGGTATCTAGTAATAAATCTTCCATGAACTTCACTATGCAAGTTAACTAACATCTTACGTGAAAACGGATCCAAGAATGAAAGGTTAAATTTGACATGAACACATACTCAAATTAACTTACCATGAGGAAACCGTAACATGATTTGTATTTCGGAAACAATATAGGCAAAAGTGTAACATCCTGTACGTTCATATGTAAATCTTGTTATATTCTGCCTCGAATGGAGCGATCTCGATTGATGTGAAATAAACCACTTATTGTGGTTTATTTCGCGAGGTAACATTCTACACTATACTACCCCTCCACAAAAGTACTCATCTATATGTATACCTACTCTAGTTATATAGAGTTATTGGGTAAAACACTAACAACCTTGCAGGAATTCCATACAAACATAATAGTACATTCACAGACTACGCAGGACATATTCTTGCTAACAAAAAACTGTGTCTATGGAGTCGGCCACCTCTTACGCACACCTTAGTTGGCTATTCCGCGGGAAATTAGATTCTGTCGCCGTTTACACAGAGTCGATTAATCGCGCTCAACTAATGTGTGAATGTGTGCGTGCCGGCTTGTACGTACAGCGTGGTGGCCGACTCGAGTGCCACAGTTTTTTGTTAGCGAGAATATATCCGACTTTTTTTAATATCTATGAGTACATTATGATACATGTGTGCAAAGTTGCTTATTACATTCGAGGCGCTATTAAGCTTCTTTTTCTAATCGTTCTGAAAGAATGATTTCCAAAGTCAAAGTATTTCCAATATTAATACAATACACTTAAATTATTGTTCCTCAAGTAAGGATCATATAGGTACACATAACAAATGCAAAAATGATTATTTAGGGTGATCATTTAACTAACGTGGTATTATCTAATGAACAAACTCCAAAAATACGACAATAAAAACCAGCAATCAAAAATAATATCTACACATTCTCAAAAATAATCCCCTGAAATTCTCAAATAGCGTTATGTGCCCAGAATGCGCATAAATGTTACGAAACATTTTCCAACTAATTAAGAAAATAGGATCAAGTGAGAATAAGACCGTTCCAAACACTTCTGCACCGAAAGTTCTAGAACAACGTAATTAAAAGGGGCGAGAACTGTTTTTAAGGAAGGTTCGTTGGAGAATTTCCTTGGCGCCAACTTTCCAGAGAGCCCTTCATAAAGGACCGCATTACCGAGAATACCGACGTCTACGGCAAACTCAGCAGTCATTTCCTAGACATGAATAAATAGGGCGCCTCGGTTACTTGAACAATAAGAGTATGGTACAAACTTGTAATTAGTGAGCTCTTGTATATTTCAAGGTATAAATCAACGGGCCAGTTGGCGCAGTTGGTTAAGGTTCATCTTACGTGCCGCAGGTCGAGGGTTCGATTCCCACACAGGACATGCATTTGTGTACATTAACATGTCTGTATGTCCTGAGTCTGTGTGTAATTATGTATATTAAGTATGTATTTACAAACAAAAAGTAGTATATGTACAAAGATTTTCATACGGCATCGTGCCTCTACCCAGATGGATAGTCCGCCTTACTAAAGTATGACATTTAATATCACTCCGCTTGAGGGGCTCCTGAGCAAATCGCTCTCAGTTCGTATTGCGCACGGCTGTCATCGCGTCTTACTCGCTATACTGATTAAATAAAAAATGACAACTTGCGTATTAAAATACTGTCACAACACTTATAAAAACCAAGGAAAAACTAAAAAACTAACCTTCCACTTTTAATTAAGTACCTAAACTTATTACTTTTAAATACTGTCAATTATGGCTTGTTTATTTCGTGTTCCCATAGAGGCGACTATCCTTTTGGACGTTTTAAATTCTTTGTATATGTATTATATCAGTTATCTGGCTTCCATAGTACAAGCTCTGCTTAGTTTGGAATCAGATAACCGTGTCACACCGTGTGTGGGGATATTTATTTATTTATATTTATTTAAATGTAGTGCAAAACCTTTGACGTTATACTACTTAAGGCCTCCGAAAATCCAATGCAATAACAAGGGCAGTATCAGGTGTGCATTGGCATAGAGCGTAGAAGAAAACTCTCAGAGTTATGGTTGATAGAAGGCGAAGTAAGAGAAGCTGATACTGATTGTATAAAGGTATACTGCTCTAATATATAATATTCAAAATTCAAAATCATTTATTCAAATAGACCCTCGCAGGCACTTATGAAAAGTCTGACTCTAATACTGGCTCGGAAGGTTGCATTTGCTGAGAAGAGCCGGCAATAAACTCGGCAATTACTATTTTCAAAACAAGCTTCGATACATACATAATACATATTTACATTCTAATCGCACTGACAACAATTGCGTGCCCCGGTGCGGCGACAAAACTATAAAGTGGACTGAATCGATATTTAATCTAATCTAATAATATACAGGTCGTTGTTTTGGTCAGCGACGAGCGACTCAGGGTCGATAATACAAATGATACTGGTGCTAAAAAAAATATAAAAAAAATACTTTTTTTTTTTTTAATAATAAAAATAAAAAAAAATTTATGTTGAAAATCATGTAATAAGCTAAAGTGTAGACATAATACTCAACGGGAGTACGAGGGAGTAAAGGGGTGGGGCGATGGCGACTTGCGCCTAGCTCTAGTCTGTGCACGTGCCTAGTAACCATACTTTGCAGTAATTTTATTTCAAATTGAATAAGGTATTTCTCAACATATTTACAGTATTTAATGGAATTAAGTCCATTTTTGGGGAATATATATTTTGTACTACCGCTCCTGGGTCGCTTGTCGCCGACCAAAACAACACCCTGTATATAAAATGCTTTTGTGGGTACGTAAATACGCAGTTTTCTCAATCACCACCAATCCCAATCAACTTCCCGTTGGGGTGGTAACTACCCCTTGGTCTCCAGGTGGTAGTAAGGGAGTTTGGTCGCGGTGGGTGGAAGGGGGTGGTTGTGGGTGGCGAAAATGTTAAAACATATATTGCTGTCCTTTTCTAACGCATGAGGACTTCTGAAAAGATCTCAAAATTTCTGGAATGGAAAGTTCCAAAATGTGTAAAACGGCTATAGTCGATCTGGAATGTTCTAGAAAGTTCAACAAATATCTGGAATGATCTAGAAAATTCTAGAGTGACTGCAATCTATTATAATCGATATAGCATGTTTTGAGAAAGTTCTACAAATTTCTGGCTAGAAAGTTCCAAAATGTCCAAAACTGTTACTATCGAGTTAGGATGTTCGAGAACGTTCTAGAAATTTCCTGAATGATCTGGAAAGTTCCAAAATGAGTGAAACGGTTATAATTGATCTGGAATGTTGTAGAAAGTTCTAGAAATATCTGGAATTATCCAAAAAAAATTAGAATGAATGCAAACTATTATAATCGATATAGAATGTTTGGGAAAGTTCTACAAATTTCTGGCTTCATCTAGAAAGTTCCAAAATGTCCAACACTGTTATTATCGAGTTAGAATGTTCAAGAACGTTCTAGAAATTTCCCGAATGATCTGGAAAGTTCCAAAATGAGTGCAATTTATTATGATTAATTCAGGATGTTCGAGAAGGTTCTAGAAATTTCTAGAATGAGTGAAATTTATTATGATCGATTTAGAATGTTCGAGAAAGTTCTAGAAAATTCTAAAATGAGTGCAATTTATTATAAGCGATTGAAAATGTTCCAGAAAGTTCTAGAATGATCTAGAAAATTCTAAAATGAGTGCAATTTATTATAAAAGATTTAAAATGTTCGAGAAAGTTCTAAATATTTCTAGAATAATCTAGAAAATTCTAAAATGATAACAATTTATTAGAAGCGATTTAAAATGTTCGAGAAAGTTCTAAATTTTTTTGGATTGACCTGGTAAGTTCCAAAATGAGCTACATTTATTATGATCGATTTAGAATGTTCGAGAAAATTCTAAAATGAGTGCAATTTATTATAAGCGATTAAAAATGTTCGAGAGAGTTCTAGAAAGTTCTAGAAATTTCTAGAATGATCTAGAAAGTTCCAAAATGAGTGAAATTTATTATGATCGATTTAGAATGCTCGAGAAAGTTCTAGAAAATTCTAAAATGAGTGCAATTTATTATAAGCGATTTAAAATGTTCGAGAAGGTTCTAATTTTTTTTGGATTAATCTGGAATGTTCCAAAATGTGTACGAGTATTGATCTAACTAAAAGAACCAAATCGAAATCGAAAATAGAAATCTATAATATCTGTTAAAAAATGTATCCTTATATATTTTTTATACCACTAAATATGCGATGTATTTTAACCCGAGCAACGCCGGGTTTCGCTGCTAGTAAGTAAATAAATAGCAAACTTAAGCAGACCTGCCCCCACAAGCAGCACCTGTTCACAAGTATGACGCGTGTGGCAGCCATCGCTCTCCTCGCCATATTGGAGGGAAGTGAGCGCCCCGTCACACAACGCCGCCGCGAAATACAATCGCAAACATCTATAATAATACAATATTGGCTGAGGTAATTGTATAATTACAAATAGCGTCATCAGCATTGGTCCTTACTCAGTCATAAAAGAAGATTCTAAGTACACGACAGCAGTGCAACTCAGTTTGTGTCAAAGCCAGGAAATCCTCCGACAAAGCACAATCCCTTTAAAGTATTCGAGTCACCGTTACCTATACTTGGTCTCTAAACCGTTTTACCTTAATTAAGATATTTCTTGGAAGGTAAATGTTCATATGGGATGAAGTTAATCAAACCGTTAGTTGACCCTCTCATGTTCACCTGTCGTGCGTGGTACAAACAGCTTCAACCTCATCAATAGTTTCAAGTCACCTTTTGAAACTAGATGCAGGATGGCATGGCACTTCCTGAATTGTATAGTTCCTTGACACGTATATGTCAAAACATAAAGGTGTTTTGTGCTTTTTCAATTGAAAAATATGACAGTATTTTAAATCCAAAATATTTAATAAATGCAATATGCATATTCTTAACGACATAGTTATATTATTAGATTGTCTTATAGAAGTCACAATAATTTTATTATTGCCCAAGCAAAACAATATTTTATTAAACAAAAGTAAATAAACACAAAACTCACGCAAAAGTAAATGAAATCGGTTATATCAAGCATCGATGCCTTACTTAAATTTTTAAACTGCTTTTAACTTGCTCTCTTTTTCAATAAAATTAAACGAAAATATTCGAAATTGGCAATATTTCGAAAAATACTTCGGATAATTTTCAATTGAATCGCTTTCACAGTTATCAGTCGGATAATTTATATGTGACCACAAAATTCGTGTTAATTAATACACATTAACATTCTTTACGATTCAGTTTACTAATAATTACTTTTGATGTCAAAATAGACGAATTAAAAACACCATGGCCACCAATAAATTATTAAAAGTACCTACCTAGTGCCGATAGCGTTATTATATTAGTATTAAATAAAAAAATATATTATGCTACTAAGTAAGTAGGTAAGTTATATCAAATTAGTATGTGAAAATTAAAAAAAAATATACGATCTTCAAAGTACACTCATTCACAGCCTATACTGTACCTTATAAGTAGGTACTTAAATATAATAAAAAATATAACCTTTGATCGTTTATTTTATTGTAAGCCTCAAATAAGCGACGAGATAAGTCGACATACTCGTACTTCGACAGGTTTTTACATAGCTTTTAGATTGACAGCTCGGCTAATTACTATCTCGATAAATATCTATTTTTGGTTAGGTGTAATCCACTAAAAGTATGTAAGTACTTATTATACACGTTGTTATATTATCCCGCATGTGTTTACTACTCGAAACGATTGCCAAAACGGTTCCCTATTCGAAATAAGTTTTTGTTAAAAATTTCATATTTAATACAAGTTTTTTTTGGTGACTATACTTTTTGGTGGGTTTTTGCGTTAAAATATCAATATGGAAAACGAGGAGCCTCCCAGGATAAAGGTAAGGACTTACCAGGAACTCCTATGGCAATCCAATGATTATGCGCACTATTCTTTCACAAATCACAAAGTTCACATGCGTTTCTATCTGTAGCGTATTTCGTACTGAATCTTGCGGGTTTGCGAGACGCGCGCGTTACGTTTACTCACACACACGCGTTCAGCGATGCGTCACCGAAGTATGTAGAAGATTCCCGAAGTTCTTTTCTCGCTCACACATATGATGTGGGAAAAGGAGAGGAATCGGGAAGCAGAGGCTCGTCATTGATACTCAATATGAGTAGGTTTCTACAATAAATATTATTATAGGTATTTTGGCCTAAACACTTTTTGTTGACTGTACTTGCACTATGTTATACCAAATATCAAGCCAATCCGACCACTGGAAGTGGGTGAAATGCGACTTGCAAGATTCCACCCGAACAAACATACATACATACATTGCAAGTTAAATAAAAGCTTGTAAAAAATGATAGTGTATGTACAATCGAAAGCATTTTTTTTTTAATGGAAAGAACCTTGGTTTTATTTATTTCAGAAACATTTCATCATTTTTTATTCAAATATTGTAAGACAAGATAGATAGTAAAATTATGAGTCAAGGATACATACATCTTGAATAGAATGGACCAAGACTACGTAATCAGTGTTCGCGCAAATATTTTCCAAGATCACGTATTAGTATTTCTGCATTTGGAAAATTGTATGATAGATAAATAACACTTGTATTGTTACACCAAACATGATAGCCCAAGAGCCCACGACGATCTGACCTTCGTCATTTTATAAAACCTGAAAGTTTCTCTGTGTATGTCCCTAATAGAGGTAAAAACGATCCCCGAATATGAACTTTGGATCGCGGTGGCTTTGGAAGTTATCAGGTAGCAAAGGTGTCAAAAATTGCACCTCAAATTCGTTAAAGTATAAAGGTCTGTTTTTATATATTTTATTTGGACTAATATTAGAAATCACGTCGTTCATTGTCAGACACTTTGAAAGTTGGAAACCCCCTGTCAGACACCCTAAAGTATTAAAAAATATTATTTAACTTTCGTCATTTTATAAAAGCTGAAATTTATATATTTTATTTTATTTTATTTTATTTTATTCAGGACAACAAACAGAATGACAATAATTGGTTATACATGGTACAAGTTATAAAAATATTATCAAAGTCAAACCAACTACGCTATCCACAGATTACAAAAAAGTATTAAGTATTTTTAAGGTGAAGAACATATTATAGAGAAAAGCAAAAAAAGGAGAAAAAACAAACTGAGATTAAATATGCATGATATAAGTTAAAACTAATTAAAGTAAGTATTGTGGATTGTGGCCAATACTGCAAAAGCTTGTAAAAGTTATATAATACTACCATCTGATGACAATGTAGCCGTTATGGCTTTTTTAAATTTGGAAGAGGACAGTGCAAAGATATCGGTTCCTAAGAAGTTAGAATTATGAGCCGTTACAAGTTGCCGAAGAGGGGCACGTAAACCAGCGTTTGTTCGGCAGCTGCCAGTTGAAAACAGATGGCCAGCGCGCACCTCCCGTCTTTGCACTGTCCGTGGCACAGAATAACAAAGACTGCTCGTAAGATCAGTACAATCTAATCCACCATTACACAAACCATACAACATCATTGCTCCGAGAAGTAATCGTGAAACATGAAAACGTAAAGTAGTAGCCACGAAAAAAAACATCTGCCTAGCTGAAGAGTTTAACTAGCCGCCAAAAAAAACGGATTCAAGAAAAACTTTCTAGATTCCTGTAAAAAAAATATAGAATATCGCTAAAAACGTGAAAAAGGGACTTCCGTACTGTCATAACTTTGGCGTAATTAAGAACTTAAACCTAATAAATTGTACGTAATCATGGAGAATAAAGAATAGAGAAGCCGCCGAATATTTTTGTTTTATACAGTACCATACTTATATTTTGAGTAAAAAATTTGCAAACTTTTCGCCCGAAATCTCCATACAAAATTACTATGGCGGCGCGCTTTACCGATATTTAGCCGCTCGGCGAACTCCGCAGCTCAGTCCACCCCACGTCTTCAAAGTGAGAGCACGTCACTTTATGCAAAAAAATAAATCGTAGGTGGCGGCGTGTACATACACAACATCCACGCACAGTGGTCGGCTTTAGGTAAACGTTGGTAATGAATAGAAACAAGGTAGTTGAGTAATTCTATAATTTTATTTCATTGATTTTTTAAACTAGAAGTATTTTTTACTTGATACATTTTTACAACTTATGTGTTTTTGTTTATAATGATAATTTTAATGAATAACTATTGTTATATATAATATAATAATTATTTTTTGTGGAATATTTTATGTATATACCTACCTACTTTCTAATGCTTTTTCAGTCTTACGAAATAATTATTGTTTTTTGTAAATATTTATGTCATAAAAATAAAATGATAATGTATAGGAATTTAATGATGAGGTATTTTTCATCATAGGTGTTTTTCATCATAGGATGTTGTACCTCTACTAAACATGTTGATTTTTTAACACCTCTATTATAGCTTTGCTTGTATGTATAAGTAGAATAATCAAATCTAGAAAGACGATGTACAGTATTACCCAACTTATATGGCGCGTCGTGAATCTTCGTTCGCACAGAAAAGAAAGTATGGCCCCGAAGATTAACGAAAGAATGCTTAAAACTTACAATCAACCTTAGATCACTACTATAAGGTTCATAATACACTGCAGCTGTTAGTTCCGTCTCACTCGCAAGTCACGCCCCTCCGCACGGCGTGCGCTAACATGACGGCAGCTGTAGGCCAATAGCGTTTCCCGCGCTTTGAAAATGTATCTTCTGCGCAGGTACATCGGTAAGCCATATTAATTGGGTACTACTGTACTCATTTGAATCTTTGCAATAATGTAGTTTCCGGCATGCAAAATGGTCTCCGTACAATACTATAATTTTGTAACATCGAGCTGATCCGATGATGGAACCGGAAGGTTGGGTTTCTTCAAAAGAGTGTGAAGAGATTTCTTCAGGGTCTGCAACGCGCGAGTGATAGGCGACTGATAGTGCCTGGTGTTGCAAGCGTCCATAGGCATAGGGTAACGCTTACCATCAGGCAGACCGTATACTTGTTTGCCACCTTAGTGGGATAAAAAAAGGTATGCACTGGAACCACATAACGGCACAACGTATCCTAGTCGTGTTTGGGCTTATTGGAACCGTCTCGAAACGTTCTTTGGCCATAATCAGTTGTCAGGGTCTGATGATGAAGTCGGAAGGTAGGCACTGGAACTCCTTAACGGCACTTCGTATCCTAGTCGTGTTTGGGCTTGTTGGAATCGTCTCGAAACTTCCTTTGGCCATAATCAGTTTTCAGGGTCTGATGATGGAGTCGAAATGTGGGCACTAGATCTAACGGCACAACGTGTACTAGTCGTGTTTGGTCTTGTTGGGATGGTCTTGATATGTACTTTGGCCATAATTAATTTTCAGGGTCTGATGATGGAGTCGAAGCGGATAGTTGAACTTTTTAGATACTGGTCCGATTGCTCTCAAAATCGATATTTGAAAGTCCTTGGGGTCACAAAACAAGAATCTTTTCTCAAAATTTTGAAAAAGAGTCCGCCATTTTGAACTTTTTAGATACTGGTCCGATTGCTCTCAAGATCGATATTTGAGAGACCTTGGGGTCACAAAACAAGAATCTTTTCTCAACATTTTGAAAAAGTGTCCGCCATTTTGAACTTTTTATATACAGGTCCGATTGGTCTCAAAATCGATATTTGAGAGACCTTGGGGTCACAAAACAAGAATCTTTTCTCAAAATTTTGAAAAAGTGTCCGCCATTTTGAACTTTTTAGATACTGGTCCGATTGCTCTCAAGATCGATATTTGAGAGACCTTGGGGTCACAAAACAAGAATCTTTTCTCAACATTTTGAAAAAGTGTCCGCCATGTTGAACTTTTTATATACAGGTCCGATTGGTCTCAAAATCGATATTTGAGAGACCTTGGGGTCACAAAACAAGAATCTTTTCTCAAAATTTTGAAAAAGTGTCCGCCATATTGATCTTTTTTGATACCGACCCAATTGCTATCAAAATCGATATTTGAGAAACCTTGGGGTCACAAAACAAGAATCTCTTCTCAAAATTTTGAACATGTGTTCGCCATTTTGAACTTTATAGATACTAGTCCGATTGCTATCAAAATCGATATTTGAGAAACCTTGGGGTCACAAAACAAGAGTCTTTTCGAATGTTGAAGAAGTGTCCGCCATTTTGAACTTTTTAGATACAGGTCCGATTGGTCTCAATATCGATATTTGAGAGACCTTGGGGTCACAAAACAAGAATCTCTTCTTAAAACTTAGAAAAAGCGTCGGCCATGTTGAACTTTTTAGATACTGGTCCGATTGCTATCAAAATCGATATTTGAGAAACCTTGGGGTCACAAAACAAGAATCTCTTCTCAAAATTTTGAAAATGTGTCCGCCATATTGAACTTTTTAGATACTAGTCCGATTGCTATCAAAATCGATATTTGAGAGACCTTGGGGTCACAAAACAAGAATCTTTTCTCAAAATTTTGAAAGGTGTCCGCCATATTGATCTTTTTTGATACCGGCCCAATTGCTATCAAAATCGATATTTGAGAAACCTTGGGGTCACAAAACAAGAATCTCTTCTTAAAATTTAGAAAAAGCGTCGGCCATGTGTAACTTTTTAGATACCGGTCCGATTGCTATCAAAATCGATATTTGAAAAACCTTAGGATCACAAAACAAGAATCTCTTCTCAAAATTTTGAAAATGTATCCGCCATATTGAACTTTTTAGATACCGGCCCGATTGCTATCAAAATCGATATTTGAGAAACCTTGGGGTCACAAAACAAGAATCTCTTCTCAAAATTTTGAAAAAGTGTCCGCCATATTGAACTTTTTAGATACCGGCCCGATTGCTATCAAAATCGATATTTGAGAAACCTTGGGGTCACAAAACAAGAACCACTTCTCAAAATGTTGAAAATGTGTCCACCATATTGAACTTTTAGATACTAGTCCGATTGCTATCAAAATCGATATTTGAGAGACCTTGGGGTCACAAAACAGGATACTCTTCTCAAAATTTAGAAAAAGTGTCCGCCATGTTGAACTTTTTAGATACCGGTCCGATTACTATCAAAATCGATATTTTAGTGACCCCAAGTCACAAAACAAGAATCTCTTCTCAAAATTTTGAAAAAGTGTCCGCCATTTTGAACTTTTTAGATACTGGTCCAATTGGTCTCAAAAACAATATTTGAGAGACCTTGGGGTCACAAAACAGGAATCTCTTCTCAAAATTTTGAAAAAGTGTCCGGCATGTTGAACTTTTTATATATTGGTCCGATTGGTCTCAAAATCGATATTTGAGAGACCTTGGGGACACAAAACAAGAATCTCTTCTTAAAATTTAGAAAAAGCATCGGCCATGTTGAACTTTTTAGATACTGGTCCGATTACTATCAAAATCGATATTTGAGAGACCTTGGGGTCACAAAACAAGAATCTTTTCTTAAAATTTAGAAAATGGGTCGGCCATGTTGAACTTTTTAGATACCGGTCCGATTGCTATCAAAATCGATATTTGAAAAACCTTGGGGTCACAAAACAAGAGTCTTTTCTCAGAATGTTGAAGAAGTGTCCGCCATTTTGAACTTTTTATATACTGGTCCGATTGGTCTCAAAATCAATATTTGAGAGACCTTGAGGTCACAAAACAGGAATCTCTTCTCAAAATTTTGAAAAAGTGTCCGTCATGTTGAACTTTTTATATACTGGTCCGATTGGTCTCAAAATCGATATTTGAGAGACCTTGGGGTCACAAAACAAGAATCTCTTCTTAAAATTTAGAAAAAGCGTCGGCCATGTTGTATTTTTTAGATACCGGTCCGATTGCTATCAAAATCGATATTTGAAAAACCTTGGGATCACAAAACAAAATCTCTTCTCAAAATTTTGAAAATGTGTCCACCATATTGAACTTTTAGATACTAGTCCGATTGCTATCAATATCGATATTTGAGAAACCTTGGGGTCACAAAACAAGAATCTCTTCTCAAAATTTTGAAAAAGTGTCCGCCATATTGAACTTTTTAGATACCGGCCCGATTGCTATCAAAATCGATATTTGAGAAACCTTGGGGTCACAAAACAAGAACCACTTCTCAAAATGTTGAGAATGTGTCCACCATATTGAACTTTTAGATACTAGTCCGATTGCTATCAAAATCGATATTTGAGAGACCTTGGGGTCACAAAACAGGAATCTCTTATCAAAATTTTGAAAAAGTGTCCGCCATATTGAACTTTTTAGATACCGGCCCGATTGCTATCAAAATCGATATTTGAGAAACCTTGGGGTCACAAAACAAGAACCACTTCTCAAAATGTTGAAAATGTGTCCACCATATTGAACTTTTAGATACTAGTCCGATTGCTATCAAAATCGATATTTGAGAGACCTTGGGGTCACAAAACAGGAATCTCTTCTTAAAATTTAGAAAAAGCGTCGGCCATGTTGAACTTTTTAGATACTAGTCCGATTGCTATCAAAATCGATATTTGAGAAACCTTGGGGTCACAAAACAAGAGTCTTTTCTCAGAATGTTGAAGAAGTGTCCGCCATTTTGAATTTTTTAGATACTGGTCCGATTGGTCTCAAAATCAATATTTGAGAGATCTTGAGGTCACAAAACAGGAATCTCTTCTCAAAATTTTGAAAAAGTGTCCCGGCATGTTGAACTTTTTATATACTGGTCCGATTGGTCTCAAAATCGATATTCAAAATTTTGAAAATGTGTCCGCCATTTTGAACTTTTTAGATACTAGTCCGATTGCTATCAAAATCGATATTTGAGAAACTTTGGGGTCACCAAACAAGAATCTCTTCTCAAAATTTTGAAAAAGTGTCCGCCATATTGAACTTTTTAGATACCGGCCCGATTGCTATCAAAATCGATATTTGAGAAACCTTGGGGTCACAAAACAAGAAACTATTCTCAAAATTTTGAAAAAGTGTCCGCCATATTGAACTTTTTAGATACCGGCCCGATTGCTATCAAAATCGATATTTGAGAACCTTGGGGTCACAAAACAAGAACCACTTCTCAAAATGTTGAAAATGTGTCCACCATATTGAACTTTTAGATACTAGTTCAATTGCTATCAAAATCGATATTTGAGAAACCTTGGGGTCACAAAACAAGAGTCTTTTCTCCTCAGTATGTTAAAGAAGTGTCCGCCATGTTGAACTTTTTATATATAGGTCCGATTGGTCTCAAAATCGATATTTGAGAGACCTTGGGGTCACAAAACAGGAATCTTTTCTCAAAATTTTGAAAAAGTGTCCGCCTTATATATCTTTTTAGATACTAGTCTGATTGTTCTCAAAAACGATATTTGAGAGACCTTGGGGTCACAAAACAGGATACTCTTCTCAAAATTTAGAAAAAGTGTCCGCCATGTTGAACTTTTTAGATACCGGTCCGATTACTATCAAAATCGATATTTGAGAAACCTTGGGGTCACAAAACAGGAATCTCTTCTCAAAATTTTGAAAAAGTGTCCGGCATGTTGAACTTTTTATATACTGGTCCGATTGGTCTCAAAATCGATATTTGAGAGACCTTGGGGACACAAAACAAGAATCTCTTCTTAATTAAAATTTAGAAAAAGCGTCGGCCATGTTGAACTTTTTAGATGCCGGTCCGATTGCTATCAAAATCGATATTTGAAAAACCTTGGGGTCACAAAACAAGAATCTCTTCTCAGAATGTTGAAAAAGTGTCCGCCATTTTGAACTTTTTATATACTGGTTCGATTGGTCTCAAAATCGATATTTGAGAGACCTTGGGGTCACAAAACAAGAATCTCTTCTCAAAATTTTGAAAATGTGTCCACCATATTGAACTTTTAGATACTAGTCCGATTGCTATCAAAATCGATATTTGAGAAACCTTGGGGTCACAAAACAAGAGTCTTTTCTCAGAATGTTGAAGTGTCCGCCATTTTGAACATTTTAGATACTGGTCCGATTGGTCTCAAAATCAATATTTGAGAGACCTTGGGGACACAAAACAAGAATCTCTTCTTAATTAAAACTTAGAAAAAGCGTCGGCCATGTTGAACTTTTTAGATACTGGTCCGATTGCTACCAAAATCGATATTTGAGAGACCTTGGGGTCACAAAACAAGAATCTCTTCTTAAAACTTAGAAAAAGCGTCGGCCATGTTGAACTTTTTAGATACCGGTCCGATTGCTATCAAAATCGATATTTGAGAAACCTTGGGGTCACAAAACAAGAATCTCTTCTCAAAATTTTGAAAATGTGTCCGCCATTTTGAACTTTTTAGATACTAGTCCGATTGCTATCAAAATCGATATTTGAGAAACCTTGGGGTCACAAGGACCTAAGAAGGTAAAGATGGCGGACACTTTTTAAAAATTCAGATAGAAGATTTTTGTTTTTGTCCGTCTGTCACCACCGATTTTCTCAGGAACGGGTGGACCTAGCAAGTTGAAATTTATACCACATACTGAGGTCTTCTAATAGTCCCTATTAGGTGAACAAAAATCAAAGTCCTGAGTCATCACGATAAAGAAATATGGGCAAATTTAGATTTTCCCGAAAACTTGTAAGTACCTACCAAGATTTATCTTAATTTTCAACTTTTTTTATTTTTCGGAATTTTCCCTTTACTTGTGCTGTAACACCTTACCAAAGACAATTCTAGGTCAACCGGAAGTACCTTATAGGGTTTGGGTCGTAAACCTATATGGTAGTTCCCGTTGACCTAGAATCATGAAATTTGGCAAAAAGCACAAGTAAAGGGAAAATTCTGAAAAATAAAAAAGTTGAAAATTAATGTAAATTTTGGTACTTTTAAAGTTTGCGACTACTATTCATTTCACAGTCAATTTGAGTAACATTATGATTATTATTGTACGGAATCCTCCGTGTGCGAGTCTAACTCGTACTTGGCCGGTTTTTATTTTATTTCTGAAACAGAACTGTTTTGTATTCCAACAAAACAGACCAAAGAGATCGGACCTCATACTACAGCCACAGCTACAGCTATGAAACAGAAAAAAATTCTGAACGCACCTATAAATACCTATTTGTCAACCAAGTGATATTTTTTTATTTGTAAAAAGACAAAAGACATCGAATGTTTCACAGCTGTATTGTATTGGAAAATTAAATTGTCGTTTTTAGTATTTTCCTTTTTTTTATTATTTATGTTTCTCACCGTTTAAACCTTCCCTGGACTTCCATAAATGTTTCATAACCAAAGTTAGCCAAATCGGTCCAGCCGTTCTCGAATTTTATCGAGACTAACGAACATCCATTCATTTTTATATAGATAGATACGTGAAGTTAATACAAGGCGTGTTCAAAATGTATTCCTTTTTAATTTGGTTGATTTGAACACGTAGTTCCAAAAAATAATTCTAAACAAAGTTAATGCATTACCAGACGACCGAACGTAATAATAATTTACGTACGGCGCGCCGTACGTACATCGATGCACCGCTCGATGTACCGCGTATTCCCACGTTCGCGCTTTCTGTCATTGGCAGTGTTGCCAGATGTAATTTGAAAGAAGCAGTAGAAATTTAAGAAAAAAATCAGTAGATTCAAGAAAAAATCAGTAGACAGTAAAAGTTGATATTGTAGTCATAAACATCGTCAGTAATTTCATGCTGTTGTGAGGAATTTTATCCGTGAAAATTAAAATCAATTATTTTTCCTTTTAGACAGCTAATATATTTGAATTGATTTACATGTTTTTTTATTTGACAATACAAAAACCATAGAGAACATTCAACCTCTAACACATGCAATAGTTGAAACATACACCATCCTGTTAAGTTTAAGCAATGCTACTTACAACAATGCTACTGCAAGTTATTTACAAAAATTTTTTGTAAAAACTATTCAGAAATGATTTTGATTTTCTTCATCTTCATACATACTTCACTAAAGGCTCCATTTACTCTACAAATACTGGAAATGAAATCAAAGCTTTCGACATTTGTTTTTGTTTTGGCTCGTTTGACACTTGCCTTGTGAAAAGTGAAAAAAAAATGTAATCTTCAATTAATCTTGGCGCCCATTTTGAAACGGAATGTTTAGCAGTTTGACATAACTTTGACATTTGCCGTGTAAGGTATGTCATCATTCGTTGTCAGTCTTGAACCTCGGGAATATAATAACGAATACGGCAAATAAAAAAAAAATTCAAACTGCTAAAAATTCCGCTTCCTCCACTGATGGAAACGACGCTGCACAGAATAGGTAATAAACACTTACAGCACGTTTTTTAACCCTAGAAAGATAACCTACGTCGAATCGACGTACTCCATTTTGAAAAATTTTTCTAACTCGTCTGAATTTCACGTCACTGCATCGGCCGTTTCAGCCAACTCAGTTGGCGCACGAAGCTTGCAGAGGACACCTATGTCACTCAGGTAAGTGCAATACTTTCGTCAATATTTACCTACCGTACGTCGAAGTGACGTATGGTTATCTTTAGTGTGACTTTTTGAACTTTAGTAAATAGAGGTTTTTCTGACTTTAGTAAGAATAAATGCACATTTATTTATTATTATTTTTTATGGGTTTTAGGCTATGATAAAACATCATCATGAAGTCATATGGAGGTACCTAAAATGCATAAATCTATCGATTATTGCAAGTAACAAGTGATGTAGAGACTCAGGGGTTGAACAGCGAATCTGAAGAAAATTTAATGGAGGATGAAGTTCAGAGCGACGTGAGGACTATGAGGTGAATGCTCCACCATTGGAAAACACCGTGGTTACTAAAAACGTCCTTGAAAGCCATACGTACAGTGTGCCAAATAAAGTTGTCATGCCACAGCGTTAAAATCTCAGAGGCAAAAAGGATTTTCGTTGGATGGCTACTACTAAAAGGAAAAGCAATTAAAAGGTTATCATCTTATATTATTATACGTATATCTAGAAATGGATTTTATGAAAAAAACTAAGTAATAGCTTGATGACTCCGTAGATGGAGACAAGGCAGCAAATGCCTACTTTGCCGAACAATATAAAAGAAAAAATAAATTTTTTTATTGCCAAAAAGACAAGCCGGACCTTCCAGACGAGATGAAGCTGCACCTAAGCCAAAGAAAATAACGTATTGTGCCTTTTGTCGCTCAAAAATTACAAGGATGACATAGAAAATGTTGCGACAACTGTAAAAATCCTATTTGTGGAGAGAATAAATCGGGCGCCTGCCCTAAGTGCCTATAAGGTCAAAATGAACAATAAATTCAATTTTACTAGATTCCTAATATTGTTAAAAGTACAAAAAGTTTATTTTAAAAACATTTTTCCTCAAATTATAAGACTGACGGAGAGATTCTGAAATGTTTAAGTTTTGTGATGTAAGAAGTACCGCCTTCAGTTATATCAAGTTTTTTTGTAATAAATATATAAATAAAACCTGATGTTTTTCATTTATTCACAACATAATTACCTATATTAAACAAATAATAAATTTCATAAAACTTACTATATACAAAATCCAAAATATACCCACTAAAACATGCACACGTCGAAACGACGTATGGTTATCTTTAGTGTGCAGTGAAATATGGTTATCTTTCTAGGGTTAATAGATAGACGGGTTTTGTTTTTGTATATTTAGTAGCTTGGATTTATCTATGACATTAAAAAAGCAGGTAGATTTCTCGAATTGTTAGAAATAAGTCAGTAGATCAGTAGATAGCTCTAAAATCAGGTAGATCTACTGCTTTATCAGTAGATCTGGCATCACTGGTCATTGGAACCACTGTGTTAAGCGACTGTAGTGTGCGTGAGTGCGATCGCCGTGTGAGTAGCGGCGATCGCGCTTCAATACCTAATTTTCTCCCGTGCCCGAGCCGTAGCCGCCCCTTAAAAAGTAATTTTAAAATGCATCATCATCAGCCATAGTGGTCAACCTACTGTTGGAGTTCTCAAGCCGCCTACGAGACCTCCTGAGACCTCTTAACTAACCGCCAAATGTGTTCACTTCCTAAACTTTGCATGTAGAGGAGTTAAAAAACTGTAAAAATATAGTTTCTCGTTGAACCATCACGTACCTACACGTTGTATCTGCCATCTCAATCTGTCTTACTTCAGTTACAATTATTCATGAAATTAGACTTGGAAATATAGCAAAGCAAGACCTAAAGCTAAACATGTGAAACAAAAGCAAGATCTGAACGATATTCTGAATGAGTTTGAATTACTCTGGAGTCCGATAAAGCAGAGATATGGTAAAAATACAAACAGAATATAGCTAAGGACATTTATACAGAACTGACAATGTATTCTGATGGAACGGCGCAGCGGAAATGCGATAATCAATCAATAGAATTACATTATTTATCACGAGCGCAGGTTCGATTCAGTCAGAGATAAAACGAAGGCGGTTTACTTGTCTAGACCTAGACAGGCAGTCTAGGCTCTTATCTAGGAAATAGATATGCTCATACTGTGTTAACAATGTTTTATTATATTCTACAAGAAGTCGGTTATAAGTAATTTGTACAATGTCAGTAAATAAAGTATTATTTATTTTCCTGACGGGCCAGTTGGCGCAGTTGGTTAAGGTTCACCTTACGCGCCGCAGGTCGTGGGTTCGATTCCCACACAGGACATGCATTTGTGTGCATGAACATGTCTGTATGTCCTGAGTCTGGGTGTAATTATGTATATTAAGTATGTATTTACAAACAAAAAGTAGTATATGTATTATATCAGTTATCTGGTTTCCATAGTACAAGCTCTGCTTAGTTTGGGATCAGATGACCGTGTGTGAGGAATGTCCCAGGATATTTATTTATTATTTATTATTTATATTACTTAGCATTAATACCCAGACATTTAACTGACGACATTCAACTTTTTTTCTTAATTCCACTTCTTTCAATTACAATAAAATCGGACTTGCCTTTGCCAATGTCCGTCTGAACCTGTTTGCCAAATGCCGTCCGTATAATCCGTAGTAACCTGATTCTGAGGGTTTCGAGAGGACACATTTTATGATTGTACGGGCGCCCGGGCGTCTTCTTCCTCATTTTGCAATCAACTAAGCGATGGTAACACAGAAAAGTCAGTGTTTGAAGAGCCACTAAAATGAAAAAAGTTTGGAAATTCATGACATAAATCAATGGGTTCAACTTCAGACTTGGATGAAAGACAGAACAAATGGTTATGCACTTAAAACAGTTTCTTTATTCTACGTAGTGAATTCGCATGAAAGAGTTTATTTTTAAGAGAGGTAGAGGATAGAGTTTATTCGCTCGAAGAGCAGCTCGACTGGGGAAGTACCTCCACCTTACTAAATACCGCAGCCAAATAACTTTATGTTGTGTTCCTACACGTGAGTAAGGTCGCCGAGCAGAGCACTGCAGGAAGGGGGGAAGGGTTGGTCACACGAATGAGTGATGAGGCAACTGCTTACCTTTGAGTATTAAATCTGCTTACCATCAGGCGGTCCGTACGCTTGTTTACCGACTTTGTCGTATAAAAAAATCTATTAATAAATTAGTGTGGTTTTCCAACTGTTATAAATACGAAGCGAGGGATTCGTTTAAAGCTTTTAATTTATAAATTAGGTACTATCTTTGCATGTAGCACCAAAATGGCGAGAATCAAACGGTATTATTTAATACTGTTTGTATTATTTAGACGTAGCTAAAAACCAATCCTGATTTATAGAGATCAATATGGAGACTTCGCCGCGTTACATAGCTTAACTTTTAGGCGAAAAGACAAATCGTTTCATAGCTAAGCTACGCTCACTCGCACTTAGCCCCCTCGCACATCTCGAGTGAATATCCACCCTTATATTTATTGTAATTTCACGCTACTTTACCGAGTAAATTGACATCCTAAAGATACTTACGTAATATAGAAGTCCTTCCTTGAATATTTCGCGTCATTTGAAAGGAACGACAACCACGATAATCTCACAATTATATAATGGAGCACACCCTGAAGACTCGTGTTAGGATGTTAATACCTTATCCTACAAGCCCTTAGGGATTAAATATACTTAATTACAAGGTTGGAGCTGACATGGGAACATCTATACACTTCACAATATTCTGGACACATCTGCTAAAGGAAGTTTCTTCATTAATGTCCCGAAACTTTTGTGTATATATTTCGGGGATATAGGTTGGATACTAGGTAATACTAAAGGTAATTTATGGTATTTTTTTACTTTGTATAGGCCTGTGTTTGACCATAATCTCACCATGGTAAGTAATGACATTCCTTCCACTCGACACCACCAAAACGACACCATCGGTGGTGTCGTTTGGAATCTCTAGTCCATACGACACCACCCTAGTGATGTCCAGAAACGCGTGTTTTTGACAAACAGCTCCCAGTTCATTAAAATAAATAAATAAATATCAGACAACATCACATACATTGATCCGACCCCAAAGTTATTATTTCAAGTTATCTATAGTTAAACGATAATTAATAAAACAGAGTTTATGAAATATTATTTTTAAGTGAAGTAAGTAGTTATGTAGGTATTAAAGAACGGACCGGAAAACTAATCTTGCAGCGTGTCCACAATTGTTGTTACGTGCATGTAATAGGCCTTAATGAACTTTTCTTTTAGTGTGTCTTTTCCGGGAAAAAAACTTTCAGCCAACAATTTTGCTGTATTTAATACAATCTGAGCATCACTCAAATGGTCCGTTTGGGTACAATTATCCTTCATATTTTTTTTTATTTAGCTTTTATGTATTTTATGTCGTCAGTATTAGTATCCATGTCCATTGTGAAACATTAAAATATTCGGACGGAAAGACAATAATATGCAAATTGCAATGAACAATGTCAAGATGACCATTTGAGTGACAGATAAATATAAACTTTATCAAATGACATACCTCATTAATGAAACTGCTTGAACTTAATTGGAGTTTTCATATCAACAACTTTGTATGTAGGTAACCTCACTAATAGTCGGTGGTGTCGTATGGACTAGAGATTCCATACGACACCACCGGTGGTGTCGTTTTGGAAGTGTCGAGTGGAAGGAATGAGTAATGATGCGGCCGAAGGTGGTAAGCACACAAAGCCTAGAAGGAACTGGCTATCAAGTGCATCTGTCAGAGCACACTGACAGGTGCTTAGCGACAGATTTTCAACTTGAGATGGGTATTACCAAGTACCCTACCACCGTGCTATGGTATCCTCACGATGTTTTCGTTCACAAAAAGCTCAAATTAAAATTAAATCATTCAACATTGGTGTGTGTACTGCCATATCTTTGACCAATGTTTTTTCACAGTAGAGTCGTTCGCCAAATGCAAACGTATTTCTAATTATAAGTTATTTACGTATATAGTTTGGTTAATGTATACTAATAATACAAAGAGATAATGTTTATTTGTTAGTTTGGATGTAGAAGTTTATCTCCGAAACTTATGAACATATTCTGAAAATTCTTTCACAGTGCTATAGACAATTTCCTCCTGAAAATATGGATGAAACCGCGTAGAACAGCTAGAGAGCTATTTTACATAACTTTTGGTGCCGATTTCTGGTGATCTATAACCACTAACCAAAATGTTTTTTTCGCTGAATCTGAGATTCATCTTACTTGAGTGAGTTGGTTTTAATTAAAGTGCATTTTAATTTCATACTTTACCGCAAACTGAATAACAGTGCTTGCTTTAAAATTGTACACAAAAGTGCACCTAATTTCTTTGCAATACAATTTATTATAGTCGGTTTCTTACTTACGTCCTCGTGATCTGTGCTTACGTCATTAGTTTCCAGACAATTTGGCAACTGTCCATTTATTTTAATTATAATTATGCCATGTAACAATATTTATGGAACTTTCTTTGTTTAATTCTTAGTTTACCAAAGAGCTGATACACTCCAATAAAATGTGTAGGTGAGAATTAATGTTTTTAAGTATATAATCCATTTTATTATGAATTACCTTATATTTCGATGATTTATGAATTTAATGCGCTTTGAAACGCTCGTGATGTAACTTGATTAGCCGTTCTTGATCGGCAAAGTTAAGCAATAACCGGTGTGGATGGGTGACCGCCTAGTCATATTTCCACTTGAACGTTTTCCGTGCTTCGGAAGGCACGTAAAGCCGTTGGTCCCGACAATCACTAAATTGTGATAGTCGTTAAGCTAGTTGGAGGCCTCCTAGGCGGCTTGAGAACTCCAACAGTAGGTTAACCACTAGCCTACCTCTACCAATCCGAAGTGGGCAATGCGTGGTGGAGTATCTAGCCATTCCGTTTCACCCTCATTTGTGTTCAGCTGTGGGATACTATAGGCTGATGATGATGCATTTTAAAATTACTTTTCAAAGTGTGTGTCCATAGTATTGTTTTGACCATTTTGGGCACATACTACCATACCATAATACCATACCATAATACCATAGTATACAGTGAATAACCCTGTTTATTAACATCAAAGGATGAAATTGCTATTAGACATTAACATGCTAAGTTCAAAGACAAGTGACTGTGTGAAACTGATTCTTGTATGAATGTTCTAGATTACTCTATTTGGCGCATTCCTTGAAGTTCATACCTTCCTTCATAGAACGGTGAATATGTACGCACAGCTACAGATCAAGCTATACATTTCCAATAAAAGCTGACCTCTCATTGTATGGAAATCCTATACAATAGGAGATCAGCTTTTACTGGAAATGTATAGCTTGATGTGTAGCCGTGTGTACGCTATTAATTGTTACACAGAGACTGAATACGCTACCTCTGCACTTTATAGTTTGATATAAATGCTCAATATTTTAAAACTAGCTTTTCGCCGTGCGGTCTCCTTTTTTACCCGCTTAGGGGCTGAATTTTGAAAAGCCCTTCTAAAATTGATGCCTTCTTTAAGAAACTGTGTAAAATTACATATTTCTAGACCGTGCATTGATGTGCATGCCAGTCAGGACCCAAATTCGGGGGGTAACGAATAGCCAGGACACATTTTCGGGGTTGACAAAATTTTCTGAAATTGGTTTGTTAAACATAAAAACACGTGCAATTTTTTTTGTACCTAAATACAAAGTTACTTAGGTATAGGTGCTATGGGTACAAACAATGTGATATGCCTTGGTACATAAATGAACAGTCAATATCTAAATATTATTCGAAAATTTCGGGGGTGCCATACCTACGGGCCTGGTGCGTCCAAAAAAATCCAATATAGTATTCATCGATCACACACAGGTAGGAAACCCCTAGGCTGAAAACTAGTTTTATCTAACGTACGATTCAATCAAAGAGGATATGCCATTTTATTCCGACCATTACGCTGCACAATAAAATATCTGGCAATGAAATTCGCAGCTATGAATAAAGGAGCGGCCTTGACCTCTACTCGGTCATATTATGCTCTCGTGCGATCATTATATATCATGGCAACGTCAATATAACATTAAGTGGCTCTCCAATCCACATGTTACCAACTGTCTTCATTTAGATGTTTTTTTTTACGAACGTTCATTCTAACGTCATTAATCATCATGATCTAGGAAATGAAATATCCAATGAATATAGGTCTACTTGGCAAATTTCCACACTGAACGGTATTGGTTTCTAAGCGACGTAGGTAGTCGTTGACAGTCAACTTTGTGGAATCTCCATAGAGATCGATAGAGAGGTTGTCTAACGCGGAGCGCGAGACAGTTATATGCGCGTTCACGGCATACAACGCAAAAATCGCGTCAGTCGTAAGCTATTCGAGGTAAGTGCGCGAGCGGACGATATTTATTTAAATACCGAATTGTTCAGTGATCGACTGCAAAAATCAAAGCCTACATGTGAACTACAAGAATCATGGTGTCACTTTTAAGTATCAAATTTTACACATATTCAAAGTATAAATCACAAAAATATCTTAAATTATTTTAGCTAGGTCATTACCAAGGTACAACTTGAACAAAGAACAAAGAACAACAATCGCATACATTGTTGTTTGTTTATACAGGAGCATAAGGCTAATTTTGTTTCAAACATGCAATGAAAATCGTGTCATGCGATTCCTCCATCTATCTCTCTACACGCATGTGTGTGTAGATCTGAGAGCGCTGCAAACGCTTACGAACAAGTGAGTGTTTGCAGTTTCGTAGGACATCAGGTCTAAGCAGTCTAAGCTAAATCCAAGCGTCACGGCCCATCTCTCGATATCTGTTGGAATCTCAGATATAAGAAAATAATAGAAGATGCAAGCAGATCAAAAAAGGCACGGTATGAAGAGCCGTATAATTAAGATATGTGACTATGAACATGAACATAATGTCTAGAAAAACGAAACAGACTTACAGATCACGGTGTCGAGATTATGTACCGGAAGTAACAACATTATTATGCAGTAGGTTGCAAGGTCGAAGTCGCCGCGTCGAGTCGAATGTCCTGCCTTTGTAAGTAAGTCGTACTTAAGATAAAACTGGTTTTATTCTTCCATTCGATACAATTTTACGACAGAAATATTACAGGAAAATGATCAACGCTTCAAATTCAAAACTTTTAGGCCTTCATAAGGCACTTATGAACATTAGATATAATTGACCCTACCACCCGCTCGTACCGGATTATCTTTGTATGGATGTCAGGATGTGATTTGTCATTTGTGAAGATGTTTGTAACTCTTTCACGCAAAAACTACTGAATGGATTTGGATGAAAACTGGCACACAAATAGAATATGTTCTGAATTAACACATAGAATACTTTTTATCCCGGAAATACATACGATCCCTCGGGAACGCGAGTGAAACCAGGTTGGACAGCTAGTACTTTACCCTTTCTTGCATAACATTTTAAATCTAAACACAGAAATCCTAAGTAATAATTATATTTTTTTTGTATACTATTTTGGAACTAATACGTTTCCCTTTGACAGAAGTTAAGGACAGTTGTACTGGTACAGCAAGTTTTTGATTATTTCTAGTATTCAAAATATTAGGCGCCGATCCCACAGCGAGCGGTCTAGAGTTCTGCGGACAGAGTTCTGCGTTCCACGTTCACTGTATTGTATGCGGCGCTTTTGATCATTGCACACAGCGACCGCGGTGGTCAAGGAGAACGCACTTAGAACGTAATTCCGCTCGCTATGGAATTGATGCCTAACCTTCTAATGGAAAGGCAAAGTAAATAAATATAATATTAAAGCAGTAGCTAAATACAACAACATTTGGATTTAATGCGAAAATAATGGACCAGCTACTTATAATTATAAAATAAAAAATAACTTTTAATAACAGATCGTTGTATCCATGAAGTCGTCAATTACTTGGGATTCCTGTTTATGTTTATTATTATTCGCTTTTCGTACTTTTATTGCGACGTTAATTTGGGTTTCCAAATTAACATTAAGGCTCTGTGCTCCAGCTTGGGTGCCTTAAGAGCTTTGTTGCGTACATACATAATTTTCAAAACTCGTATTATTTTACGAGGCTCGAGTTTATGAACCTTTAGGAAAAATAAATATTTATCTTTGCAGTTGACTAACTTTTTAAGGCCATGTATGAACTAAATCTCTTTTACAAACGTTCACACAAGAATAAGTTTTCACGTAACATCTTCCCCATTCATAGTTGAAGTGATTAAAAGTTTGTTTTATAGATATTAGTTTTAATAATATGGAATTTTAGCATTATCTCGAAATTTCAGTTGAAGAAATTAACTTTAGTAATTCAGCGAGAATGTGCTTCTGACACCTGCTATTCTCAGAAACCACTACTCCTATTGCAATGGGACTTTTCTTTTCTTATGCATAACTTAGTGAAAGTCTCATCATAATCAGATTAGCCGTTTCCGTGATTTGGCCAATATTAGGTGTCAGAAACACATTATCTTGGCAACTGTACTATATACAGGGTGACAAATGGAAAGTTGCCTAAAGTAATCACTTATAATTTTGAGATAGGTTCAGGAAAAATAATAATAAATACATACATTGAATCACTGAAGTAGTCATTTTTATTTGAAATAGGTTTCAGTTTAATTGAACATTTTCAACAGGCACAATTAAGTTTTAAAAAAAAATACAAAATCTGGCTAGGGAATGACTATTAATGGTCAATATTTTCGAAATCCCCATCCCATCTGAACTTGCACAATAATCAAGTTGTTTTTGAAAGCTATAAAAATGTGTTCAATTGTAGATGAAGAAATATTAGAAATTCCTTTTCTAATAGCTTCTCTCAAATGATCTTTGGTTTTGGATTTTTCCGCATAACAGTAATCTTTCAGGAAGCCCCATAAGAAGAAATCACACGGGTTTAAGGCCGGTGAATACGGGGGCCATTCTATACCTGCGTGTGCATACTTGGGATATCCTAAACCGATGACGCGTTCACCATAAACTTCGTAAATGGCTTCAAATACGTCTCGAGTTCTATGCGGCGTAGCACCATCTTGCATAAAAAAAATTAATACTTTATTAAAGAATGCGGTCATACTATAAAGTCAATTTTTTTTTTCATTTTTACCTTCTAAAAGTATTTTTACTAGCTACTCTTTTACTTCCAAACTTGGGATGAAAATCTCCATATGCTTCAGTATAGTTTTTGCCTCTAGAATAAAAGCACTCGATGAGATACACCTTTTCTTCGTTCGTAAGATCACTCATTTTAAAGTACAGGTACTGCTCTTTACGGCGTCTCAATAGAAACTGACAACATTCTAGAATAAACCTACGTGGGCCCAGCCTTATACGGTAGAGTAAAGGAGGAAAGAGATGCATATACTTTAGGCAACTTCCCATTTGTCACCCTGTATAACATGTGTTTCTTTACTGGTAACTTAAAACCATAATACTCGATCATTTGAGCAAGCAGTACCCACACCATAGAGTTAGAACATTATAGAGTGATAGCGTTAACATCCTTACCTTGTACGAAGCATGAGCAGTTTCCATTAGATGCATTCACAAATATATCGTACACTAGTTGATTTACAGTCATTTATTCTCGGTAAAAAGTATCGATAAAACACGAGAAATTAGCATTAATTACACATATGTATTTTAGTCGGTTAAAATCTACGCAAACTTCAATTCAAGGTATTTGGATCTCACTGGTGCATACTCTAGTTAGAGTCGCTCTAATAATATTATAATTCTATGACCCACACACTTTTCTCTCTATCTACATATCTGAGAGAAAGTACGATTTTGTCTAGATAATTCCGCACACCCAATTTCCAGCTACAAAAATGGCTGAGCAAAATACAAAGCTACCTAAATTCGATTTTTCGTAAGCAGAAGTTGTGCCCAGGGAACTAGTAAACATATCAAAGATAGCCTTAGAAATAATGAAAGTGGAACGCATTGCGAAAAGCGACTGAGACCTTTTTTTTGTACAAAATGCCATTGAGCTATTATTACTACGTATAGAGAGGACGCCACACATCACAACTATGTTCCGTTCAAGTGAGGCCATCCGCCCACCCATGGTGTGGTCACGATGAACGAAACACGTAAACTTGCGAGAAAAATACTCCTAAAAGCGTTCTACTGATAGAGCAACGTGTTTCTACTGTCTGCTTAGACGACTAATTATTGTTTCAGCGCTAAAGAGAACTTTAGTTGACTCTAAAAAAGGAGACATACCTTTGCTTATGATAGCTTCTATATAGTAATAATAGCTCAATGTAAAATTCCAAGAATTTTTCTCGTGATATGGACGGATCAGATGAAAACATATTGGCCGTAGAATGTAATTTTGTCACGAAATAAAAAATCTTTTTCAGCACGCTCTTATTAGCTTCATCTATATGGTATACCTAATCTTCAAACTTAATTTTCATCGACTTCAAAACCTCTGATTAAATAGAAACATTGTACACTTATCAAGGACCGATGACAATACAAAGTAGTAGCTTTATAAAGCCCTTTTTAGAGCATGTTTTTTAGTTTTTTTTTAGGTTAATTTTAGATTATTTAAACTGAAACTTCGTGAAAACGTTATGTAGGTATCGTTTGTCAGTCCATTAGTAGTATTATTTTTAGTGTTCCAAGACTTCCGCAGCCAAATGGAATTTGGCGAAAACAGAAATCTAATATTCATCATTACGTCCATCCTTCCGTCCATATATCACATTTTTGTAACTACATTGTTGAAAGGATATCTTTTGTGTGCCGAAATACAGACATAGGCTTGTATTGTAGAACAAGATAGAATAGATCGTGTCCTCAATGGTGCATGATTACTAAACCTCTGATCTGATCGCTGTAAAGCACGAAGCCTATTGCTATGGGAGAGACATACCTACCATACGTTTCATAACGGGAATGCGACTAAAACCTCATGTTATAGCTAGTTTAATATGATAAATTACGAACCTACAATCAGACCGACTACCTACATAAGAATTATTATAAATGCGATATGCGTGTATGTTTGTCACAGTCACGCTGTAATTGTAAAGTTGAATGAAACTTGGCACAAAGATAAATTATAATCTGGAATAAATGGGATACCTTTTATACCGAGTAAAAATTTAACATTAGCCCCTTTACTCAAAAAACGCTTTGACTGATTAAATGTTCACGTAAATGACAGCAGGTGACGTTATCCCCGTGACCATTTAATCATATTATTAGATAAATAGTGTTTATGAATAAGGCCGTTAATCTAGTAGATATAAAATTTATTTTGCAGATAGTCATAATTATGAGTACATGGGATAGGTTTTGCGATAGGACTGGCCTTAGGAGAGGATCAACTATTCCTGATGCCTCGCTCAACAGATTCCATACTATTCACAGATGACTTACGTATTGTCATATCGTTTAGTACTGTTGACATTATAGTGCTGTGGTATAGAGTCGAAATTAGACTGATGGCCGCTCACACTCGGTTATATAATTTTCACAATTCAACGGGCAGGAGTATTATCATGGATATCGTCTATATAGGTATAGGCTCACGAGACTGATTGCTCTGTGGACTCACACGAACTCCTTACCCAGAAACAGTCCAATTATTTGCAAGAACAATTCAAGATTGGTGCATCAATGGACGACAACAATTTACGCCTATGCATTCCATCTGATATATTCATATATGCACGTATCTTACGACAATTCAACACTGTCCCTCCTGATTGACCGCTGTGTTGCTATAGATTGTATCGCTGCAGAGACAAAGCAGGCATTGTATGCGTGCCAACTACCGGCCTATTGTTAACTACGGTTTAGTAATCAGGCGCTCGAGTATTATTTATTTCAAGGTTCGGTCACTTGTGAGTTTTTCCAATAAATTGTTTATGATTCAAACCTCTCAAAACGAGGTTTCTCTGCTTTCTGTAAGCATTCCTCTCTAATTCAGTAGGTTCTGATAAACGTACGAGAAAAAAGTTGACAGTAAAATATGACAAAAGGGAATACAGGTAGATAAGTTGTATTCTCTCGTAAGTGATATTTTAGCTTAGAAGTCTATGGATACATTTTTAATTTTTGCACGTGCCGGCTCATTTCATTACCAAGTGTTATTTTTAATATTAACTACTTAAATATTATTTTCTTCCGTCTGTCTTAATTAAGCACTTATAGTTTTTTATTCGCAATTGAATTACAAATGAACTAGCAACCCCCACCAACAAGTACAAAGATAAACAAAAGTGTTTAAAACCAATTCACTTCTTATAAGTATTCAATGATTCACTACGATAAAAACATAACGAGCTAAAAAAGACTCTAATGTTATTAATTTAACATCGTTAATAATTTTGACACGAATAATTAATATATTTATTTAAATTTAAGTACTTAATGACAATCATTAATCTTAAATCTTGTACTCAGTGATTTATAGCCGTATTTTTATGTAACACGTTCATTTAAATTGAATAATTATGTCATAATATATCTTGATAATTATCAACATCACTTGAATATAATTTGTAAATCTAGTTTTTATATTTATAATCCACTTAGCTATATAATAAAATATGCGTTTGTATATATAATTAAGTGTCGAACAAATACCTAGGTGTCTAAGTAGAGCTCCTATTGTAAGTAGTACTAGGTACATAGGTTTGTGTCCAAAAAGAAAATTCATAATTATCTTTTAAATTTTTCCGAACATTAACCTACTTTCTATAAGTATGTATAATAATAAGAGAACCTCTTCACTATACATAACCTTAATAAAATACAACCCAAATTTTAATAAACATTTATCTGTAGTTAAAATTTTCAGAAAAACCCTTTTCTATAATACGGTAAGTACTTACATTTTAATGATGGCGAAGCTGTAAAGCCGGCATAAAACTGTGGACACTAAAGCGCAACACTCACTATTCACACTTCAAATTAAATACGGCACTCGACATCGTAATTTCATTCACACGCGACCGCGAGATAAACCGACACAGATCACACGTCCGAACACAACGGCAGATGCCGGGGCACTGAAGGAAATTCCATCCGTGAAGGGCTAGGCTGGCTGGGCTAAACATGGGGCGAGTTTTCCACCCCGTTTGTACGCAGCGTGCCAGCACTTCGCACTCGGGAGTTAGCACTTACTAAATGTGAAATTTGTTATCGTATTTTTTTAACGATCTCTTTAGTGTGCTTATAATAGCTTACATAAAGGATTATGCGACAGTCAGATGAAGCCTTTGAAACTGTTTTCTATCAAAGATCGGAGCGAGTGAATAAATTGTGTACGTGTCTCCTTCTACTAGTGACTATAAGGCTTTCTTGCTTAATACTTGGTTTAATATCGAGTCAGTTTCATTCATAATTACTACATAGATTTCTGAAAAAACTATTAACTTCACCCCAAAAGCGATTGTAAAAAGCTACTGAAAAAGGTTTCCACAAAAACTTTACAAAATTTCCCTTCATAGGTACTTTATTTTCCAAAAACATTTAGTCCACTCTTCTTGGTTTTTCCCGAGAGCCTATTCCTGTAGATGCTTATCCACTGGCTTTTGGAATCCATTAATCTGATCCAGGATAATTGATGGTTTGGACATCGATCACTACATAATCACTGTTTAAATCTCTTTAGCCCTAACAGTTAGCCAGTTGGGCGAAATGCCGTTTTGAAATAACGGTGCGTATTTCAATATAAAGTGTAGGTACTTAATTTAAAAGCACTTGCATTGTCTCTGAGTAACGTTCATAACATCAATTCAACTTTTTAGTGTATTCGAGAAGTAACTGCGTATTTGGAAATGATAAAGTAACATTTTATTTCCTTGTTTACTGCTGTAAGTAATTTGATTTTTGGCCTGAAAATAAACTTAATAAATGAATATCATTTCACAGATAATGTCGCCCTCATGTGTGTAAATGTTTCAATTGTTTTTTGTCATTTTTGAGAGCATATTAGACGCTTCTTCATCAAAGTTCAAATCAATCGAATAATTCAAAATCAAAGTCTATATTTAACTTAGCTGTTACAGTAGTACCCAACTGATGAGGCGCGTCGTGAATCTTCGTTCGCACAGAAAATAAAGTATGACCCCGAAAATTAACGAAAGAATGCTTAAAACTTACAACCAACCTTAGATCACTACTATAAGGTTCATTATACACTGCAGCTGTTAGTTCCGTCTCACTCGCAAGGCACGGCGCGTGCTAACATGGCGGCAGCTGCCGACCATTTCCATTTCCCGCGCTATGAAAATGTATCTTCTGCGCAGGTACATCGGTAAGCCATATTAGTTGGGTACTACTGTACAGGAGTGAAAAACTGAGGGTTTTGGTTTTACTATCTGTCCCCGCGGCTTCACTCGCATTACCGGGATTAAAAGAAGCCTAGTATATACGTGCGAAACATCGCCATTGGTTCAGAAGTATAGTCTTGGGAGACTTACTTTGGCATTTATAATATTACTAGCATTCCCCCGCGGGTTCACCCGCGTTCCCGGGATAAAAATTTGCCTATGTCCTGGATGCCCGTTTCATGATGATCCGTTGAGTAGCTGAGGCGGCTACAATACGAAAATGAGTTTGTTTGTTTGTTTGTTACACTTAATTAATTAATATCCTAACTGTTAGAATATTAATAATATAAGTTATAGGATTAGGATTATTATTGTCTTGTAAGTAGAAGGGGCTGTGACTGTTTTGGTGGAACCATAGAACAATTAACCTATAGAAGCGCAATGACGTTCATTTTGGTTGAAATAAATTCCGCCAATTTCCCACCGCCGACAACGCGCGCTGATTAGTTAAGACAAGGATGCATGCACTCTGATTGGCCAAGTCAAAAACACACGACGCAGCGAGTGGTCCTTACTGTTCAAATTCAGTGACAAATCACTGACTAGTTGTGGAATTATATTGTTCAGTATTACTACTCTATAGGGATATTTCCTCGATGGGTGGAACAAATCAGAGCTAAAGAGTACCATGCGGGCAGGGCCAGGGACGTACGCAAGTCGATAAATAAAACAATAGTTAGTTCAACGTCACACTGCTGTCAACACTGACTATTATAGCAACACTGTTGTGTGGATGTTTCTGTTACAATAATGTTCCTTGGGACGTGCCAAACATGTATTTTTAGTTGTCAACAAACAACACGTGTTTACCTACTATATATGTTAAAGAGTATGAATAGTATAGTATAATTGTCAGTGATTGACCGAATACGTCTCAGGAAAATTACGTCATATTTTGTTTGCGTATTACCCCGTCTTCCCTAAGGATTTAATGTTTTCTTGCGAATAAAGTATTGTTTTTTTTTTTATTTCAGTGTAAGTTTTTTTTAAAGTACAATGGACTTGCGTTTGGCTACTGACCCGCCCATAAGGGACGATGACGAAGCCTAAGATGGAACACGCTTACCCAGAAGAAACCTATTCACTCTGGCCTTGAAAGTTCCCAGATTGTAAGCGTCAGGAAACACAGACGCCGGAAGCAAGTTCCATTCCCTTGCTGTCCGCATTATAAATAAGGATACAAAACGCTGCGTCCGTATTTTCGGTATGTCAAAAATGTATGTAATATATATTCTTTATGGCGAATTCAAAGTAAATCCGCTGAACTATTATAGCATGCAGTAACAGACAACCGAGCAGGACCATCGTATAAAAACTTTGTAAATCTTAACAATAAAGACGAAGTTTAATTAATTTCAATCAGTCTTTTTTATAGTATGCTAGCTGTCCCCCGCGGTTTGACCCGCGTTCCCGGGATAAACAGCCGATGTCCTTCTCCATACCATAGGCTATCTGCATGCCAAATTTCATGATGATCCGTTGAGTAGTTGAGGCGTGAAGACGTAATAAACAAACAAACTCACTTTCGCATTTATAATAGTTAGGACTAGTACCCCAAGGTTTCACCTGCGTTCCCGAGATACCAATTTTCTTCGTTTTACCATCATCATCATCAGCCTATAATGTCCCACTGCACGGGCCGGGGTTTCACAATTGAGGGTTAAAGGGAATGGGCAGATACTCCATCACGTGTGCCCACTGCGAGTGGAAGTGGCGATGGAAGTAGGCTAGTGGTCAACCTACTGTTGGAGTTGGAGGAGCCTGAATGTTGTGTTCCTGTGCGCAAGGTCGCTAGAGCTCTTCGGGGAGGGTGTAAGAATCGGTAAAGCGTGTAATCCCCAGGGTGCCCCGGATGTTACAAGCGTCGATATGGCCACAGTACGCTGACGGAGCGTCGCTTGTATGATATTAGCATTTACTAATACATTACTAGCGGTTTCATATCACTGGATGTTAGTAATCATGTTAGGTACCTATGTTGGCGAATCAAAGAATAGAACATTAAGAATAGAAGGGTGGGAATTATGTAAGTAGATACGCATACCTTGTACAATTTCTTCTTAATCTTTTCTGTACAATTCTATTTGATGAGGAAGCCGATACTAGTCGAGTCCTTCTAGTCGATTTTAAAATTATTTTCGTCCCGAAATCAGGGGTAAAATAATTTATTTTCAATTAATCAACTTGACTGATCATTTTGACGGTTTTTCTGGTTCTTTTTATTTTTATCAATCATATCCAGCCAGAGATAGGCCGGATGCAGGCCACAGACAAACGGAAAGTCTCTGAATCATTGATAGAGTCTGAAAAACGAAAGTAGAGACTGAAAAGGCGCGGATTTAAAAAATATCAGAATGGCAACAAAATTAGTATGAAACCTGGAATTTAAAAAGTAGTTTTAGCTCTGTTTTGCATTGCCATATAAAAAGTTTGCAAATAATTCGAGTATCTACTTTCGTTTGCCAGACTCTATTGAATTTTTATACCACTAAGATGGCGAACAATCATACGGCCCGCCTGATAGTAAGCGGTTACCGTAGCCTATGGACACTTGCAACACCAGGGGTATCACTCGCGCGTTGCCGACCGATATAAACCGATATACCTACGGCAAGCAGGCGCGTTGAATGCATGCGCGTATTCAGTAATCCTTTTGAGGGAGAAGGAAAGGAATGCATAAGGGTAGGAAAAGGAATACATTTGATGGCCAACATATTAGACACTTAGGCGCCGATCCCACAGAGAAGAGTTCTAGAGTTCTGCGTTCCGAGTTCTGCATTCTGCGTTGACTGTAAGCTATGTGGGGCCTTTGAAAGTAAAAAAAGTGTATGATTTGCGATCAGTAGCGAATATTGCAGAACTCTAGACTGCTTGCTGTGTGCACAATAGTCAACACGGAATGCAGAACTCGGAACTCGGAACTCTAGAACTCTCTCTGCGGGATCGGCGCCTAAGAGTGATTTTTAAAATAAAATAGAGATCTTGAGATTTTGTGTATTTTATTTTGTAAAATAAAAAGTATGTATGTATAATGTTTTGGGAAAAATAGCCAATATAGTCAGATTGTTCAAAAAAAATATTTAAAAAATTTAACCTTGCAGAGTTTCTTGCCTGTTCTTCTTTGCCTTTGCTTTGCTAGCTTTGACCTTCATAAGTGCCCTACTAGGGCCTAAATTGAATAAATGGCTTTGACTTTGACTTTGACTTTGAGATAAATAAATATCCTGGGACATTCCTCACACATGGATGGAGGGTATGATGTAAAATATTTTGGAAATAATAGCCTAATAATATTCTTCTTACTTGAAGGCCAACTAACTTACTGAAGTAGCCACCGGTTCGGAACTGTCTTCAAATGAGGTCAACTCTTTAAATACTACTACTCTTTTAATACTTATGACAATAAATGATTTTGATTCTGATTCTAATTCTTATATAATATTTTGGACAATCTAAAAACATTGGCTATTTAGCTACAATATCAAAACCCATATAATTCACTGTAAAATATCTGCAATGCTCAGGTATAACAAAACAACAATGGAGAAACTTTGACGTTGGTTTATTTGTAGTTCACTAACTGGATCTAGAATTCTTACACTGTCGGAAAGTTTATTTCCTTATTAACTTCAGAATAATTCTGTGCTTCAGTGTCGTATTCCTGTGAACATAAGAGACTGTGATAAAAACTTGAGATCTGTTTTTTATACATAACTCAGTATAGATTTAGAAATAATAATGTGTCGATTTCAATATTTGTTACACGATTGAACAATAATGAGATTACAAATTCAGAAATATCAATAATTAGGACTAGAGTATTAAAAAAAATTGTATCTTTCATTGATGTTTATAAAGTATAGATAACATTTTACTGAAATGAAACGAAATAATTTATTCATTCAAATAGGCCTTCACAGGCACTTATGAATAGTCAAACTCTAATGCACGGTTCGGAAGGTACTCTGCGCGGCGTTTAGAAATTGATCGGTAACCAAAAAAAAATATTTGTGTGTTCATTCGTCTTCTATGCGTTCGTTGTTCTTTCATCTTATAGAGTTGACATTTTGTAAAACAAAATAAAGTGGTATTGCAACCCATGCAGGATATAGTAGATACCTAGGCTATAAATCTGCAATTGACATTATACAGATGCTCTTGTCAGACGCGTGTATATTATACCTATAATATACACGCGTCTTGAACGATTTAACCTCTGGACCTGCCCTAATAGTGACCGCGCCTACACCCCTTTCGCCACGAACCATGCTTTTTAGGCATGGTATTGAAAAAAATAATGACAGTTGTCGCAGTATAACATTCAATGTCATCGAGAAAACATTAGGAGAAAATGACGAAATGTGCCGTGAAATCTCGTAGAAATTATAGTGGTGGAAAGAGCAATATTTAATTTCACAAGTAAGTATATTTTTATTACAGTTTTACATGTAATTTACATTAAAATCATTTTATTTCAAATCATGCATAAATATTATCCAACCATATTAAATAAACCAAAACTTCCATGAGATAATACCGAAAACTATCACTTTCATACATAGTCGGCTTATATCCTTCATTCATTATCATTATGACATGATTGTCATATTAGAATTAGTGCTTAACGCTGTCGAGAACAATATCGATAATAATAAAAACGAATGAAAGATTTTGCGTACGCATTATATTACCTGATTACGTCTATGTTAAACTTTACTATAGGTAAATTATAAACCATGGAGGTATAAATATCTATTTATTAGAGCATACATTTCCAAATTATTTTTATATACCACCTCAAATTTGCAAGTTTTTTTAAGTTTTTTTAAATATCGTTAAAAATAAAACTAGCGTTAAGTGTTACCTAATTAGCCTTAAAGCGCCGATCCCACAGAGAAGACTTCTAGAGTTCCGCGTTCCGAGTTCTGCATTCCGCGTTGACTGTAAGCTATGTGGGGCCTTTGAAAGTAAAAAAAGTGTATGATGTGCGATCAGTAGCGAATATTGCAGAACTCTAGAACTCTAGACTGCTTGCTGTGTGCACAATAGTCAACACGGAGATGCAGATGCAGAACTCGGAACTCGGAACTCCAGAAATCTTTCTGTGGGATCGGCGCCTAAGGGTTACTTATTATTTAAGAGTTGTTAGCGAAAATGGGCATTAGGGTTCCATACCAAGGTCTCTTTAAATACATTTTATGAATAAATTAGTTAAATGCATGTTCCCTATTGTCTAAAAAATATCTGTAGCATGCCCCTACAAACAGAACAAATTGTCAAAATAATAGGTCAAGTTGTTTTTTTTATACAACTTAGGTAGCAAACAAGCATACGGCCCGCCTGATGGTAAGCGGCTACCGCAGCCTATGGACGCTTGCAACACCAGGGGTGTCACTCACGCGTTGCCGACCCTGCAGAAATCTCTTCAGACCCTTTTTGAAGAACCCCATGCTGTACTCCATTGGGAAAACCACGGCAGGGAGCTCATTCCACAATCTGAGCGTCCGCGGAAGGAAGCTCCTTTGAGACCGCACAGTTCGAAACAATTCTGGTTTCAATATGTGAGGATGGACTCCCTGTCGATGGCGAGAGTTGCGATGGTAGAAGGTGGCCGTGGGCATCATCTTAAACAATTCTTCAGAACACTGTCCGTTGTACAAGCGGTAGAACACACATAAGGAGGCAAAGTCTCTCCTCAGACTGAGGGGCTCTAAACCGTTTGTGAGCTCGGGATCGTCAACTATTCTAGCAGCACGTCGCTGAACCGAGTCTAGAGGCGCAAGCTGGTATCCAGATGCTCCCGCCCACAGATGACAGCAGTACTCCATATGAGGCCGTACTTGCGACTTATAAAGTTGCAGCCTTTGCCTCGATGTGAAGTACTGCTTCGCTTTGTTGAGCACTCCGAGCTTTTTGGATGCCAGCTTAACCTTGTCTTCTAAGTGACTACGGAACAAAACGTCGCTAGAAATGTCGACGCCAAGGATCCCAATGCTGTTACTGATGTTCAAGGACGTGTTCTGGAATTGTGGAGCCACAGACCATGGGGTTTTCTTAGCGGTGAACGCGCAGGCTTGTGTCTTAGTGGGGTTGAAATGGACTAGGTTTAGTCGACCCCAATCGGAGACACTAGTTAGTGTACTCTCGATTTCGGACAACAGCCGTTCGCGGCTTTTCTCCACCTCGGAACGAGGGATATTAGCACGGCCCGTGTAATGAGCGTCCCCTGTACTGTCGTCTGCATAACAATGAATGCCGTCAATAGACAGCATATCATTGATATGCAGTAAGAACAATGTTGGGGACAGCACAGACCCTTGCGGGACGCCGGCATTTATGTCCATGCTATCGGAGCAGCTACCGTCTACGACGGCTCTTATGCATCTGCTGGACAGAAAGCTGGCGACCCATTTGCATAGTCCCTCGGGAAGCCCGTATGCTGGTAGCTTCGCTAGGAGACCCCGGTGCCAGACCCGATCGAACGCCTTCGCCACATCTAGGCTCACTGCCAATGCCTCGCCTTGACTCTCGATGGCGAGAGACCAACGCTGTGTGAGATACACTAGAAGGTCACCAGCCGAGCGACTGTGGCGGAAGCCATATTGTCGGTCGCTCAACAAATCGTGATCCTCTAGGTATCTCAGGAGTTGCCTGTTGATCACTCGCTCCATGTGCTTCATTTTATTATTAAGTATTACCAATGATTTACTACTACTTTCCGCTCTACGGCATTTTTTCCTATTTTGTGCCAAATTTATCCGTTTAGCTGTTTATACATGATTAATTTCAAACATCGATATCTTAAACTAACTTTCACATTTAATTATCAGTAAGATGCCATAATCTAAAAAGTTTGTAAACGATAACTAATAAATAAAATATATGACTTATTGCAAATAGACGGAAAATAATTATGTTACTTGCCATACCGTACCGAAAATCGTTCATTCGTTCATCGACTTACCGTATCGACTGTGTCATGCACTAGTGTAAATGTGAATTTTGTGTATGTAGTTCGTAAAGAAATTTCGTATTTGTTGTAATTAGAAAAGGAGAGCGTGCTATGCAAAAATAGTATAAATATATAGCACACAAATAAAAATAGTAGTATGCGTGAAGTATAAATACACACGATTCTGCATTCGTTGTAATAATTACGTAAAATAGATCTTTGTGAGAGTGACATCCCCCCGCAAAAGTTGGTTGAACGTGATTTCATACTAATTTGTCTTGCTTCACGTCCAGAGGTTAATTCGTTCAAGACACGCGTATGCCAAATCAATTAAATGACAAATGTCTTAATTTTCTAGCCTCATTTTCCGCGCGCTAGTAGTGCATCTACAACCTTTTTATACTCGATATTGTAGAATACTAACTGGTTATACAACTCTATGTTTGCTTCAAAGAACATGATAAGCTGTCAGCAATGATTCTCATCTAAAAAGTATGGCCAATAACCTTGTTGGAGATAGGAGGCTAGGTATACATAATGCCTAAATCTATATCTATATCTCACCCCGGTTGTGAGCTTGCTCGCCGATTTGTCCGTGTAAGGGTGATAAGGCCAATCTTGGACCCCCAACAACTAGCCAATTAAAAAAAACATATCTTTTGACTAGCGTTGCCGGTCCGGATAAAACCATACACAGCTTTTTGGACGGTGCCCGGTCTGTCCGGCTTTTATTAAGCTCTTGATCAATCACTGTTATTTCATTAGAATTTAAACAGATTTAATTGTAAATGATCAAAAAAGCGTAGTTTTACAAAAAAAAAGTATTGTCTTGGATTTTTAGTTTAATACTAATACAAAAACCCACCCAAATTTCTGGCTAAATTAGCTGGTCTGTCCGGTGATTCGGTTTTAAGACGGTTTTATACCAGTGAATATCTTTGTTCTAAGTAATAGTAATAGTTGGACCGATTCTGCGTAACAGTCAATTAAAATATCGTCTATAAAAAATCTTCTTATTGACTCAGCAGTGCAAGAAAGATGAGCTCCCCCCCCTTCTTTTTTCTTTGATCTCGCCACTCCCAGGATTATTCGGTATTTCGACGTTTAACTCTTTACTGATTGTGAGTCTGTGCGTATATATAATCTTTATAGCCTATATAACTTTCACACGGCCAAACTACCGATCCAATTTCGTGGTGATTTTTACCCAAGAACGCAGGTGAAACCGCGAACATTTAGTATATTATAAAATTGAATAGGTATTAAGATGGATGTTATCTAACCCCGCCAAATGTTCAAAGGGAAATCACTAACCACAAAGCAAAAGTTTGGGACATTGTGCGGGTGGCTCTACATACTAACAAGAAATAGCGTTCAACAAATATTTCTCCCGTATTTAATCATTGGACGCCCATACTGTAATGTTACGAGAAACTTTTTTGATGGTCCTCTTTTGGTACACCAGTTTTTGTCACTGTTTTTCCCACGAATTTTTGATGGCCTACTTATTATTAGTTCCCCATCATAAAAGTATCTATCCTCTATATAGGTACACTAGCTGTCCCCCGCGGTTTCACGCGCGTTCCCGGGATAAAAAGCCTACAATAGTCGGGGATAATGTAGCTGGTAGTTCCAGAGCTTAGCCTATTTATACAAACAAAAAACTCCTCCGCTTTATTATATTAGTAAGTATACTCGTAGATTTAGGAATTATTGTAGGTACACCCTGCTTTATTATATACGTATTCTAAAGTTCACTGCTGGAATTTGTGTATTTATCACCTTCATCATTTCGTAACACAGTGAGTTTGTCGTTAAACGCATACCATTCCCAAAAATACTATTTAATTATTATATTATGTAATTAATACTACTAGACAATTAATCCATACACACAGTTGTCGTCAGTCAACTTAGTACGTTAGTACTATTATTTAATCTGTGCTTAGACGCAATAGGCGACTTTCCTGAAAAAAACAAAAAACAAATATTATTTGGTAACAATTTTTTAATAACCCATACACATTTTTCGATGCTCAACCAACGCGAATGCAGCCAAATGGTGAGCGCTATCGTCTACACGTTCGTCAAGTGCGAATAGGGATGTTGCCTGGGTAAAAATATAATAATTCTAATTAGGCCGTCATTTATATTATCAAAAAATATTAGACACGTATTTTTTCTTTCATCAATTAAACAAAAAAATACGAAGATATCGTGTGTTGAAGTTCCGCGTGACGTCACGGTGTGGTACACTTTTTAGGAACAAGTGACGTCACGAGCCCCCACTCCCGAACTTAGTCGCGCTTTATCTTCGTCAATTGTTAATGATTTGGTAAAGCAAAAATACGTGTCTAATATTTTTTGATAATATAAATGACGGACTAATTAGAATTATTATATTTTTACCCAGGCAACATCCCTATTCGCACTTGACGAACGTGTAGACGATAGCGCTCACCATTTGGCTGCATTCGCGTTGGTTGAGCATCGAAAAATGTGTATGGGTTATTAAAAAATTGTTACAAAATAATATTTCTTGACAACGAACTTATAACTAGCTACTTTTGCTATTGACTTCAGATTCTTTCTGAAATCAATTAATAAAAGTTAATACACACATAATCTATTAAAAATAGTTAAATGGCTGGAGTTTGGTGTCGCTCCAAACCAACATGCTCGCCAAAAGCTGCCGTTTTGCTTTATTAATATTATTTAATCGCCACAAATAGCTTCATGCTGCGACACTAACCACCAACCTATAGTGTTTTGATCATTCTACAAAATTTACTGATCCTTTTTGACTTTTTGAAATTAATCTGAGGAACCGTAAAAACCGAAAGATCCGGTTCTTTATATTTTAGAACCGGTTCTTATTGCAATCCTCAGAACCGGAAATTTCCGGTTCTTTAGGAACCGGGAAAAACCGGTTCCGATGCCCTACTCCATACCATCTAGGCTCTCTGCGTGGCAAATTTCAACATGATTGGTTGAGTAGTTAAGGCGTGAAAGCGTAACAAATAAAAAAACAAACTCACATTCGCTTTTATAATATGAGGTATATACGAGTATTTACTCTGAGATATTAGTTAGGATTAGGTTTGCGCAGAATAACACTACTTTAGTAATTGTGTAAATATTTCATGCAAATCATAAATAACTCCCTCTAATCTCTTGTCAAGATATGTCAATGGTCAAGAAGTAGGGGTAGATAAAAAGTTTGTCACAGCAACAATAACATTTTCCCGATACAAAACTTATTTATGAACAATACCTAAGTACTCATATATCATCTGGTTTCCATAATACAATTTCTGCTTGGTTTGGGAAAAGTAACCGTATTATTAATTGATGTAAGTAAACATTTAATTCGCGTTTGCGTTTACTATAATTTTCTATGCGAGAAACTAGTTCCATAGTACATCAAGAATCGTAGGGCTTGCGTTTGGCCCCTGACTCGCTTTGTTTTTCCTCTCAATTCATTACAATTCTAATGCCCAATTTCACCACCCATAAGAAATGCCTAATTCTTCTCACTATGTAAGATTTTCATACAGACGTTTGTTTGGAGTTTCCATGGTTAAGCATTGGTTGGTAAAAATGGGGATTAGTGTTCAGATGCCTTTTTAAAGAATGTCACAGATTTAATTATTTATCAACGACATTAAAATTTCAAAAACATAAACACCTAATACCCGTGTCTGATAAGTTGAGACCCAAGTGGAATACGAATCCCTCGCCTGCTTCCCCTGTACTTCCCTGATGGCGCCCGTATTGTACTTATAGCATGAAGCAACAATCCCGCTACACGTACAATACGGGAGCCATGCTTCATGACGTGTGTAGTACACAAGCACACAACTGTACCGTCATCGCGCCAGGCCTCAACTTATTGCGCACGGGTAGTACATAAAAATTTGGTGAAGTAAAAATTTTAAGGCTGGCTAAGTGAAAATTGTATGAATAAGCATAAAAATGTACATTCTATAAAGATTTTCCACAAAATAATTGGACTGTTTTACAAAAACTTTAAACCGACTTCAAAGTATACTAAGAAGTTATCAAATCCTGATCTGATGACAATGGGACCAAACGGGAAGTGTACCCTTTCAAATAAAAAAAGAATTTTCCAAATCGGTTAATAAATGAAGGAGTTAGATAGATAGATAGATAGATAACTCTTTATTGTACAAAAGTATTTAAACAGAGTATAAAAATAAATGCTTACAATTAAGGAAATTACTGTAAGTACAATAGGCGGTCTTATCGCTAAAAAGCGATCTCTTCCAGACAACCTTAGGATGGAGAGGAATTTAGAAACGTTATTAGACGGTGGTGTATACTTTTATAACAAAAATAGGTAAATAAAAATACATAGGTACATACAATAATATAAGTCTTTATGTAAATAAATACATAGATTTAAGAAAATATATATTATTATTAATAAATACAAAGAAAAAAATAAGTAGAAGTAATTCCGAGTAGAAACAATAAATAACATACTAGACAAATAAATATAAACATTCATGGAAATAATGGCAATTACAGCATCGATTATAGTCAGTCCGAGAGGTAGAAATTTTTCACCAGATTTTTAAAAACAGGGAGTGACGGCGCCCTCCTTATAGAGACTGGCAATGCATTCCAGAGGCGAACTGCTTGGACGGTAAATGATTTACCATAAAAAGAAGTGTTGTGTGATGGTATTCTCAAGATGAGATTTTCTGATGACCTAAGTGATTGAAGGAAATCAAAACGTTCCTTAAGATAACGCGGGGAGGAGGGACTAAAAAGTATAGTGTAAAGAAGAGACAATATATGAGTATTCCGGCGAAGTCGTATAGGAAGCCACTTGAGTTTAGCGCGATATTGCGAGACATGATCATATTTGCGCAAGCCAAATATAAATCTTATGCAGAAGTTTTGAAGTCGCTCAAGTTTATTTAGCTGGTCCTCATTGAGATCTAGATAGCAGGCATCAGCGTAGTCCAAAATAGGGAGCAGAAGAGACTGCACGAGCGCAACCTTAGTGGCAGTTGGCAAAAAATTGCGGAGTCTTCTAAGGGAGCCGGCAGATGCAAATAACTTGCGACTAACGGCCGCTATCTGAGGACCCCAGGTAAAACATTGATCCATAGTTAGACCTAGGTTTTTAACACTGTTACTATAAGGAACAGTTGTTCCACTAAATTTAACTGAAGGTAGATTTGACCAGTTTATTTTAGATATCTTTTGAACACTTCCAAAAATTATGACTTGCGTTTTTAGTGGATTTATTGTAAGACCGTAGGCTTCACTCCACTTAGCAATACGGCAAAGGTTTAAATTTGTTGTTTCTATAGCACTAGATAGATTGCTAAGAGGGGCATGGCAATAAATTTGAAGATCGTCTGCATACAAATGATAGGGAGAAGTGATATGAGCCGAAATAGAATTAATAAAAATAGCGAAAAGGAGAGGGGATAGCACGCCACCCTGGGGTACCCCGGCAGACGTGTCACACCAAGAAGAAAATGTTTCCTCAAAGCGTACCCGTTGCCGACGCCCATGCAAATAACTGCGAAACCAGTCAATAACTGTTGGAGATACGTTAAGAGAGCGTAATATTGCGAGAAGAATATCGAAGTTAACGGTATTGAAAGCATTGCTAAAGTCTAAGAGCGTCAGCACAGTAAGATCACCGTTGTCCATGCCTAGACGAATATCGTCCGTAATTTTAATAAGCGCGGTAGTCGTACTGTGGCCAGGACGAAAACCGGATTGCATTGGATTTAGCAAATTATTTTTGGTCAGAAAATTGCTCAGTTGATTGTGGATTAGGCGCTCCAGGACTTTAGATAGGAAAGGGAGTATAGATATAGGACGGTATTCAGAAAAGGATTTTGGATTAGGTTTCTTAGGTAATGGGATAATTTGGGCTTCCTTCCACAAAGTAGGAAATGCATTATTTGTTAAGCAGGAGTTCATAATGCCAGAAAGGATAGGTAGGATAAAGTCTAGGATTGGAACTAACATGTTTCGGCTTATACCGTCGCCTCCCACGGCGTTAGATGAAATCGACAATAAGCTCTTCTTAACATCACATGCAGACAATTGACTAAATATAAAAGGATCATGATCAGGAGTTGGCATGCCAGAAAGCAATTGCAATGTCGAGGTTTTGATAGAATCCTCAATGCTAGATGAAGAAGAAAAGTGAACATTAAGTGAGCCAATGTCCAGATCACTGGGAATAGACTCCTGTCGAGATTTACCAACTCCCAATGACCGAAGAAATTTCCAAACTTTAGCTGGATCTCCGTTTTCAACAGATTGGTGGATATGGTGACGTTGTGCATCCCTAAGCACTGTATTGCAGCGATTCCGAGCACGGGGGTTATTGGTGTCATTAGTTTTACGCTTAAATTTACTTTTTGCAATAGATTTTTTATTCATTAAAACTTTATGGTCTTCTGTAAGCCATGGTGCAGGGAGATGTTTTATCTTAATGGCTTTCAAAGGGGCATGTTTGTCATAAAGTTGGGTGATGATAGAATTAAATATGCCAACCTGATCATCCACCGACACGGCAATTGTGACGGGAGTCCAGTCAATACTCTGCACATCCTCAATAAACTGTTCTTGGTTGATTCCACTAAAGTTACGCTGAAGAATGATTGTAGGTTTATCTTTAGGAGGACGGATTTTATATGACAGGAAGATCAAATCATGATATGAGAAGGCATCGGCGGGATACTGGCCATGCTTCGCAACATGCTGGGGCGATGACACAAAAATAAGATCGAGAAGCGAGGGATTTGAATTTGGAAAGTGATGGGTCGCATTAAGAGAGACTATATGCATGTTGCTGGAAGTTATTATAGATTCTAATGATGAAGAACGAGTATCTTTTTTAAGGAGGCATGTATTGAAATCACCCATAATAATGGAATGATAATAAGAGGGAACAAGATCTTCTAAGATCTTTTCAAGAGATGAGAAATAGTTAATACGTAAAGATGGACTATAATAGACTCCGAGAAGAACTTTATTTTTAGAGAGAAGTACTTCAATAAACAAATGTTCACCGGCATCTTGTGATGGTGGCTGTGCAGATATGCTAATAATCGAGAAAGGAATATGCGAACGTAGGTAGATAGCCACACCGCCACCACCACTGCCAGTACGATCATTACGAATAAGGCGAAAACCGGGAAGAGTATAAGAAGTGGAAGGGAGACAAGGTTTAAGCCACGATTCGGAGACTAATATAGCATGTATGTTTTTGTTATCAAATGATGCCAGCATATCAGTAAAGTGTGCCGGAATACTACGGACGGATGTACGGAGTTATGAGGTAACAAACATAAAACCTCCTCCTTTTTTTGAAGTCGGTTAAAAAGGGGAGGTTCTCAATTCGAATGTTTTTTTTTTTTTTGAAATCGGTTTAGGTTTTTGTAAAACAGTTCAATTATTATTGTAAAACAGTCCAATTATTTGAAGTCGGTTAAAAAAAAAAGAGTCTTCTCAGCTTAAGTGTATTCCGAACCGGTGGTAAATTCAACTGTATGTACAACTTAACTTTCATAAGTGCCTTACTAGGGCCTAAACTGAATAAATGACTGATTTCGGTAGAGGTTAAAAGCGACGCCATTTTACGCCAAATGATTTTATTAACCATCGAAAGCGATTTCAGGTATTGACATGGAGTCACGCCAAGGTGGGTTTATTTACGTTTGCAGATCACGTGCGGCTCGGGGGACGACGACGTGAACCAATGTCCAACATTATTACCAAGTCGCTTGAAAACCCTCTCTAATAGATGCTAGGTACAATTTTACACGCATCTCACATACACGTCTGTCCAACCAGAGGGTAATAGGTTGCTAAACCGAAAAGACATTTGTGAAAGCGTTATTAAAGGACGCTCTCACCTACGCAAATCGGCTTTATTTTAGCGACTCATCTATTTTCCTCAATTAGAGGATATTTACTAATTAATTATCTATATTACTTAGTACATTAGTACAGCTTTTACCGTAATACCCCAGAGAAACAAATTCTTGAAAAACAACATGTTAAATTATAAGAAATATTTTCTTGTAGAATTAATCCAGGATCAAAAACTGATCTAGTCTCAGTGGAGAGAGAAGAAAAAGTTGGTTCAGCTGGTGTTCTTGATTGCATCGCATCTGTTTATTGTATGCGATAAGGAATAGCTAGGAGTCTTGCCAGACACCACAGCACAATCCAACGAAATGTTACTGAAAAAGAACGCATAAGCATACATTTTACTTGGAAATTTAGTTCAAAGTTCAACACTGTATTTATCTCTCGCTTCTCTTTGTTTTTAAGCAAGTGCATCTTCCTGGCCCATAAAAAATTCAAGTATAACTAATTCTCTCTTCAGACATGTCGGAATTATGTATGGGGCAGGACGAGGAAGAACTTTTTGCTCGCATGCTTCCTAGCTAGACTAGTCGACAATCTAATTAAAATATTTAGTTGGCACTTATTACACGATCCATCTTGTTCACTTACAGAAAGTACTCTCTGTACCACCAAGAAGTCATTGGAAAGGATCTCGGTAAAGCAATCCTTTTACATTTTGAAAATGCTAGTGCTTCGCAAAACTCAATTGAGTGTACGTCGTTTTAGATAACAAATACGTCTTTTACTGTAGTCAAAGGCGTCTACAATTATTATCTACAAATATAGGAAAAACATGACTGAATTAATGTCGTAATAACTCTGATGAAGAAATATTAAAGCCGGTAAAATATTAATAACAACGAGGAAATTTGTAATTTGTACTTATTTGTTTTAAATAACATCTGTATTATAATTAAATATAACACCGAGAAAATACGCAATTTCGAAAACATAATTTTATTATTCAAGCGACCCCTAAAAAGAAGACATAAATAACAAATTCATAAGCATTATTTTCATACAAAGGTGAGAGGGCAAAAGCTGCCAGTCATTATTTCTTAAACGAAACTAATTATTTCAAAGTTTTTTTTGCCAAATTATAAATCACGCTACGATTTCATAATGTAAAAAAATACTATAATTTTTCACCCCACTTCAACGCTCTTTAGAACCTAACGTTGTTAGCGAAAAACTATTAATCATTTCATGTCATTAATTTGTCTGTTTGTAAAAAATACTCGAATTTAATAATCTTCGCTTACAATCTGTTTTCTTTCTTCTCCTAGTTGTTAGTAAAATTCGGGAAATACTGAGGTTTTTTTTTGGACAGCACGTCTTTCGAGTTAGTTACAAATATTCCAAATCACTGTGCCAAGGAAGCGGGCTTCGAGTACTGCATGTTCCCATCAGTCCTTTTCCAACTTTCGCATCTATAATAACTATTATGATGTGATACCGTCATGATCAGAGTTTTCACCTTGAAGTGGTTTCTACCAACTTATGTTTAAAGGGATGAGTATCCAATAAAGTAACAACTGAGCCACTAAATTATAACATTAGTGTTTATGGCAGTAAGGGTCATTGGAGTGGCAAAAGTATTCTGAGATTTAGTGAGCGCGCTCTAATCGAGCGAAGTGTGAAGTTTTAACTAGACGCTGAGTGGGTAGGTTTTGTGAATTTGAAATTCTATTAGGAGATGATCGCTCAGAAAGTTGTGGCCTACAATGACACACTCATTCTCACAATGATTTCCTTCACAAAAAGCTTTCTGAAGGAAATCATCGAGAGAAAACCATATTGCGGTGGTTGGTCGACTGAAGACATTAGATTTGCTGGAAGCCGCTAAATGGCATGTTCTTGACCGTTCGTTGTCGAAATCGATAGGGAAAGCTATTCATGAGGTGAGAATCCCTGGGCTAATGATGATTAAAGCTGGAAGATAATGAAGACAGTAAGTATTAGGTATGTTTTGTTATGTTCCTGCGGTGAGTAAAGTTGCCTGAGCTCCTTGAAAAGGCGTTACGCTGGGAGTGAAATAGCAAATGACACAGCGCTATATACCTTCCGCTGCACGCGGCACAGCGACTCCACTCACTCCTTTTGGAATCCCTGTTGAGTGTGAAGAGAATCTTTGCAGGTTCAGTGACGCGCGAAAGAAAGGATTTTTCTTGTAGAAAAGTGACTTTCAGATGTTTACACGTTTTTCAATAAAAAGAAAAGTAGAAGTGTTTTGAAAGAGAGGTGAAGCAGCGCTATTTTGCTCAAAGACCAGCTCCACTGGAGACGTACCTCCTTACAGTATACCGCAGCTAAATAACTTTATATTGTGGTACTGCGCGTGAGTAAATTCGTCAGAGCTCGGGGAGCAGGGAAATGTCGGTAAAGTTGCGTACATACTGGTGAAACGTAACATGAAATGTATCAGTCTACCTTTAATTACATGTTTGGTGCAAGCGTGGACGCATAGCACGCTCTTACCGCGCATTCACTACGAACCTCCCGCGTACGTCATACGTGGCTACGTGCCCTTTTGTGTTCGATCGAAAAACCGACAAATCATGGGTCGCGCCAAGCGCGGCTTGGCTCGTAGCGTGCGCGTGAAATGCACATTTTGCGCGCAAAAGACGTCCAAACTATGAGAAAATGTTTACGGCAAATTCTTTCATTGCATGATACATTTCTTGTTACGTTTCGCACGTATGTACGCACCATTACGCGTGAGTGATGCCCCGTGTGTTGCAAGCGTTGCAATATGACCACGGTAACCGCTTACCATCAGGCGGGCCGTACGCTTATTACCGACTTCGTCGTATAAATAAAGAAAAGTACACATCTAATACCTTCAAAATGTATTCATGAAATACTAGGCAATTCAAGTATTTAGGCCGCGGCGGCGCATTCAAGTTATTTCTTTAATCGAATCAAACGATCTCCGTTCTCCATGATTTATACATGTACTTCCCCATTCCATTGAGAACAAATTGAATTTGCATTTCTTCCGGCAATAATACGAGTGGAAATTTAGGTTTTATTCGGGTACTTACATTGTTTAACGATTGTTTGTAGGTACTAAGAACTTGTAGATATATCTACTCGCTTTATATTCTTATAAAAAATACGAAAAGGCATTAAAAGGCCTCGAAAACTAATTTAGATGTAATCCTGAAAGTAATAGCTCTCGGGCGCTGACACTACTTTGGGTGTGAATATAAAAATATAATTAATGAAATGAAATTAAATATTTTTATTCAAATAGGCCTTCACAAGCACTTACGCTGAAATCTCATTGTAGCATGTCGGTTCGGAAGGTTGTTTTTGCTCATTATAATATGAACTCATCAATTCAATATTTATATTCTCATAGGTTTATTCTTTTCGAATATTTGGTCGAACAGTGTTAAAAATCTACTACAATTCATATTTTTTTTAAGCTTTTTGCACTCCACTATCTACTATGCAAAGTCTCACACTCCACCGTGCGCGCAACGCAACATACTTCAAAAACCGGTCAAGTGCGAGTCGGACTCGCAAATGGAGGGTTCCGTACAATATTAACTAACTCATTTTGCTATGAAAACAAAATACCAAAAAAGACGTTTGTTGTATGGGCGCCCCCTTTAATTTTCAATATTATTTCATTTTTATTATTTGTTGTTATAGCGGCAATAGAAATACATACCTAGTCTCTAAAAATTTCAGCTGTCTACCTATTATTCATGAGTTCATGAGATAAAGCCCACTGAAAGACAGACGGCCGGACGGACGGACAGCGGAGCCTTAGTAATAGCCTATTACTAAGGCTCCGCTAGGGTCTCGTTTGGCACCCTTCGGGTACGGAACCCTAAAAAGAGAAAACTTTATATAGGTACCGCCTATATAAAGTTTTCTCTTTTCGTAATAATATATAATTATTGTTGCCATATTGTTGCACTTTATTATAGACAAGTTGCGCCCCGCGGTTTCCCCCACGTTCCCGAGGGATATATTGCTTTCCTGGGATAGAAAGCATCATATGTGCTAATCCAGAACATATTCTATTTGTGTGCCAAATTCCATTCAAATCTGTTCAGTCGATTTTACTTGAAAGAGTAAGCATTTTTTTTGTTCCTACATCTTCTCATATCACGTTCTCACATACATACAAACTTTTATTAGTAGTAATACCCGAATTGTGTAACATACCCCGTCGACTTGAAGATTGCGTGGGAGACCTCAACCACATCCCACGCAAACTTGAAGACAATTATGTTTGGGATCTGTCTAACACGTTTGTTATTTTATATTCCGTATTTTATTTATGTGATTATTTTCTGTAGCATGAAGGTTTCTGCACAAATTATTTTCACTCTAAACTATCGTCAATCGAAAGTTCTATTGTATAAAACTAATGTAAATTAATTAGTCATTATGTTTTCAGTTTTTTTTTTTTTTTTTTTTTTATACCACTAAGGTGGCAAACAAGCATACGGCCCGCCTGATGGTAAGCAGTTACCGTAGCCTATGGACGCTTGCAACACCAGGGGCATCACTTGCGCGTTGCCGACCCTGAAGAAATCTCTTCACGCCCTTTTTGAAGAACCCCATGCTGTACTCCATTGGGAAAACCACGGCGGGGAGCTCATTCCACAATCTGACCGTCCGCGGAAGAAAGCTCCTTTGAGCCCGCACAGTTCGAAACAATTCTGGTTTCAATATGTGAGGATGGACTCCCCGTCGATGGCGAGAGTTGCGATGGTAGAAGGTAGCAGTGGGCAACAAGTCGAACAATTCTTTAGAACACTCTCCGTTGTACAAGCGGTAGAACACACATAAGGAGGCAAAGTCTCTCCTCAGACTAAGGGGCTCTAAACCGCTTGTGAGCTCGGGATCGTCAACAATTCTGATGGCACGTCGCTGAACCGAGTCTAAAGGCCCAAGCTGGTATCCAGGTGCTCCCGCCCATAGGTGACAGCAGTACTCCATATGAGGCCGGACTTGTGACTTATAAAGTTGTAGCCTTTGCCCCGATGTGAAGTACTGCCTCGCTCTGTTGAGCACTCCGAGCTTTTTGGATGCCAGCTTAACCTTGTCTTCCAAGTGACTTCGGAACAAAACGTCGCTAGAAATGTCGACGCCAAGGATCCCGATGCTTTGACTGATGTTCAAGGAGGTGTTCTGGAATTGTGGAGCCACAGACCATGGGGTTTTCTTAGCGGTGAACGCGCAGGCTTGAGTCTTGGTGGGGTTGAAATGGACTAGGTTTAGTCGACCCCAATCGGAGACACTAGTTAATGTACTCTCGATTTCAGACATCAGCCGTTCGCGGCTTTCCTCCACCTCGGAACGAGGGATATTTGCACGGCCCGTGTAATAAGCGTCCCCTGTACTGTCGTCCGCATAGCAATGAATGCCGTCAATAGGCAGCATATCATTGATATGCAGTAGGAACAGTGTTGGGGACAACACAGAGCCTTGCGGGACGCCAGCATTTATGTCCATGCTATCGGAGCAGCTACCATCGACGACGGCTCTTATGCATCTGCTGGACAGAAAGCTGGCGATCCACTTGCATAATCCCTCGGGAAGCCCGTATGCTGGTAACTTCGTAAGAAGACCCCTGTGCCAGACCCGATCGAACGCCTTCGCCACATCTAGGCTCACTGCCAAAGCCTCACCTTGGCTCTCGATGGCGAGTGACCAACGGTGCGTGAGATACACAAGGAGGTCACCAGCTGAGCGACTGTGGCGGAAGCCATATTGTCGGTCGCTCAACAACTCGTGATCCTCCAGGTATCTCAGAAGCTGCGTGTTGATCACACGCTCCATGACTTTTGAGAGAAGGGAGGTGATGGCGATAGGCCTGTAATTCGTCGGGTCTGATCTGTCGCCCTTTTTTGGCACTGGGTGCACGTGGGCAGTCTTCCACGAAGACGGGACTTCTTTTTTGGTGTAGGAAAGTGCGAAAAGACGCGTCAATACTGGACACAATTCAGGAGCACACCGCTTCAGAACCACTGCCGGTATGCCGTCTGGCCCACTCGACTTATGGATGTCCAGAGAAAGCAGTTCCCGCCGGACCTCCCGTTGGGTAATGCTTATCTCCGGCATGGAGCTAGCACACTGCGCGATGGTAGGCGGTGTGGCGCCCCCGTCATCCAAAGTCGAGTTCGAGGCAAAGAGAGAGCCCAAAAGGTCAGCTTTCTCCTTTGCACTATGGGCCAAGTTTCCGTCCGGCTTACGGAGTGGTGGCAAGGACGACTGGCAAAAGTTTCCTTCAGCAGCTTTGGCAAGAGACCAGAAAGCGCGACTTCCAGATGGAAGGCTAGTCAGCCTCTCACCAAACCTACCGACGAAATCGAACTTAGCCCTAGCAGTCATTCGCTTACTGAACCTCGAGGCAGCGTTAAATTTGCGTTTCGCATCAGAGATGTTGGGGTCCTGATTAGTTCGGGCCGTAGTCCAAGCCTCATACAAAGTCTGCTTATTTTGTCTAGCATCTTTGCAGGGCCGGTTAAACCACGGTCGTTTCTTCACCCCTGCAGCCACTAGCGGGTTTGGGATATAACATTCCATTCCCGCCAGTATCGTCTCAGCGACGGCAGCTGCACAGGTGTCAGGATCATCTGATGCGAAGCAAAGCTGCCTCCACGGGTACGTTGCGTAGAATTCACGCAATCCATCCCAGTCTGCTGACTTATAGTGCCACACGCGACGACGCCCGGGTGACCGGAGCACAACGGGCCGCGCAAAAGGCACCTGCGTCCGGATGAGACAGTGGTCCGATGAGCCAAGTGGCGCATCCACTGTCACTGCATAGTTTTCCGGTCGCGTAGTCAGCAGAAGGTCCAGTAAGGAACTTGTATGGCTCTCAATATCTGGGATTCTCGTAGGAGAAAGAACCAGTTGTGAGAAGCCATAGGCCAGGGCAAAGTCGTGAGCAATCCTCCCCGCAAAGTCAGTGGACCGAGAACTAAGCCACTCAACGTGGTGAGCGTTGAAGTCTCCTAATAACACTAACTCCGCGGAGGGGTACTGCTCCAGTACTTTGAAAGAAAATAAAGTGAAGGAAAATAAAAAAGAAACTTTAGCACGGTGACTTAGTATTTCGCTCTGCTAAGTAGCGGACTTACCTACACATGGTAGTGGCCTACCATCCTGCAATTGAGAGCCAGTTCCTTTAGGGACCCCCTCTCCACCTATTCGGGACTCACGTGATTAATGGACGACCCCTTACAGGGTTCATGTACTTCCACCTTCGGCCTTAGACCACATTAGACATCACCTCACATCACATTTTAAGGCGATGATAGCTCAGTGGTAGTGACGTCGGATACCGAGACGAAGGTCCGGGGTTCGAAACCTACAATGAGCTTGAGCTTTCGGTGAAGGAAAACATCGTGAGAAAACCATAGCACGGTGGTAGGGTACTTTGTAGTACCCGCCTGGCTGGCTACCACCCTCAAGTTGAAAATCTGTCGCCAAGCACCTTTCGGTGTCTTCCGACAGCTGCACTTGAGAGCCAGTTCCTTCTAGGCTTTGTGTGCTTACCACCTTCGGCCGCATCATCACTTACCATGGTGAGATTGCGGTCAAACACAGGCCTATAAACAGTAAACAGTAAAAAAAAAACCAGGTCAAACTCATTATATCTACTAGTAGAGAAAATGGTATTATAACTGCCACGAATAAAATAGGAACAGAAAAAAGGGTACCTATTTTCTATAACTACCTAAAATTTATCAAAATGGTCACGCACTTACAAAGCTTTCGACACCCCTTTACCTAAGCCCTACCTTTTTACCCTTAGAACTACTTTGATTATTCTAAGTTGGTACTGATTGGTCAAAGAATTTTCTTTGAAACAACTTTAGAACCAAGATTTAGTATTCTGTGTGTGTATCTTCAGAGACTAGGTCGCCCCATATTCCTTAGGACATTTTTCCCTAAAAACTAGGGCTTCTTGTGTCATGTCCTCGCTATCAATAGAGCTCACTTGACCTAGTAAACCAGGGACATTCACATCATTTCTCGTTTAGACCCGAGGCCCGCCTCAAAGGTTTGCGCTATAAACATTTCATGAAACGACTAGAGGTGCCCGTCTTTTTAAAATCGCAGCAATGTTGACACTCTTCTCGCCGCAATACCGATAAGATACAAAATTTGGTATTCATTAAAGGATATTCGACTTTAACGCGTTTATTTATGAAGTCTAGAATCTAAATGTAGAGTTTGAGCCGGTAGTTTTTGTCATTATGATGTATCAGAATGAAAAGCGGACGGCGCATTCGGAGCTCTTTTGAGCGAGGCTCGGTTTCATGACGCAATCATTTCCAGCACGATAATTGCGGATGAGAACTAGCGCCCGTATAATTTCATAACGTATTTAAATATTTTCAACGGATATTTCACGTGAAGCAAGTGCCGGATCCCAAAATAATTGAGCACTGTGCACTATCTGGCTGTAGTAATTGGGTGCTGTTATAAAGAATCCGAACAGTATATTATGATATTTTCAAAAAAACATATTTGCCAAATTTTCAGCAACGAGTAACAAGGTACAGTATAGTACCCAACTAATATGGCTTACCGATGTACCTGCGCAGAAGATACATTTTCAAAGCGAGGAAACGCTGTTGGTCGGCAGCTGCCGCCATGTTAGCGCGCGCCGTGCGGAGGGGCGTGACTTGCGAGTGAGACGGAACCAACAGCTGCAGTGTATTATTTATTTATTTATTTTATTAGGGTAACCAACAAGACATACACTAACTTAAATTATCTTAATTAATCAATACATAAATTCCAAATAACGGGAACCCTGCCGTTAATCGGAAGCAGCGGCAGGCTTGAGGAAATTTTCTATATATAGATTGTATTTTGTACATATTTGTTGTAAATAAAGATATTATCACTTAAATTCCAAATGTTGCCTCAATTATAGGCTACCACAGCATGCAATTAATAATAAATTTTACAATATCACAAGATTTTACTTATGAACCTTATAATAGTGACCTAAGGTTGATTGTAAGTTTTAAGCATTCTTTCGTTAATCTTCTGGGCCATACATTCTTTTCTGTGTGAACGACGATTCACGAGCGCCATATCAGTTGGGTAATACTGTATACTCATTTATTTACTTTTACGTCGTTATAAAATACAAAACAGTACAAGTTCATATTTATACTTAGTTTTAATGATATTTATTACAGCTAGCAATTGCGAATATTTACAATCATTTATTTACAACAAATATGTACAATCTATGTACTTATAGAAAATTTCCTCATTACAGCTGGTAAATGCAAATAAACCATAGCGATCAAATAACACAAATTCCACATCATTAGTATTTATAAAAGAGTATTTGCCAAACCACGGTACACACGTCAGTCAAACCGTGAAGTATCATAGAGCGCGCCATTAAAGACGAAGTGGTGAAATTGTTTACCTGGAATACGTAAGTATCTACACGGTTATAATGCCGATACTTTTGTTAAAGCCGCACTAAACTATTTAACGCACAATCTTACCAATATATCTCCCTAAAACAGAACAGAATTACCAAATAGCATCCTCTTGGCGCTGATAGACATTAGCCAACAAGTTTTTGTTAAAAAAAAACATTTTTAAAACAAGCTTTTTATAGTACTCATCAAGACGAATCAAACGAGCCCAAACTCGATGGGGTTATGTGGTTTTATTACGGAGTTCCTATGGGCACCTTCCAGCTCCATCATCAGATCAGCTCCACGTCATCATAATATTGCATTGTCACGCGATTTGCATATTCGTGCAAAATTTCAGCTCAATCGGAAACCGGAAAGTGGATCAAATTTAACTTGCTTTCCATTACAGACAACGGGACAGGTGAAAGTAAATAAAAGCTTGTAAAATACACTTTAGGGCATTGAAAAAAATATGAAAGTTTGGTTTCGTTTCGATCGTGTTGCAAAACAGAAAAAACTCTACATTCTCTTTTCAAAACTACATCCTAGCCGTATTTCTAGAATAAAATCTTTACTATTTACTATCAACGTATTCCCATGTTTTTTTTAAGACTAAGCCCGGTTTCAATAAACAAAAGCGAATCGTTTTGCTTACCAATGGTAGGTTTTTTTATTGTCAAACAGAGCATATAGATCATTTCGTAAGCTAATTTTACCTGTGATAGCTACTTCCATATGGGAGGGAGTTTTGAGGTATTTGCTTCATTATTAGTAAAGATATAAGAGTCTTAATTTAAATAAATCTTAACCGATATGGTCCGTAAATTATTGAAATCGGGCCTAATTGATTGTTGTTAGCTACGGTGGTAGTATCCTTTACTTTGTGAAGTTGATTTATTTTGAAACAACCTAGTAGAGGTTGTGGTCGGTATCTAATTACTTTGTTTTTTTCACTAGAGCCAAGCACGCCACCAATGGAAGCGTTTTTTGTCAATGTCGGTCTATATTATAATGTACAATGTCAATCAAAACATAAATCTAGTATTGCGTCAAGATAGAAACATGAAATTTGAATCCTGGACCTGTGACATGAGGTTTATTTTTAATCTCGTTGTGTAACTGGCCGTGTGTTCATCTACAACATAATTGGAATTGGACACAGTAAAAATGTAAACAGTAGACAAACTTCAGACAAACATTACAAATATAATTTTTCAAATACTTTAAAAAACTTTTGACGGGCCAGTTGGCGTAGTTGGTTAAGATTCCACGCCGCCGATCTTATGTTTGATTCCCACCAAGGATATGCATCTGTGAGCATGAACATGTTTGCATGTCCCGAGTCCGAGTGTAAATATGTATAGTAAGTACTAGCAACCCGCCCCGGCTTCGCACGGGTACAATGTCATAATGTGGTGTCAGTGGAGCGATTTGCGCGACCGCCCACGCCACCCGATCACGGTATCGCGACTGTTTCTTGCTAATTTTAAATCTGTGATATCATTTAAAATATTAATGATAATTATTTGCTGTAAAGCATTGAGCTATTATTACCACGTATAGAGATGCTATCATAAGCAAAGCTTATGTCCCATTTCTTTAGAGTCGACTAAAGGTTTCTTTAGCACTGAAACAATAATTAGTCGTCTAAGCAGACAGTAGAAACACGTAGCGCTATTAGAAAGCTTTTAGGAGTATTTTTCTCGCAAACACCATTATTTTCACGGCGCTTACGCGTTTCGTTCATCGTTTTACAACAACAAGTGTGGCCGGATGGCCTCACTTGAACGGAACATAGTTGTGATGTGTGGCATCTTCTCTTTACGTAGTACTAATGAGGATCTATCTGATGGTTAAAACTGCAAAACCCGTTGCGTGGTTAAGAGTTGATAAACAGAGAGACAAACAGACGCGGAAAACGACTTCTTTTTATACTATTTAGAGATGTATTTACAAGTTCTGCTTAGTTTGGGATCAGGTAGCCGTGTGTGAAAAATTTCTCAAGATATTTATATTTAAAAGTTGATACTTTCGATAATATTTCTCAGGTTAGGTAATTGTCTCCCAAAACCAGAATTCTTTTACATACGCTACTTAGGTAATTGTCGTCGGGTCACGAAACTAAGCGTTTTATCTAAATACAATTTGTGTTCTATAAATTCGGAGAAAACAGGCTGTGACAAATGGACAGACAGGAGAGTATCCTACTCGTGCTAGTTGTGAGCATTCATAATGTGCACAAATTAAAAGGAGGGAAACTATGTTGAATTTTATCGACCGTTTTTTAAATTACTTTTTATGTATTTTTTAAATTCTTGTTCACTACAGTGATCACCACGTTGACAAAACTATGTAACTTTAATTACTTATTAAACTTAGCGATATATCACAATGCAACAAACTTAATATAATTTAAAAAAAACTAGCCGTCCTCATAAAATGAAAATTGAGGCAAAAATACAGCCCTCAATCGAGATATTATATGTTATTTGACAAATAAACAGGTTTTCTTCCATCACGTTTTACAATAATTGTAGAATTTCTCAATAAAATGCCCTCTTTACCTACCATTTTTAGTCATCATCATATCAGCCTAATGATATCCACTGCTGAACATAGGCCTCCCCCATTAACTTCCACTTCGAGCGGTTTTGGGCCGCTTGAATCCAGCAGCGCCCAGTGACTCTTTTTTTTTTTTTTTTTTTTTTTTATTGAGACCAACAGCTTTATATAACATAAATATCTTAAACTACAAACATACAACTACCGCCAATAATAGGTCTCCATAATAAAATGAATTCTTATAGATAACTTAATGACTAAGAAGTGACAATCACACAAAAAAAAAAAAAAAAAATACAAATAAAAGCAAAACTTAAAGTGAAAGCATTGATACCGACATAATTAGTATTTAAGCATGCCCAGAAACAAGAACTATAATAAATTGTTAGTTTATATATAATTTAAATACCGTAATTGTATATAAATAAACTAAAATAAACAGTAATACCTATATGAATTTAACTAAAATAAACAGTAATACCTATATGAATTTAAAACTCTGACCTCTGTCCTCTGACCAGGTTGCCGGTCCATCTGGTGGGAGGTCGTCCTGCATGGTGTCCCCTTCCAGTTAGTGGTCGCCGCTCTAGAAACTTCCATCCCCATCGGTTATCGGTTCTTCAAGCGATGTGGCCTACCCATTGTCACATCAACTTACTAACTCTACGAGCTATATACATAATTTTTGTTCTCCTACGAATGTCCTATTTTCGGATCCTGTTTCGTAGAGAAATTCCAAGCATGGCTAACTTTTGACGTACGTAACATTCCATAGCTTGCTGAGTGACTCTGAGCTTATTTATGCGGCCAGCAGTGAAAGACCACGTCTATGTTCCGTATGTCATCACTGGTAACACACATTGATTGAAATCCTTTCGTCTTAAGACTCTGACTCTGAGGTATTCTGGACTTGAAGATATGCCGTAGCTTCCCGAACGCTGTCTAGCCGAGTTGGATTCTTCCATTGACCTCTTAGTCGAAGTTGAACCTACCTTGTTGGACAATTTGTCCTAGGTAAACTCGTCTACAACTTCGAGAGCAGTGTTCCCAATAATCACGGGTATTGGCGGAATATGAATATTAGACATAATTTTTGTCTTGTATATTTTCATCTTGACCTGTTAAGAAACTCTTGAGATCATTGAGCATGATGTTCAAAGCTTTCAGCGATTCCCGCCATTATGACTATTTCGTCGGCAAGTCGAAGTTGAGAGATGTGTTCACCGTTGATGTTGATGCCATAACCCTTCCAGTTCAAGAGCTTGAACACATCCTCCATTGCAGTGGTAAAGGTTCCAGGGAAATTACGTCACCGTGTCTTTCACCCTTTTGCAACTGGATTGATCTCGTACTCTCGTCCTGTACTCGGATTGACATAGTGGCTTTGCTGTACAATCACTTTCAACAATTCGATATAGCGATAGTCGATTTAGCACCGCTGTAGACTCTGTAATACCACCCATGTCTCAACTGAATTTAAGGCTTTTTCACAGTCATCATACACAAGGCATAACGGTTGAATATATGTATTTGATCTATGGTACTAAAGCCTTTACGGAAACCAGCTTTTTCGGGAGGCTGGAAGTCTTCAAACCTACGTGCAAGACAATTCGTAATGACCCCCGAAAACAACTTATAAACGTGGTTTAGGAAGGATATGGGGCGGTAGTTCTTCAATAGGGCCTTATCGCCTTTTTTGAAGAAGAGCACCACCATTTATTTCCTCTCCATACTTCTGGTATTGTATCTAGGGCATAAATCTCGGAATATCGCAATATTGGAATCTCGGCACCGTGCATAAGGACTTCTTTTTATAAAGCTGGCAGATGAGGTGATACTTCTGAGCTATCGCTGTCTTTATTGAGCGGTATCACCGAGGTATGTAAATGTAACATAATTGCATTTTTGAGCAATGAAAATCATTTACGTTCAAAAGTATCCTTTGTCCTTCTCCACTAATTGAACTATCTCCCTGCCAAATTGTATTTAAATCTGTTCAGTGATTAAGCCGTGAAAAGGTTACAAACTGACAAATATCCAGTTGCGTGGTGGCCGAATTATGACGTCAACGTTAATGTACAAGCGGGAGCGAGCGTATTAATTAAGCTGTTTTTAAAACTTTAATAACTTCGTCATTTATTGATGGATATTAATAATTTAAAAAACATTATGCTCAAAAAGGTTATGTGCATCTAGGGAATGCAAACCGGTTTCACCGAAAATCGAAAAACCGGTTATTCGGTACGGTTTTGACCAACAAAAAAACCGGTTTTACGTAACACCAAAACCGGTTTTTCGGTAATTTTCGGTTTTTATATCAATGTTCGGAAATACTAAAAAAGGAAGATTTGCCGCCGTTTTGTAAACTGAGTGCAAAGCAGTGAGTATTTTTGTTATGAACTGAAGGGTGTTGATGTGTAGTGTGTTGAGCTGGTAAGAAAATAACTTATAATGATTATTGTTTTTATGATATAAAATACGTTAAACTTTGTTTTACAATACTTATGCAGCAAACTAGCGTACGGCCCGCCTGATGATAACCAGTTACCGTAGCCTATGGACGCTTGCACTGGCAACATAACGGTTATCACTCGCACGTTGCCAACCCTCAACCGTTTTGAAGCGGGGAGCTCATTCCACAGCCTGAGCGTCCACGATAGGAAGCTTCTTTGAAACCGCACAGTACGAGACCATTTTGGTTCCAATGTGTGTGGACGGACTCCCTGTCGGTGACTACCATGGTAGAAGGTAACTGGGCATCAGGTCAAACAATTCTTCAGAACACTGCCCGTTGGAAAAGTGGTAGAACACACATAAGAAGGCAGTGTCTCCTCAGACTAAGGGGCTGTAAAACACTTGTGAGCTCGGGATCGTCGACAATTCTAACGGCACGTCGCTGAACTGAGTTTAAATACCCAAGCAGGTATCCAGGTGCCCACAAAAGACAGAAATACTCCATTTGGGCCAGACTTGCGAATTATATAGTTGCTGTCTTTGTCTCGATAAGAAGTACTGCTTCGCTCTATTAATCACACCGAGTTTTTTGGATACCTTGTAGATGACTTTGGAACAGAACGTCTCGCTATAAATACTAATGCGAAGGATCCCAATGCTTTTCGTGATCTTGAGGGACATGTTCTAGAAATGAAAAGCCACAGCAAATGGACTTTTCTCAAAGGTGAATGCGCAGGCTTGTGTGTGACTTAGTGGGGTTGAAATAGACTAGGTTTAGTCGACCCCAATCGAATCCACTAGTTTGTGTACTCTCGATTTAAGACGTAAGTCCTTCGCGCCTTTTCTCCAATATAGAACGAGGGACATTTGCACGGCTCGTGTAATGAGCATCACCTGTAATTTCATCTGCATAGCAATTAATGCTGGCAATAGATCGTATATCATTGATATGCTGGAGGAATAGTGTTGGGGATAATTCAGAGCCTTGCGGGACGCCAGCATTAATGTCATGCTATCGGAGCAACTACTGTCAATGAAGGCTCTTATGTATCTGCCAGACAGCAAGCTGATTGATTGGTGTTATTTTTTACCCGTCTGCACGACAACAAAGACTGGGTAATGTTTTTTTTTTATCTAAGGACAACATTCGTATAGTAATACTCACGTTTTTGTGTACACGCAAGTTGCTGTGCCGCTATAATAAGCCATGTTCATAATATTACGTGTGAAAAGAATATTATAACGTACGAAACATAATTTAATAAATGTTTAAATAAGTACTTATTAATTACTGATCTATTTTTTTAAATAAAGACATCATATCTCATAGCAATTAAAAACCAAGCAAACGTGATATGTTTTTATGATTTCATTCGTATAAAATAAAATCAAAAGCAACGAACCGTGTAGTCTATATAATCGAGTCTCTGATGAAAACGAATCTACAGAGTTAAATAAACTATTATTTCCATCAATTTGATGAAAAAGAGATGGATGAATTGTATGAAAGATGATAACGGATAGAAGGGACGAATGAAAGAAGCGTACATATTGCGCCGATCCCAAATGATTGGAAACAGGGCGGGCAGATGGTGATGATGTTTCTTTTATACCCACTTCATTACCTTTAACTGATAATAATTCCTCAGTTTGCGATTTTTACATCTTAGGCACGGTTAGTATCTATAATTCGAGCTATAGAAATAACGTGAAAGAAAAAAACGAGCGATTATTTAAAAAACCGGTTTAAAACCGGTTAACCGGTTTTTACGTCTCATAACCGAAATAAAAACCGGTTTTCATTTTGCCACGGTTTTGCATTCCCTATGTGCATCCTCTGTAGTAATAAAAAAGTTATCATTTTGTTATGTGAATGATCCTTATTGCAGGCATCTAACTCAAAAAGCTATTTTGACCCATATATTATAAAATTTCCCGCCTCATGCTAAGCATCCACCTTAATGAAGTATTATGTAATGGTTTGGAAAAATAGTTATTCCAATTTTATTACTTTTATTGATATAAAACTGTGCCTGGCTCACTGATTGGCTGAAAAAACTAAGCTACCGGTGGTTAGGGTTGCAGAAACAGGAACCTCCTCACAATACGAGCTGTATCGAGGAATACTGCCGAGAGCCGAGAGGCTTTCGGCCATCAGGCCATTGGCCGTTACGACAATCGGCACAATGATAGTCACTACTAGTAATTGCAATATACGATGGCTTCACATTCCAACTAATCAGTCCAGTAAGTACTAGAAACTTAGTCAACGTAAGATGTGTAATATTTTCCTTACTGTTCTAATTTTACTGTGCCATTATCATTTGACGACTACGCGAGTGGACCACAATAATACAATGAATATAAAAGTTTATCGGCTCGACTCGATAACTACAGATGACTCGATGACCGCAGTAGAGGCAGTCATGCCCGCCCCGACTTCGGGGCACCTACTGTTACCAGTATCAGTCAACCTACCTTTCATACCTTTTCTTTGATCTCAAAATAAACAATATTTAATGAGGTATTATTTAATCAGGTAACTAACTAAATAGGTAATTGCTCATTAAAAATAATATATATTGCTGATTTTTCATTTCGCATGATTTGATAAAAAAAATAAAGAAAAACATTTTCCGGGATTTGAATCATCATCTCCTTCAGTCGGGAGTACATAAATACCCCGCGCCTTAGCCCCCTAGGCTACCCTAACCATACCTTTCATAGACGAAAATAAGAATTAGTCTCTGTCAGTACCACGACATGCCTGGGTGACAATTACCAAAAGCATCAATCATAACAGATTTTATTTTATATATTTTTATTTATAACAAGCAAATAATAGGCTCAATTGCCTTAATTTGACTAGCATGCATTTTCCAGTGCCTTCTAAAGATAATTTGATATGATTTTTTACTAATTTGAGAGGGTTTTATGTATGTGAAAATTCTGAAAAAAAATGACACAGGTCCGTCTAGCAACGCGGATCGCCGCGGAATGCGAGTGAGCGCGAAGCAAAATACGCGAGTTGCAGGACAATAGAGTGCGGTATGATATTCATGGTGCTCAGATTAATTTGACGTAAGCGACTTTTTTTAAAATCATTATTATGAAAAACTGAATCGCAAATTCAAAAAACTAAATCGGGCGTTTATTTGCTTATGATATGTACTCTATTGATGAAAAAAATCGTATTAAAATACCTTCAGGCGTTGGATATATTTGGGAATTTCTTGATTTTCAGAGGTATGTTTGGCATTTTTTTTTATCGAGGCTTTTAATTGAAATCGTGTTTTCGGCTCGGGCGATGTGTTTGTTATATCCTTAAGTATCATATATTTCAATTTCAATACCGTAGAGCTAGCAGGTTTCATATAATTTGGGCTGCAATGTAGAGACTTTTGCCCATTTCTGCCTCTTAAAGACGAAGTGGTGAAATTGTGTTTACCTGGAATAGGTAAATAACTACACGATTATAATGCCGATACTTTTGTTAAAGCCGCACTAAACTATTTAACGCACAATCTTACCAATATATCTCCCTAAAACAGAACAGAATTACCAAATAGCATCCTCTTGGCGCTGATAGACATTAGCCAACAAGTTTTTGTTAAAAAAAAACATTTTTAAAACAAGCTTTTTATAGTACTCATCAAGACGAATCAAACGAGCCCAAACTCGATGGGGTTATGTGGTTTTATTACGGAGTTCCTATGGGCACCTTCCAGCTCCATCATCAGATCAGCTCCACGTCATCATAATATTGCATTGTCACGCGATTTGCATATTCGTGCAAAATTTCAGCTCAATCGGAAACCGGAAAGTGGATCAAATTTAACTTGCTTTCCATTACAGACAACGGGACAGGTGAAAGTAAATAAAAGCTTGTAAAATACACTTTAGGGCATTGAAAAAAATATGAAAGTTTGGTTTCGTTTCGATCGTGTTGCAAAACAGAAAAAACTCTACATTCTCTTTTCAAAACTACATCCTAGCCGTATTTCTAGAATAAAATCTTTACTATTTACTATCAACGTATTCCCATGTTTTTTTTAAGACTAAGCCCGGTTTCAATAAACAAAAGCGAATCGTTTTGCTTACCAATGGTAGGTTTTTTTATTGTCAAACAGAGCATATAGATCATTTCGTAAGCTAATTTTACCTGTGATAGCTACTTCCATATGGGAGGGAGTTTTGAGGTATTTGCTTCATTATTAGTAAAGATATAAGAGTCTTAATTTAAATAAATCTTAACCGATATGGTCCGTAAATTATTGAAATCGGGCCTAATTGATTGTTGTTAGCTACGGTGGTAGTATCCTTTACTTTGTGAAGTTGATTTATTTTGAAACAACCTAGTAGAGGTTGTGGTCGGTATCTAATTACTTTGTTTTTTTCACTAGAGCCAATCACGCCACCAATGGAAGCGTTTTTTGTCAATGTCGGTCTATATTATAATGTACAATGTCAATCAAAACATAAATCTAGTATTGCGTCAAGATAGAAACATGAAATTTGAATCCTGGACCTGTGACATGAGGTTTATTTTTAATCTCGTTGTGTAACTGGCCGTGTGTTCATCTACAACATAACCGCGTCCAACAACTTCGTGACATTTACCACGGGTCAATCAAAGGTAAAATTAGTTTGACTCGATTTTGGGTACTTACTTTCAAATTACTTTATTTATAACAAATATGCACAAATTACAATCTATGTAAGACAATTTCCTCAAGTCTGCCGCAGCTTCTGATTAACGGCAAGGTTCCTAGAAGGCTGGCAGCGTTTCCTCTTTGGATAACCAAGCTGATGCGTTGGCGGAAAAAGCTTGCCGCTTTTTTATGTTATTTTTCATAGATTCAACGAACTTGCCCATTGTGTATGACACATACCTACATGCATCGCTTGAAATTTCATTAAAGTAAAAATATGACTTGAAAATAGTTGTCCTGAAAATTCCAATATCCAAGGAACGCAAATAAAAGTTGTTTTCGTTACTTTCATTATACCTACTACATTCAGAGCAAAGTAATAAGAACGAATAATAATAATATGTCGGACAGTATTACATCTACCTGAAGAAAACTGATTGATTACGATAAGTTACAGGAAGTTGGATCGTAATTTGGGTCACGAAAGGTCTCAAGCCTTTGAAAAGACAGATTATAGTTAGAGACAAGTATTATATGTAAAATTGAGTAGAGTAGACATGAAAACTAGGTACACAGGACGTTACAAGTCGACAATACACAAAATACAACTGCATATAACACCTTTTGGATCCTTGCCAACCTCACCTGCTCGTGGTGCACCCTGCTGACCAACAAACGAGGCTCTGGCTCTATTTGAACCCCGCATCGGGTTGTGGTGGACAGGCGGCGGCCCCACATAATTCTTACGCCGCCCGGCTTGGTGGTAGGACATATCCGTGTCCGACTGGCTAGCGACCACCCTCGTGAGTGAGTCTGTCGTGAAGCAGTTCGCTGTGTTTCGGCAGGGTTCACGAGAGCCAGCCCCCCACTCCGAAGTGTGCAGTGTGTGTGATGGTGGGGTCCAGCGATGTGATCTAGAAGATCTCCAATGTATGTGACGTGTTGGGTTGACGTGGGGGCCAGGGAGACCCGGTGAAACGGCTGTCCGCTGGCCGCCCGCTGGTTAGTAGGGGACCCCAACCTGGGCATCACTTATAACCTCCGGCCCAGGAGGCTGTCCCGCCAACCGGCGCATAATCCCGACGAGTGTCTGTCTTGCCGGGGGAGGAGACCGGAGTGGAACCAGACAGGCACTCCCGGGGGGGACCGGGGGCCCTTCCGTCCCCCATGTCAATCCCACAGCTTGTCGCTGCATTCGGGTCGACCCCATACCATTGCCCTTTGCCTCCGCGATCACATGCACTGCACACTTCCTATAATCTCTTTTTCTCGCTTTTTTAAAATGGTTCGCAATAATAAAAGAATAAGGTTTCGTTCAGCGGTTACCCCTTCCACTCTCAGAGTGGATTTTTGCAATATAAGGGGGCTCCATAGCAACATCAACGCCGTCCATCACCATCTGGAGACAGCGAAGCCGGCCTTGCTCTTTTTGACGGAGACACAGATTGCCTGCCCGTCCGACACATCGTATCTTAACTACCCTGGCTACAGTCTCGAACATTTGTTCGTTCCAAAAGCCGGGGTATGTATGTTCGTTCGGGAGGGCATCTGCTGTCGACGTCTAAGCAACCTGGAAGACAGAGACCTGTCTACTCTCTGGGTGCGCGTAGACTACGGTGGGTCCACCCGTATATATGCGTGCCTCTACAGGTCTCATCGCGGCGACGCAGAGACAACTCGCTTTTTTGAACGCGTCCAAGAAGCGACCGACAGTGTACTGGAACGGTATCCCACAGCTGAGGTAATTGTCCTCGGAGACTTTAATGCTCATCATAGTGAGTGGTTGGGGTCTCCGCGGACCGACCACGCAGGGAAAACCGTCTATGACTTTGCTCTGGCCTATGGTTTCTCGCAACTGGTGCAGGAAGTAACCCGCATTCCAGATATTGAGAACCATGAGCCCTCTTTGCTGGACCTTCTGCTGACCACGCATCCAGATAATTATCAGGTCTCCATCGGTGCCCCTCTGGGTTCATCCGATCATTGCCTGGTTCAATCTGTGGTGCCACTCGCGCAACCAGTAAGATCTCGACCCCGCGAGACGCGCAAAGTTTGGCATTACCGGTCAGCAGATTGGGATGGATTGCGGGAGTTTTATGCATCCTACCCATGGAGGCAGCTTTGTTTCTCAACGGATAATCCAGATAGCTGCGCAGACTCGGTCGCCGATGTCGTATTGCAGGGTATGGAATGTTATATTCCATGTTCTGTAGTGCCCATCGGTGGAACAAGTCAACCCTGGTTCGACGGGCCCAGTGCAAAGGCTACTAGCTTTAAGCAAGATGCCTATCGGGCCTGGTCAAAGGCGCATGCTCGGAACGATCCGGATAAATCCAAAATGAGAAAAATTTACAATTCTGCCTCTTGGTCCAACAAAAAGCAAATTGCCAGGGCGAAGTTCCAGCACATCGGCAGGATTGGCGATCGGCTTGCAGGCTTCCCTTCTGGGAGTCGAGCATTCTGGTCGCTCGCCAAGGCTGTCGAAGGTAACTTCTGTCGGTCGTCGCTTCCACCGCTGCACACACCGGAAGACTCTTTGGCCCACTCTGCAAAGGAGAAAGCTGATTTACTGGCAGCCCTCTTTGCAGCTAATTCGACACTTGACGACGGAGGAGCTACACCGCCTACCATCCTGCGGTGTAAAAGCTCTATGCCGGAAATGCGCTTCTCGCAAATCGCGGTCCGACGAGCTCTGTTTTCCCTCGACGTCCGAAAGTCGAGTGGGCCGGATGGTATTCCCGCCATTGTGCTAAGGACGTGTGCTCCTGAGTTGTCTCCTGTGTTGACGCGCCTATTCAGGCTTTCTTATACCGCCGGACGTGTTCCTTCTTCGTGGAAGACCGCCCTAGTACATCCGATCCCCAAAAAGGGTGATCGAACAGATCCGTCTAACTACAGGCCTATAGCGATTACCTCCCTTCTCTCTAAGGTGATGGAGCGGGTCATCAACACTCAGCTGCTCAGGTACCTAGAGGAGCACCAGCTTATAAGCGACCGACAATACGGCTTCCGTCATGGTCGTTCAGCTGGAGACCTTCTCGTCTACCTGACGCACCGATGGGCTGAAGCCATAGAGAGTAAAGGCGAGGCTTTGGCAGTTGGCCTAGACATTGCTAAGGCCTTCGACCGGGTCTGGCACAGGGCACTTCTATCGAAGCTACCGTCCTATGGAATTCCCGAGGGTTTGTGCACCTGGGTGACCAGCTTTCTTGCTGATCGGAGCATCAAGGTCGCTGTTGACGGATGTTGCTCCGACATCAAGAATATTAATGCTGGCGTACCACAAGGCTGCGTGCTATCGCCCACACTGTTCATCCTGCATATCAATGATATGCTAAAAACTCCCAGCATTCACTGCTATGCGGATGACAGCACTGGTGATGCCCAATATTCTGGCCGTGCTAACATCCCTCGGTCCATGGTGGAGGAAAGCCGAATACAACTTGTGTCTGAAGTCGAGACCTCCTTGGAGCGGGTCTCAGAATGGGGAAGACTTAATTTAGTCCAATTCAACCCCTCGAAGACACAGGTTTGCGCGTTCTCCACGAAAAAAACCCCGTAGCTGCACCAAAGTTTGAAGACACTCCCCTCGTCATCTCAAAGAGTATCGGGATCCTCGGTGTCGACATTGCGAGTGATGTCCAGTTTCGAGGCCATTTGGAAAGTAAAGTCAAACTGGCTTCTAAAAAGCTGGGTGTGCTTAATAGGTCTAAGTGGTACTTTACACCACTCCAGCGGCTGCAGCTATATAAAGCGCAGGTTAGGCCGCATATGGAGTACTGCTCACACCTCTGGGCAGGCGCACCCGCTTACCAGCTTGATCCACTTGCTTCGGTGCAAAGGCGGGCCACTCGTATAGTTGGCGATCCCGAACTCACTGGCGGTTTGGAACCTCTCAGCCTTCGGAGAGATATTGGCTCTCTCTGTGTGTTCTACCGTCTGTATAATGGGGAGTGTTCTCAAGAACTTTTTGACCTGGTGCCATCATCACCTTTTTACCACCGCACCGCTCGCCGGCGATGTGGAGTTCATCCTCATATCCTCGAGCCGCCTCAATCGTCCACACAACGGTTCAGTCGGACGTTCCTACTGCGGACCATTAGGATGTGGAATGAGCTTCCCATTACGGTTTTCCCACAGCGCTACGATATGGGATTCTTCAAAAGGGGCGTAAAAAGAGCTCTTCAAGGTCGGCAACACATCGGCAATCCCCCTGGTATTGCAAATGTCCATAGGCGGCGGTGACCACTTACCATCAGGTGGACCGTCTGCCTGTTTGTCAAACTTTTTGACATAAAAAAAAAAATATAAAAAAAAAACTATAGATTTCATAAAACATGTCTACCTGATAAGATAAGGGAAACTAACTCGCTGCTCGCTTAATATATTTTTTTGTTTTTTATAACTCTATGGTGGCAAACAAGCATACGGCCCGCCTGATGGTAAGCAGTTACCGTAGCCTATGGAGGTTTGCAACACCAAGAGTATCACTCGCGCGTTGCGGACCCTGAAAAAACTAATTGTTTTAAGGCGCCGTGGGTTCATAGATTAGCAAAAATGCGTATCTTTGATTCGGTTTTTCGTAAAGAAAATGCAATAGTTTTAGTTCGAAACAAATATATGTAAAAGTTGACAATATTTCCTAAACTCCAGCGAGCTCCAAAACACGATTGCAATAATTTTACCAGATAGAAAAAAATCGTAAAGTTACCCCTTTTTATTACATTTATTGCATTTTATGGCTATTAATAATCAGAATTTTGATTAGAAAATTATACAAAAATAATAGTCATCGTATGATCTATCGCTGTACGTTTTGTTTTTTCTATTTTATTTCTTTACTTTTGCACAAATCCAAAATACCTACAAAATGCGTCATCTCGCGGTCAGCGGTGGCCCATTCAGTCGCGCTCGAGCGCTTGTGGAGGTCGGACCTATGCCAAATTTTTCGGCGAGTGGTTAAACCTGTTTTCATAACACTTCGATACACCATTTTTGAACATTAACTGTGCGTATTGATAGCAATCATTAGTGATCAATCATAGATGTTTGATTGTTAATTGCAGTGTATCCCAAATGGTGGTTCGCGGAACCCTAGGGTTCCGTGGAAGAGTCAAAGGAGTTCCGCGTTTCGTCCGCGAGTTAAAACGTTTGTAGAAAAAAGTCGCAACTAAAAAATTAATGTTTTATAATACTTATAAATAATTATAAGAAATAATGTTACCTACTTATAATTATTTATAAGTAGGTAACATTATTTTTCTAATCTAATCTAACTAATATTATAAAGAGGAAAGATTTGATTGTTTGTTTGTTTGCATTGAATAGGCTCCGAATCTACTGAACCGATTTGAAAAATTCTTTCACTGTTGGGAAGCTACACTATCCCCAGGTGACATAGGCTACTGTTTATGACGGGAACGCGGATGAAACCGCGCGAGATAGCTAGTTATTTATAATTTGATCTTTCTTTTCAAGTGAAACATGAAAATATTCAAATGACAAGGTATGCACAGCTACAGATCAAGCTATAAATTTCCAATATAAGCTGACCTCTCATTGTACGGAAATCCTATACAATGCGAGATCAGCTTATACTGGAAATGTATAGCTTGATATGTAGCCGTGTGTACAATCAATTATGTTATTTATCACATTGGGGATCCGTCGAAAAAATTATAATCAATTAGGGTTCCGTAGCCAAAAAAAATGGGAACCACTTTATTGTATACCTATATAGTTAAATTGTGTGTGATTCAATAAGATAAATAAGAAGAAAAGAAGATCTGAAATGGTAAAACGAAACTTTATGAAAAGGATTTCAAAGATGTAAGTATAAAACAACTTTCTAATTAAATTATGTGGTAAAAACTGTTGTGTGAAAAAAATAAAATAATATTGTGATTTATCAAAGATTAGAATATGTGCTTTTAAAATAATGAAATAAGCTTTTAGGTTACGTACTACCAGTGCGCAATAAATTGAGACCTGAGCACAGTGAAGTCACAGTCGCGCCATAGCGCACGCGTTGTAGACTTGTTTTACACAAGGCTATCCAGTATAAGCTGATCTCGCATTGTATAGGATTTCGGTACAATAAGAGGTCAGCTTATATTGGATCTGCAGCCTTGCGTAGAAGACGGGCGCCATCGGGGAACAGGGGAAGCGGGCAGGTGAACGCGGGTTTCATCGCGAACGGGTAGTAGGTTCCTACGTTTTATTATAAATGTTCCCAGAAAATTAGTAACTAACATCCCTTCCCATCCCTTCTTTGAATTTTTTTTTCTTTTACTTTTTTTATATTCCGTAATTGGAAAAATACCGAAAATTCGTTCTAAGTATTCCTTCCGTGTAGTTTTATGATTTCCTTTATTGTAAAAATACCACTAGGAATAATATTTTTTGTGACTTAGTTATTACTTAGTTAGAACGAATTTTCGGTTATTTCTGAATTCCGGAATTAGACAATAATAGCAGAAAAATTAATATAGGCACAAAGAAGTGTTATGTACTTTAGAGCATGTAATATCGGAAGGTTTTCAATTCCGATATTGATTTCCGATCTCAATATCGGAATTCCGATATTAATATCGAAATTAGACATTTTCATTGCAAATATTCCTTATAAACTACATATATCTATCCATTAGGGCATGTAATATCGGAAGGTTTTCAATTCCGATATTGGATTTTAATATCGGAATTAGACATTTTATTATAAATTGCATATTATGCCTTATAAAATGTATTATAAAGTGTTTGTTGTTTGGTTAAACTGGCTAATCTGTGGAACTACCGGTCGGATTCGTTTTTTTTTTTCACTTAAAGGAAGTTACTTTATCCGCGAGTATTATAGGATACTTTTGATCCCGGGAACGCGGTTGAAACCTCGGGGGACAACTAGTCCGTTATAAAGTATGGATTGAAAACATTATCTGCTCTGTCTAGCACGCTTGTCAGAGTGGTCGTGGTATCAATAGATACTGTACATGGTGAGTCTTCAACGCCAATGTTTTCCTTGACTAGGGTTACAGCTTTCGCGATGCTTTTCCATTTTTTGCGGTTCGTAGCATTGCAAGTACACCCTTGGACAACAAGTCGAGTGTTTTTGCAGATGTAACCAAAGAACTTGAGAATTCGAAGCTGCACAGTCGAAAGCCTATCTGTTATTAAAAGCTCCTTCAGGATCGATTTATTGGTGTGAAAGGCCGTCAACAGAATTTTCAGGAAACGTCTTCAGCATGTGGTCATCTCCAGTGTATCGATTTTCCGGCAATTTTGTAGGCTTAAGGACCAAGTTTCAGCTACATAGAGAAAGATCGGAAAGACCACACATCTCAAAAGTCGAATCTATGTTTTTCTAGTTATCCTTCTGTCTTTCCAAATCTTCCTACTGCTGATCTTGTGATTGCACATCGTCTTCTGATCTCATCTTCAGTCTCCTGTATTAGAAATGGTAGATCAAATTCTTTAATGTGGTACAACAAATGGTAAGTTTTTTAAATTAAATTTTATTATGTGCAAATACACAGTAAATACTAAATCACAGATTTTGTATTATTATCCTATTATATTACTAAATAAACTACCTCAGAATCAACATTATTAAAACTTAAAATGTGCAAGTAAAATAAACAATTTACCAGAAACTAGTTATCTCTCACGGTTTCACTGGCGTTTCCAGGATAAAAATTAGAATATAATACCCGAATCTTAGCTAGCTTCCTATTAGGGGAGATTTTTTCGAATCGTAGTTCCACAGATTAGCCCGTTTAACCAAACAAAAATTCACTTCCACTTTATTATATTACTAAAGATATACAAGTCGTTGTTTTGGTCAGCGACGAGCAACTCAGGGTCGATAATACAAATGACACTGGTGCTAAAAAAATATTAAAAAATACTAATAATAAAAATATTTTTTTTGTAAATCATGTAATAAGCTAAAGTGTAGACATAATACTCAACGGGAGTACGATGGAGTAAAGGGGTGGGGCGATGGCGGCTTGCGCCTAGCTCTAGTCTGTGCACGTGCCTAGTAACCATACTTTGCGGTAATTTTATTTCAAATTGAATAAGGTATTTCTCAACATATTTATAGTATTTAATAGAACTAAGTCCATTTTTGGGGAATATATATTTTGTACTACCGCTCCTGGGTCGCTTGTCGCCGACCAAAACAACAACCTGTATATATATGTGCAGTTTATAAGGAATATATGCAATTCATAATGAAAATGTCTAAATCCGAAAATATTAGGTCGTTACATATGAAATTAGCGTTTTGTACGGGAGGAATATAAATTCATTTTTTTTGTAAAATATTTTTAATTAATCAAAGTATGCACCGTTGTTATCTATGCACTTTTGCCATCTCATAGGTAGTTCATTGATCCCTTTACTAAAAAAACCATGGGGGCGAGAATCAATAAACTCTTTGAAGGTGGTTTGGACTGCCGCATCGGAGTTGAATTTTTTTCCTTGTAAGAAGTTGTCCAAATTCCGGAAAAAATGGTAATCTGTTGGTCCAGGGAGTACGGTGGATGTCGCAGACATTCCAATTGTAGCTCATCTAACTTAGTGGTCATCTAAGTTTGTTATGCAGTGTGTGGTCTTGCGTTGTCGTGAAGCAGCAGTGGCCTAGAGCGATTGACCAATCTCGGTTGTTTAGCAGTTAGTTCTTCCTTCATGGTTTGCAGTTGCTGACAATAGATATGTGCCGTAATCGTTTGGCCAGATTTTAGAAAGCTGTAGTGAACGACACCGGTGCTAGTCCACCAAACACTCACAAGTAACTTTTTCTGAGTCAATTTTCGTTTATGGAAGGATTTGGCTGGGTCTCTAGGATTCAGCCTTTGCGACGAGCGCTTCCGATTATCGTACAGTAATTCACTTTTCATCACAAGTAATGATAAATTCCCTTCATTATTGTGTTGGTTGAGCAAAGTAACACAGCAGTCGACGCGTGTTTGCAAGTTCGATTCACTCAATTCATGAGGTGCTCAGCGTTCAAGTTTTTTTACTTTCCCGGTTTACTTCAAGTGGATTAATACAGTTTTATCACTGAAGTGCTTTATGATGGATCCGCTTCCACAATAGCCTTTAATTCTACATTTTCCACTTTGGTCTCCGGCCGTCCACAGGGTTGGTTCTGAAGGTCGAAATTTCCAGAACGAAAACGTTTCGCACGTATCGTGCTTTCTTTTGCGACACCAGCGCCGTACACATAATTAATCCTTCGAGCTGTTTCTGCAGCACTGGTGCCACGGTAAAATTCGTACCTACTCGTAAATATACCGATATTTTATGTTTTCCATTGTGCGGTTATAAGCGACGCCAAAGGAAAAAATAATGAGGAAAAAACAAATGAATGACTGTTTTCAAGACTCAAATGTACCAGCTAAATGAATTTATAAATCTGAATTTGGAATTCTTAACCAAAGAGGAGATATTTCAGATCAAATTGGTCAGTACGACAAAACACTTATTTCATATGTAAGGACCTAATAATATCGGAATTCTGATATTGAGATTCAATATCGGAATTGAAAAACTTCCGATATTACATGCCCTAGCCAACACTAACGTCACTAACTAATTTATTGTGAATAAATGATTTGATCTGAAACGCTTTAAAAAAAATGTATAGAACTTATTCTGCAAATGATTTTAAAAACTTCTACGTCTCTTTAGCTATTCAGAAAGGTATAATATCTATTATGTATGTTTATAAAATCTTAAAATAATGTTATTTGAATAGGCCCAAGTGGTAGTACCAAAATAACGGAACTTCGAACTTTAAAATTCAATATCTCCATCCGTCTCCAAGTTTCGGATACCATATTATAGAATCAAATTCATCAGAAATTACCTGAACAAGAACGTCCTTTAATATTTAGTACTACTTTTCCTGTAACCTTGTATATTCTTTTTCATCTTTTTTTTTCAGATCGATCGAAGAATCCAACTCGGCTGGGCAGCGTTCGGAAAGCTACGGCATATCTTCACGTCCAGAATACCTCAGAGTCTGAAGACAAAGTGTGTGTTATCAGTGATGAAATACGGGTCAGAGACGTGGTCTTTTACTGCAGGCCCGGAAATAAGCTAAAGAGTCACTCAGCGATCAGTGGTCCGAGCTATGCTCGGAATTTCTCTATGTGACAGGGTCCGCAATAAGGACATTCGTAGGAGAATGAAAACGACGGATATAGCTCGTAGAATTAGTAAGCTGAAGTGGCAATGGGCGGGCCACATCGCTCGAAGAGCCGATAACTGCTGGGAAAGAATGGTTATCGAGTGGCGACCACGTACTGGAAAGCGCCGAGCGGGACGCCCCTTCACCAGGTGGACCGATGACCTGGTCAGAGTCGCTGAGCACCGCTGGATGCAAGCGGCCCAAAGCCATTCCAAGGGGAGGCCTATGTTCAGCAGTGGACATCCATAGGCTGATATGATGATGATGATGAGTCGCAAATGAGTACATTGTTGATACTGAGCCTCAATTTAACTAACCAGCTCAGCGACAAACAGTTGCGTTAATATATTGTATTCTATACAACAGTTACAAAATATAGCCACCATGGCTCCTTATTTATATATGTTTGCTTTTCCTTTTAATCTTGTTTCAGTATTAGGCCGTATGGATATGTCACCGTATGTTTGTGAAAACCGTTAGTTTATAATATACGAGTACCTAGCGCGATTATAAACTCCCCGATAATTTGTACAGTGTATCATACTGCTTACAATATAACGTATTAATTTCCGATAGTTTATAATCTATCCATGACCAATGCTGGTTGGAGATGTGCCAGCTTCTCCATCATTGTGTTCAGTTCTTCACAGTACACATGTGCAGTAATGCTCACCCCGTTTGGTAAGAAGCTGTGATGAATCACACCGGCACTAGACCACCAAACAGTGACCATTACTTTTCTAGGGGTAAGTTTTCGTTTAGGGCATTGTTTAGGTGCTGAACCAGGATCCAATCAACTTGCTGAGCGCTTGCGGTTATCAAACAGAATCCATTTTTCATCGCAGGTAACAATGCGGTTCAAAATTCCTTCATTTGTGTGTCTGTTGAGCAGTGCAAGGCACGTTTCGACGCGTACTTCGCGTTGGCGATCATTGAGTTTGTGGGGCACCCATTTGTCAAGCTTTTTTACCTTGCCAATTTGACGCAAATGGACCAATATTGTTTTGACGCTAACGTCGAAAGCTGCTGCTAATTCAGCCGTCGATTGTGTATCATCAGCTTCCACAATCACTTACACTTTAATTCGTCATTGTCGACCAAAGTCTTCGGATGACCGCGAGGTTCATTTTTCAGGTCGAAATTTCCAGAACGGAAGCGAGCAAACCAATAACAGGTGGTGCGTTGGTTTGTAGTGTTAGCTCCGTAAACGTCGTTGATGTTGCGTGCCGCTTGTGCCGCGTTGCTGCCACGACGGTACTCATATTCCATAATTACTCGAATTTTTAACGTATCCATGATGACGAAAAAGATTGAAATGCGATGAAAATGTAACTAATCAATAAACAAATGACTACTTTTGGAAAAAGAATTCCATGTTTTTAAAATAAAATTAATTTGAAATTAGAATTCTTAGCCAAACAAAAATTATTTTGATTTGAAATGGCAAGCCCCCCTAAAAGGAAGCTAAAGCAATATTGCTAACGCAATTCATTTTTTCGAATTTACGGCAGATCTTATGCAATTCATCAATTCCGAATCTTTTATTGAATTGAATTATGTATAATGAGTGACTAGTATACCAAAAAATATTGAAATTACGTAGGATCTGCCGAGAATTCGAAAAACTGAATTGCGTTAGCAATATTGCTTTAGCTTCCTTTTTAGGGGGGCAGTACTGCAGAACGGCAATTTCATAGGTAAAGACCTATTATTAATTGGATATTTTTTATAGTTAAAAACGTACTTGATCCCCAGACACTTCTGATGGGTGTAGTTGAGTTTCTGAAGTAAAGATTTAGTCATTTTTTTATTTTATAATTTCTTGATGATTATAACAAGTTTATTAAAAAAAGGTGTTTTTATTTTAAAACTCAATTCCGTAACTAAATCTGAAATTGGTTCTGGAATTGAACGCATAGACCAATATTGAATTTCACAACCGGGGGTAAAAAACCATTGAAATATTGTTGAGATACGTATCAAATAGTTCACATTATCCGGAAACCCGAACAAATTTTTCATATACTAAAAGCGGAAGAGATTTTTTGTTTGTTTGTTTAAACCGGCTAATCACTAGAACTACCAGTCGGATTCGAAAAACTCTTTCACTAATAGGAAGCTACATTATTCCCATGTATTATATGCAGGCCCTGCTTTACCTATAGTGCAGGGTGTGCAGCGCACGCGTACGCAGGGTCTCAGGGGGCGCCGAGCGCCACTCGTGACATCGTGACTAATAGAGAAAAGATTTGTGTCTTTGTTTATAATGAATAAACTCAAAAACTAATGGACCGAATTTAAATCTTTCCCTAGTGGTATATTATCATTTATCACTGAGTGACATAGGATATATATATTTTTTTTATTTAATTTAATTTCCAAAAGACCGTAGTTGAAACTGCAGAACGCAAATATAGTCATTTATATTTGCGTTCTGCACACGAATTTCCGATCACTCTGGTGAGAATATAACTGTTAGTATTCCATTTTGTTCACGCGCCCACTTGAGGGCGCCAGGGTATTGCTTGCACCCGGGCGCTGTATAGGCTAGAGCCGGCCCTGATTATAGGCTACTTTTTATCCCGGGAGGAGCAATTTTTCAGATGTTTCAATTCCGTAATATTGTATTCCGTTAATATCGTAATTCCGATATTCATTAATAATTTATATCATATATTTAGGATTTCCGGACTTATATTAAATATTTAGCACGGAACCATGGCTCCAACCCCTCAAAATATATCTCGATAAACAATAGTTTTGCTAGTTTTTTTCTCTTCTTATTTCAAATCATCTAGAAACGAAAAACCATTCACAAGGTGCTAATTCCGAAACTAGGTATCTAGTATCGGAACTCAGTTCCGGAATTGAAAACTTTCCGATATTGCATGCTCTATTTCGAACAACATAAATATCATTTTATGACTTTGTCAAAGAAACGAATATTACGTACCTATTTTGCAATTATTTATGTAAGTAGATTTTATAATAGATTTTAAGTTATACTATTTTATACTAAGTACCTACTTATTTAATTAAAACCTAGACACAAGACATAAAATCTATAACCGTGTCTGATTCGACATTTCTTGTAATACGTATGTTAGTACTATTATTTATTGTGTGGTATGGTCTCATATAACAATCAATGCGACTGAATTTCATATAATCATTTCTTATAAGACACAAGAATCGTTCTTAGAATGCGTAATAGGACTATAAGTAAGTATTTAGACAATCAAAAGCATGAATTGAAATTTCCGGAACTGTAACAACCAGAATAAGGATTCCGGCAGAATAAGGACGCCGGGCGGACTGCGCGGGTAGTACGCGGGGCGCCCCGAATTGAGCGCCGTCTTCACCGCTGCTTCACCCCCTCAAATGTGCGAAATGTGTCTACACACAGCGCCTTAAGGTTCACTTAGCCGGGGCGGGGGGCGTTGGCAACCCACCCGCGGCGGCACTTTTACCGGGCGGCAAAATTTCACGATAGATAATAGGTATGTCTCATAAATATTTAATTCCTATCATTTCTAAGTAAATCAAAGTTTAATCATGTATCGACTAATGAGTTCAAGACCTAAATAAGGGGGCGGCAAAATTTTTTTGCGCCAAAGAGGGGCAAGAAACAAAAAAAGGGGCGGGCGGCAAAACCCACGTTACGCTACCGATTATAGCTACAATAGGTACCTAGGTATGATATGGATGTATGTTATTATGATGTATATTATGGATGTATGAATTGCATATCTGACCAAACATTTCTGCATATCTGAAAAAACATTTTGCGGATGTTGACTAGGTATCTAAAAGCTCAATCATAGATGAATTCCTTCGCGATATTGTGAAATTGTACATATATTTTTTTAAAGAAGCACTATGTTACCCCGAAACTGCGGAAAGATTTTCTAAACATCGCTAATCGCATCAGCAAATTATCCCCCTCAACAATTCACAAAAGAAAACCACAAAGTATACTTATGTTACCAAAAAAGATCTTTAGATTGCATAAAAAACGACCCTGTCATGGCTATGAATAAATTAATTTTATCACGAAACAAGCACAACAACAGATTGCACACCCTCTTTTTATTTGAAATTTCAATTTAAAAATATTTCACTGGTTAGAATAGAATGAATAAAGGAGATGCAAACGTGACTAAGTAAGTTTTTACTGACAATATCTCGCGTATCATCTTCGCAACCAATTTGTTCGGTTGAATAACCTTGCATAAACATCAAAAAACATCTAAGTCCTATAAGTATAGCAGATGAGACTTTTATATTACTTACTAGCTGTCTCACGCGGTTTCACTCGCATTCCCGAGTGATTGTATGTTTTCCCTGGATAAAATGTATCCTGTGTTAATACAGAACATATTCTATGTGCCAAATTACATCCAAATCCGTTCTGTAGTTTTTGCGTCAAAGAGTAACAAACTTATACATACAAACATTCGCGTTTATAATATTAGTAAGCAACCTACCATGCGGCAGTCTAGATCTACATACATAACTTGTCCAATTCAAACAATTGAGCCTGGCAAGTTGCAAAACAATTTTGTTTTTTTTTTTCTTTGATGAGGGAGATAGAAGCAGATTGTCGTGCACTTACTAGGTGCCTAAGTGATCTTGGTGAATAAACTTCATCAACGTGATGAGCGTGAAGGACGTCTTTGTATTTTCATGCCGAAGATATACTTCCTTGGTAGATTATTCTTAACTTGCCCTGTAGTCCAAACTCCAAGTTTATGTTGTTTTATTACCAAAATTAATATCCGAAGACTAAAGCTTTGACTAAATTTAATAAGTTTACTTTGCCATGACTATTTATAATCTTCTGAATGAGTGATGCAAAATATGCTTGAACTCATCCTGAGTTGAAGCTTAAAACAAAGAAGACACGATCACAATAATTTAATGTGGTTATTTCGATGAAAACGGCGTTCTCACCCCTCTCCAATGTTAAAAGCGCTTCTTAATTACATTAGGTACAGCCTCGTTTAAAATTTACTAGCCTAAATTACATTCAATGATACAGAAATTAGAAGTCAAAGACAATAAATTGTATGGAAATGTATTCGATTTACAAAGACTTTCAGAAAATTATAGTAAGTATAATAAGGACTGGTAAGTAATTAAAGGTACTTATTTATAGTATGTAAAATTATTTATTCTCCTTATAGTTCCTACCTTCTACTTCTTACATAAGTAAAATAATAGACTTCACAAAATATTTACTAATCAACAAGAAAAGTCTCTGAAATTATACACTAAAATTTATACCTATTATAATAATAATACATATTCAGTAAAAAGGATCTCCAGAATCTTCGGGTGTAGAAGTTGTAGGTTTTGTAGTTGTAGTTGTTGTAGGTGTCGTTAATGTAGTTGTAGGTATTGTAGTGGAAGTAGTTGTAGGTATTGTAGTCGACGTAGTTGTAGGTGTCGTAGTAATTGTAGGTGTCATTGGTGTACTTGTAGATGTTGTTGGTGTAGTTGTAGGTATCGCTGATGTAGGTGTCGTTAGTGTAGTTGTTGGTATCGTTGGTGTAGTAGTAGATATTGTAGACATAGTAGTTGTAGACGTTGTTGATGTAGTTGTAGGTATTGAAGTCATAGTAGTTGTAGACGTTGTTGATGTAGTTGTAGGTATTGAAGTCATAGTAGTTGTCTGTATTGTAGTCATAGTAGTTGTAGGTGTCTTAGTAGTAGGCGTACTAGTAGTAGCTACTATTGTTGGGTTAGTTACAATTGTAATAATTGTTGAGGACGAAGATCTATTTATTTCGTCTATCGTTTGTGAGGTCACTGCAGCTATAGAATCTGCAGTCATAGTTGGATTTATTGGCGTTAGATTTATTCTTGAAGCTATAATATCTGATATAGTTGACAGAGCAGAAGCAGATGCGGAATTAACTGTTGAATTTATAGTTTCAGAATCGGATCTTTCACCAGAATTAGATAATGGAGTTGCAGATATAGCTGTTACTGAAATTGTTGCAGATACGGTGGAATCTGAATTATCATCCTGTGCAAGATTTGACTCATTAAGATTTTGATTGGCAACGCCGTTATTTTCACCTGCTGCAACAGAATCACCATTTTCATCACTTTTAGATTTTGTTGTGTTAGAATTGTCTGCACTGTCTTCATCACTAAATGATTCTACAGAATTTCCATCATCTCCATTATTTGTATCAGATTCTGTAATAACAGGCACTGTCATAGTTGAAATTTTGATATTAGCCGACGTCACACTATCCAGATTTTTTAAACGTTCTTTTCTAAGTTTATCTGTAACTTTTTTATTCGTGTACAGTTTCCACGTATAATCTTTATGGGTAATATCTTTATTAGAATTAAAATTATGGGGTTTTGTTGGCACACGCATCTCGATGACACGTTTTATGATACTTAGCGGTATCCAATGACCGGGAAGATCTGCTTCTATAGGATTACTGACATAAACTACTTTATCACTTAAAGGATCAGGCCACTTGCCGCACCTTAGTGGTTTACATAATCCCATGACACCAGTTATTAAGATGAAAATTCGCACTGTGAAAAAATATGTATAGTTAGCCTTGGGATGTTTATTGAGGAAATTAGATTAGATACAATCAGTTCGATAAACTTACTTTCTCACATACTTATTTTCAAGTAATTAATAATAACATTTCATATTTGATAACTATAGCGTCACATTATCTAGAAATATCAACGACCACCTCAAAAGCATAGCGGGAACAAAAAACTTTTGTGACGCAAACATGCACGAATAACATGTGCAGTATATCATGCGTGAAAATCGATTATACCCCTGAATGGGTTTACGGCTAAATATAAAAGATTGAGCTGCATGTATCCCCTTTAACTACCCACGTCATTAAATTGATAACAAAGTTATAATACCTGATTGAATTTCTTGCATGAAATAAATTTCCGTATTGCTTTTTAGATGAATAGTTGGCTTTTTATGAACAAAAAATACATAGCTGAAACTTACATACAATTTTAATGATATTGTGAAGTTTTTTTTATCTAATACCAAGAGCGTAGCTACCGCCGTATCACCCGTATCAATGACACGACTATGACTATTACCATCTCATACGCAAAATACATCCCTAATGTCTCTTGCGTGGAGATTAAGAAGCTTATAATATATTGTTGTGGAGATCTACAGGCTAAAAAACAACTGCTTTACATTATTCTGAATAACTGTACTGTGTGTACTAAATAAAGTTCGTTCCTAAAGTGTGAATTTTACTCATTTTCACCTCTTAAGTTATCAACGGGTCAAGTTGATTTAGTACACGAGGTTACCTTATACAATAGAGAAGAACATTTGCAAACATTGAATTATTACGCTTTTGCAAAGAACATTTGCAGTTTAAGTGTATTCCGAACCGGTGGTAAATTTAATTGTATGTACCAATGTAACGTTCATAAGTGCCTTACTAGGGCCTAAACTGAATAAATGAATTTTTGATTTTGAAAAGATTACAGAAATCTCGCGCCCTCTACTTAGCTCCGACTTAACTATTATATGTATCGCTTAATATCTATATGAAACTAAAATGTATAATAAAACACAAACAAACTGATAAAACATTTAATGTACTAATAAATAACAAACCTATTAAATTAATTGTCCCATTTCTTGGATATATCGATGTATTCCCCGTCGGGGGATTCGTAGTTCTTAATGGGGGGCGTACTGACGGGCCCCTTAATTGAATATGGTATCAGTTGCAGGTCAGGCTGTGGACAAGAAAAAAAATATTATCATAAATAGCTCGAGGAACACTACCGAGCAAAAGATAGCGCATTTAAATGCAGGCAGCAAAATAAAAATTGCATTGCCAAAATGTATCACATAGGTACAGCCAGAGGAGGTTCTCTTACTTCGCCTGTGCTATAGTACAGTCTCAGTCTCTCTATATCAGAACTACCGGTGGAAAGGACCAATAGGAAAAAGAAAAGTAGGTAGGCCGAAAAGAAGGTGGGCTGACGACATTATTGAAACAGCAGGGAACGACTGGCAGACTATGGCAAAGATAGAGAAGCATGGAAAAAACTGGAGGAGGCCTTCACCCGAGGAGGGGCCCATATCCAAAAAACTCTACTAACATAATAGAAAATAAGTAAAAACAATAGATATAATGACTAACAACATTTGCAATGTAACATAAGGATAAGGGAAATATAGGCTTTTTTTTTTATTTATAGTACAGTCTCCCTAAACAAAACCGACAAGAGTGACTGTTTGCAGTAAGTTTATTTTGTATGGCAAATTACAAAATCTATGAATAAGGCACGTGACTGCTGCATACAAAACCCACACAAAATCGCGAAAACCTACAGATTTGGGCGTAACTTATCGCATCCCTTCGTATTTGTATCCCAATGACAAGCTCCGCCAACCATACACGTTTAAAATTATTATACTTCATAGTGGTAGTGATCAGGAATGTTGCAGATATGCGCTTGGGCAACTGCAACCGCAATTGCGGATCACCGGCATTAATGCTAGCATCCGCATTAGCAGTAATCAATGCTTAGTTTTTGCAGATAAGGATGTTGTGTCGGTCATGAAAAGAAATTGTGGACGGGGACATGGATTGGCCATGTGAAGGATTAATATATGAACCTCTGTGGAACAGATTGAAAAAAATGTTGCTCTTTATTATTATAATCCACCACATGTGCCTTAAAATATCCGTATCCTCAGATGTCAAAAATTCTATATGCAGAACATAGCTGGTAGTGATAGTGACGTCGAAATTAGTGGCAAATATCATAGACTCGAATCCTACAATAGGCTAGTGTTCTGAAAAAAGCTATTTAGTCCTTGATTTACATTATGAAAAAATATTAGACAAGTATTTTTTCAGTGAATTTCCGCGTGACGTCACGCCATGGTACACTTTCACAAACAAGTGATGTCACGAGCCCACACTCCCGAATATTGGAGCACTTTATTAATTTAATGAAGCAAAAAATACTTGTCAAATATTTTTTGATAATCTAACTGACGGACTAATTAGAAATATTATTTTTTATCGATGCCACCTCCCCTATTAGCATGAGCTATCAATGAAAGTAAGCTTGTATGGTAGATTACACCATTAATATGGAAATGGGTCAATCAACTTCTTTTGTTTGTTGTTCTGGTATATTAGGCGGGCCAGTTGGCGCAGTTGGTTAAGGTTCACCTTACGCGCCGCAGGTCGTGGGTTCGATTCCCACACAGGACATGCATTTGTGTGCATGAACATGTCTGCATGTCCTGAGTCTGGGTGTAATTATGTATATTAAGTATGTATTTACAAACAAAAAGTAGTATATGTATTATATCAGTTATCTGGTTTCCATAGCACAAGCTCTGCTTAGTTTGGGATCAGATGACCGTGTGTGAGGAATGTCCCGGGATATTTATTATTATTATTATTATTATTATTATCCAAGCGACTCAAGTGACCGAAACTAATAATAATAATTTATTTCTCCATAGAAAATCATGGTTTCAAAGAGTTGACCAGGGAATGTAACCATAACAATGAGGTACAAGAAACTAAACCCAAATATACTATGTAGATCACTCATTTCCCTAAAATATGCCTAAGAGCAATATCCTAACATACACAAAAAAAACTTATATGTGTTCAGTTGCTTTTGTTATAAATCACTGGTAAACTAATGTTGCATGATAAGCAGTACTTTTACTGGTAAACATAATTGTGACCCTGCTCTTTCTCAGTATCAGTATAAAAGTTATTCAAAAGCTTACCATAATAGCCTCATTATACAAGTCTTCAGATTCCTCATACAACTTGTCAAGTGCTCGCCTCTGTGCAGACATGATCCTGTCAATCTGTGCCACATTCGCCATATACTCCTCACGTTTGTACCGAGCCCACTCCTTCTCTAATAATGCTCTAGCTTCAATTGTTTCCGGTGATAATTTTGGCTGTGGTCTCTTTCTTGCTCTGTAATCAAGTTAAGGCATTATTATAAGTTAGAGAGAATAAAAAAGAGGTCAAGTATGAGTCAGACGCAACAGGTTACATAAAGATGTTTCTTGAAGGCCCATACAAGAAATTTTATTTTTATTATTTGTTGTTATAGTGGCAATAGAAAATACACATTCTGTGAAATTTTAACTGTCTACCTATTATGGTTCATAAGATACAGCCCACCGACAGACAGACCAACGGACTGCAGAGAATTAGTAATTGGGTCTGTTTGGGTGCCACCTCTGGGTATGGAACCCTAAAAATGTTCCAGGGTTCCAGACATTATTTAAATTGTTTGATGAAAATGTTCCAGCAAATATCCAAAATATGGTTTTTCTATAAGCCCTCTAACCACAAATGAATGCTTAAATGAACAAGATTTTGTAACATAAAAGAATATATTTTGAATTACTCAAGCTGATCCAAAAGGTGCAGCGGCACTTCCAACTCATCAATTGGTTTAAGTTGCCGTGCATTCTTCTCCAGCCTTCTGATTTGCTTCTCAATCTTCTTGCGACGACGATCCTCACGAGCCTTGACGATAGCTGGATCTACTTTCTTCTTTTTTTTCATTGGTTCTGCACTGAAATTAGATGGTGCTGTGTTAATTATCATGCAAAAGAAAATTTATAATGTATGACACTGCTATACAAAGTAAATTCCAAAAAATTTATTGACCCGTTGGTTTTTGCACCGGATGCGCATCCTATTGTAATTTCATTATTATTTTTATCGTGATTCAAAGGATTAACTTGCTTTCTGGTCTGTTTATTTGTCACCCATTTTAATGGGTAAATATCACTATCACACTCTTTATCTATATTGAATTCAAATCTAGTCTGTCATGCTTTAATGCAGGATTAAGGGCAATGTTAAACGCCATAATAATGTTATTTATTTTCATCTCACCATAGCTGGTCCGTAATTCTAAACTGTAGGGCAGTAGTGGTGGCTATACTTCGTGCATTTATCTGTAATTTGGCGGCTGGACATATTGCGAGCCTGAAATTATAAAAAAAAAAAACAATGTTATGAATGTTATTCACTTAGAGAAACCAGTCAATCTAACTAAATATTCATCGTAATAAGATATAAAATTACATAAATGAACAGAAAATCACTAGATTTTTTTATTGATGAGATTTTGATTGATATAGAGGTTGTGGAGTTTTTAAGGTTATGTTACGATTTATGTAAGTGAATTGAGTACCTTGAGAATTGTCTAAGTATAGACAAATTAAACATATTGAACACAATCGATGTGGTTATTTTTAAAGCTTATTCAATTTTAAATTAAATTTTATTGACGGAAACAAACAAACCACGTTCCGTTTTATTTATCTTCACTTTCACAAGCAGCCAGCTGTCAAACAAAAAGTAACTTGGCAACAAAATGTCAAATGATTATTGAGAGTATTCTGCTTGTAATGGAGTGTAGCAAAGGGGTACCGAGACGAACACCTGCGATTTTCATAAAGTGCTTTTTTATGAAAATTTAGATTCCCAATAAATTATACTCTAAATAACCGGGCAAATGCGAGTCGGACTCGCGCACCGAGGGTTCCGTACAGACTTGTAGATATGGAACTAGTTCGTTCATCACGTCTTGAAGATTTTCCCTTTTTTCCGATTGTAATTTTTTTGTGATTAACTAAAAATTTAAGCTTTTCGCCTCTTTTCTCAATTTTTCCTTTATCTGTGCTATAAAACGTTGCTTTGGACCAAATTTCAAGATCCTGAGTTCACGGGTAGTACTTACCTACCCTGTAGGTTTTGATTCCCTTACGTGTCGAAAATTTATTTATTTAGGTATTTTATTTATTTATAGACGTGATGTGTCTATCAGCTGTCACAGTGTTGAAAGTCACTGCGCACTTACTATCCTACATAGTTCACTTTTCAAGATTTTTAATCTTTGTCCAGATTTGCAGCATAAACGGCTGTATCTTTTGAATGCTTTAGCTTAGAAGTTTGTTTTTTTTCACAGCACCAAGGGACAGTAGACCTGAGTATTTGATATGATATTCATCTTGATACCTCCACGCTTTCCTGAGAAAAAGGGTCATGACAGACAGACGGACAACAAAGTGATCCTATAAGGGTTCCTTTTTTTCCTTTTGAGGACGGAACTCTAAAAAACACGCTTTTTAAAGCCCTGCACTAAAAAGCGTTAGATAATAATTAACCTATGGACTTCGGCCGAAACTGAGACCCAGGCCGAAGGCTCGATTTCGGTTTTTATGGCTGAAAATCCTGTTTCATTCGGACACTAATGAAAACTTCCTATCGGATTAAAGGAAGCTCCAATACCTACTTACTGCTTTTAAAGCATTTTGTCAATAATATTATAGATCTAGCGATATCCCAGGGCTGTCAGACCTCACATTATCTAACGGACAAAATGTACTTACCTATAGAATTGAGTAGGTACCTAAGTACCTAGTGTTAGAAACGAATTAATACCTGCAAACTTTTCCCGTCAGCCAATTTACAGGTTACCAAGCATGAAAGGTAATGTTATGTACCTAACATTACGTAGGTGAAAGCTGATTTTTTATTAAAATAATTTCCTCGGATAAATTTTTGCAAATTCTTCAAAATCTTCGACAGGATCACATATGCTTATTTTTAGGGTACCGAACTATAAAGGTAAAAAGGAAACTTATGGTGGTGCCACGGTGTCACTCCGTCCGTCTGTCATAGAACGGTATATTTCAGCATGGACGAAAAGCTTGATTCTCCCTGATTTCAGCAACCACGGTCCAGTTTATATCAATAGTTAAAAGTTTAGTTTTTATACGGCCAAAGAAGGTCGATTGATGCGCGAGTCAGACTCGCTCTTGGCCGGTTTTATTTTTTATTTCTATTTTCCCATTCTGGCTGGTCTCTTTTGCAGAGAAAATAAAAATCTTAACTAATTAATTATTATTATCCTAATCCTAAATGCGAAAGTGAGTTTGTTTGTTACGCCTTCACGCCTCAACTACTCAACGGATCATCATGAAATTTAGCATGCAGATAGCCAATGATATGGAGAAGGACATAGGCTACTTACTTTATCCCGGGAACGCGGGTGAAACCGTGGGGGCCAGTGTTTTATAGGCCGGTAGTATTTTACTGGTCGGCAACGCGCGAGTGATACCCCTTGTGTTGCAAGCGGCCATAGGCTACGGTCACTGCTTATCATCAGGCGTGCGTTTGTTTACAGACTTCGTCGTATTAAAAAAATGTATCCTACTAATATTATATGTGCGAAAGTTTATGAGGACGGACGTTTGTTACGCGCGGAAAATTGTAATTTAAATAGGCAAAGTAAGTAGTTATAGAAATACCAAAGATTATGTGTTAGCCCAATCATTCAAAAAGGTGAAGGGTAAATTTTGTATTCCGTATTCTTACTGAGATAATGGTAGATGTTAAAGAGGATCTACATGAAGACATAAAAAAGTCAGTCTTTATCATGGTCTTGAAACATGAGCTATGCCAACATTCTGTAAAACTCCTATGACATATTTGCATATTATGACAATTACCGACGAGTGCTCTTTTTCAGACGCCTTTACACAAAATGTACTTACCATTACTTACATGAATAATAATTATGCTAATCAGATTTCTAATGTAGTCAAATATCAGTTTCCTTTGTAACATATTGACATCCTCATTCATAGAAAACTTTTGATGTTGGAAACTATTTGTATTCAAACAATACCACAACTCTTTGTCGAGATTTAATTGGCAATAACAACCGACATATGATTATAGACCTACATAAAGAAGGTAATAAGAGGCAGATGTACATTTATGATCTACGGATTCCGCACAAAATATTAAGAAACCCCACAAGAACAAAAAAGTATTCGATGTTCTTAAAGTTTATGAAACACAACGCAACTTGATGATTTCTTTTGTGTAAACACGACAAAGCTCAAGTGAATCTATTTACCAAAGGAACCATAAAAATGCAAATCGACTCATTATAATAAACAAAACTCAAGCAGTCAACTCTTATCCTCGAGATTCCGTAATGTTTGGCTCTCATTCCTAACTAAAGGCCCACAGTATTGACATGTGCCACCAGTGTATTCATAAACTAATATTTATACAAACGATTGCGAAGGATTTAACAGTGAATCGCACTTAATCACATATAGATGATTCGTATCAAATATGGCTCTAAACTTGACAGGTTTTAAAGACAACGTAACTCTGGATCAAGTGATAGATTTTTTTAATTTGAACATTTCTAACGTGACTAATACAAGTGAAGTGACACAGATACATCTGTTTGACTTATACGAAGCTTATAGGACGAAGGAAAAGGAACAGTTAATGATTTACAAGTTTGTTGCTTATGTAATTGGAACGCTGATTATCTTGAGCAACTTGACTGTTGTCGTATCCAGCGGTCTCATCCTCAGAAAAGGTATTTCATTCCTATTATTTTCCTGGTTTTTTGACACCTCAGGGTCTATTAACAAATTGGATTATCTTCGGCTAACTTTACTCCCTTCTTCTTCTCTATTGACTAGCTTTCCGCCCGCGTTTCGGAAATTCAAATTCATAATAGTCCTCCTACTCAATATAGGCCCTAATAAAGCACTTACAAATGTTATAATTGATTCTACCACCGGTTCATAATACACTTGAATAGAAAAGACTTCCAGCAAGAAACTCGGTAAGGGCTTTTTTTAAATACATTTTACAATATTTGTACTTTGTTATAGAAACGTACACATTCCATGCGAAATAGTCTCTAATTTTGCTGAACCATGTTACTGGCACAGCAAGTCTGTGCTTATTTCTACATTCTGTTCAAACTAAGAGTATCGCTATTCTTTTAAGTTCTTTAAGTTTTGTATGTTTTTCTAACATGAATCAAATTTTCATAAATGAACTGTGACGACACTGTCATAATATTTGTGTAACATGGACTTGAACTTATTTCTAAGAGAATCTCTACGACTTAAGTTGTAAATTGCGTGAATAGCCTTCTGCTACAAAACTTCTATCTTCTTTTGAAAATCTGTCGCCAAGCGCACCTATCGGTATGTTCCGACAGCTGCACTTGAGAGCCAGTTCCTTCTAGACTTTGTGTGCTTACCTACATATCTTCACCACTTCATCACTTACCTTGGTGAGATTGCGATCAAACAGAAGGATTATACAAAGTAAAAAAATCTATTTGTGTCGGCTTCACTGCCCCAAAAGAAGATGCCGTAAGAAATCAGTTGTAAAAATAACTAAAATAAATGAATCTTACCGTAAATAAGTCAATGAGATAACGAATAGGTCGTCATTCATGATTTCGCATATCATAAAACTTGTTCCAGGCCAGGTATACTTCTTGTCAGTGGCGTAACTATACCATCTGGGGCTCGTGGAAAATTCTTTTGATGGGGCCCTATCAGTAAAAATCGTCACGTTGTACTCAGTTTAATTTTAATAAACTTCGAGATTTTCAGCGTACTCAATTACACGTTGTATATGTCCCACTAATGGCCATAGGCCTCCTCTCTTGGGCGAGAGGGAATGGTCTGTAGTCCCCACGCTAGCCCAATGCGTATTGGAGACTTTACATCCATATCCATAGAACATAATATCTCAATGCATTCATCATCTATTTGCTAGCTTTTCGGTGGAGGGACAACATGGTGAGGTCTGTAACTCAGGTACAATGTAAAAAAATAATTTTGTGCTCGCGGCCTCTTGGGCCGGGGCCCTCTTGGGTCGGGGGCCCGTGGCATTTTGCCAGCCCTGCCACCCTATTGTTACGCCACTGCTTCTTGTGAAAAAATCTTACAAGTTTGTGAAAAAAAAGTTAGTTATTTAGAATCTCCAATACATTTGCAAACCTGGTATCTAAATGTTTTCTTTATTTTTAAAATTTATAGATACATTAGATATGGCCAAAGTTCAGGTAAAATTTGAGCAAAAACGCTGTTTTTCGGAGGCTTTTACTGAATTTGTTTCACACTTTTTTTTAATTTCGCCTAGATACACGGCTAGATATAGTGCACAAGATACTAATTTGTTCAAAACATCTAACGAAAAATGTTTAACAACGCCATAATATGTACAGAGGTTTTGTATGAAAAGTATGGCGATTTGAGTGTTCTTAAATAAACTATTAGCACCAATTATAGTTTGAAGATAAAAACACCTATAAATAACAGCAGGGTAGTGAACTCAATAAAGATAGTATCATTTATTGGCTAAAGGGTAGACTCCAAAATAAAACACTTATGTGTTTGACTTAGGTGGTAATGAAACAGTCAAATAAACATTTAAATATGACTCAGTACCAAAGTAATAATAAAAATCTCATATAGTACAACCTGTTAGTAACAATTGTATTTATAATTCTTAATTGAATTCCCAATCTTTGAAGACGTGAACTGAACGTCGCAAAAGCAGAATAGCTACAAAATACTTATAATTATGACCACGATGATTCTATTAGAGTAGATTATGTATAGTTAGTAGTTAGGTATCTACACAATTAATTTATTTGAAGAAGTATTTAGCGAAGCCCGACATAAAATTTTTCGTCGAGGTCTTTACAATAGAAATTAATTTGATACTCACGAAAATCAATTATATTGGCTAATGGGAGGCAATCGTAGTCTACTATATTTCAATCCAATGAATTTATTAAAATGTATTAGATATAGATTATGTTATTAGAGACATACCTGAACTGATTATAATTTTCAAAGGTCAGCAACCAAAGAGCACCTATCTTCTACTCGGAAATGTCTCCCTTGCCGACACAATCATCGGAATATCCATCATTTTCGGCGCCACCGTAGACAACTCTATGAGTTCCAATTCACTCTGTATCTTCCAAATTGGTAAGTTAATCTTCTTTATCTTTAAAAGCTGTGTTAGCGTAACACAGCTTTTTGGAGTGCCAAAAATATCCGATAATTGTTCAATCATGATTGATGTTTTCATTATAGTCATGTTATATTAACAGGTATGCTGGTATGTCCAGCCATGGTGTCCATCTTTAGCGTTGGTCTCATTGCCGTTGATCGCTACATCTACATCCTACATGGTCTTTATTACCAGAGGTGGTTCAACTCTACCAGAGTTAGAATTGGAATTCTAATAATTTGGATGATCGGTGAGAAATAATAATCTAGTAACAGTAGTAACTTCTTTGTGGTGTAGTTAGTTGTCTGTAGACATTGTATTAACCCGCTGTAGTAAATTAGTTATTTGTTTGTGCTTAACCCATGTTATATTACAGGTGTAATCCTGGGATTCATGCCAGCAACAGGATGGGTGAACTCAGAACTCATCCTCACCCGATGTTACTATGTCGCCCTTTTCCCTGGTGCACTAATACTGCTTAACGCACTTCTTAGTATAGTACCTATTATTGTAGTTGCCGTTTTATACTCTATTATTCTTGTAAAAGCTCTCAAAACTGTCCGCAGTCTTAATTCCAATGTAAAGCCAGCTAAAACTAACTTAGATACGAATAACAAGCCTAAGTTAAGAATGTACCGTGGCACCGTCATCGACAAGAAGCATAACAGTACTTATTCAGTTAGGTTTCCGGAAACAAATAACGTCACACGTATGAAAAGGAGTGCTTCTTTTAATTTAGGCTATAGTAACAAAGGCAATGTAAATAGAGCTAGTATAATATCTACAAAATCTAAAAGTATAGATGACATTTTTAATGAAAATTCAAGCACGCATCATGTCCACCGTGACGAAAACATTGATATTCAATCCAACACAATAAAATTCGAATCGGATTTTAGTATTTGCAGTGTTGAGTCATCAAATTACGACCAAAAGACTTCTATTGATGATATAAAGAAAAGTTCAAGTAAATTTGCCCACATAAGTAAACGAACTAATGTAATCAGCCGTAAAATAAAGGAGCCAAACAAATGGAGGGCTATAACTGTAGTTTTGCTTACATCCGGAAGCTTCATAATAACGTGGATGCCTTTTTTTATAACTGTCACTATCTTTGTATTCTGTGAAGAGAAATTAACTAATCCAAAATGTATGTATCTTAGCCATTTGCTCGGCGGGCCTATGGCTACTTTAGCATTTTTCAATAGCATCCTGAACCCTTTGATATACGCTTGGTGGCATAAAGGGTTCCAGAGATGTGTTAGGACTTACTTCAGAAAATATTTCTGCAAATGATTAAGCAATTGATGAAGTAAGTAAATATCGCTTAAAGGTCAAGTATGTTTTAAGTAAATACTCCGTTTTATTAAGTCCATGACAATGAATATCTCTTAATGAATTACCTAATACTGGCAATTATATTTTAGTGCACATAGTGAGTGGCGAGTGAATTTTTGTTGCTAGCATTTTAGCCCAGTAAGTTTATTCCGAATATCAGACTACAAAATATACTTATTATAATTAAGCTTTAACTAGGTTTAGGTAGGTAGGTATACTAAAAAGTTATGCTCTCTACTGCTGTAGTTAATACTAATAACAAACAAATTTTCTTCATATCAAACTCGAAATTGATCAAAATCTTCATTTCTATCAACAAACTCAACAATGTTTTTGTCTGGTTTATGTTTCACAGGAATATTTATCGCCAGCTTACCTGCCATGGGTTGGACTGGACAAACGTTCACAGACTTCAGGTGCTGGTACATAGCAGTATTCCCTCCATCCTTGCTGCTCATTGTATCTATAGTTGTCCTATCAGTCATTATTTTAGTTTGCGTCCTGTATATCCTCATATTACGCAGTGCCGTGCGAGCTGTTGATAAAATACGAGAATTCAAAGAAAATAACTTATCCTATGTCAACAAAGCTTACGATGATCAAATATCTGTAAACATATCGACTGAATCAGTGTCTACTAACGATAGGCGTGAAGTAGAAAAGAAAAATATTAAAGTGAACTCTCCTAGCAAACTCAAAGCAGTAAAAACTGTTCTTCTGGTAACATTTTGTTTTCTAGGCACATGGGCGCCTTATTACATTGCGATAATAATGTATGTTAAATGTGATATCGTTATCAATGGTTATGATTGTATACCGCTAGAAATATTAACTTTAGGACCATTGTATTTGCTTGGAGTGACCAATAGCCTTTGTGATCCATTAATATATGCTTGGAGGCATTCAGGCTTCAAACGAACTCTTTGGAAAATCTATTGGAGGTACATAAAGAAAATAGATGATCAGAGATGAAACGATGAAAGTATTTTTGTATTATACAATGACTATAATAAATCTTTGTATCGTTTTAAATATTGTTGTTTTATTATTATTATAATTTTTATACCACTAAGGTAGAAACCAAGCATACGGCCCGCCTGATGGTAAGCAGTTACCGTAGCCTATGGACGCTTGCAACACCAGGGGTATCACTCGCGCGTTGCTGACCCTGAGAAATCTCTTCACACCCTTTTTGAAGAACCTCAAACTCCATTGGGAAAACTACGGCGGGAGCTCATTCCATAGTCCGAGCGTCCGCGGGAGAAAACTCCTTTGAGCCCGCACAGTTCGAAACAATTCTGGTTTCAATGTGTGAGGATGGGCTCCCTGTCGATGGCGAGAGTTGCGATGGTGGAACACTTTCCGTTGTACAAGCGGTAAACTTGTTGAACTCCGCAGAACTCTAGAGAACTCTCTCTGTGGGATCGGCGCCTAAGCTTTGACTGATAGTAATTGACTGGATCATAATCCCAGTTATAGACCCCGATGACTACGAATATACCTTTGAAGTGGTAAATCATGATGGCCTTAGGCAAGTTGCCTTGTTACGTGACAGATAAAATTTAAGGTAAAATCATAAAAATATATGACAAACCCAAACTGACCCGAAACAAATTGAAGGGCATTCAAGCAATTTTCCTAAGTGCCTCGTCATCCATGAATAATATAATGATATTCACTTAGGTACTTATTTGTGCTACCTGTAACAGTATTCTTTCAAATAACAACCAGTAAACAATTTCGGTTGTGGCGTATCACATGTCGCTATCACACGAAGCTGCTGATGTATGGCCCCAGAGTAGACGTCACTCTGATCACTAATGGGGAACCGTTGAAGCCATTACAAACCTTTGCTTGCTGTAAAATTTTCGAAGGGCATTCTCAGAGCCAGAAACCCGTGTGATGAGAGACGTCGTGAGGCAGCATATCGACAGAAAACCTTTACATTTCCCTACTGCCGTTATGAAAACGACTTACTCGTCTCACCGGAACTTACTCGTTATCAGTCATCCATCACGTAAAGATATCGACATAAAATAAGCTTGAACCTCTTATTTTACGGGAAACGTGTTGGTACCATAGAGTTAGAATATTATAGAGCGACTGTACGAGAATAAGGTCTGTGAGCACGGGTACGGTCTAAATGCCTAGAAACGAAGTGCGCATAGTTTGAACGACTAAAATACGTATAATGAATGCCAATTTCTCATTTTTTATCGATACTTTTACCAAGAACAAATGACAAGGTAGGTATCCATGTAAACCAACTAGTGTAGGTACGATATGTGGATGCATCTATATGGAAACTACTCACGTTTCGTGCAAGGGCTATCACTCTATAATATTCTAACTCTATGGTTGATACTGTCGCGCGTAGTAGTTATGTAATTCTCGGAATCTTCACACAATAGACTTGAGTCAAATAGCCTATGTAAAGTCAGTACGTAAGGTAAACATTAAAAATAGGTAAATTCTTGATATTCTCTACGCAGAGGTACTTATCTACAGTAAAATCGGCGTGTCTAGCCGTATTATGAACTAATTGTGCTTTTTCGACGAACTGGCTCTCAAGTGCAGCTGTCGGAACACACCGGTAGATGCCTGACCAGTCAGGTGGGTAGGTACTACAAAGTACCCTACCACGATGCTATCACGAGTTTTCCTCACGAAGTTTTCCTTCACCAAAATCTCAAGCTCAGTAGGACTTGAACCCGGGATAGTAAGACGAGCTACTTTTCAAAAATATTTGATCGCGGTTTTAATTAGGTAGCACAAGCCCAGAGTAATATATGCAGGTACTACTAGTAGTAAGTACCAAAAATAATAATGGATCGTTAAAATTATTGAAATTAAAAATAAAACAAAACAAAAACTTGCACATATATTTAGAGTAGGTTCTCCCTTCCAGATTTTCAATCATTTGGTGCTATAATGTTGCAAATGCTATGGAGTTTCCAATATTTTACTGAATAAAATAATGTAAATCCGCTGTAAAATACTAGTTCGTTTACTAAACATAGGTACAGTCCTACAAACTTATCTGGCCCGGTGAGAGAGGCGTTGCTATCGCATTTGGTGGAGCAAACAACCAATGGCGAATGAGCGTTTCTTCATTGGGCGACACGACACGACATGATACGGCAGCGGCAGCCGTCCACGACATCAGTGGATGCATAATTCTATGAGATTGTACCTACTGCATGCATCCTGTCTCACTGCCTCACTGGGCCTGCACGGCAACGAACATGTCGTTGCCGGCGGCGACATGTCGTCGGCAGCAAGTCTCCCACTGGTGTCGTGGCGGCATCTTTATGCATGTGTTGTGTACACACGCAAGCTTCCATGTAGGCGTGCGAGTGGACGCGCCACCCGCGCCCCCTGCGGCTCTCATTATTACCGCGTCGTGTCGTGTCGTTTCGTTCCAATGAAGAACGTAGCTGCTGGAGTTGCCCGACGACATGTCGTGTCGTGTCGCCCCAATGAAGAAGCGCCCATTGGCAGGCAGATTGACATTTCAAACTGGCGTCGTTAGTTCCTCTTTTGCCACCAGCCTACCTCTACACCTACTATGAGTTTTCTACACTAACGTAATCTACATGTCGCGAAGTATCGATGTTTCGCGAATGTCACCGCACTAATAATATATATAGACTTTGTATGGCAACACTAATGGACGCGAACTTGGGCATGTTGTGATTTGCCGCCTTTATGCGGCGTCTGGCGAAGTAGCGAGTGGACAGCGGAAGCATCTCGGCGTGGTTCTGCGGTGTGAATTGTGCTGGACAGGAGCTAAGTATTCCTCTCACTGATTCTAGTGGCTTGAATAGTTTGTTGAGGCGTATTAAGATATGTAGCTAAATAATGCTTGGTAAGGTAGCACAATGCTGTAGATAATTGTTCGGCTTGTCTTGTGGTTTGTGGTAATGGCGTCGGGGGTGACGCTATCTATTTTATGTTTTATAACTGTGTGTACGGGTTGCGTCTTAGACCTAAGGCTATGAATACCTTGCCTGATATATTTATGTGCCATGAATGTCTGTCCCCATGTATATTTACGTATCTAAGTAATCCATGTGTTCTTCCCGATATTCCCTAGCGGAGGTAAGTCCCAGGCCATGTCCTATGTAGATGGGAGCACGGCACCAACAGAGGCGGTCAGCATCGAAGCTCCAGATCAGCTGGGCACTCACTGGACTCCGGAGCATTGCCAAGTAAATGGTAGGGACCCTTCGTGTAGGGTCCTGGAGGGGACTCGGGACCCCCTCGGAGCAAGAAGTCACGTGCAGGGCTGAGAGTGGGGGACGTACGCAATCGGTGGATTGTAAGCTCAGCCGCAATCGGTGGATTGCAAGGGATGCATCCAACTTATACAAGTCCGTGAGCTTGATCATACACCCGGGTATGAAATGGCCTCTACAACTGTCATGTCACTAGTCCGTAAACTTGGTGACAAATAGGTATAGTGGATCTGGGGCCACGGATCAGCCTAACCTATTCCAGTGGAAGTCTCACGGGACGGAAGCGTAATTGTGGATCCGGTGGGATCACCTGTTCACCCTGGTACTCATGAGGTTTACGGTTAATCGGTACACTAAAATATCTAAGGGTAACGGGCTTGGCAATAGCAATGGAGGTCTTCTAAACAAACATATATAACCAAACCATTCTGTATGTGATGTATATTATCTATGTGCAATCTTACCCAGTTGAAACATTGTATTCCAGCCAATGAAGAAGTGACGAGGTCATGAGGAGGCAGATCATGTTTTAGACATGGCCTTCCTTTGCCCGAGGCACCGAGACAGTCGGTGTCATCGTGCATTAATATCTACAGATGGTGCATGGTTGAGGCGAGCCGGGAGCCCACGTGAAGCGAAGCAGATATACGAGGAAAGTTAAGGAATCTAATAAAAGGATTCACAGGTATGAAGACTTGTTGATTTTTTATTTTTTATTACCATCGTTACGCCTGCCAGTATGTAGTATGTGAGATGTACCATCATAAGGAGCAATCAACAAGCCATATACTATGATATGTAAATTACGTAGTATATGGGCAGGGCGTAACGACACTACACACGCTAGCGACTACGGTGAATATTTTGTATAACGAGCACCGCCTCTAGAGGATAAGTTTGGAAGCATTGCATAGGTACAAAATGTTTTACCGTAATCCCTAGCGACTGTAGATTAGTGTAGAAAACTCATGGTAGAGGTACAGGCCAGACATTCTTACTTCATACCTATATCTTCTTCAGTTGTGTTTTGTGCTTCAGTTTAATCTTTTTTTAAATATCTGTGAGTTTAATAGTTTAGTTTACTACGCGCTATGGAGACACAAAAGTTGACATTATTTTGTTTAATTTTCCTTTTTCAAGGAACATTAGAAATAAAATTTTCGCGAAAAATTCAAGGAGTTGGATTTCCTTTTTATAAGATTGTCATGTCCTTAGGAGACTGCAAAGGTAGGTAATGCTGGCGCTACTACTCTGAGAGTCTGTGCTCACTGCGCAGACCGGAAGTGCTCAAAACCGGCTAAATACCGGACTCGCACACGGAGGGTTCCTTACAATAATAATGTAACCTTACTCAAATTGACTGTGAAATGATTAGTAGGCGCATAAAAGTACTAAAATGTACCTTTATTTTATTTTTTATTTTTTAGAATTGTGCCTTTACTTGTGATGAATTTCATGATTCTTAGGTTTTCGACCCAGAATGCAGAACTCGGAACGCAAAACTCTAGAACTCCCCCCCTAAAAAGGAAGCTAAAGCAATATTGCTAACGCAATTCATTTTTTCGAATTCTCGGCAGATCATACGTAATTTCAATATTTTTTGGTATACTAGTCACACATTATATACAATTCAATTCAATAAAAGATTCGGAATTGATGAATTGCATAAGATCTGCCGTAAATTAGAAAAAATGAATTGCGTTAGCAATATTGCTTTAGCTTCCTTTTTAGGGGGCCTCTTCTCTGTGGGATTGGCGCCTTAGACGAATTATGGTTATATTCTCTTTGACCAATGACGAATAATAGCGTCGTTTCTCGTTCGTCCTCTTTTGGCCACGGTCAGATAAGTTTGTGGGACTTGGTGGGACTATATTCATTAATCTTTTTTTTTTCAGAGGAAATGGTTTACTACGACCAAAGTGTTTGGGGAACCGTTAAACTAAACCGGATATTTAATATTTATTATAAAAGCGGGAACCGTAAGTTTAAATTCATGGTAGAAATAATTAAAATTATCATATTTTTACAAGCTTTTATTTAACTTACAATGTATGTATGTATCGCGCGCGACTACAATAAATAGGTACCTCGTGGGCAGGCTTTCTAAAACGATCTGTCAAGTTTATTTTTAGTTCTTGGTAGGTCCGAATCAATGAGGAGTTTTCTGAAGATACCTCAAAATACTTGTCAAATCGTGAACTTTAGGTTCAGATTGGTTCGAATTATCCTGAATTATCCAAAGAAGAATTATCAACAGTTTGAAAGGTATTTTGAGCATAGAGGTATCATAAGAATAAATACCTAATCTATTTTCACTTTAGGTACCATTACCTACTTTGTTTTAACTGAATTATTTCCCGATTATACAATGTGTTACGCAAAGGGTATATCTTGGGTATGTATAATCTATCCGAAAGTGGTGAAGACTACACTGGTCACTACACTATTCACCATATAGGTAAAAACCACGGAACAAAAAAAAACATTTTGTTCCGTGGTAAAAACTCACTATAAAAAGTTTCAGCTCAAAATAAATTACAAAAAATTCAAACCAAATTTTTGCTTCCAAGTTTATTTAATTAAAATCTTAACCAAACGTGTCACCGCACCGCTCTACGAGGGTCATTCTCTTCTTTTCACGTCACTTACTAATATTATTATATACTTAGGTAGTTGTTCCTCTTTAGCAATGTATTCGTCTAGTAGGTAACAAAGAAGTCGTGTAGGTTCATTTATGGATATAATAACGTCCGTTTTATTACAGCAAAATACCTAGTTTCAAGAGTTGAAATAAATGTAGTGCTCAACAATACAGATTGTTTCGCATATTCGAAATCTGGCATTGGTACATCGGAGTTCATTGGCACCCTATACTTACCAACCAATATGGGTCTCTTATTCTACAGTTTAAGTATATTTACCTGTAGTCAGGTTGGCTCTGAAGATGATAATGTCAATAATAAAACTACTGAGGATCTGGATACATTGCCATTTGGACAGCACTTAAAAATGTTACCTTTTTACCATAATTTATAGGTAGTAAGTGTTATGTAGGTTCCTGATTAAATATATAGTACCCAATATAATTAATTAAACGTTTCACCACAATTTGTAGTTTATATTCATACCTTGATTGGGCTTGTTGGTTGGGCACAAATGTTGACCTTAGAACTTATAATACAACTCGACACTGGCAAAAATAATTACTTACTAATAAAATGTAAGAAGAAACCTGTGGAAGAAACTTAAAACTAAGAAGAAGAAGAAATGACTGCGTGAGTATGGCGTGAGTCATGACTTTTCAAGTTGTCTAGAATATAAAGAACGGCCTGTGAGAACGGCCAACATTTTACTAAAACCTGATCTGACCTGACCCTACGGACGGTGTCTGACTTTGACTAGACCGTGTGAAACTTATTTATTTTAACTTGATATTTTAGTTTTTGATAAATTATTAGTTGGTAAGTAATAAATTATTACTAATCGTTTGCCAGACTCTAACCATTGATGATAATGATGATACCATAATAGCAACATAATCAACTAATCTGTGACAATAGCACGATAATAGCTACTAACATCGATATTGGCAGAAATGTCTTATAACAACGATTGCCATTAAACAATTTAAAAAAAAACTTGACAGTTGACTGACGTTCATATTTTTGCAACTTTTCATAGCGTGAAACGGAACTCTGTGTTTATTTACGTTCTCAAGTCAATCGCACGCAAATCACAATAGTCATTACGCACAAAAGCGAAAATTCTCAGTGTAATGGTCTTTAAAAAGTACTGAAAATGTTGTGGTATCTGCCGTTGGCTGAAGGCATTAAAAAAAGGGCCTGCAGATATCTTCTACAACGTTATCTTGGTAATTTTCTTGAGGAGAAACTAACTTTAGATCAGCTGAGTGTGGATTTGTACAACGGCACAGGCACGGTTTGCGATGTTAGCCTTGACTGCGAGGTAAATTGATTTTATTATTTATTCTTTTACAATCTTATACCCGTTATAAATCGTATAAAATGCATGCCCTCGCTTTTTGTATCAGTATGATGTATTTCAAGTACTAGCTTGCCAATGCAAAGTGCGCATCTAATAAAATTCAGCACGTGTTATTTATGAGATTTAAACAAAGAAAACTTAGGTATCTTATGATACGTCGGTCTGTATAGATGACATGTGGCTGGGATGCAACCTTGTTAAATTCTGATATCAAAATTACTTGACCACCTCTTTTTCAATTACTTTATCCCAAATCTATTAATTCTTAACATGAAATCATGATGAATATGAAATTCACAAAAATACTGTACTCTTTTTCCAAAAGACATGTTAAAAACAGCAATTTTCTGATGGAACAAATTGTTATAGATTTTTTTGTTTGTTCTGTACAGTGCTTATACTATATTTATATCATTTCAAATTAAATTGTGCCCTCCTGGGGTCTTACTAGAATATATGGCTTTGAATTTGATCTTTTTTTACAACGGAGAAATAATCAACTTGAAAATTTTTTGGGTTTCTTTCCTCATTTCACTTTCCTGTCCAGTATTCATTATTTTCACAAATATATGACAAAAACGTAATAACTGTACATTATGCCTATTCTCCATGACACAATTTGTTTTGCAATTGAATTGTGTTCAAATCGGCCACCAAACTGGCTATTCAATTATCGTCAACTGCTCTCTCCACAGAGCAGTTGAATTGAATATCCCAATTTGAGTAAATAGCATAGTGGAATAGGCATTTTGTTTGAGATAAAGTAGTGTAGTGTAAAGAATATACCATGATATTTATGTTTATGTACAGGCCCTTAACGCTTTGGGGGACGCACAGAACTGGCCCCTACAGATAGTAGATGGTCACATGCGAGAGATCACTGTCACCATCCCATGGTCCACATTGCTCAAAGATGACTCCATTGTTGAAGTCAATGGTCTCTCACTTACTGTGCAGCCTAAAGTGCGGGCAGAACCAGGTATTCATTGTTTCTATACCTTTAACTTGCAAATTGTCCTCCCAATTCTCCTTCCTCTACTTATTTTATTACACAATATAATGCAAATCAGTTCCTTTTTTTATCAATTTTGGACAGTGTTCTCTAATTGGAAGTGTCCAAATCCTTTTTTTTCTGTGTATAGGCCTGTGTTTGACAACAATCTCACCATGGTAAGTGATGATATGGCAGAAGGTGGCAAGCATACAAAAATAATTTGACTGCTCTTAATTTTGTAATCCCTTATTCAATAATACAATGAGCATTGTTATTCTTAATTATGCATAGGATAAATAATTAATTGAAATAATGATTATATGATTGTAGCAACATAGGTGCTTGAAACAGATTTTAGACTTGAGGGTACAAGCAAAAAATACCCTACTATGATCATTGAGCTATTATTACTACTTATAGAGAAGACGCCACACATCACAACTATGTTCCGTTCAAGTGAAGCCATCTGGCCACGGTTTAGAGTTAAATTACTCTAACGTGACGTCACACGGAACTTCTACACAATATCTTCGTATTTTTTTGTTTAAATTGACAAAAGAAAGAATATGTGTCTAATATTTTTTGATAATGTAAAAGACGGACTAAATAGTTTTTTTTTGTCATCTAGCCCATTGGTTATTCGCTTAGATTAAGTTTTTATGTGTATGTATATGGTTTTATATGTGTAACAACTGTTGGCAGACCTTAAATAAATAAACTCTTATTTCCCCACTCACTGTTGATGGCCCTGAGCATATTTTAACCACCACATTCCACTATCCTATAATCTCTTTTACCTGCCTTCTAAATTCATGTCTATTGACAATGCCATGATAATAAAGTCAAATGCATTTCTCATAAGCAGTATCATCAATGCTGGAGTCGATGTGGTCATCCATGTCCTCTTCCATGCAACTTGCAGCTGAGTGTCTCCGGGAAGAAGACGGTCCGCAAGAATCACATCCCGTTGAGGGAATTGAGATGTTCGCACATGCCATAGATTCTAGTAAGTAGTTTGATATTTCGTATATAATTATGCGCTGAATTTATTATTGAGGTGTCTTATTCAACTAGTAAGTCTAGTACTCTAATCCAATTAAAAGTTACTGGGATATTTGCGAAAATAATCCTTATCCTTACTTACTATATATATATAATATTATAAACGCGAAAGTTTGTATGTATGGATGTTTGTTACTCTTTCACGCAAAAACTTCTGAACGAATTTGGATGAAATTTGACACACAGATAGAGTATGTTCTGGAATAACACATAGGATACTTTTTATCCCAGGAAAACATACGATCCCTCGGGAATGCGAGTGAAATCGCGTGGGACAGCTAGTTATACAATAAATTTCAAATGTTCTGTATGGCATATCACATTTAAAGAACATACAAAAACAGATTACAATAAAAACAACATTGTTATGCATTATTCTTATCTACCTGTGTTAATTTACTAATTCTGTGTTATTGTTTAAACAATTACAAATACTATCATTAGTTGCATAATGTTCTGAAAACAGCTGTTCAATTTAAACAAAGTTTACCTTGATAATGATACCAAAAGCATTTGTAAACAAGTTATCTTTTACTATAACTTTTAAATAGGTTAATAACAATATATATATTCAACAGCTCCACTTATAAGCAATTTCTCGTTACAAATAAATAAATCTGTGTACAAATAAATAATTATGTGTACAAATAAATAAATATGTGTACATACAAATTAATCTGTGTACAAATAAATAATAATTTACTTTTTTTCCATTTCAGTATTAAGTAGAGTTAAAGTTAAATTCGTCAATACAAAAATAAGAATAGAACATGTACCGAAAAATGGTGACAAGGGCATTGCTCTTGAGATACACATAAAGAGGTGAGTAAGAATAATTCGAGTCATACTTCCTCAAATCATTCGACCTCCATTGAATTGACTGATTAAAATAATCTAAACTAAACGCATGGACCGCAACCTTGATTATATCTACATTTGTTTTGTTTATAGGTACTGTCTGTAGATAAAAGGAAACAAAATGTATGGATCAAAAACTGTGATTTATTTGATAACAAATTATTTACTTATTGTTTTTGTATATTTTGCTCAAATTACCATCTAATCTACTCTTCTATAATATTTTACTGATTATAGATGACTCAAAAGTTTTAATTTCTTCTTTTTTAAATTATTTTACAGCATTGACTATTTCGACGAAGCAGGCATTGAACCAACACCAGACGTAACTGACCCAGAGAAATCAAAAACATACATAGTAGCAACATACACAAATAAGAAGATCAAATTCGAAGGAGTCACGTTATACACAGATGAGTTCCCATCTAAACTCCGCACTATGGCCCGAAGCCTTATAATGGAGAAGTCAGCGTCATCACAAGCAGACAGGATAGAATGTACCCAAATTGAAACGTCAGAAATCAACTTCCAGAGCACCATGTCAGATGTGTTCTATGAAACTAGGAGCGTTATATCCACAATAGAACCTGATCCAGTAAAGGAAATAATTGCCGAAGCAAAATCTCAGATGGAATCTAGGGAAATGACACCCGATGATAAACCACATCAGCCGGAACCAATACTCTTCGCTAAGTTGACTGGACAGCAGGAGTTAGCACTTAAAATAAAGCATACAGAAGAAGTAGATGGACCTAAGGTTGAGATAAAGATGTTATTTGGTTCTTGTATAGTGTTCATTTCGCCGAGGCAGCTGCATACTTTGATTGACCTTGTTGATGCATTAAATCAGCCGCATTTAGAAGATACAAGGTAAGGGATGACTGTAGAATAGTGCACAATCCTAACTTAATATTACAAATGCGAAAGTGAGTTTATTTGTTTTTTACGCCTTGACGCCTCAACTACTCAACGGATCATCATGAAATTTGGCATGCAGATAGCCTATGGTATGGAGAAGGACATAGGTTTTTTATCCCGGGATCGCAGGTGACACCGCGGGAGACAGCTAGTATTATTATATAGTATGTTTTTGCTTTATTCTAAATCCCAATCAATAACTGTGATGCAAGTTTTATTTGTCCTACTGATGTTGTTTTTTTAATGTTTTAATGTTTTATTTCTCAACCAGGTTTTACAATTTTAACTAAAGGTTGGGGCCTTCTTTTAAGTATTTAAATACTTGTATCAGAAGACCCCGCTCTTCAATAGCCATAATATACATTTATAGCTGAGTATAATTTATGTTACTAAAACTTATATAAAAACAATAAAGCATAATTTTAAATGTGTGTGGTTATGCGTGAGTGTATTTGTGAGTGCATGTTTGAGTGTTTTTGTGAATATATGTGTATGTGTGTGTGTAGCGGGTGTGTGTATGTGTATGTGTGTGTAAGTGAGGGGTTATGTGTAATGTTTATTTGTGGGTGATTTTATTTTACTTTTACCTATCTATGGTTACCTTAACAGTCACTATTAACTGATATGTAAAATTTCTTCAGTCTCCTCATAGGTTTTTGGTAGCAGCCACTCAGACAAAGTTTTTTTGCAATCGTAATATTGTTTTGGATAGATATTTATTTTTTTGTTGAGTAGGTTATATAAGTAGGCAGACTGTCTAACATAATGTCCATTAGAAAAAGAAGTTCTAGTGGCTTTTATCTGAACAACCCTATCCTTCCGTCTCTTCTTTAGAATGTTGTCGTCATACGTCAACGTTCTGTGCATTTTTAGGACAGCATGAATAATAAATAATTTTCTTACACTTAGTAACTGGCTTGTTGAATAAAGCATTTCCGTAGCAAATCTATATGATTTAAAGTACATAACTTTAATTAGAGCACGTTGTGCCCTCTCTAGGTGTATAAATTTAGTTTTGGCGGCTCCACCCCATACTGGAACACAGTATACTAGAATAGACTGTGCTAAAGCAATATAAATTTTCTTTAGTAACCTCTCAGAAGCTACATGCCTCAAAGTTTTAAATACCCATATTAATTTCCTGATTCTCGTGCTCAGTACTTCAATTTGCGGATACCATGAAAGCCTTTGATCTATCATCACTCCCAAATATTTCGTTACAGGTACTTTATGGATGATAGGACAATTACAGTTTCCGTTATGTGGGTTTTCAGAAACATGCAGCTTTATTTTAAACTCGTCCTTGGGTTGGTTTCGATTATAGATGGAGTAGCACATATAGTTGGTTTTTAGAGCGTTGAGAGTGAGTAAATTTTCCTTGAGCCAACGAGCAATCTTGGCAAGTCCCATCTCAGCTTCCTCATGAACTTTATTCCAAGATGTACTAGAAAAAACAACAGCAGTGTCATCAGCATATGAGAAAATTCTTGCTTCATTTATTTTCATGTTGCATAAATTATTTAAATAAATTAAAAATAAAGTTGGACCTAAGACGCTACCTTGTGGGACTCCGTAAGTAACATTTGAATCACCACTGATATGCTGTCCAATTTTGACTCTCTGTGTTCGTTCATTAAGGTAGTCTTTGAATAGAGCTAAGGGTGTATCCCTGATTCCTATACTTTCTAGCTTTTTAATAAGAATGGGGACATGGACGGTATCGAAAGCTTTCTTCAGATCTAGATATACAGCTAAGCATTTGTTTCCACGATCTACTTGTTCAACAATAAACGAACTTAGTGCTGTTACTGCGTCTTCAGTAGACCTGCCATTTCTAAAGCCATATTGTGACTCTGCTAATATATTGAATTTATTTAGAAAATTAATTACTCTTTTGTTTATAAGTTTTTCCAATATTTTTGAAATCGATGGTAGGATCGAGATTGGTCTATAGTTATTTACATCGTTGTAAATGTTAATTTATGTAGAGACAGCTTAACGGATTTGGAATAGCGTGGGTAAATCCGCTAATAAAGGGGAAGAGTTCTTTATTTGTCTAAACGGGCTAATCTCTGGAAGCACCAGTCGGATTCGAAAAATTCATTCACTCATAGGAAGTAACATTATCCCCGAGTATTATAGGCTACTTTGTAGCCCGGGAGTATGGGTGAAACCGCGGGGTCCGTTTTCTAAACTCTGAGACTGGCGCGGTCCGTTTGATAGACGATTAAGGATTATCCAATCACGTGAAGTTTAAAGGTTACTTTTTTTCACCTCCTCCTCCCCCAGCGGTGAGGTTTTAACACTTTTAAATAAGCTCTAATTTAGAATAGAAACTTAATGTGAGAATATTACGTTTCTGTTAAATATTGTACTGTTTTCTTGAGTGCCGCGGCGGTCGGGAATCGGATCGCGGTCCGCCATTTGGTGACCCCTGATTTAGTCAGTGAAAATACGAGCTCTGGTAATTTGTTTCTTCTAATGAACATTTGTTACAGCAACATACCACTCCGACCGAGCGGTATGAACATGCAATGTAAACCAATGAAGAGGGACGACTACCAGCTCGTTGAAGCGCAGCTATTGGAAGGTCAGGCCGTTAAACCAACTGCTGGCATGTATGGTTGGTCGGGACCTAGCTTTGGTAAGTAGCTTTTAAATGTATTGCTATAAGGTCGATTTTATCAGTAAAACTAAATGCAAACCAAAGTAGCTCCATTTTTAAAAAGAATATTTTCTGTTACTCTTATCTTTAATTTATGATGTGATCTTCCGGTACTGAAATGCCCATGTTGATATCTTCAGAGGAAAGTGACGCAGACAGCGATAAATTCCTCCCGATGACGTCACATGGCAGCCAGATGACTGAAAGCTTCTCGTCATCAGTGAGCTCTATGAGCGCCAGCATGACTTCCAGTGTCAACATACCGACGGCAACGCCACGAATTAAACGTAATAAGAAAGGTAAGTAATTTTTTTAATTAGCAATACAACGTCTAAATTTATTTAAACGTTTAGAATAAAGATGCGGACAAAAATACTTACTGATACAAATAAAATAAAGAGGCAAATAAAAACTGCAGATTCTTCATATACAACTTGATTATATATTTCTTTAAATTTTACAATAGTTTGTTCGTCTTTCGTCTTCCAGTCAAAGTCCCTGTTTGTAAACTGTCTATCTCTCTCTTTCATTCATCCCTTTCACTCACTCACTCGTTCCGTTCTATGCATCTTTCACACATTCCATTCCTACATACATGAATCTTGAACTCTTTTATTTTGGGCAGTCATGTAAAAATACAGATTTTTACTGTGTATAGGCCTGTGTTTGACCGCAATCTAACCATGGTAAGTGATGATGTGGCTAAAGGTGGTAAGCACACAAAGCCTAGAAGGAACTGGCTCTCAAATGCAGCTGTCGGAACACACCGATAGGTGCTTGGCGACAGATTTTCAACTTGAGGGTGGTAGGCAGCCTGTAGGGCACCTACCACCCTGCTATGGTTTCCGCACGATGTTTTCCTTCACTGAAAGCTCAAGCTCATTGTAGGATTCGAACCCGGGACCTTCATCTCGGCATCCGACGTTACTAGGCTACCACTGAGCTGTCTTCTCCTTAAATTACTTTTACTTATAATATTAGTAACGATATATTATTAAACTGAATAAATGACTTTTTGATTTTGATTTTGATTTTGATTTATTAATAGGGGTGATTTCTGCATTCAAGATAAATTATCAAACACATAAACATCAAATATGTTCTCATTTTTAGAGTTCCGTACGTCAAAAGAATAAAACGGAACCCTTATAGGATCACTTTGTAGTCCGTCTGTCAAGACCCTTTTTCTCAGGAACGCGTGGAGGTATCAAGCTGAAAATAATATCAAATACTTAGTTCCGCAATCCTTTGGAGCAGTGAATAAATCAAACTTCTAAGTCAACGCAAAAAAGATACGGCCGTTTATGCCGCATATTTTGACGATCGCAAGGGAATTAAAACCTATAGGGTACTTCCCGTTGACCTAGAATCATGAAATTTGGTAACAAGCAAAGCCATGTAGCAAGCAAGGCTGCCGCCAATAGTAATCCGCCCCCCTCTAATGAGTAGTTACTCGTTTTTATAAAAAGCCCGTCCCCTCCCCTCGGTAACGGCCCTGAGCCGAGGTTAGGCTCCAACTGGGGCACCCTCAGGCGTAGTTACCTAAACTTAAACCCGGTTGAGAGCTTGCTCGCCGATTTGTCCGTAAGAATGTAACCCGAAAACCGTAAATTTGTCCTTACATCACAAAAAGAATAACATAATCGGAAAAAAAGGGAAAAATCTTAAAGACTCGATGATGAACGATTTATTAAATACGTACAAGTTTGCACGGAACCCTCGATGCGTGATTGCGACTCGCACTTGGCCGGATAATAATTTTTATAATGATATTTATTAACAATCTAACTGCATAAAGTAGTTCATATGATCTGTAAAATTATGACGTCACAAGTCAGTATTTCATACAAACACAAACTATCGTTTTGACATTGTTGAAGTTGATAGTTTTGACATGTCAGTCATCATCCCCATTAATTACAATGTTTGATTGTAATATTTTGTTTTCAGTACCTCACATCGACGGTGACCCTACAGCTGAAGTATCACACATCAGTTTCAGGGTTGCTTCGCTATCTTGCATACTTCTACACAAGGTAAAAAAATATTTCTAGCAAACTACTACACTTTTCTGATATTAAAATGACATGACACACAGAGAAGGACAGCAGTGTGGGTGTGTATGTGAAATAAATTAGTTTTTTTTTTTTTCAAAAACAAAATGTGAAATTTTGTTCTGAATTTCTTAAAATTATTTTGTTTTAATTTTTCACGTTTTTATAAGTTACTGATGTACAGGGTGGAAATTTTAAACGGGTCAGTTAGTGCAAACTACCTCAAAGATTGAAGCCACGCTAATATGGTCTGAGACTATCTCTAACGTTTTGAGTTATTCCCATCGGCTTTTACAGAATTAGAATAAAAAATACTTTTCACATTAATTTCCCTAACAAAATGTATGGGAAAATTATATACAGTAACATTAGGCAACCCCGTATGGCGCGGTTTTGGTTTTACGCAAATATCAAATTTCGCACTAAAATGCAAAACGCTAATCAGTATAAAACAATTGCATGCGTATTATGAAAATATTTTACAAGAACGTAAACGAAACGCAACCCAGAAGACAAAAGATACGTTTTCCGTGAAACTAATGCATAAATGTAACTGCACAATTTGTTTCTAGAATTAAAGTATTGATTTGCATTTAGTATTGACTTTTGGCTGTGTTAAACTCAAACCCGTATATGCGCGATTTTCACTGAACGCTATCCCTCGCGTAAAGCTGTATTCCATTCCACCATATTCGCGTGGCTGCAACCCTCAAAACCTGTCCTCACTGATCCGTTTAAAATTTCGGAAATTTTACAGCCCACAGATATAAATCTAAATAGATGACGCGAATGTATGTACTTCGCGTGCCAAAAACTGTGCCGAAAGGGAGAGCAATGCTCTTCTTTTGAAACTGTTTCGCGCTGACAGGGAACTCGCGTAAGGCTGCATGTCCACCAAAGATGTGTAGCGAGGGATGTCTTTAGCTGTCAAATAGGATCGCTTCATTTTCAAGTTATAGCTCTAATGCCAGCCTAACTAAGGCATTCTTGAGACATATTGGTAGGTAGAAAAAAAAGTGACAAGCTTGGTTTTCATACGGATAGAGATACTTGCGTTATCTATTTAGATTTATATCTGTGGTATAGCCTTATAGGGTTAGCTATTGCCTAACCCGGCACTCGGCAAGTGGTGTGGCGTTTAGTTGATAGGCGAGGAGTAAGGAGTACTGTCAGTACTCGTTGCCGCTGTAGTGTATAGCATCGTACGCAGACGAGATATACAACGTGTAACGGAAAGGGTATAAACATAAGATTACACGAATTCTTTGGTAATACGCGCACAGGTCATAAAAATTATAATAATATTTGTCTCAAATAGGGGCCTGAAAATGCGGCGAAATGGTTCCAGTAAAGGATGGTACGGCAGTGTTTGCTTCGCGCTCGACTTGGCGGGGGCACTGCCGTGCCCGCCAATTCACCTTCATTGATCAGTGACACGTTGTTTTAATTCAATAAACTTGAAAGAAAAAATTGTATTCGTCTTGGCAACATTTTACATGAAAATGTTGCCAAGAAATATCATTTTTTTTCTACTTCTACGAGACCATATGACCCGCACTGTCAGAGTTATCAGATCTCATGTAGAGCCAAGCTTATAACTACACGCCCTAACTCTACAAGCCCTAACTTCACAAATTTTACACCTTGGTCAAAATATGTGGCATGGCTCGTCTTGGCGGGGAAGGACAGATACCTCTTTTATTACACTTTTGATATCCAGAATAAAATGTTAAAGTGAAATGTTTCTCATAATGTTTCTCACAGGATATTCTAGTTCCATTACCGCTCGGCTCGGACTGCATATCATCATCGAGTGCCCACAAAATGCAAGAGGCCTCCAACGAGTTCTTTGGAAGACTCTCCCTACATCTCACGAGTGACGGGGACAATGAATTCACTGCGATCAACGAAGCCATAGATATTGCTACCGGGAGAAGCCATGTAAGGTAAAACAAACAATTTAAACTTTATTATATAATTATATTCTTATAATTAGCATTACATATTTTACATTATTAATTATCTCTAGATCTGTAGATCTTCTACATGGTAGCATTTAAAATGCATTTTTTTTTTTAAATAATTTATGGACATTTATTTCAGTGCGTTTAGTACGAAATTTGAATGGCATACGTGGCATGTCCGCGCCCGCGATATATTCTATGTGGCTTGCACCTTTAGAATTAATTTCGATTAAACAATCTATTCTTGAGTGTTTTTTTTACTCAATCGGTAAACGGTCCTTAGGTCTCTAAGTTTTTTATACAACGTATTACAAAATACCCCGTAAAAATATAATTAATTATCAAAGCCAAAAATTTTGTCAACCCTAGTAAGCTGTCATGGCAGGGAACCATATTATTTAACAGAAAGGCCTACGTACAGTATTACCCAACTTTTATGGCGCGTCGTGAATCTTCGTTCACACAGAAAAGAAAGTATGGCCCCGAAGATTAACGAAAGAATGCTTAAAACTTACATCAACCTTAGGTCACTAATATAAGGTTCGTAATACACTGCAGCTGTTGGTTCCGTCTCACTCGCAAGTCACGCCCCTCCGCACGGCGCGCGCTAACATGGCGGCAGCTGCCGACTAATAGCGTTTCCCGCGCTTTGAAAATGTATCTTCTGCGCAGGTACATCGGTAAACCGTATTAGTTGGGTACTACTGTACCTATTTTACCTAATAATTGTCTAATAGTTTTGCTATTTTTCATTCATAAATATGTTATCTCAATTTCAAATCTTCTAATCGATATCCTACAACTGTTTCGAGTTTTTTTTCCAATTTTTTTTGCAAAATAACGATGCGTTCTATCTCGGATTATTTCTTAGTATATCTATACTATACCTTCTGTGCACGTGCGATGCACTGGCTGGTAAGCGAATGAGTCTCCTAGGGATCGGTTATCCAAAACCAGAAGACTATAGGCTCATATCTCCTAGCCTCGTTGTAAAACTCATGAAAAGAGTTTTCAACGAGACTGGGGAGGAGTAAAGTATCTAGGGGACCACAATAGATCCCAATGGGTCGAAGTATCCGAGCTATTTCTCGGCCCCTCCATAAGATAAGATAAGATCTCGGAATATTACGATATGATGTTATGCGAAGGCCATGAAGATAGCAATTTAAATGTTTGTCGTTCCGCGAATTAGGTAGAAATGTAGGTACATTCTTCGTAGTTGACTCTTTATTTTACTGAAATAGGGTTTGCACATCAGTGAAAATAATAATATTTTTTTATTTTTTTGTGATATGGTATACAGCGTTACTACGTTTCTTAAATATTGTGAATGGACTCGTTATAAGGCCCCATTTAACTTCTTTTCGGCTTTACGGGTAGTTTTGTAACATCCTGTATATTTGGTTTTAAGAAAAGTGATATATCATTAATGTTGCACACACTTCCACAAGGTGGTAAACAAGCATACGGCCCGCCTGATGGTAAGCAGTTACCGTAGCCTATGGACGCTTGCAACACCAGGGGTATCACTCGCGCGTTGCTGACTCTGAAGAAATCTCTTCACACCCTTTTTGAAGAACCCCATGCTGTACACCATTGAGAAAACCACGGCGGGGAGCTCATTCCACAATCTGAGCGTCCACGGAAGAAAACTCCTTTGAGCCCGCACAGTTCGAAACAATTCTGGTTTCAATGTGTGAGGATGGACTCCCCGTCGATGGCGAGAGTTGCGATGGTAGAAGGTAGCCGTGGGCATCAAGTCGAACAATTCTTTAGAACACTCTCCGTTGTACAAGCGATAAAACACACATAAGGAGGCAAAGTCTCTCCTCAGACTAAGGGGCTCTAAACCGCTTGTGTGCTCGGGATCGTCTACAATTCTGATGGCACGACGCTGAACCGAGTCTAAAGGCCCAAGCTGGTATCCAGGTGCTCCCGCCCATAGATGACAACAGTACTCCATATGAGGCCGGACTTGCGACTTATAAAGCCTTTGCCCCGATTTGGATGCCAGCTTAACCTTGTCTTCCAAGTGACTTCGGAACAAAACGTCGCTAGAAATGTCGACGCCAAGGATTCCGATGCTTTGACTGATGTTCAAGGTGTTCTGGAATTGTGGAGCTACAAACCATGGGGTTTTCTTACCGGTGAACGCGCAGGCTTGAGTCTTGGTGAGGTCATGGGGGCGATTGATTCGAAGAAGCCTTAAATTAACATTACTTACGTTACATTGCAAATTGTACTGTGTAAATTTGTATTTTATTTAGTTACGTTTAAATACTTTCTTAATAACCTTCCACCATAATTTCCGATTAGTTTTCAACATCATAAAAAAAAAGTTTATTAAAGTATCTTCTAAGACAATCATAAATGTTGCGTAGTTTTTATCATTCAGTAAAACTTGAATATAAACCGTAAGCAATAGCAGAGCTCCGCTAGTCAAGAATATCAATGTCGCTAACTGTACGCGACGACAGAGGTCCGACGAGCCCTGTGCGTCGGAACTTTTGAACAGACTCTTCAAAACTTTAATATAAATGTATAAATTTATCACAAACGGTGCTGTAAATGTTATAAATATTATTAAACCTGCTACAAAAACTATTGAAGCTACTAAAAAGCTTTCTTTGTATTTGTGTGTGTATATTATTGATAGGAATACCATGAGAATTATCGTCGCTACTATGGGCACGCCCCAAGCAAATAAAGCACTCTTCAAATACCTCCTGGTAACATGACCACCGAATACTTTCACTAATTGAAGATAGAACATGACTGATATTACTACCAACCAATAAATTAATGCAAAGTAAAAGAAATATGCTAATCCAATAATAATGAAGTTCAACGTTTTGCTGTAATTTACAACCAACCGTAATACTATAAGAAGCAAATAAAACATAAAACTAGCAATAATTCTATTTAAAAATGCATAATGTTGGAACTGCCTGTATTGAGGTATAAGTATCCAAGATACACAACCTAACACTATTATTATTAATGACGTTAGTAAATGTATGAGGATTAGGCACCACATTATTATCATACGGTTTACATTCTCCCCGGATTTGTTTGGTCTGTTCATAAAATCTAAAAAGGTAGAGTTGGACATGGCCATTGCAGCAAAATCAAATTAGAAGTCACCACAGTAGTTACCGGAGTATTACAGCACAATTGGTGGAATTCGATGAAAAGGAACGCCACCTGCAACAATATTAAATCGAATAGTTCCCCTTACACGATTACTAACATGTAATTAAATCAGATTTTGCCATAGAGCAAGGCCTGATTTAAAGGCTAAGAGAAACCTACGGGGGCAGCAATGTGAGATAAATCAAACTCTTTGAACTTACAGGAATTGGTATATAAATTTATTCTTATTATTAGTATGACATTTAACAATCACAATAATTTTAATTACATGATTACATCAGATATGCGAACAATATCTACAGCGATTTGTCCGCAAATATCCATTATAATATAAAATAACATTAAACAAACAGTCCAATATAAAGCTTAAAAATGTAATAATACATAAAAGTATCATAATAACTATTAAAATCTGAAGTAGATAAAGCAAAACTATAAGTATGGTCTTGAATGTATGATGTAAGGTTTTATAAAATTTTAAGAAAATTAATGTTATTCATGAGGTGTATGCCTGTAGATCAAGTGGACGATTGATCTGACGATTACTGAAAGAACTGCATCTTTAATCTTTACACGTCACATGAATAGCAGTGCGTTTTTTTTTTATACTTATAGGGAGCGTGTCTCATCCGCCAAAACGGGTTAACAATAATGTAAGTAGGGTTGCCTGGGGTCCAGTTTTAGCCTTTAGGTCTATTACATTGGTGTCCGGCCAAATATTTACGTGTCCGGCCTGTCCGGCTTTTGTTAGGCTTTTTGTCTGGCTTCCCAAGACTTCAAATTTTTCATTTTTAATGAGAGATAAATGATTAATTTGTGTTAGATAAGCTTTTTAATTACTTGATTAATAAGTAAATAATATCAAATTTAAATAAGTAATTGAGTTTATTTTTATTTTATATGAAATATTGTCCGGCTTTTAGAGCATGTCCTAACATATATCCGGGTTTTTAAAAAGGTATGTTCGGCACTTTAGGGCAAAATGTCCGGCCAAATTACAAAACTAAAGGTGTATTATAATTAGTTACATTTAAAACATTTCTTAACAACCTTACACCATAACTTCCGATTAGTTTTCAACATCATAAAAAAAATATTTATTAAAGTACCTTCTAAAAAAACCAAAAATACTGCGTAGTGTCCTTTTTCATCGACAATTAACATTATAGAACAATATCCAAGCAGCTCTAGAACTCCGCTAGTCAAGAATATCAACGTGGCTAACTGTACACGACGACAGAGGTCCGACGAGCCTTGTGCTTCGGAACTTTTGAACAGACTCCTTAACACTTTGAAATAAATGTAAAAATTAATCACAAACGGTGCTATACATATAATGAATAATATTGAAACCATGACATACAAAAATAAACCTTGTATAATACCTTTGTATTTGTGTGTGTATATTATTGATAGAAATACCATGAGAATCGTTGCCACTATGGGCACGCCCCAAGCAAATAAAGCACTCTTCAAATACCTCCTGGTAACATGACCACCGAATACTTTCACTAATTGAAGATAGAACATGACGGATATTACTACCAACCAATAAATGAAAGCATAGTAAAAGACATATGCTAATCCAATAATTATATAACACGTAACATTCAACCTTTTGGTGTAAGTTAAAACGGATAATAATATTATAATTTGAAAATATAACATAAAACCAGCAAAAATTCTATTTAAAAATGCATAATGTTGGAACTGCCTGTATTGAGGTATAAGTATCCAAGATACACAACCTAACACTATTATTATTAATGAAGTTAGTAAATGTATGAGCATCAGGCCCTCCGATATTATCGAAAGGTAGTCTATAATTGTAAAGGCTTTGTTTTGTTGGTTTAAACGCCTCGATTCCATTACAGAATTTAAAATGGTAGAGTTTGAGATTTCCATTGCAGCAAGATAAAAATAATCACCGGAGTATTGGAGCACAGTTGGTTCAATTCGATGAAAAAAAACGCCACCTGCAACGATATTAAAACAAACAAGTGATTTGATCAGATATCGCATTAGAGCTGGACAGAGGCAGGCCCGTAGGCTGGGGGGCTTCGGTGATAAATTCTACCCGCGAAAATGTCAGGACATGGATCCTGACTACGACTCTGAGGCACGAGTTTGACGAATAAAAGTTGTAGGTGACTTTTATTCCTATTTTCATAATATTCGAACGTGAAATTCTTTCACGCCTTAATTACTGGACCGATCATCATGTTTGGCGTACAGATAGCCTATCTATGGTATGGAGAAGGACAAAAATAGGACCTATGCCCTCATCTCCATATTAGCTGGACTGGTTAAAAGCATATTTTTTAAATTGCTTTTTATATAAAGTATGCAGATTGTTTAGGCCATCAACATTTTTGTTTTGTCGATCGCGCTATAATGCGTATTTGCGTAGTGCCCTCCTAAGGCGTGAATACCTTGTTTTAAATCGGAACAAAAAGGCGAATGTACCTGTGTATAATGTGAAAATGTAAGGTATAAATACCTGTCTTATGATTGTATCACATCGAAGACACCAATGCTGCTATTGGAAGGGTATTTTATTATTTGTGAGTCACCGTGCACGCAGTTATAATGCAGTACGACAGTGGTTAGTAAGTATATATCATTACAGTGTAGCAGTGTTGGGCATTAATCAATTAATTTTTCAATCAACTCGTTAATTGACTAAAAAAGTAATTGCGATTAAATTAATTGCAATTAAACGTTTAATTGCATGTTGCAATTAAATTATTTAGATTAATGTATGTTAATTGTAACTCGCAATTAAAAAAATTGCAATTAACTTTTTTAATTTTAATTAATTTAACAATTAAAACTAACAATTAATTTACTAACCTTTATCAAAATCAATGGATAGTATTACAAGATTTCGAAAATTTGATTTACATTAAGGTTAAACATCAGTAACGAAGCGGGACATTTGATTTTTTTCGAGTTTTTATTTTTTTTTACCTTCGTAGAACAATATGGATAGATATTTCAGTGATTCGCGACCATAGTTCATTTAGCATATTGTAGAATTCATATTTTTTGTTTAAGGGCGGTATGTAAGCTAAACGTCATAAACAGGGTTCGCTATTTTAGTGGTTTATGAATGAAAACATGAAAGAAATAGTATTATATGAACATAATCATAAAGCCAAGACACCAATTAACAGATCGGTGTTGGCCCTTTTTTTTAATTTTACTTTTATAAATAGCAAAAACCTTATGAATATTACAAAAATCATAAAATCGAGGTTTTCCTCTTTAGTGATACCATCAAAATAAGAATCCTTTTTGTAATAAATTTATATTAAATCGAATCACAAATATATGTACAACAAATCCGTGGGGCCACATTCTAATTTTTTTGTACGAGAATAACGTAATTTATTTATTAATAAGCATCAATTTTGCGACGCCATTTGTCCATACATTTTTCTATGAAATGTCAAGTGAAGCTTTATATACAAGACGCAATCGCGTAAATATTCAGTTCTCCCCAGTGTCCCATGGTGACACCACGTCGCTTTTTATTGACACCGGAAATTACGTCATCCATATATCTGTATACATGCGCTTGTCAAAAAGAACATAATAAGTGCATTTTTATTTTCTACATTATTAGAGTTATGAAATACACCATGGACATTTTGATAAATTTATTGTTCTTATGGTAATCGGTATCAATTTCATGATTGGTTGATACGTCCTTAGTCTTTTTGAAAATGTCCCGTATGCCAAAATATTTTCCTTGTTCTCCCTCTCAGCCATTGATTGCTTATTTTGTTACTTGCTTATAGATAGACTAGTCTTATTAATACAATATAAATAAGATTATATTTTTAATCGTGCGGCTTTTTAATGAATCATCGTTGCTGAACAGAAGGTTAGGATACGGCCATCGATATAATATATGTATTTTATTAGATTTCACGATCCAAACAAAAAATCCGTCGAGCTTGATGACAGCGGGATTAAAAACATCTTAAGCGCCAATGAATTTCATAGTGCCGCGTTTCGTTCAACGTGTCGTTCATATAGAATTTAAACCGCAGTCGTGGCATTTAAATGAAGAAATATTTTTTCTATTGTGATATTACGATATTATTACCTATTTATTCACTTGAAAAACAAATAAGTTAACTTGACTTTGATTTCTTGTATTATTAATGCCGCTCCGTACGCGCCCACACTGCATGAATATCGAAGGCACACTAAAGTAAGGTGAACGGAACGCAGTTCAGTTAATTCGAACCGAGTGAATATTGGGAACGCTGTGTATATATAGTAGAATGCTAGTAGAATACAATTATATCGATGGATACGGCCATTTGTAAATAATTCACTGTTCTTATATTATATTCTTTAACTATAAAGCTATTATTGTTACTAGATATTTTCTTTGTAGGTTTTATTTTATTAAGCATAACTTAATAAGCCTCTTTGCAAATCTTTACAATATAAATTCTTATAATTTTTAATTCTCGTCGTCACACTCTACTACGCCTAAAAGTCATTGTGAGCATTATCCATTTTAATAAAAATTCGATATCTCGCCACCGGTGCATCATATATAACATTATTTCTAGAGCTAATATACCATGTTGTTCAATAAGTTTTGTCGATCGATACGAGAAACACGTTTTTATTATTTGAAATACATTTTATTATGATGATGATGATGATTAGCACTACTCCCAGCCAGTACAACGACCGACCCATGTCCTATACAACCATTCAAACATCAACCATCATGTAACTAACTTAGTTTATAATGACTGGTACCTGAATAGTTGTATCGGAATAGCCATGGAGAAACCAAGGAGTGCGTGTTATATAGGAGTGACACGCTCTGGGGTGGAAGATGACGGCCAGCTAACCGCAACCAGCTGACCACAATCGACCGACTGTTCAGCCTATAGATGAGGGATGAGCGTTGATGTATGTTGAGTGCTGGGGTTTTATTGTCTTCTTTCTTATTTTGATTTTTTGTTCCTGGGTTGATTTTGTTATTTCTTTGTTATTCATTAGATTAACCTCCTCCATGCACGGGTATAGCTTCTGTGGTTGAGAGGCTCCTTGTCCATTTCAGCTTCGGTATGTGCTTACATATTTCTTGTTCTTCGTTATTATTCTAGAGTCAATTTGGTTGCCTCAGGCACAACATCAGCAAGGTTTTTATTATAGTAGTCAAAATATTCTATGTCATGCGCCGATTGATTTTTAAAGTAAATATCTGTTTTCTGGGTTTGGATTTTGGTGTACTGTAGGGCCGTAACATGGCCATAATATATGGGACTGTATTCTATCAGATGTGTGTTTGTAAACTTAAGTATCTTGGTTAATGGGATGAGAAACATCCAGGATAACATATCTTTTTGTGTTCCCGAAAGTATTTTTTTTGGTTTCCTATCCTGCTGGGTGTATGATGTTCCGTGATTTTAATCTGATCATGGATGAGCATTTTGTCCTGGTTTAATTAGTGTTGAGCCTCATTGTTTATCAGTTAGTTTATCACAAGCGCTCGAGCTGTACACATCTCAGTGCAATAATTGTTAGACCCGGTTCTGATGCCTATAAGACTATACATGTGTTAAGTGCAATGAAGTGATTATTTAATTGTAATATTACGACAATAAACACATTGGGCCCGTGAGGAGTTTGTTGCGTCGCTTCTTCTCCTCATACAGGGCATTTCCGAAGTTTAACGTTGTTTTACCCTGCGGAAAGCTGCTGTTTTGAAACCCTGCGGAATAATTGCATATGAAATAATAAAAAATCATCGAACGAGTCGTAGCGGGTTGCGGTGCTCCCAGAACTCCCTATCAGTCGCCGCTATACCGAATTTAACAAATGTTCGTTAGCTAATTATGAAGTATCCAGTACTGAATTGGCCATTGCAGGATAAATGGCTACGGCCCACGTTAAATGTCCTGCGTTCGCGTATACTAATAATTATACAAAGTAAGGGATAGAACCGCTGCATGGCCAATAGTATAATAAGATAAAAATAACATAATATAGAATGGCTTCCAAATCTTTTAAAAGAGTAATTAAGTCGTGAAACGTCTCTGTACAACCATCTCTTTTAATCTGAAAGCTAGATCCGCACATAAACCATTAAAGTAGATAACCTGAGCCGAAGGTCCTTGATAACATTTGCTAAGGGCCTCGCACTGGCTTAATTAGGCACTGTACTACAAGATATTTATATTGCAAATATATTGAAAATTAGCATATATAGCATTTGAGGATAATGTAGCTTCCAATTACAACTCAAGTGGCTTCCTATCCGCCTTCGGCGGAATACACACAAATTGCCACTCTTATGCATTGTTTTATTTAATCCTAAAGCCCCTCGCTATCTCAAGGAACGCTTCGAGTACTACACCTCAACATCATCTTCTTCATAGTCCCATGGAACTTAACTTCCAAACTCCCAGTCACACTTCTCACTCTTATTCCCAATCTTTTACTATCCAAGCTGTACGTCTCTGAAACTCTCTCCCTCAGACTATAAGACGGGCCCTGACGTTAGACTCTTTTAAATCTCTTGTTATTTCACGCTATCACACGCTATAAACTTCCTCATTTCCTGCCTTTCTTTGTATTTTTCTAGAGCTGTTATTTTCACGTTATGAAAGTGTATTCTTATGTGTTAAACCTTCCATATTCTCATATACTCATATCTCACTTCTTCTTTTTTGTATTGTTTCGTCTTCTACTATATGGTGTACAAATAAAGCATATTTATCTTATCTTATTAGTGAACGAATGTTTAGAATCGGATTAGTAATTTCAAAGCCTCGTACATGCAACTTACAAACTTTACCTTTTTATATCATACTAGTTGTACCCCGTGGATTCACCCGCGTTCTCTTGATAAAAGTAGCCTATACCCTTCTCTATACCATAGGTATCTGATTGCCAAATCTCAATGCGATGGGTTCAGTGGTTTAGGCGTGAAAGCGTAACAAACAAATGGGCCAGTGGGTGCAGTTGATTATGATTCCACCTATGGCGGTGCAGGTCGTGGGTTTGATTCCCACCCAGGATATGCATTTGTATGCATGAACATGTCTGTATGTCCTGAGTCTGGGTGTAATTATGTATTTACAAACAAAAAGGTTTCCATAGTACAAGCTCAGCTTAGTTTGGGATAAGATGACCGTGTGTGAGGAATGTTCCAGGATGTTTATTTTATTTAATTATTATTTATGACTAAACTTATTACTATTTATTATTATTACTTATTAAACAAACAGAGTTACTATGGATTAGTACCTACTTCTTCAAAAAACGTTAACGTAAGTACCCCCAAAGTACTAATATAAGTCATAGCACTGAATTTCCTTTGCTTATAAGTAGTGAATCCATTCTGCATAATAATTATGTAATCTTTGGTTGCGCTTATTTAAATAAGCCACTAGAAAAGGTATTTAAATAGAAAATTAAATATAATGTTACTTAATAATATTGGAATTTTATCGGCTGGTACCACGTTATGCGGTACGTACCTAACTTGACGCAACGTCAAGTTTGGATTTGATGTATGTGTGCGTACCTGTAACACAACTGCAAAGTAACAAATGAATGCTGGTTTTGGCGCGCGATCTAGCCTACATACTACCCTTAAGATTAACTATTTTTGTACATTTCCCAAAATAGTAAGTTTTACGGTTTTTATAGAAACCATGAGAAACGTTCAAATATGGCGGACACCATTTTGAATTTTGAGAAAAGATTCATGTTTTGTTATCCCAAGGTCTCTCAAATATCAATTTTGACCAGTTAACTAATTACTTCAAAATGGCAACAATAAAAAAACCGGCCAACCGATTCGGACTCACACACGGAGGGTTCCGTACAATATTAACTAAATCAACTTTACTAAGAAAAACTTTTGAAATAATTTGTTGTTATAACGGCAATAGAAATTACACATTATCTGTAAATTTCAGCTTTCTACCTGTTACAGTTCATGAGATACAGCCCAATGACAGACAGACGGACGGACGGACGGACAGCGGAGTCTTAGTAATAGGGTCCCGTTTGGCACCCTTCTGGTACGGAACACTAAAATTTAACAGATTCTTATTTTTTCAACCAATAAAATCAAACATTATTACTTTTTAATTGTTAGTTTTTTAATTAAATTGAATAAAACAATTGAAAATTAATTAATTGTTAACTGTAGAAAATCACAATTGACAATTGATTAATTGTTAATTGCTATGACTACAATTAACAATTAATCAATTGTTAATTGTAATTTCCACAATTACAGTTGATCAATTGTTAGTTGTTATGGTGACAATTAACAATTAATTAATTGTTAATCTTTAATTGTTAATTCAATTAAAATTTGCCCAACACTGCAGTGTAGTATCTATAACTAGCCTAGCCATGGTCTGCAGCTTCGACTAAGCTATTATTGTTAACCGAGGAAGATGCGAGGAAGGATTTTAATATCTCTTTCTCTCTCTCCCTCACGTAACGTCCGTGCCATCGAAACAAAAGAACAGAGCCAGACATAAAGACGCATTCCGAAAAGGTTTTTATACAATCATCACATCCCTGATGAGGATGAGGATGCGTCTTTATGTCTACTGGCCGCGAATAGTTTGTAATGATTCGACCTCTCCTATTTCAATTATTGCTTCTGGTCAAAAATACTATTTCCAAAACATATTATTCTAATCTTAAATTTTTTAAATTCTCATATGAAGAATGTCCCATATGTGGTCCCATAAGACATTCATTCAATTCGATCAGTACTGAGACACAACTTGTGTGGTCATGTTTTTAAAGTGAAATAAAACAATCAAATATTTATTGAATAAAAAGAAATAAAAGTTATCAGTGGCCCTGATTCTGTTGTTCACAACTAAACTAATTTTAATCTCACTATGTCTCTTTCTAACAAAGAACATAAGCAAAGGATGTAAGAAATTTAGTCCTGTCAAATTAATCCAATGCTTGTTTTCAATATAAATTTAGTCGCCATCTATCGCGGTGACACCTAAATACACGCAAAATAAGACGGCAAAGATTAATTTGACAACATAAAATATGTTCTATCCTTTTTCAATAATGTTCGTAAGAATGAGATGAGATGTGACTAAAATTAGTTTAGTGCGATTTACAACAGTATCGCCACCAATGTAGTGCAATGTGTTATTTTTTTCAGTGCACTCATAAAGATTTAACATACTAGAACCCAGCTGGGTTCTTTATTTTTTCTTTTTCTGCTTCTACGTCACAATACGAACAAAATTATGTATGACAATCTTGCTCACAAGTTGCTAGAAGTTATCAAAAATATTATTTTATACTTTCCTTGACCATGGTTTTATCCTGCGTAAAGTTTGACGAGGTGGAGCAAATCTCGCAGGGACCTCTCTATGTTTAGCCATAAAGAATTAGCTCTTAGCATTCTGACAAACAATTAGAGGTCAATTTTGATAACTTCTAGCAACTTGTGACCAAGATTGACATGCATAATTTTGTTCGTATTATGACGTAGAAGTAAAAAAAGAAAAATAAATAAAAAAAAAAACACATTTTTTTAAAAAAAATTAATGGCATTTTTATTTTCTTCAAAATTCAGCTCGGCGTACCTTTCAGCGTTTTTCTCAAAGACCTGTAGTTCAGAAGTTGCCCTCACTGACTGGAAAAGAAATTCATCCTACATAGTTTTTGTAGCTGTATAAGTCTTTGTAGTAATCAAATATGGATAGATATCGTTAAAACTGCCTCAGATTAAAACAAAAACTCGTACCTATAGGTATTCCCTTAATTTGTCCGATAGAGAAAGCCTAAACTTTTATCTATACTGATAACATTTCCTTTATGACATAAAAAGTATCATATGTAGATAGAGGATAAAAGCCGCAAGAAGATACAATTAATTCCATGTAGTGCACAAACAAACAAATGAATCGTTTAAACAGTCTAGTTAGCTATGCATTTTATCACATTAACATATAGTCACCCAGTTTAATTACTATTATATATTATATTTAAAAACGTAAATTTTTCCTCATATTGATATGAGTAATTAGTTTTAAAGACGCAATAATAAATACAACGCCAGGTCATGGTTCTGGAAGGAAAATAATATTAGTTTACTTAATCAGTTTTAATTAAGGATTTCCTTTATAAATATTATCATGTACTTACACAGAGCTTTTATAATACTTACTGCATTTTGGTCACGCGGTTCCCCCATTACCCCCTTTGGGTGGAATGTTGAAAAATCCTTTCTCTGTGAATGCCTACGTTACATAAGGAACTTATGTAACATTTTTAGTTTCGAGAACCGGTGGTGTGAGTTGTACTCTGATATGTCAGGTACACCTTTTATATAAATAGAAGCTAGATAACGTTCTCTACTACATATGTTATGTAACAATTTTATTAACATTTCTATGTGGGATAACCATTTTTTAGTTTACTTTTTGGCCTTATCCTAATGCTAGTACAGTATTACCCAACTGATAAGGCGCGTCGTGAATGTTTGTTCGCACAGAAAAGAAAGTATGGCCCGAAGATTTACTAAAGAATGCTTAAAACTTACAATCAACCTTAGATCACTACTATAAGGATCATAATACACTGCAGCTGTTAGTTCCGTCTCACTCGTAAGTCACGCCCATCCGCACGGCGCGCGCTAACATGGCGGCAGCTGCCGACCAATAGCATTTACCGCACTTTGAAAATGTATCTTTTGCGCAGGTACATCGGTAAGCCATATCAGTTGGGTACTACTGTACCTACCTTGCCCACGTCTGTACGACCCGAACAGATGGGGTTCGCAGCTGGAACTACGGGTCCGGCTGTTTGGATAAGGGTACGCGGGGTCAGGTTGGCCCTCCACCATTGCAAGCGCAAAGGTGGAATCTGACATTGGGATTGGACTCGCGATGGTCTATGTGGTGGTTGCAGAGGAGTGGCATGTTGTCTGCTCGACTGTGTGTTGGTCGTGCGTCATTCCTCGCGCGCAACAAGTGTCTGAAGTTACCGGCCTAAGGCAAAGGGCCACCTGGTGGTCAGACGCGGGGTTCGTGAGTAACCCTCAAGCAAGTGAGCTCCTGTGAGTGAACTGCATCTCCGGCACTTTCCTGGATAGAAAGTAGAGGACTACCCGTTGGATTAGTTTTCCGGCAACCCAGCTGTAGGCCTTGGGTAGATGCGTGGATTCGTATTCGGGAGGTGAACGTGCATGACAGCTCCGCGACCATTCTGGAGAAATGGGAGCCAGCTTCTCTGGCGTCCCTAGCGGGGATTGAATCCGCTAGCACCAACAAGGTGCGCTAGTGCCGGTGTTTGCGCTGCGTATTTTTACGTTAGTGCTCATGCTAGTGCTGGCGTCCTGGGGTGCGTGTGGTGAGCGACTTTGACTGCTCCGGTACCATTCTGGACAAATGGTAGTGAGTAATCACGGTGCGACTCACATTTTCTCTTGAGTACCAGGGGCGAGTACTCTGGTGGCGTGACCTACCGCAGATGGTCCCAGACGCCTTGTAAGGGGTTGCCTGGTATAGTGTGCCGTCTTTTATGACCGAGAGGTTGGTGAAGGTGGCCACTATAGAAAATCTCAGTAGAAAAGAGGGGGTATGTACCTACCTTTCATAGGCTACAAAAGTAACCGATGTACCTATACTAACTATTGAGTTAATAGAGACACGAGGAAAATCCTCCCCTTAAAGCATAATTACCCCCTCTAACTAAACCGCCTTTGCGAGGTAGTTTATTCATGGGGTGTTAAAGTTTGTATCAAAGAAACCTATCGCGTGATACGATTAACTTGAAACTTATTACTATTAATGCTTTAGATCTCACTCAAATCATGAAATTAGGGTTTCTAGGTAATTATCTTTTTATAATCATAAGTTCTCTTAAGAACATTTCATTTCAGTATTTTTTTATACCACTGAGGTAGCATAAGACCCACCTGATGGTAAGCGGTTACCGTAGTCTATGGACGCTTGCAACTCCAGGGGTATCACTCGCGCGTTGCCCGGCAGAAATATCAATAAAGGTTTTTTAATCAACAGAATACTTACATCGGAGATAACAGTAGATGGCAGTGAGAAAGTGACGTCACTAGGCAGCCAAACTATGTGCGAAGGGGCCATAAGACACCTGCTGGTCAGAGAATCCCTTTATTACACCGAAGATGGCAAACCAGAGGGATTTGATTTGATACGATTTGAACGCAAAGGTATTTCATTGCTCTTTTGACTTTGATCAGGTCACTTTAAACAGAATGTTTGTACCTCAAAAGGAAAAAAACGGAACCCTTATAGGATCACTTTGTTGTCCGTCTGTCTGTCTGTCAAGACCCTTTTTCTCAGGAACGCGTGGAGATATCAAGCTGAAATTCATATCAAATACTCAGGTCTGTCCCTTGGAGCTGTGAAAAATACAACTTCTAAGCCAACGCAATCAAAAGATATCCGTTCAGATATCCGACAGCCGTTTATGCTGCACATTTTTGACACTCGCAAGGGAATCAACTCCCGTGAACTCAGAATCTTGAAATTTCGTACGAAGTAACGATAAAGATAAAGGAAACATTGCGAAAGCATACATTTTTAGTTACATCATATAATAAAAATATTTTTAATAATTTTAAACCTACTACCCCCTTCCTCATGAACGCGTTGAGGTATTAAATTAAATTCATATCAAATACTCAGGTCTATAATAACTTTTACTTATATACCAACAGGTTTGTTCGGAACCCTAGGTGCGCGATTCCGACTCGCACTTGGCCGGTTTTTTTTTGGTCTGCAACGAGCGACACAGGGGTGGTAGTACAAAAATATAATTTCCAAAAATAGCCTTATTCCATTAAATACTGTAAATGCATTGAGAAATACCTTAGTCAATTTGAACTTAAATTACCGCAACGTATGGTACTACCGCACTATGCACGTGCACAGACTAGAAATAGGCGCAAGCCGCCGTCCCCCGCCCCTTTAATCCCTCGCACTCCCGTTGAGTATTACGACTACACTTTAACTTATTATAAGATTTTTCAATTAATATTATTATTATATTTATAAAAAATTCAAGTATTTTTTATATTTTTTTTTTGCACTAGTATCAACCCTGAGTCGCTCTTTGCTGAGCAAAACAACGACCTGTATATGACGCTTACCATAGAAGAGAAAGAAGGCGCCATTCTAGTTTTTTTTTATGAATTATAAAAATATTATAAAATGTTTCTTATGGGCATTACTTATTTGGTGCCGCGCGTTTAACGTATCCTATATTTACACAATTATTTTATAATTCTACTTACTTTCTTCCAGAAGATGATAATTCAAGTAAACGAGGCTCCACGGCCCCGTCGAGAGCAAACGTGAGGATCAACTTCAAGCAAACATCCAAATATATGCGAATATCTGGTGAAAAGAAACTAGTATATCCTACTACGGATATTGTGTAAGTAATAAAGTTTTTATAATTCTTTATTATTGATGCCAATTCTGTTGTAAATCGCACTAAACAAATTTTAGTCACATCACAACTCGTTCTTACAAACATTGTTGAAAAAGGATAGAACATATTTCAAGCTGTCAAATTAGTCTTTGCTGTCTTCATTTGCGGGTATTTAGACGTAACCGCGATAGATGGCGACTAAATTTATATTGAAAACAAGCATTGGACTAATTTGACAGGACTAAATTTCTTACATACTTTTCTTAAGTTGTTTGTTAGAAAGAGACATAGTGAGACTAAAATTAGTTTAGTTGTAAACAACAGAATCAGCACCATTGACACTGCCTCAAATATTTGGGATATTTGTGACTCAATCACGCATATACGGCTAAAAAGGCGGTTTAATTTAGGTATAATAATTTTGTGTAGTAGCAATAATTAGCATGCCTTATAAAATAAAATAACTTACTAGCACTTCCCGAACCAAAATTAAGCATCTACAAAAACAGTCCGTATTACAGATCCATTATCATTTTCAATAAAATACCCAATACAATCAAATCTGAAGTAACCGATAAGTTGTTCTATAAAAAGCTCAAAGAATATCTCATTAAGGCGGCCCTCTGTGGCCGGCGCAACTTCAACGCGAGCGTAGTCTAAAAGCTTGTTGTTTCATCCAACGTAATGTTTGACTGCGAAAAAAGAGAGATAGCATCAGAGCCGTCGGTTATCAGTCGGTAAATTCCGCTGATCACTCGCGGCCGCTTCGCTAGGTCCTCATTCATGATTTCGCATTCATAAAACTTGTTCCAGGAGTATACTTCTTGTGAAAAAATCTTACAAGTTTGTGAAAAAAAAGTTAGTTATTTAGAATCTCCAATACATTTGCAAGCCTGGTATCTAAATGGTTTCTTTATTTTTACAATTTATAGGTACATTAGATATGGCCAAAGTTTAGGCAAAAACTCTGTTTTTCGGAGGCTTTGATTGAATGTGTTTCACACTTTTTTTTAATTACGCCTAGATACACGGCTAGATATAGTGCACATGATACTAATTTGTTCAAAACATCTAACGAAAAATGTTTAACAACGCCATAATAAGTACAGAGGTTTTGTATGAAAAGTATGACGAATTGAGCCCTCTTAAGAACTGTTTTTATTCTGTAGAGCAATTCATTACTGCAAGTTAATTAATGTAATTTAAAGCCTAGTATTCCTTATAGGTACATATGTATTTTTAAGGAATAATATGTTTAAATAATATAGCGTATAAGTGATATTCTCATATAATGATAATATAAATAGTATTAATATATATTATAAAAAAAAAATATTACGTAGTTCCTACTAAGTTATTTTGTAACTATGGTAGATACCTACTTATAATTGTAATACCCTTACAGGGTGCATGTATGCTACTACTTTTAAACCTTTAAAAAGTATGTGTACTTGTTACAATTAATAAATGAATATGAATATGTTGTGATAACTAATATGGCCTAAATTTTCAGTGTGAAATGTACGCCTTTCTTCGTGGACGTGGAACTGACTCTTATAGAGCGCATGTCCGCAACGTTCTTCGGTGGAGCGAGCAGCGCCGCGACAACACCCCCTGCGTCTGTACCCTCACAGAACCAGCTCAACTTCTCATTGCAGTGCCCTAATCTGAATGCGATACTAAGGTAACTAGACTGACTGGGAAAAGGCGGGCGGCATAACATTATTTACTTAGACGGGCCAGCTGGCGCGGTTGTTTAAGACTCTGGTTAAGATTCCACCTATCGCGCCGCAGGTCGTGGGTTCGATTCCCACACAGGACATGCATTTGCGTGCATGAACATGTCTGTATGTCCTGTGTCTGGGTGTAATTATGTATATTAAGTATGTATTTACAAACAAAAAATAGTATACGTATTATATCAGTTACCTGGTTTCCATAGTACAAGCTCTGCTTAGTTTGGGATCAGATGACCGTGTGTGAGGAATGTCCCAGGATATTTATTTATTTATTTTATAGTATTGTATTTTGAACTTACAGAAATAGCGTGTATAAATATGGGCCAACTAAAGTTTTTGCTTCTGAGACAGAGGACGATATAAAATGGCTATATTAGGGACTTGAAATGACTTTGTGATACCCTAATTTGTAGCCCTATAATGAAGTCAACCTCATATTTGTTTGCCAGGTTCCCAATAGCGGATCTCCGTCCCAGCGTCAACCGCGAAATTCGTCGGGTGCGGTCGGACTACCTCGTGTTTAAGTTCCAGAACGCAACTATTGGCACGCAACAGACGCCGAGCGTTCGTCCTCTCCCCACCACTGTTACACTCAAGACCACTACTTTGGATCTTTATTATTATGTGAGTTAATACATTCATGATTTCAAGGCTAAAAAAAGTACCTGTATAGTTGACGTATTTTATTAGTCAGGGTTATTTTTTAAATTTTGCATTTCATCTAGCCTACTCGCCTTGGAGGTAAAGAACAAAAGTAGTAGAAATAAGTTCTAGAACTCAAGTGAAACTGCGAGGCTGAAGCTAGTGAAAAGACAAGGATAACCGTTCTTATAGCTCGTAATGGAAATGCCAAATCCAGCTAACACTAGATTTTTCTCATGTTTTACAGGAGAACGATATATCACCTGGTACGCATATAGCTCGGACGACAATGGACGATTCTACAGAAAACATTCTGAGTGGCCACGCCACCACCACGCCTTTACCAACGTAAGTATGCGAATATGCTGAGTATTTTAAATAACCTCTCTCTTAATTCGGTGACAGACTGTTTTTTTTTTTAAATAAGTTGATGAATATAAGCAATGTGTAAAGTCTTCTACGTTTTTATATTTATACGTTATTTTTATTTCATTTTTATATTATTTGTGTTTTTTTTTTCTTAAACTTTTACTTATGGTTTATAAAAGATAGCTTGATCTCTGCGACAGTTGTTTACGTCATATGAAATTTAACCTTATAGCTTTACAATAAGGTTCATCTGTTTAATCTGTGGTTGATTTTATGATGACACAGATAAACCTTATGCTAAAGCCATAAGGTAAATTTTCATATAACTCATATAACTGTCGCAGAGATCAGGCTATCTTTTATAAACCATAGTTGTCTTTTTTTAAAGATATTGTTGGTTCTGTTGTTTGTCCTTTTTATTGCATGCAGTCGTCACCTCTAATTGGGACACCATTTACGATTTATATAGTTGTACCTTTATTTTTTTAAGTCTATTAGTGTGTGTCTTGTTGGTGATCAAATAAATAAATCCAGTATTGCAGTTTATGATTATCGGATCCCTGTTATGCCCAAAATCCAGCAACTTATAGATCTGTGGAGATCAAGCTAAGGTTATTTTCTACAGGATATCATTAACATTCAAACCGCGTAACAACAACAAGGGCCCGTTCGACTCTCTCACGGACGAGCGCGGCTTCGAACCTGCTACAGTCAACCCGATGACAACCTCTATGTACATAATGAACAACCTTCATAGTACCCTGCCCAGTCCATTCAGCGGGAAAAAGATGGCGCATCAGAGTGTTACTAAACATGAGAGCAGTCCACAAGGTAGGTAAAATTATTTTTGAACTAGCTGTCCTCCGCGTGTTCGACCGCGTTCCCGGGGTAGTAGTCCTTCTCCATACCATAGGCTATCTGCATGCCAAATTTCATGATGATCCGTTGAGTAGTTGAGGCGTAAAGGCGTAACAAACTCACTTTCGCACTTATAATATTAGTTAGGATTTGGAGTTTTCCATATCGTTATTTTACTTTTATTTAATACTAACTGCCCCCGCGGTTTCTCCTGCTTTCCCAGGGTAAAAAGTAGCCTATAACTCTGGGATAATGTAGCTTCCTATTAGAGCGTATTCTACTTCTTTCTTTTTTACTGTGTCCTGTATTTGACCGCAATCTCACCATGGTAACGACACAAAGCCTACTGAGGTACTGGTTCTCAAGTGCAGCTGTCGGAACTCACCGATAGGTGATTGGCAACAGATTTTCAACTTGAGGGCGGTAACTAGCCAGGTAACTACTACAAAGTACCCTACCACCGTTCTATGGTTTCCTCAAGCTCATTCTTTGTAGAATTACTTTTAATATCTGTAATTTTGAAGCTGAATTTTGAAGAATTTGGAAGCGCTCGTGATGTAGCATGATTAGCCGTTCTTAATCGATCGGCAAAGTTAGCTACCACCGTCGTGGTCGGTACCTGGATGGGTGACCGCCTAGTGGTATTTCAAATCGAGCGTTTCCGTGCTTCGGAAGGCACGTAAAGCTGTTGGTCCCGGTTATCACTTAATTGTGATAGTCGTTAAGCTAGTTGGATGCCTTCTAGGCGGCATGAAAAACTCGCAACAGTAGGTTGACCACTAGCCTAACTCCACCGATCCGCAGTGGGTACGCGTGGTGGAGTATTGCCCATTCCATTTCACCCTCATTTGTGAAAGGAGGCCTGTGCTTAGCAGTGGGACATTATAGGCTGATGATGATGATGATGATCTGCAATTTTAATCTGTGAGGAATTCAAACAGGTTCAGGACATGAAGAGGAGCTAATAGTCCCTGGGACTGAAGAAGAGATGGCAGAATTCACGAGTAGCTCCATTGAATTGTCGGCAATCCATCTCGAGTTTAATCTACCTGTACTCAGTTTGCAATTGGAGTAAGTTATGTTAGTTGTAGCGGTTGGCTTTTTTCAGTTTGATGCATATGCTATGGAATAAGTATCCAAATCAGATACGTATAATGCTATTGTATTTCACACAGCTTTGGGCGTTAACTTATATACTAACCAAAAACTAACTAAAAAAAATAATGTTGCATTCCTGCGCATTCTTCATTCTTGCGACGCAATAAGGTTGATTTTTCTTTAAACGCCAAAAATATTTCTTATGATCAACTATAGTACGAAAGTGCGCGCTATAGCAAAATAATTGTTACAAAATGTCTGTCTCAGATCAAAGCAACTGTACGAAATAATCTACAACCGCATAAATTCGGACCTCCTGCTGTGGGAGCCTCAGATCGCGGACCCTTATGAGATCAGCCCGCTCGCCTGCGGACCCATTTACCCTGCCTTTGGCGTCTGCAAGGGTGGCTATGGTATGTTATTATCAATCATATTCATTAGCTAATAAAGCTTGTTTTGCAATAAATCCCGTTCATGTAAGGAGTTATTACAAATCCCAAACGAGGCAGAATTTATCTAAGAAAAGTTCAAAATCCACTCTAATTGTTGGATTTGTACCCTTACCAAAAGTAAAAAAAAAATACTTTTATATAAATGAGACCATGATGACGACAGTGATCAATAATTGTTTTTTTTTCTATAGATTCAGATTCCGACACAACATCATCTGAGGAAGATAACCTCTACTACTCGACTTACGACAACAAACTCAAGAAGGGTCTCGGTAATAACAAAACTATAGTCGAAACAAAAGATACACACAACTTCTGTCTTTCCTTCAAAGTCAGTAAAGGATTGCTCACCATTTACGCTCCTGTCAGGGTAAGTGCTTTGTTATTGCATATGTGACTTTATTTTAGAATCTTACAGGAAGGCTAGAAGAGTGAATGTCGATAGAAGACCCAAATGGAAGAAACGAACACATTGCATCGACCTCAAATACTTGTAAATAGGTAAGGCCGATAATGATATTCTTTAACAATCTTTTTGTGTTCAGTTTGTCAAAACGAATTGGAGACACTTAGGGCCGATATTTCCATCGTCAGTTAACTTTATTCGAGGAACCTCGAATACTTGTAAATAGGATAGGAAGATGATGAAATCCTCTAAGAATCATTTTGTGTTTAGTTTGTCAAAACGAATTGGTGACACTTAGGGCCGATATTTCTATCGTCAGTTAACTTTATTCGAGGAACCTCGAATACTTGTAAATATGATAGGCAGATGATGAAATCCTTTAAGAATCATTTTGTGTTTAGTTTGTCAAAACGAATTTGAGACACTTAGGGCCGATATTTCCATTGTCAGTTAACTTTATTCGAGGAATATTTTGTTTTTTTTTCGGACATGTTTTCTATATGAAATCTGCTAAACGACAATTTTATTCCTCACCCAAAATATATCTAACGATGGAATAATCGGCCCTAAGGGTGCCTCCTAATCTAAACCTAAATCTCAAAATGTACATAAAATAAACATTTAATTTGGGTTTCATCCTAGTTTCCTACAAGTGCTAACAATGGTGCCGATTCTGTTGTAAATCGCACTAAACTAATTTTAGTCACATCACGTCTCTTTCTTACGAACATTATTGAAAATGGATAGAACATATTTAAAGCTATCAAATTAGTATTTAGACGTAACCGCGATAGATGGCGACTAAATTTATATTGAAAACAAACATTGGACTAATTTGACAGAATTAAATTTCTTATGTTCTTTGTTAGAAAGAGACATAAGTGAGACTGTTCAAATGATTGAAATCATTATAATAGGATAGCAACAAAAGAGTAGTGCCAGGACAAATGGGCGAGCTGGTCCTAGAAGCGCAGAAACTAGCGATGTGTCAAGTCAGCGGCCTCAACGGGAAACCAAAGACGGCGCAGCTTTGCTTGCGAGCCGCGAGAACAACGCTTTACCATGAATGTGAGTTTGAAAAGTACCAGTTATTATATTGTTTTATGAAAATCATAGTGACTTTTTGTTCAAGAATCGGCTTGTCCTTAGTATTTTGGTCCGTAAATTAACTTCTCCGTGCAAAACTAAGCGGTCGTACTAGTTTAGAATATGACCATTATTTTTACTCTGTAATCTAGATAAAGATGTTATCTAGTTTAATTTAGTTTCTAGATGTTTAATTTAGAAGAAAATCATAAGAGAAAGAAGTTTTCTTGTACATGCATCTCTTTCAGAAGAGAAGTAATTTCTTGTGAATGTTTGTAAAGTCTCCAAGTTTAGTATGGTTATACATGGTGTAATATATTATCCGTTTAGCTCTGACTGTACCTAATAATCAATGACGTTAGATAGAAAATTGTGCGTTTAGTCTTGCTTACACACATACAGCTGTCCCTTTTTGCACGTGCATTTTAAGTCTAAAATTTTAGGACAGTTTAAATATGTATTCATTACTAGATTGTAAATATTTGCAGCTCTTCTAACAATACCGGCAGACAAGCCTAATCTACGGCTACATGGAAATATGTTACCATCATACTTGAAGAGTACCATCTACCCTTCAGCCAAGGGAGTGATTATAAAAGAACGCTTGCAGAAGAAAGATATGTTCTCTATGGCGCTTAAAGTTGACCCCAATTCGGAAACACCCAATTTAAAGGTATCATGCAATAACCAAAAACAATAAAATCACCTATTCTGTAATCAATGAATACGAAGTCCTTTGAATGCGTTTCCACACTTACTAAAACATATAACATGTATTATTCCACAGACAATCTGCATAGCGTTGGGCATAGAGCAAGCTACTCTACGCCACAGAGGCGACAAAGGCATCGCGTGGCTATCGCAACTGATGGACGTTATAGACGTTCTCGACTACCCAGTGCCGGGATATACGCCGTCGACTGTACTGTCGGAACTGCATGTGCATGTCGTCGACTGTGCTGTGGATTATAGGTATGGAATTCTATGCTTAGCAGATGGTGAAAGGGATAGTTGTGTGCGTGTAAGCGAGATGTGCTGTTTTATCTTGCTTACACAACTATCCATTTCGCTATTTGTAATTTACTTCGTCTGAATTTAAATTCGGCTTTCTAACTATTGTGTAGTTGAGATATGAATATTAATATGGTCCTTCGAGCCGGATATGATTGATGTTTATAACTAAATGCAAAAGGTGGTGTGTATATTTGTTACTCATACAAAGTGTTATGGATTAACGGTTTTAGATGAAATATAGTATATACATAGGCTATACTCTAGAATAACACACTTAATGAACTTTTTAATTTATACAATATGTGGAGAGAAATCTTCGGACGCCTTTTTAAGCATATTACGCGCACTGAGTGTGAGTTTTGGTAGTTAAAGTTTATATATTGAGTAGGAATATAGAAAACACCGCAAGCGTAAGCTATTTCTATAACAACCTGTAATATTTTCAGACCTCTTTACTTACCAATCCGTTCATTGGTAACCCTAGGAAACTTCAGTGTATCAAGTAACCTAATAGCGGCGACAAACACCTCCTGCCTCCGGTTCCTAGCTCAGGAGTGCACGTTGTTCTTGTACCACTTACACGGTATGAAACCTAACAGCCACGTGCCGCAGGACGACGATAAAGCGCCTGATGTCAATAAGGACTATATCTGCGTGGTCGATGTCGGCCTCTTTGAGTTGTCGCTGCGGATGGAGGATAAGGCTACTAATGTGAGTTGGTCATTTCATAACCAATTTAAATATAGATATCTTAATTGTCCAAGGATATTTGTTACTTATTATTGACGGGCCAGTTAGCGCGGTTGGTTAAGATCCCACCTATCGCGCCGCAGGTCGTGGGTTTGATTCCCACCCAAGACATTCATTTGTGTGCATGAATATGTCTGTATGTCCCGAGTCTGGGTGTAATTATGTATATTAAGTATGTATTTACAAACAAAAAGTATTATATGTAGTATATCAGTTATCTGGTTTCCATAGTACAAGCTCTGCTTAGTTTGGGATCAGATGACATATGTGAGAAATGTCCCAGGATATTTATTTATGTACAAGGAACTGGCTCTGATGTGCAGCTGCCTGAATATATCGGTACGAGCTTGCCAACAGTTTTTTGACGTAGCCGAAAGTAGCAAGCGGGCCAGGTACAAAGTATCATCACAATGATCTTCACCGAAAACTCAAGCTCAGAAGCCACAATTTTCGCCTTCAACATTTCCTTAACACTATTAACATAAGGAGCCCTTTTTCAGACCAACGACCAGCCACAAGTAGACCTGAGCGCATCAAACAATATGGTCAACTTGTATACATGCTGGGACTCTGCGTCAGCTCTCTGTAGACTGGTCACGTACGTAGCTTCCGATGGCGACTCGCAAACACCCTTTGATCCTTCTTCGAGGCACACTAGCATCTGTTCTGATCAACCTTTGGAACCTTTAGTTGGTAAGTACTGTACTTGAGAGCAGGGATGGTATGGAGCTCCGTAACCGTAATTTAAACTATTTGATATCCATAATAAACATCTGTCCAAAATCGAGTCTGGTACACAAGCTTCGAATAATTTCAGTCTAACCGAGACACGTTATGACAAGTTTTTACCCGGCTAAGCCGACATCAAGCCGCGCGCATTCCTAAAAAAATTATATCCGTAACTGAAACTATCGGATATCCGAAACAAAATCATATCCGTAACCGTATCTGAAATCGGTATGATCGATATTCATATATCCTTCTTGAGAGCTAATTCCAGTGAATTTGGTGCAATTATAGTGATTAATTGGTCAATATATTTCAGGTCTAGAAGAAAGACCCATAGAAGAGATAAGAGAACTATCACCCAGTGAAATTCAACAGGTGAATGACTTGATGGCTGAAGCTATGAAGGAGAGCCCTAATACCACATGTGAGTACATATTGACAATTTGAGTGTTTTATATAAATTATCACTCAATATTAATACGATTTGTTGCTAATGGTATGGTCCATTCAACTCCATTCTTCCTTGTCATAAGTGTTGTAGAATGTAAGAAATGTGTAGGATAACTTAGAAGTCTATGGTGTGAGTGAATTCTACAATGATTTGGTGAAGATCATCAAGCACCTATCAGCGTTTTAAAGTAGCTTTGATAGAGAATCAGTTCCGTCCGAGTGTTTGTCGCATATTTTACGACGACGAGAAATAAGCCCAAAAAGATTATTCTTAGAGTTGCACTTTGTAAGTCTGTCTTATTTTATGTAGTTATTGCCAATAATATGTTCATGTCTATTTCAGTAGACGAAGACGAGTTAAACAGCTCCACAGAGAAAGAAGGTGTAGAAATATTCTTCTTCCCCGACGAATCTAATATGAAACAGAGGCTGAGTGGCCCTGACATGGACGAGTTGGAACCAAAGTCCATAGAATACGAAGACTATCAGATGGATAGCTTGGAACTAGCTCAAGAGGCGAAACCTACCAACGCACAAGTTGCAAAGGACCTGGGTGATCCTTCATCCACGCCTAAAGTGACCCCGCGGAAACCTAAGAGGAAAAAGGTAACGTAATGTTTAATTATTTAATATATTATTTATCTGAGAATTTACCTTTTTCGTTGTTTTTTTTTTTTATACATCTAAGTCGGTAAACAAGCATACGGCCCGCCTGATGGTAAGCGGTTACCGTAGCCATATGGACGCTTGCAACACACGAAGCATCGCTCACGCGTTACCGACCTTTCCCCCCTCCCCTATGAGCTCTGGCGACCTTACTCACGCGCGAGAACACAACTTTACAGAACATAAAGTTATTTGGCTGCGGTATTCTGTAAGGTGGAGGTACTTCCCCAGTCGAGCTGCTCTTTGAGCGAATATTACGCTATGCTCTACCTCTCTCAAAATTTGCTGAATGAGTTCAGATAAAACTTGGCACTAAAAATATCATAATAATATAAATATGGTGTCCTTTTTATCCCTTGGGAACGTGAGTATAACGGCCGGCGGAAGCAACAGAAATATGTCCCAGTCCAATTATGGGATAAGCAACGTTTATCTACCCTACAGGGTTGATATATGCTGTACTTAGTGCGGGTTTTTACATGTTACATACGGTTTTTTTACATTGATGTATTTATTATCCGTTAATCACATAAAGAGGAGCGATATTATCCGTTAATCACATGAAGAGGAGCGAAAGAGAGAAATTCACTGACAATTCGTGAAACAACGCGGAATTTGTGTTTACTATGATTAATAGAGATGAAACGGATACCTGGTTGGCCAGATATCCGGCGGAACATTGCTGTTTGGTGCATCGCAAGAAGCGAGCTTGCGTAGGTGGCGCACGTACGATCGGGTTAACTCGGTCGAGTCCGGGTCTTTTCGTTCATGAGCGAAGTTAGCTGTATTTGTTTATGAAAACAAGCTATACCTCTAGTTACCTACCTCTGTGTAGATAAATTAGTATTCATTCACCATAATTTGACCTTAGTGTAGTATTAGTTACTAATTAATTTTCTAAGTTCTAGAATGAAAATTTTGTTATCACTGTATTTGATATAAATCCGGTATCTGTCCGGATAGTAATTTGGCCGGCGGTTAGGCCGGATACCGGATATCCGTTTCCGCTCTGATGATTAACACCATCTTTAACATTTACTCGAAACCCACCAGTTTTTCAGTCAAAAGTATTACTTAGAATTTATCGATAAAGCTTATATAAAGTTATTTTGTACTCAGGCAAAATCAGGTGGAGACGGGAGCAACACGGATGACGAATACTGCTTCATAGAGAGCCAACAATACAGCCAGGACAACGACTTGGACGAGCCGGTCGTGAACTGGATAGGGCCGGGGCCCGTCTATATGTACGACAACCACTTCACTGTACCGGCCGCTAGGACCGACGTGCTTAAAGCACCTAAGAGCTTCCCGCTGCCTATGCTTAGGTATGTTATCCTAAACGAGCAATATTTTTATAAATGTGTTTTGAGATCTCGAAAACGGCGCAATGACTTCGATAAAATTTGCTATATTTTTTGGGGGGCGAAACTCAATCGATAGAATCGAAAATAGATTTACCTAGGTCTTTGGTAGAGGTCATATGGCCTGACGTAGGGAGCCTATGGGTAGGCACTTACAATCAGGTACAGTATTACCCAACTTATATGGCGCGTCGTGAATCTTCGTTCGCACAGAAAAGAAAGTATGGCCCCGAAGATTAACGAAAGAATGCTTAAAGCATACAATCAACCTTACAAAACTACTATAAGGTTCATAATACACTGCAGCTGTTAGTTCCGTCTCACTCGCAAGTCACGTGCGGAGGGCGTGACTTGACCATTACACTTCGTGCCAATTTTATCGGGCCACCAGTTTTCATCAAATATTATATTTAATTAGAAATACAGGTTATTAAAATGTATTTGATTTATTAAATAAACAGATAGGTATTTATTTAGTAAACAATAGCAACACTTAATCTAAAGGCCGCACTCCTGCTATCCCAATATCACAGAGCGTCGCTACTATTACCATCACTATCACGACGGAACTATCCGATGAGGATGATGTATCTTCGTTGGTGCCTTTTAAAAAACTAATTTAAACCCAAAGAATTTAATACGTCCCAAAGAATAGTCGTCTCTATGGGAACATGAAATAAACAAGCCAGAATTGACAGTATTTGACACTGTGTATTTTTTTTTTTGTTAATTTGTTCGGTATTTTGAGCATAGAGGTTTCATAAGAAAACTCCTCATTAGAACAAAAATAATCAGTAGGTACATACTCGATATCATTTTTTAATAATCCTTAACCAAAATGTGGAAAAAAAAAACATGTTGTGGCAGTGACAGCCGTGCGCAGCACGAGAGCAATTTTTTCAGGAGCCCCTCAAGCGGATTGATATTAAATGTCATGCTTTAGTAAGGCGTACTATCCATCTGGGTAGAGGCACGATGTACTATGAAAATCTTTGTTTAAACCATAAAAAAGAAAACACTTTTGTTGCCACTAAGTGTATTTTTGCCCCAGAAGTATGGCGGCTGACCAGGGTTGGATTTAGACCCTCAGAAAATTATTGTCTATGAAAAATAAAACTATACTATTTGTCGAAAATTATACTACGTTTCGCTTTTCGTCCATTTTGTTATTAATTGAAATAAAAATGCATTTATAATAATAATTTATAATATGTAACCATGGATACGCCCACCGGAACATTTTGCAAAAAACTTCTTCATACAAGTAAACAGTAGCCTGATTCTCGTAACAAAACGTCAACGACTTCTAAACGATTTTACAATTGAATTGCAATCGAAACTGCTTTTCGTATTCTCGTAACACTAATTTAGTATCCTGGCATTTCGCGTAGTATCCTAGCATTACGATACTATATACCTACTACCATGTCTGGTCAATCACATACATTTTATAATTAGTGTAGAATTCACACGTAAAGATGTCGCTACAAACATCGTAAGGATTGATTGAAAATTAATTCTTAGTCAAAACGCTATTAAATTACTTTTTATTGAGCTTTATTGCAAGGAAATAGAATTTGAAGATAATTATTTACATAATTTAATTAAATTAATGTTTAAAACTCGTATTTTTAATATTTGCAATTTATGTAATTTTATTTAAATCTTTCGACCTTACATAGATGGCCTAGGCGTCGATTATTTTTATTTCATTTCATCATCTAAAACCAAAACAATCAAATAATAATAAAATAAATCTAATAATAACCTGTTTCTAATAAGCAGAGACTTCAACGGTAAATAAATATAGTCTAAATATTTTGAAATCTACTACGTTTATTTTTAAAGTACAATGGGCAGTTGCATCCCAATTGTATTTCATTTGTTTTTATAGGGTTTTTTATAAGTCTATATCTAGTGATGAAAAAGTTATCGTGGTTTCATTTATTCAACAAAATATCAAATAAGAACAACTTAATTAATAAGTCTTTTATATGGACAAATGGATTAAAGCCATCCGTTAGTCACTGAACCTGCTCACAAAATTTCGAGAATCGGTTGAGAAATGCGACCTGGACATACATACGAAAGCATTTTTGTCCAAGCTGAAACGGAGACGCTTCGCTCGCTCGGTATTAAAGTGATTTTTAAAACTTATAGTAGATTTAAAAATTGCTATCTTGACCTATTTTTAATTGTTCCCTAATCAGGGCCGGCTCTAGCCTATAATATAGCGCCTGGGTGCAAGCAATACCCCGGCGCCCTCAAGTAGGCATACGAACAAAATGGAATATTCTCAACAGAGTGATCGGAAACTCGTGTGCAAATATAAATGACTATATTTTCATTCTGCAGTTTCAAGCAAGGTCTTTTAGAAATTTCGCAGGCTTCCCAATTTAAAAAAATATATATCCTATGTCACTCAGTGATAAATAACAATATGATTCGACTGGTGAAAGTTTTTTTAAATCGTTCCATTAGTTTTTGAGTTTATTCATTACAAATAGAAATACAAAAAAGATTTGTATTTTTGTAGATTATCTCTATTAACATTTACACTAACTGTTGAAAACTAAAAAAAAAAAGTTTTTGTTTATAAAAACTATTGTAATATATCAGAAAGAAATTAGTGTATGTCAGTCGCTTGGTCCCCTATTTTTTCCACTGCTAGCAAAATTATCAAAATCCTCTACACTAACATTATTAGTGTAGATGTCACGAGTAGCGCTCGACGCCCGTCCGGATATCCTGTATATATATTTTAAACTTGGGAAAAATGGGACCAGGATTTTTTACCAATTTTGTTGGAGGTATTAGAGAGAACTCTTTCAAGCTTATGTTATCCTAGTATTATATTTGAATAAAATTTATTTTAGAGTGACTAGAGAACAGAGACAGAGTTCGGGAAAAGCGAATAAATCTAGTCACTCTAATCTCATCTCACAAATATTATAAACGCGGAATTTTGTGGGTTTGGATGTTTGCCCCTCAATCATGCGTCAACATCTCAAAATTCAAAATCATTTATTCAAATAGACCTTCACAGGCAATTATGGAAAGTCTGACTCTAATACTACCGGTTCGAAAGGTTCCATTTGCTGAGAAGAGCCGGAAATAAAATTTGTAATTACTCTTTTTAAAACAAGCTTAGATTCATTCATCTGAACGGATTTGGATGAAATTTGGTATACAGATAGAACGTATTCTGGATTAACATATACATAGAATACTTTTTATCCCGGGAAAATAATATATCCCTCAGGAAGGTGGGTGAAACCACGGGGCGGAAGCTAGTACAATATAAAGGAAAGTTCAATAAGCATGATTTTGTTATTATGCTTATAAATACTGGGACTTCATCATAACATCTTGTGTGATATAATGCAACTTAATATTAAGTAATATTTCGATAATTTCGATGGAGGAGTTTGCGAATTGTTGATGAACAATATTATTAATATTATAGAGTATTTTAGGAATTGTCTCAATTACCCGTAGAGTAAGATGCAACTTAAAATCAGTATTTTTAGAATTGAATAATATAATAATAATTCTTTGGATTAGTTTAGGACTTAATGTATGGAATTCTTATCTTTTTTGAACAAAAGTATGGAGTAGTGGGGAAAAAGCCTTTGTGCGAGTAAATGCTACGCTCTACCTCTCTTACACAAAAACAAAAAAAATTACAAATGTGCCCATTATTCTTTAAAATTAAATTCTTTCAACAGTGTCATGTGTTGTCATTTACTGAAAAACAAACATTGCTGTAGTCACTTAGAAACCCAGAATAGGAATTAGTACCCCAATCTCGCCACCGGCGCTGTACTTGCGCGAGTTATGGTGGTAACTTTTGAAGTATGGGCGCTTTCTCTCTGTTGTACGTAGTATTTATATACTCTGAGCTACTACGCATCATAAATTAATGGTACAAATAGTATAATTTATACTACTAAATCCAACCCTGCGGCTGACTGACATGCCACGCGGCGCGCGCTAACATGGCGGCAGCTGCCGACCAATAGCGGTACGGAAAAAGAAGCGCGGTGCGTGGAGCGTGCCGATTGGTTAATAGCATTTCCCGCGCTTTGAAAATGTATCTTCTGCGCAGGTACATCGGTAAGCCATATTAGTTGGGTACTACTGTACAACGTGGACCGCCTGCTTACTTATCGATCTTCTGATATTAAAATGGCGATCACTATACATTTGATTTTCGACTAAGTTATATATTCCCATAACAGGTATACTCTTTGTGAGATGAGTATAACGTGGAACATGTTCGGTGGGCATGACTTCCGACCGCCGGGAGAGCAGCCGCCGCCCAAGAAGACCGTTACTATTGACGTTGACGACCGCCGGAAGCAGGGATCACCCACATCTGCCAAGTAAGGGATACTCCTCTCACATTTTCAGTGTAATAGGTATAGGGATATCGGAATCTTTACTACGGGATCAAATGAGAAATCTGGCACTCTGGGCAATTTTGCTAAAGCTACTTATGCTGCTATTGCCAAGACCTATGCCTACCTCACTCCTGACATGTGGAGGGACATCCCACTGACCAAGTCACCTTACTCTGAATCACAAAAAAATATGATAGTATATTTTATTTAGACCAAC